>CM062813.1:908818460-910018460 GCA_031772625.1 Pinus tabuliformis
AAGATCCCAAGGTCCTTTAGGGGGATATTAGTAAGAGATATTGAAGGTGGGGGTGAAGGGAAGTTAGACATGCTTCCAGACTTCTGCCATCAAAACACTGCTTTAGTACTTCTGCCGTTGATGAGATGAGCTTTCTTTTCCAAGGCCAAAACTGAAGATGATCTTGTTTCTGCAACCCCAGGCTACCTACCCAGCTTAATACACCTAGAAATTTTTGTTACTTCAGGAAGGGTGCACTTAGACTTGCAAACCCTGACTGCTTTTTTTCTTTTTAACTGTCCTCCTATCTAGAAACTACCCTTATTTCTTCCAAGAACCCAGATTAAGTAGTTGGGATCCTTCACTTCTCTACCTAGCTACTGATCTGCCAAGCTTAAGTTGTTTGGACAGATATTTATTCTCTAAATTCTAAACAAGAAATTGAAACCTAGGGATGCCAAGATTAAGCTGTTTGGCCTCCCATTAATCGAGGAATCCTTCAAAAATGGAACTTTTGCAGTATGGAAAAGATGAACATTTTTGGCACTTCCACTATCAATCATGAAATATGAAACCTGTTACAACAGGAGGCTAACAGATGATATAAAGGCCTTTTTAGGTTAGCAAATGATGATTTATGATTAGACTGCAGGAGGACAAGAAACTCCATCAGACATTGATACCATGGTTGGAAATAACCAAGCTAAAGTTATTCCTATCAGGGAGGAAAATGGGAAGCCAAAATGAAAAATATCAGTCCAATTGCTCTCCCAGATTTCCATGTATTGGCTACCAAAGACCCTGACACTTTCATGTTTGAATTTATTGTAGTTTGCAGGACATATGATTATACAATAGATGAGAATAAGCTCAAACAATTTCCTTCTCCCCTCAAGGATGCATCCCTTCTATGGCTTATGAGCTTGGAAGGAGGAAATTATCACTTCATGGGGATAGATGTAGGAAGCCTTCAACACCAAATAAAGGGATTATTGTAGAGCAAGAGACACAAGGGAAAAAATATTCAAAATGACCCAATGACTAGATGAATCCCTAGATGATTTTGAGGAAAGATTCCAGCTAAGTTTTAGGAGGATACATAACTGCACTCTTGATCCAGATTCCTTGAAATTAGTCTTGCTCTAGGGAGTTAGAGAAGAACTAATGGATACCCTCAACATGTTGGCCAATGGAGATATTTATTAGCTTAACTATGAAGACATCAAAACAATGTTCAAATAGGTAGGATTTAAGTTTTTCTACTAATACAACTGCAATGGCCAACTATGATGCTTTTTATTAGCGAATTTGAGTTTTTTTGATAATACAACTACCACTACTATTGTCTTTAAACTCATATCCTTAACTAAGGTTTTATTATTCATATATGAAGTTGTTGCCTAATATGTTGTGGTCTTATCCTCATTATCTATGCGAATAGTAAAAGGTTTGTTAAGTCTCTCCTCCACTTCAATCATTAAGAATGACATAGGAGGTATGTTAGAAGATTTAAAAATTGAGATCTTACACACCTTTTCTATGCAGATGGACACACTACATATTAAGAAAAATAATGAGGAAGAATATAGGGAATTAGCTATATTCTTCCTTAGATGCACTAAGGTACATCCTAGGAATGAGTGCCCCTTATATGTCTTAGATATTTGTTCTATGTTTGAAGAAAACCAATCAACTAAAAAATGTACATCTTTTCCAGGTTTGAAAGTTGTGTACCATGGAGTAGAAGGAGGCATGGATCAATTTTGTTTTTTCAACCAGAAGAGGCCACAAGGCCCCAGAACATATCAACAAGGTATGAACTACCTATCCTCTTTAAATAAAAGTCATAATGCACAATTTCAACCTTGGTATCAACCTAGAACCTCACCTTGGTTTATGCCCACTCCATGGTTCTATCCTCCCCAACAAACCATTCCTCCTTTTCATCCACACCATCACCAACCTCCTCAATGGGGTAATCCATCTTTAGGGTGGAGGCCTTAAGCAGCCCATGTGAAAATTCCTCAACAAGAACCCCTATTGCAACAACTGATGATATTTCTCCAACTTGTTAGATTTACATGAACAACTTATTTGCAGTTTCCTACGTAACATATTGAAATACATACACAACAGCCTTTAATTAATTTATATCCAGAAACAAGAGACCAAGCAAGAAATAAAATACAACACAATGACACCGTTATTTTTGGAAAAATGTCCCCAAAAAAACCTAATGATGGAAAACAAGTGCAACAGTTATGAGGGTTTATTGTTATTAAGAAGTAGAAAATTCTGAATACATATCTGAATACCTCACGACTTATTTAGTTACAGAGAGAGAAATGTTGGTAGAAATATTTGTGAGATTACTTCACACAATCATTGAGGAAAATCTTGGTTGATCCGGACACTAGATGAGGTTCCTTTGGCAGGCCCTACATTGCCTTTGTGCAATCCTCACACAATCCCTGTGTAAACCACTCTAGGCACTGTGTCACTGAGCCAATTGATTGATTTGATGCCTAGAGTCATTTCTCTCAACCTCCTGGTCTCACACCTTGTCTCCCAACTTCTGAAATTGAATTTGCTGCAAAATTTTAGATTCTCTCTCACCCTCTGTGCTGCCTCTGTGCAGCCTTGCGTGGCCTTGCGTCAGCCTCTGTGTGAGAGTTGTTGAATCAATATTTGCCTCTCTCTATTGATGATTATCCAACTAAAGAAATCTATCTCTCTCTTCGGATGCTATCCTTGCCCCTCAGCTACAAGAAATCTCCTCGATCAGAATTTCCTCCTGAGAACTTCTCACTTCATAAATTTGATCCCTTGATCTCTCGGTGTGTTTTCCAAATGACCCTCAAGATCCCTTAAATAATCTTCTCGTTGATATTCAATGGCCCAGATTAAAATCTAATCAATGACTAAGATCATTTTAGCTTGATCCTCGTCTTCTTCTAGAAGTTACACCCAAAATTCGATTAATATGCATTAATATTTTTAATTTCCTAAGTTTAGACTTAGGGTCCCATTAAAAAATATTAATTATTTTAATAAAATTATTTATGGGTGGAATTTCCCAAAACTCTTTATGGATTCTTTGGAATACATGTGCCCAAGCTTCCCTATAAAATTTGATGCCTAGAGCACAACCGATGCTACCCCAAATCAACACTCCCTCTTAGCAAGGAATGTGCTCTAGCAATATATTGTGCTGCATACTGCTCTGACTTTGAAGCATCGTCCTCTGCATTTTTTACATCTGACATGTTGTCCACCAACTACTGCACTACTACTGCAACTGTACTATTGTTGAGACTGCCACTTTCAACACTGCATCCATACTACAACTCCCTCTCAAGTGATGCATCTGTGCTGCTGTTAGCACTGCCACTGCCAATTTCCATTGCAATGCAAGTTATTTCTGCTACTCTATCAGCAATGGAAAAACATCTAATATTACTGAACTAACTGTGTTCAGGATGACACCACGTGAATGCTAAAGCCTGACTACTGCTAATCTATGCACTAACCCTCTGAATCTATTGTGCTACTGCTGACCCCTGCTCTATGCCATCTGCACTACTACCAACTTTTCTCTATGATGTTCAATCCCTAATGCCCCTAGCCACTACAACTGTCTCCTCGACACCATCTGACACTAGTCCATATTGCTACTACTGATCTGGGCTCCCGTAGCAAGGTATTGATCCAAGAGGTGGACACCTCAAGGATCTTGCCCACATGTAGCTCTTTCGAACTACAACTCCAAATCAACCCACCTTCCTCGTGGAGGTATCTTGGCTATCATGGCGAACTCCTCCTCTTAGATCTTCGCGGGCACAACCTTCGGATCACACTTCTCATCCTTGTCCTTCTTCTTGAGAGGACACTAAGTAGCATAGTGACCCATCTCACCACACCTGTAACACTTGATCTTCGAGACGTCCTTCTTACGTCTACACTGCTCCTGTTGTCCCTTCGATGCAAGGGATGCATTATCCTACTCCTACTTGCACTTTGATCCATGTTGTTGCTTCTATCAAGTTTAACCTTGGCTAAGTCTCTCCTCATCTCCTCTCGTTTTCGAGTAGCCCACATCTCATCCCAATTCGACAAAGCTTCTCTTCCCAGGATACTCTGGACAAATACTTGCCACTCATCTGAGACATAATTGAGGGTAAATCTAACCAACTTTGAATCTTGAGGTGTATGCCCCACAATAGACAATTCATCACGGGTCTCATTAAGCTTTGTGAGGAATGGATCCACACGCTCCCCCTTCTGAATCTGAGCAAATCTCAGCTTCTACTCCAAGTACATCTTTCACATCTCAGAAGATCCTTGATATAGTGTTGCCAAGGCATCCCACATCTCCTTAGCAATTGCTCTACTAGTGACATGACACACTATGTGATCCTTCATCAAGGATCATCCTCTTGGCCTTTGCCATTTATGATCTGTACCTCTTTAATGGATTTGCATCTGTGTTGAAGTTTTTAAGTCTACCAGTTAGAAACCCTCCATGCACTTTATCTAATTTATTCCTGCCTACTTGTTCTGTTACTTAACAAGTTATTTACAATGTAAATACTGAAAATAAACACTAGTGCATGCTCAACATATTACAGATCAACAAATGAAGGAAACATAAACAATCACACCAAATGACACCGTTATTTTTGGACCAATGTCCCAAGAAAAACCTAATGCGGGAAAACCAGTGTAGCTATCTGAGGGTTTTCTTATTAAGAAATATCAGAGTACAATCTGGGTGCCAAAACCAACCTACCCAATAGAGAGTTTCCTTGGCAGTAATACTTCTCATTTAGAGACAAATTTCCTAGCTGAAACCCCGGATAATCCTTCTGGCAGCTCCTCAGCTCCAATCCGCCCCAGAAACCCCAGTGTCTGCCTTTCTGGACTGCGTCAGCCCCTCTCTGCCTAGCGCGGGCCCTGTGTCACCCCCAGTGGGTCTGCGTTAGCCTTAGGAGGCCCGACGTTAGCCATCTGGCCCTCTGCGTCAGCAATGCTGACCTCTCCGAGGCTCTGCGCAGCTCTTGGCTGCCTTTGTGTGGCCCAGTGTGATCTCTGGCTGCTACTGTGTCACTATCCCCAGCTACTGCGCTGCTCTCCGAAATTATCTCTACCTCTCTATCTCTTTGTAATCAATTCCCCTTAGCTGCAACTCCGATCACTGATTCTATCTCTCTTAGCAAACCCCGCTCTAGAGAATATAATGACTGATCACTCTGGTGTATTCTCCAAGTGACCCTCAAGCCTCCTCTTATACTTTTATCGTTGACATATCAACGGCCAAGATTAAGTCCCTAATCAATAGCTAAGATTAGATCTTGCTTGATCCATGTCTTTTGGACCATTCTAACACAATTTCATATTAAAAAACATTAATATTTTATTTTCCCTAAGTTTAGACTTAGGGACTCCATTAGAAATATTAATTATTTTAATATCTCCCGAACTATTTAGAATCTGCCCAAACCTTTTCTGGGTATTGGAGATCTCATGTGCCCCAACCTCTCCACCAAATTTCGTGGCTAGATAACATCTGATGCTACCCAAAATCAACACTCCCTCTTAGCGAGGACTATGCTCTAGCAATACTCCTCACTGAGCATCACCCTGATCATCCGACATTGGTCCCTATGTTGATGCTAGGCCTATTGCCCACCATCCTTTGCACTGTTGTATCCTGTACTATTTCCCATGGTTCTTCCACTGCCACTACTGCATCTATATGATAGATCCCTCTGCATCTGCGCTGCTACTGGTATTTTCTCCCAGCATTGCATCCGCACTGCACCTCCTCTCATCATGTTACATCGTGCTACCCACCGCTCCATTGCAACTCAATTACTGAGAAGTAAGTAAATGATCTCCCAACTCTGACCTCTCTGTTGGGCTAGAGACCCTCCTGATGTTGAAGCTCCCTCTACCACTGACAAGTGCTCCCTCTCTGACCTCTGCGCTGCTGCAACAACTCCCTGTATCTCGCACCATTGCACATCTCTCTGTGCCATCCTGCACTAGTGCAACACTCCCGTGCCTCTCGCACTGTTGAAGCCTGCTAGCCTCATGCTGTCTCGAGACCCCTGCACTGTAACTCTCTCTAACGCTTCATCCGCATCTGTCTCTACCCGACTGAGCTTGTCCTGCTACTCCTCTTCGGGGCTCCCGTAGCAAGGTCTAATCCAAGAGGCTGGGTACCTTGAGGATCTTGCCCCTCATCACCTATAGTACGCTTGAATATAGATCGATGTCTCCCCACTTCTGCTCAAGTGCTGCCTGTGCACTCATGGCATAGTCATCGTCTGTCACCACTTCCTTCTCTGCCCTTGTTGGCACTTCCTTAGTCTCAGAAGACACTCCCTTACACTTCTTCCTTGGACACTTGGTCGCATAATGACCCAGCTCCCCACAGTGGAAGCACTTGATCTTGGAGAGATCCTTCTTCTTCCGCTTTTCCTGCTTTCCCTCAGATGCTAGGGCAACATCTTCCTCCTCCTACTTGACTTTGATCCCCTTACTGCTGCTACCCATCTTCGACTGCCATCTGATCTCTTCTTGGCGAAGAGCAGCCCACATCTCATCCCAAGGTGGAAGTGTCCCTCTGCCTAGTATACTCTGGACAAATACCTCCCAGTCTTCTGAGACTGCATTCAGGGCTGTCCTCACCATCAATTCCTGATCCGGTGTGGCTTCTATAGCAGTCAACTGATCTCGGATCTCATTTAGTCCTCCGAGGAAGGTGTCAATTGGTTCTCCCTTCTTCATCTGATACGACCTCAACTGATTCTCTAGTAACATTCTTCTCTACACAGAAGTATGCTGGTACAATTTCTTAAGGGCCGCCCACATCTCATATGTCGTTTCCTTCTCAGCAATGTGTGGCACTACATGCTCCTTGACCCCGTCAAGGATGATGCTCTTGGTCGCCGCCATTGACTCCTCGTACTTGTCATTATCATTGGGGTTAACTGGGATAACTATAACCTTTAAGGTGAAGTTCTTGACACGATTTTTGTCAAGTACGGATAAGATTCTGGCCTTCCAGACTGGGAATTTCGATGCTCTGTCGAGTCTATCCTGGTCTCTTACTCCGTGTAGTGCCATGATGCTCTTCTACTTTCCTCCTGGAAGTTCTCGATCTGACTCCCTATGAGTCTTAATTTCCCTCTTGGAAATACTCCTGCCGATGTTGAGATGACCCCTACTCTGATCGTCTGTGAAACCACACCACTGATCTGAGTTTCTCAGCTAGAAACCCTCGGTAGCAACTCCCTCCTCTTGGCCTTTCCCTGTCAGGTACTGTTATGACTACAGTACCTCACCAGCTCCACTCTGCAATATTCCCATAGCCTTCTAAACCCCAACAACCTGAAGGTGAGAGCTCCTAGGCTTTGTGCAATCCCGGCCCAGCAACCCCGCCTCCTCAGCCAACTATGTCAGCCCTCCTAGATTCTGCGTGGCTCTATGTGAGGCTTCCTTTGCCTTCCTTAGCCTCTGCACTGCCTCTTCCTAGCTCACCCTTGATGACGCAGGCACTACGTCACCCTTCCTTGTCACTGCTCTGCTAGAAACAACTTCTGTCACCTCGAGACAATTGTTTTCTGCCACTATTGCTCTACTTGGTTGATGTCCTCAGTCCTCCTGTGATCTGCAATCACACTCCAATACCATGTTGAAGTTTCTAAGCCTACCTTTTAGAAACCCTCCATGCACTTTATCTGATTTATTCCTACCTACTTGTTATGT
This sequence comes from Pinus tabuliformis, assembly GCA_031772625.1. Classification (NCBI taxonomy): domain Eukaryota; kingdom Viridiplantae; phylum Streptophyta; class Pinopsida; order Pinales; family Pinaceae; genus Pinus; species Pinus tabuliformis. Next base: position 908,826,213 of record CM062813.1, read on the forward strand.
TACTTGACAAGTTATTTACAGTGTAAATACTGAAAATAAACACTAGTGCATGGTCAACATATTACAGATCAAAAACTGAAGGAAACAAAAACAATCACACCAAATTAAACCATTATTTTTGGACTAATGTCCCTAGAAAAACCCATTGTAGGAAAACCGGTGTAACTATCTGAGGGTTTTTTTATTAAGCAATATCAGAGTACAATCTAGGTGCCAAAACTAGCCTACCCAATAGAGAATTTCCTTGGCAGTAATATCTCTCAGTTTGAGACAAATTTCCCAGCTGAAACCCCGGATAATCCTTCCGACAGCTCCTCAGCTCTAGTTTGCCCCAGAAACCCCAACGTCTGCCTTTCTGGACTGCGTCAGCCCCTCTCTACCCAGTTCTAGCCTTGTGTCACCCTGAATGGGTCTACATCAGCCTTAGAAGGCCCTGTGTCAGCAACGTTGGCCTCTCTGAGGCTTTGCACATCTCCCAGCTGCCTCTGTGTGGCCCTGTGTGAGCTCTGGCTGCTACTATGTCACTCTCCCCGCCTACTGCACTACTCTCCCAGCACTGTCTCTACCTCTCTGTCTCTCTGTACTCAATGCCCCTCAGCTTCAACTCCAATCTCTGATTCTATCTCTCTTAGCAAACCTCGCTCTAGAGAATAGAATGACTGATCACTCCGGTGTATTCTCCAAGTGACCCTCAAGCCTCCTCTTATACTTTTCTTGTTGACATATCAACGACTGAGATTAAGTCCCTAATAAATGGCTAAGATTAGATCTGGCTTGATCCATGTTTTTTTAGACCATTCTAACACAATTTCATAGTAATACAAATTAATATTTTATTTTCCCTAAGTTTAGACTTAGGGACTCCATTAAAGATATTAATTATTTTAATATCTCCCAAACTATTTAGAATCTACCCAAACCCTTTCTGGGTATTGGATATCTCATGTGCCCCAACCTCTCCACCAAATTTAGTGGGTAGAGCACATCCGATGCTACCCCAAATCAACAATCTGCAGGCACAACCACCACGCTGTTGACATATGTCTTGAGGGCATGCTCATCTAGAAGGAATGACATTCTAGCCTTCCAGGTGACGTAGTTGGATGCTCCATCCAACCTGTCCTGATCCCTCAATCCACTGGTTTTTATTTCTGCCATAAATTTTGAAAATCTCCTCTCTCTTCTACGCTGCTACTGGGCTAGCCTACACACTCCATGCTGGAGCTAGTAAAACTGTTGTCCCTTGCTACTAATCAGCTCTAGAAAATTCGAATTCATTGACTAGGAATTATCCAAGGAAGAAATTCCCTCAACCATGCCTCTCCTCTTTCTTATGATATTTTTCTACCCAACTAACTGCCTGTAGAAAAATTTGTGTCCCACTAGCTCTCCTCATGCTGAGACTTTAGCATTGCTCCCTCTGCCTCAACAAGAATTCGATTTGGAAGCCCTTCTCTTTGTCTACTCACTCAAGAAGACACTGCCTCGAAATTCTTCCCTCCCAGCTTGGACTGCGCGGACCCTCTAGGGTTTCGAACTGTTGTCTCCTACAAATTTTCGATCTCCCTCTTCTGCTCAACACTGGGTTCTCTCGCACTTCTCTTCTTGTTCCACATACAGCTCTTATACCGTGTGAAATTCCTCAACTAGAATCCCTATTGCAGCAACTAATGATATTTCTCCTACTTGTTAGGTTTACATGAACACGTTATTTCTAGTTTCCTACGAAAAATATTGAAATACAGACATTGCAACCTTCACTTAATTAATTTATATGAGTAAGAAAGAAAATACAACACAATGACAACGTTATTTTTGGACAAATGTCCTCAGAAAAACCCAATGTGGGAAAATCGGTGCAACAGTTCTAAGGGTTTATTATTATTAAGCAATAGAAAATTCTGAATACATCTTGGAATACCTCACGGGTTATTTAGTTATAGAGAGAGAAATACTGGCAGAAAAATTTGTGAGATTACCTCACACAATCACTGAGAAAAATCCTGGCTGATCTGAAAATTGGATGAGGTGCCTCTCACAGGCCCTGCACTGCCTCTGCACAGTCCTCACATCGTCCATGCGTCAACCCCTCTAGGCACTGGGTCACCCAACCAACTAATTGATTTTCTACCCTAAGTCACTGCTCTCAGCCTCCTGGTATCAAACCCCAACTATTGACTTCTAAAACTAGCTCTGGTGTAAAATTTCAGACTCTCTCTCACTCTGTACACTGCCTCTGCGTGGCCCCGCATCAACCTCTAAATGAGAGTTTCTGGATCACTCTCTACCTCTCTCTGCTGATGATTATCTAACTGAGAAAATCTCTCTCTCTCTCTGTATTCTATCCTTGCCCCTCAATTGCAAGAAATCTCCTCGATGAAAATTTCCTCCCAATAACATCTCACTTGAGAAATTCAATCTCTTGATCTCTCGGTGTGTTTTCCAAATGACCCTCAAGTTCCCTTAAATTATCTTCTCATTGACATTCAACGGACCAAATTAAAATCTAATCAATGGCTAAGATCATTTTATCTTGATCCTTGTCTTCTTCTAGAAGTTACACCCACAATTAGATTAATACCCATTAATATTTTTAATTTCCTAAGTTTAGACTCAGGGTCCCATTAAAAAATATTAATTATTTTAATAAAATTGTTTATGGGTGGAATTTCCAAAAAATCTTTCTGGGTTCTGTGGAATACATGTGCCCAAGCCTCCTTGCAAAATTTGAGGCCTATAGGACATCTGGTGCTACCCCAAATCAACATCCCAACCACCTGTCTTAATGCCTCCTCCTCCTCAGCCACAATTACCCGAAAATAATCCTCCAAAACAACCACAAATTATTGCTCAACTGAACTTGAACCCAAACAATAAGCAGGCCCAACCAGTCTATAGTGGAGAGACATATTATCCAATATATGTTGTAGAAATCTAAGAAATTAACCTCATGTCAGAGAAGGTACTTCCAAATTCTCACTTACCTTCTCCAATAGAAAACCCCAAAAAAGAGAAGAAATATATTTTTCTTCAAGTTAACAAACCTCCCTATCTTGAAAGGTTGATCCCTCCTAGAACACACACCCTAGAAGAAGCTAAACTTTTGGGAGGATTGAAAAAGATATGTCAATATTCTCCTCCTGCAAGAAATCAAAGATGTTCCCATATACAATAGATTCGTTAAAGAGGAATGTCCTAGGAGGCCAGGAAAGATAAAAGGATATGCCCCTACTATCAATGTCAAAGGGAAACTAGATAAACTTATGATTTGGATGATCATCATCCCAAAGTATTTAGTTCCTAGCAGCCCAATAGTCACATGTGCACATCAATGATATTGTATTCCCCAACACCCTCATTGACTTAGGGGTTGCAATCAATGTCAAGACCAAGGAGACTATGCTTAAGATTAATCTCCAAGGATGCATAAGGAAAGGATTCTAATAAATAAATAAGGTTCACTTGTAATAAGGTTGGATTATAATAAATAAGGTTCAGAGTATTGATCACCATCCGAAGTGCTTTGTCTACAAGGTAGTTTGTGGCTTTTCATGCTATGAACAAAGTTATTTTCTTTTTGTGATTAAGGGATATTTTTGCCTCAATTAATTCCACAAATCATTCATGAACGAGTACGCATGACATTTGGATGTAGTTTATGTTTGCAAAAGGAAAGTTTGCAATGTGATGTAGATAGAGGCAAGCTGTTCCTAGACTTCTAAGGAATATTGTTTGTCAACCCAACCACTTGAGCATGTGAAAATGCTATATATAATACTGGCTCCTACATTAAAGTTGTTACTAGACTTCTAAGGAATATTGTTTTTCAACCCAACCACTTGAGCATGTGAAAATGCTATATATAATACTGGCTCCTACATTAAATCTCTATTGTTGCAAATGTGATGGAATATTTTTGATGCTCTGACCCATAGGTCACATCTCGGGCAGTTATAACCAAGTCTTGTGTGTAGTGTTAATTATGTTACTCGTTATTAGATAATTACAGGTTTATGAGAATAGACCGATCTACTCAATACAATCAAGCTATGAATATCTACAGAACTACCGGGAAAAATACATCCATCTGGGGTAGATAATAACATGATTAGTTTAGATCATGACCATATCTGATAAATAGTTGTTAATAATTTTCTATTTTGTGATTGAACAATTTTCCCAGTGAAACAAACTTTATGAATGTTTAAGTTTAGAATCTATGAACCATATATATGTATGTAGGCAGTCTAAGTGCAAAGACGATGGTATTCTGATCTATTTTTTCCATGTAATACATCAAAACCACTTTGTGTGTTACTGGTTGGAGATTTTGGTATTTTCCTTATGCCCCAATACATGTTTTGTGGTTTATTAAGCACATTTGTTGAGGATTTAAATATTATAAAGGCACGGACCGAGCCTTAAGCAGGGCCCACTCAAGGCATGGCCTAATGCCCATAACTCTTTATCATTTTACGTAAGAAGGTTGATATTGTTTTTTTCAAGTTATATTTATACTTTGCAACTGTGTGTAATTTACTCTTGAATGGTGTGGCTTTTTATTTCCAGCCTTTTTGAAATTTTCATTTTCGAGTATATGGTTTCTTTTAATGATAGTTCAGGGGATTTGGTGGTCTACCTTATTTGCAAGGATCGCAGGAATACTTACTGCATAATTAAGTAGTGAAGAACTACCCAATTAACAATTTAACACCCAGTGAAACTAAGCTTACCTATAGGAATGTTAGTTGACTATAGTTCCACGTAACTGAGTTGTGTTATTAGGTGGATCCTCTCATGAAACGAGTCAAACCCTTATGAATTTACTTTAGTTCATTATAATAAGTGTGAGGACTTGCCTCCTGTGCATATAACATTGAGGTCCTCACAAGCTTACCAACCATGATTTCCAATTAAATAAACCGTGTAGTCCCAATCAATACCAAAACATATCAACACACTGCCATTTTTGGTGTCATTCCTAGGGAGGCATTAAAGGAGTCAATATTTCTCACAAAAATAGTACAAAGGATATTAAGGCTAGAAGTGATCAAAGGGGTCGTAATTACGCCTTTCAGTAACCTATATTCCCTTCACCCTTTGCACTATATCATGATAAATGCATTTAAAACATCATAGGTAGGAAAAAGAAAAATTCCTTCAAAACCATAAAACACATATTTCATTAAATTTGGAATTAAATAGTGGATTTGGAATTTCAAAATAACTAAAAAACTCAATTCTAGTGATGTCCTTGTAATAATTGTTTTCCAATTTTAATGAAATATGTGTTATAACATGTAGTGTGGTAGGAATCACTCACATAAGACGTATGGAAAGTGACAAGGGAGATCCTTTGAAGGCCAATTTTATTCAAAATAGTGTGGTAGGGAAACCACTAAAAATACAAAGAGCAAATAGGGAAGAAACTCCATTTGGGGAAGAACCATAAATTTATGAAGGATATAATAAAATCCAAGACCCTGAGTCTCCAAGAAGGGTAAATATGGTCGATTAAGAAGTCAATGGGCCCAAACAACAAGGACCGGTTACTTTCAAATTCCCCATCCAAGACTTGATGTTGTAGTTCAAATGAAAAATATCCCTCTCTCCGCCCTTCCAAACTTTCATGGAATGTCGAAGGAATATCTTGATACTTTCCTTTTTGAGTTTAATGTCCTCTGTCAAAGTTATGATTACTCTATGTATGCTCAAAAAATAAAACTACTTATTGCAATATTAAAAGATGCACTACTTCATTGGTTTATGGGATTAGGGTGGGATTCTATTCGGTCTTCGGATGATATGAAGAAGAAATTCTTAACTAAATACCAAGACTATTGCAAGGTTATGGATGTAAAGGAAGAAATATTTAATATGTCTTAGTCAGATGACAAGAGTCTGGAAGATTATGTAGAAATATTCTAATACACTTTCCAAAGAACAAATCAAAATACCCTAGACCTAGAAAACTTACGCATCCTTTCTCTCAAAGGTATATGAGAACACTGTTTGGAAACCTTAAATATAATGGGAGTAGGAGATGTCTCTCAATTGTCTTATGAAGACATTTGTGACTTGTGTCAGTGGTATTCAATAGGAAGTGGAAAATATGGGAATAAATCTTGAGATATAATATATTGAATTGGTAGGTAAAATGAGGTAGGGATAACTAAGGCTGAGCTAGGGAATTTATTAGATAATATTAATATTGAAATTCTCAACACACTTAGCTCACAACTAGATACCTTGCAAACCAAAAGGAAGAAAGAGGATGCTGAATTAGCCCTAGCTATATTTGTTTCAAATGTTGACAGAAGCACCCACTTATGGATTTCCCTTTGAATAATGTGGAAGTCTGTAACATTTGTGAACAAAAACATCCCACTCAGGAATTTCCTTCTTTACCAAGACTCAAAGCCATGTTTCAAGAAACCGATAGCGATATTGAACAAATTTGTTTTGTGACTCAAAAGAAACCATGGCCTCCTCAAACATATGGGCTTACATCTCTTAATCCTTAACAGTATTTCATTCCTCCCTTTGGATGGTACCCTCTAGTGCCTTGGTCACAATGGCTCCCTCAGGTACAAGGTCAAGGATGGACCCACGTTGGAGATGACCCTCCTCTTTTGGGAACATGATGCCACAAGTTACACCTTAATCAAATCCACAACAACCTCATTTTCCTTCTAGTAAACCCACTCATACTAAACAAAGGCCTCGATTTATTTCCCAGTCGGTTCCTAATCCAAATAATAATAAGGTAGTCTAATCCACCTACAACACTGAACTATCTCCTTTCTCTACGTATCTATGGACTATAAAAAAATTCATTTACACTATGGGAAGGTAATTAAAAATAAATACTCCACTATTATCCAAGAATAAGATGAGGAAGATAAATCACTAGATCGAATATTTGCTTCTCCAAAAATCCAAGAACATTCTCCTGAAAAAGAGTTTGATCCCCATTCCTTATCTGAAAAGGTTATTCCTTGAGAAGCATATTTCACATACTGAATTTGATTTCTTGGGGGAACTAATTTTTCTAGGCTATTAAGGATGTCCCCATCTATGTGAAGGAAATTCAAGAACTTTGTTTAAGGAAGAGAGGAAGGAAGAAAATGGATCCTAAGATAGTACAAGTAATTAGGAAATTGATAGACTTGATGTTGGGAAAAGTTTTTACAGAAAAGTATCGGGATCCTCGGACCCACATTTTTATTATAAACATTAATAATATCCCTATAACCAACACTTTGATAGACTTAGGGGCAACTATAAATGTCATGAACAAAGAGACTATGAAAACACTTAAGTTGCCTGGGATTCGGCCTACCCCAACTGTTCTTCAAATGGATGATAGGTCTACTATAAATGTAGAAAGAGTAGTAGAAGAGATTTTTGTTTCCATAGACTCATGGGAGTACACATTTGATTTTATCATCCTCCAACTTAAGGCCAATCTTGGAGCTTACCCCATAATCCTTAGAAGGCATTAGTTAGCCATAACATATGCCTACATTGACTGTAGGTATGGAGACATGACTATTTCTCGTGGCAATTCCTCTAAAAACCTCACTCTTTAGTCTCCTGCTAAACCTTTTCTAGACTCTGATAAAATTCTTTGGTTCGAAGATAGTGATGAAGAATTTGCTCAACCCCTCTAGACCCTTGATTAAGCCCCTCGATGGGAGGAGACCCCTTATGATAAGTATCACGAAATGGATGGACCAATGATAGGGTGAGGGGTGATCCTAGAAGCCTATTCACAAGAGAGGCTCAAATATGTTGCTTGATTTCTTTGGAAGGCAAGGTTGAAAGCTATCAAGGAAGGACTTAAGGAGAATTTCAAGTTTTAGGTTTAGGGTGTGTATCTTATAATGGAGGTTCCTAGGCCTTAAAATTCTTGTGAAAGAATGGATTCCAAGTGATCTTTGAAGAATTAACCTTAATAGTGTATGGGACCACACAGGACCAAGTGGACCCGAGGTTAGGTCAAGGGGGTAGGGTTTAGTAGCCAATGCTATGCTTGACCTATTCCAGAGGGAGAAAGGGAGCAGAGAAGGAATTTTCAATGCAAGAAAATATGAGGTTCCCAATGCGGCTTCTAGCCTAAGGAAATCCAGGGCAAGATTCAATCTCGAGGCTAGAGCTTGAGAGATCTCAAAATTCCACCGTCAGAATTTCTTCAAAATTGGAGGGCACCTAGGAGACACACCAACGCAGAGGATGCCAAGAGATCAATTTTTTTTTGAGTGGATGGTGTTGTCACCTTCTGCAAAATGTGTTCTCTACTGTTAAAAGAGTGCGAAAGAGCAGATATGTTCTGAGCCATCTTCCAAGCTAGAAAAGCACTCAAAGTTAAATCATACCATCTCCATTAGAAAGTTCTTTGAATAAGCTTTCCAACAGTATGTGGAAATCCAAAAATGGACTTCTGGATCAAACGATATGGCCAGTTGAAGTTTAAGGGTTTTGTTGCCTTTGAAAGGAAATAAAGAATAGCATATCGAAGGTTTTGACACATCGATGATCACAATATCAAAGGCCTGGAAGATGCCACAAATTGAAAATCAGAAGTCCTGACACATCGTTGATCACAATATCGGAGGTCGTGGCATATCAGGGCATCAAATATCATAACTTTGATATATCGAAGGTCTCGCATGTCAAAGGTCCAAGAGATAGACACATCGCAATCGGCCATTGAATAGGTGACAACCTATTCAATATTGTTCCTTTAGTGTTAAAGCGTCGGGGAGGGCCTTATTCAAATTAACAAAGGATCTTAACGAAAAACCAAGGGCAAGCAGGCCTTTTCTCTCTCCTCTATAGGGCCACGTGACAAAATACTATTGGTCCTGATAAAGCCACGTGGCATTTGACGTCATCATGACGTGGCAGTATGGAGGACACGTGGCATGCAAATATATCATTTTCAAGGGTCCAAAGAGGGAAAAATAGGGTGACATGTGTCACCACTCATGGGGTGACACATGGCTAAGGATGACGTTGGGTCACAAATTGGTGATTGCAAGTTGAGGAATATTGTTGCTGTGGGGCACCAAATCTTCTTATCTTTTACTTACCTTTTTACCCATCCTTCCATCCTTTTGCACCAATTGATATGCATTTATTGGATAAACTCATGAGGTAACCCTTCTTTCTTATGTATCTTGGAATATTTAATTGATGAAGTAAAGTCATGGGGGTTTTACCTATGCGAACTACTAAAACTCGTTATTTCCGTAGATTTTGGTGAACAGGTATCGCTTTCACAGCATGTAGCAGCAGTTCCGTGATTCATAACAGCTGTTCGTCAATGCTGTGACAACATAACCAACTCGCCGCTGTTTTCAAGCTTATTTTGGATCGTTTCTATTCTCGCTCTCTCGGCAACTAGTTTCTATTCTGAACTGTTGTATATTTTGGGCATTTAGTTGCCAGGTTTTGGGGAATATGTTATTACCCATGTATTGTATAAAAAGGGTTTTATTACTATGCGAAGGGTTAGACGTGTAGAGATATGTATTGTAACAACTCTTTTACAAATTAATATAATACAAGCAGTTTTGTTGTTCTTTCCTTAGCTGTAAATTAATGCAGCCCTGATCAGAGAGCCATGCCCTCTCTTCTGATAAGGTGTTGCGTATTTCTTTTGTGTATGTTGTTTTACTCTTTGTGTGTTTATTCTTATTGCTGTTAAAAATCTCTATTGGTTGCTGTGAATGCCTTTTAAGTTCTGCAATTTATTTTCCATTACTATTACAGCGATGCTTTAATTTCTTAATCACGAATCCTTGGTTGATGTGAGATTGTAACCTTGCATCTGCATATACCTTGCATGTTACCTTGAAAATTGTATGCACTCGGATTGATGAATTAATGTGGGAAAGGGTTGAATACTTTATTCACACTCAGACACCAACATTTTGGCGCCGTTGCTGGGGAAGGCTAACAAGGTGCAAGACACGATCTGTATTGACCAAAGGATCAATCTCTCATCTTAGGGAGGGAAGTGCTACCCTGCTCTAAGTCCTGAGCTCAGTATTTTGATTTTTGTTGTTTTCATTGTTTTTGGGCCGAGTTGTTTTGGTTAACTGTTTTGAATTTTTATGCATTGTTAAAACCCGATCTCTCGTGCTGGGGAGGGAATGGTCCTTTGACGCCTTGCTCCAGGTCCTAAGCTTTATATTTCCTTGTATGTGTGTTCTTTTTTCTGTTCGGTTTCTCGTTCGGGGGAGGAAATGGTCTTTTGACACCCTGCTCTAGGTCCTAACCATAGTGGCTTAATTTAGATATTTTCCTCTCACCAACTTGCATGAATAGAGACTCGAATAAAAGGGGCAGAGGAAGAGCCCCAAAGAAGGGAGGACAAGATTTGGGAAGGAATACTTATATCTAGCAAATCATTGCAAAAGCTAAACTAGAGGCATCTTCTCGTGTTGCTGTAAGGCCAGGTACTCGAGCAAAATCTAAGGGACAATCTGTAGAACAAGCAATGCTATCTACAGTACCCCCTATTGATTCAACGCAACAAACCCTTCCAGCAGTAGAAGAGGTATGCAACATTGTACCTGACGAAGGAGTACTATTGCTAGTAACAGAGGAAGAAGAAGTCACAAGCAAAAGATTTGAGGGACCAGCCCATTCCAGTAGGAGGGAAGAAGTTGCAGAGAACGAGTCTGAAAAATAAAGCCATTGTGACAGGGAGGAAGAAGTTGTAGGGGTATTCATATCACCAAGGGATAAAGGGAGTGCTATTAAAGAAACTCAAACTTCTGTGATAAGCTCCCCTCCATCATTCCTTGCAGAACCTGCTGAAATCCCTAGTGATTATTGGAGGGTATTCATGGCACCCACAACCTCTACTATTGACTTCCCAATTGAGGATCTTGGGACTGGTGCACCAACGAAGCCCATTCCTTTGATAGATTTACCTAGCTTTCATGGGCTAGCTTTTGAAGATCCTGACACATTCTTGTTTGAATTTGATATTGTGTTTCAGGGATATGATTACATAACAGATGCTCAGAAATTGAAAATCTTCCCTGCTACATTAAAAGGGATAGCCCTGCAATGGTTTATGGGTCTAGGAGGAAAGACTATCTCCACATGGGATGGTATGAAAACCTCTTTTCTAGAGAAGTATCAGGATTAATACAAATCTGGGGATATTAAGGAAGAAATTTTCAAGTTCATGTAGAAAGAAGACAAGAACATGGAGGATTGTGTGGAATGTTTCAAATACACGTTACAGAGATTAGGTCATTCTACCCTGGATAAGGACATTTTGAAAATTATCCTTCTCTAGGCCTTTTGAGAAGACTCTCTGGAGCTATTAAACATAGTGGAAAAGGGAGACATATCAAAAGAGGATTTCGATACCATCTGTGAGCTATGCATTCAATGTTCGAGGGGAGTTGCAAGGAATAAATAGGGAATTCAATCAACAAAAGTATTTGGTGGGGGTGTCACAAAGGAATAAATTAGGAATCCGCTGGATAACTTAAGGAATGATATCTTGAGTACCCTCTCTGCACAGATGGATACATTACAAGTAAAATAGAAACAGATGGAATTGGAAAGGACTATGGCTATATTTTTCCTGAAATGTAGAAAGAAGCATCCACAGAGTGAATGTCCATTGAACTTCGTAGAAGAATGTGCAATTTGTGAGCTGAGTCATGCAACTAGTTCATGCCCCTCCTTGCTAGGATTGAAAGCGTTTTTTCAAGGGACAGGCAAAGAGATGGACCAACTGTATTTTATGGGATCCAAAAAGCCATGGAAACCTCGGCCACCAAATGTAAATCAAGGTATGTTTCTAGATCCATCTCAGTATTTCAATAATTTTAATATGGGTCCTTAGTCTATGCCTTATCCACCTATGTGGCCCCAATATCAGTTTCCACCCTGGCAGTAGTGGGCTCCTCAAACTAGTTCGAATTCTTCATGGACTTCGAACTGGCATGGACCCTCTCCTCTTGGGCAGTTTCCCCAGTCAATACCACAACAACAACTTCAATTGCCCTCTAATGTGCCTCCTAGTAATCAACCCATTCATCCTCAACTTCCTATCCAACCCAATCCGAATCCTAACAATAAAGGGGCTCAGCAAGCTGACACCCTCAACCTACCTTCATATAGCATCTCCATCACAGAACTTTATGAGATGAATTTGAGATCCAGGTGGGTAGTAGATGCTCAACCCTCACCTATTATTATTGAACAAGTTGGCAGTGAGGTGAAAGAACCAGTTGAAGAGGAATCAAACCAAGTTAGTAAAAATCAGACATCTCCTCAACTGCTAATTACTTAAGAACACCGAGCTGACCCGCCTTATCCAGAAAGATTGGCCTTGAGTAAAAAGATCCCTCAAGCTGAGTTTGACTTGTTAGGGGAGTTACAAAATCTGTTTGTCAAGATCCCCCTGTTACAAGCTATGAGGGATATACCTATATATGCAAAAACTCTCAGAGAATATTGTGCTAAAAATCCTAGAAAGAAATCAAGGGACCCACTCACCATTCATGTGATGGGAAAGCTATCAGATTTTATGATGGGAAAAGCTATGCCTATGAAATATGGGGATCCTGGGAACCCAATTCTAACTGTGCAAATTAATGGAGTAGAAATTCCAAATGTGCTGGTAGATTTGGGTGCTGCCATAAATGTCATTACTGCTGAAGCTATGCATGCACTGGGTCTTTGAAACTTGAAACATACACCTACTGTGTTAGAGCTGGCAGATCGATCTATAGTCAAGCCGGTAGGGAAGTTGGAGGACATTACAATCTCAATTGATTCATGGCATTACCCTGTGGATTTCCTAGTGCTGCAAACGCAATCCCCAGCTAGTGGCCATCCCCTGATTTTGGGAAGACCATGGTTGGCAACCACAGATGCTTACATTGGGTGTTTTTCTAGGCATATGGTTATCTCAAATGGGCAGGTTACTAAAAACCTTGTGTTATACGCTCCTACAGAACCTAGCTCATTAGTGAAGCCAATTGGCCGCAAGAAACCTCTACCAAGGGAAGAGTCTGAACCTGAAGATGAGGAATTAAGACCAGTCCTTACTATTGGACAAGCCCTTTAGTTGAAAATAGAAACAAAAGATGACACAATTACCACTTTCATTAGTGATCCCTGTTCTGTTTTGGATTCGAATTAGTGAATTCTAGAATCTGTCTTAAGCTGTGAAACACAGGAAAATATTGAAACAACAGATGGATTTGAGGAACTACCCACAACTGTGTCCCATGACATTGTTTCTATAGAGATAGAGCCAGTGAAGACCCTAAATATTAATCCAGATCTATCAGAATCCTAGACAAAAAAACTCCTAGATGTTCTTCGAAAACACAAAGAAGCCTTCGCCTGGGATTACACAGACATGAAAAGGATTCCTGCCAATTTATGTACCCATCATATATACATCAAAGAGGATTGTCGCCCTATAAGATAGAGCCAAAGGAGAATGAACCCCGCTCTTAAAAACATTGTCAAGGAAGAACTTCAAAAGTTATTGGATGTAGAATTTATTTACCCCATTTTGGGCAGCCAATGGGTTTCCCCATTGGTGATTGTTCCTAAGAAAAACGGTGAATGGGGGATATGTGTGGCTTACAAAGAATTAAATAAGGCAACACAAAAATATCATTTTCCGTTACCATTCATTGATCAAGTCTTAGATACTTTGGCTGGGAAGAAGTTCTTCTCCTTCTTGGATGGATTTAATGGGTATAACCAAATCCAGATAGCTCCCGAGGATCAGGATAAAACCACTTTCATGTGCCCTTGGGGAACTTTCGCATATCGGGTCCTTCGATTTGGTCTCTATAATGTGCCTGCAACATTCCAAAGGGAAATTCTAGGGATCTTCTTTGATCTGGTAGATGACAGTGTTGAGATTTATATGGATGACTTTACTCCATGCGGGAACTCACATAAAGAAGGGCTGGAAAATCTGGAAAAAGTTCTTGAAAGATGTAAATGGGCACATGTCTCTTGGGACATTTACTTTCAACTGCTAGAATTCGAATGAATCCATCTAACATAAAGGTAATATTTCACTTCCCAATACCCAAAACACCCACATAGGTACGTAGCTTTATCAATTGTGCTGGTTATTATAGGCGCTTTATAGAAATTGTTTCTAAGATAGAACATCCACTTTTTCAATTGCTGACAAAAGATGCAGATTTTGTGTGGACAGATGATTGTGATGTAGCCTTTTTGAAAATCAAGGAACTTGTCTGTAAAGCTCTGATCCTTCAAGGGCCGGAGTGGACATTACCATTTTATATTCATGCTAATGCCTCTCGGATAATAGTTGGGGAAGTTTTGGGACAACAAGTGGACAAGATTCCATATGCAGTTTACTATTTTAGTAAAAAATTGGCTCTTGCTAAGTTAAACTACACAGTGACTAAAAAAGAATTTCTTGCTGCCATCTACGCCATCAACAAGTTCCGACATTATATTACTGGGTATCCCACCTTTTTACACACTGATCATGCAACAATCAGGTATCTAATGAATAAACCCATTACTCTTGGTCGTATTACAAGATGGCTGTTGTTACTTCAAGAATTTGACATTACCATAGTAGATAAACCAGCAAATGACAATGTGGTTGCTAATTTTCTGTTTAGACTAGATAATAATGCTGAAGGTACACCCATAAAAGATAGCTTTCTAGATGACCATCTCTTTGCAATTTTTGCTAACACTCTATGGTATGTAGATATTGCTAACTATATTGCTATAGGGAAGGTCCCTCGTCACTTTTCATACAGGGAACAACGGAAAATTATTCATCATAGTACCCGATATTCATGGATGGCAGGGTACCTTTTTCACACAGGGGTTGATTAGCAAATTTGGCACTGTGTATCTGAGGATGACATCTATGAGATATTGAAGGCTGCCCATGATGGCCCTTGTGGAGGAAATTTTGTAGATAAAAGAACATGCCACAAGGTGCTGCAAATGGGATACTATTGGCCTTCCATCTTTCGTGATGCTCGTGACTATGTCCGAAGATGTGACAGTTGTCAACGCATGGGGCAGCCTAGAAAATCGGATGAGATGCCATTGCAGCCCCAAGTAGTCCTCAAACCTTTTGAGAAGTGGGAAATTGATTTCATTGGACCTTTTAACCCACCTTCTCATCAAAAGGTTCACATTCTGGTTTGCACTGATTATGTGACTAAGTGGGTGGAAGCCAAGGCTGTTGCGAAAGCAACAGAACAGGTGGTTGCAGATTTTCTTTTTGAAGATATTTTTGCTCAATATGGTACTCCAAGGGAGATCATTTCAGATGGAGGGGCACAGTTCACATACCACATGATAGCAAGGCTTATGCAGAAATATGGGGTCAAAAACAGAGCAAAAACTCCTTACCACCCCTAGGCGAATGGACAGGCAGAAAGTACAAACAAGGTATTGGAAAATATCTTGACAAAAACTGTAGCACGCCATCATCAGGATTGGTCTTAGAAACTTCCAGAAGCTCTCTGGGCATACAAGACAACATGGCGGAATACAACTGGTTTTTCACCATTTGAGTTAGTCTATGGGAAATCCCCCTTGTTTCCAGTAGAATTTGAAATCAGCATGCTTAGAACAACTTTGGAAGTAGGATTAGATCTATCAAAGGCCCAGAAACACCAGCTGGAATAGCTCAACGAGTTAGATGAAATACGTTCAATGGCTATCCAGAAAACTATTGCTATTCAACAACAGAGAATGAAATGGCATGATAAATTTATCAAGAAAAGGGTGTTTCATATAGGAGATTGGGCACTTCTCTATGATTCCCGTTTCAAAGATTTTAAAGGGAAGCTTCGCACTCGTTGGATGGGACCCTATGAAGTGGATGTTGTGTTTGACAATGGAACAGTCAAATTGGTTACAATAGATGATACTCGTACTTCTTTCTTAGTGAATGGACATCGTCTGAAATTATACCACCGTCCAACTTCTAAGGATGCCTTCATCAAACATCTCTCTGATAAATCTGGTTTGATGGTTGTTGGTGTAGAGAATGTTCTCTCTGCTTTCTGATCTTTCAAATAATAATAATAATAATATGTTGTTATTAGTTACTTATTTGTCTTTTTCAAGGATAATGATCAAAATCTGACAAGGAGGAGCTGACAAAAATTTTCCAAGTAAGAGTTGATGTTGTTAATCCACTATTGTTGTGACTCCGTTGGTGTTGTTACTCCGCCACTACTGTTACTCCTGAAATTTTTTCTAAGTGTCGGATGCTGTTACTCCACCATTGTTGTTACTTCATTGGTGATGTTACTCTACCACTGCTGTTACTCCTGAAATTTTTTTAAGTGTTGAGTGCTGTTACTCCACCGTTGCTGTTACTCCACCATTGCTGTTACTCCACCATTGCTGTTACTTCGTCAGTCCTGTTACTCCGCCACTGCTATTACTCCACCGTTGTTGTTAATCCATCGGTGCTATTACTCCAACATTGTTGTTACTCCGTCGGTGCTATTACTCTGCCACTGCTGTTACTCCATCGGTGTTGTTACTCCGCTGCTGCTGTTACTCCGTCGGTGCTATTACTCCAGTGTTGTTGTTACTCCGTTGGTGCTGTTACTCTACCACTGCTGTTACTCCACAGGTGTTGTCACTCCACTGCTGTTGTTACTCCGTCGGTGTTGTTACTCTGCCGCTACTGTTACTCTACCACTGCTGTTACTCCGCCACTACTGTTACTCTGCCACTGCTGTTACTCTGCTGGTTACTATGCTATTACTCCACTGCCAGGTAGGTCACCAGG
This sequence comes from Pinus tabuliformis, assembly GCA_031772625.1. Classification (NCBI taxonomy): domain Eukaryota; kingdom Viridiplantae; phylum Streptophyta; class Pinopsida; order Pinales; family Pinaceae; genus Pinus; species Pinus tabuliformis. The sequence continues at coordinate 908,843,029 of CM062813.1, forward strand.
TACGCCTCCATTGACTCTTATGGATTCAATTAAAATATTCCATTAATGAGACACATATGTGCCATGGACGACCACATTTAAGTTGGGGGGGATCCCGTCATAAGAAAACGATGGCGCATTAAAACCATAATAATGATACATCATTACCAAATCTGGTGCGAACGGTAACCCAAAAATCCCATGATTTCATAATAATTTCCTGATGCATTGGAATTTGAATTATGTACATTCAATAACCAATCGGTCTTTTCCCATTACATCCGAATTAATCATTGTAATCATTTCACTGTATTACCATGATTTGCCATTATTCTTCACGTTTTTCAAAAATTTACCGGCCGCTTTCACCGCTTTTCACCTCGTGCTCCACCATGCTGTCACCATTGTTGTTAATGTGGTTACTGCTACTCTCTCCCCAATAGCCGACTGCGTCCAAGTGCTGTTACTGTTTCCACAGTGATGGGTGGGTTGGTTGTGCGTCATGAGCCGGAGGATACCACATTGGTCCGCAACAACAGGGAAGTATGGCAGATTTTCGTCGATGCAAGTTGGGATGTTTATTTTAACAGGTTGCAGGGATTCAATGAAGAGATTGCAATAGAATTCACACTCAATTTGGGTGAAGAGATCTCTTGGGTTAGAGGGATAGAAATCCCTGTCACAGAGGAGGCTATCGCAGAGGTTAGTGGATTGCCCCAGTAGGGACAAAGTTGGTTTTCACGAAGAACCTCCCTCCTAGAGTTCCCTAAGGCATTTCTGTAGGTTGGTGAGAACGTTGTCCAAAAAGGCTGGGGGTATGACCGGAATTCATTACCGCATCCATGGGGCGAGGTGGCAGGTTTTGTAATGAAATACATAACTTGTGAAGGGCGATACACCACTATATTTAAGTATCATTTCAGGGTGTTAGCTCGCCTTCGATTTCCACAGTCAGAGGTCTTCTCATTGAACATGCCGTTATTTTTGCTGAAGAGCCTCCAATTGATGGCATAGTCTGCTCGGCGTTCGCGACAAGTTGCAGCAGTCATTACTAACCATGGTCTGGTTTGGCTATTGGTTATGCATGCACTAGCCTGGTTTCAAATTCCATGGGAAACATTCCAGGAATCGACAGAAGAGGAGATAACAACTGTTATAGCTGCTAGAGAAGAGGAACTAGAAGGAATGGAGGAGGAACTAGCAGAGGTTGAGTACATAGACCAAGAAGAGCTGGAAGAGATGGAAATGGAGGACAAAGAAAGGGAGCTTGAAGTGGAAGAAATAGTCAAGGTTGTTCCATAGGAACCGGCCTCGACTACAGAACCTATGGAAGAAGAGGTACTGGAGCTAGGAAGGCCTGAGACAGAAGAAATTGTCAGTACCACAGCTGAGGTTGTTCCATAAGAACTAGCCTCGATTATGGGGCCAATGGAAGAGGATATACTAAGGGAGGAAAGATTTGAAACATAAGAAATTTTCAGTACCACAGTCGAGGCTATTCCACAAGAACCAGCCTTGACTATGGTACCGATGGAAGAAGACGGGCCTGAGCAAGAAAGGCTCGGAGCAGAAGAGACCATGGAGCTGACGAAGGAAGGAATCATGGATACAATGGATGGGGTTGACACAGTGATACAAGAGTCCACCTTTATTAACGACGTGCCAGAGGGGATAGTGCCAACACCATATGCTCAAGAAGTGTTGGATATGGGCGGTGGTGTCACACAAGAACCACCACTAAATGATCTGGTACCGGAAAGTGTATAAGGAATAAATCCTGAGGTTGACACTGCTCCACAAGAACCAGTGTCAACCATGGGACAGGAGGCAACACAGGAAGGAGCCCCGGGCCAGAGCGGAATTGTTGCAGATGAAGGGAAAAAGCTAGAGGTTACAGTCGGAATTGGTACATGCCAGGAAGAAAACATTTTTTTGTTTCCTTTCTGTGCCTCCATTCCCATAGGAGTGAGAGTGTCTCATTCTCCCCAATGCTCAAAAAAGGAGGTTGTTGTTCCTCCCATTCTAAAGTTTGATGGGTCAGTTAAAGGCTTGACTATTGTTAGTCTGCTGGCTGCTGACTCTTAGCAAGGCCGTTCTGAAGAACAGAGGGAGGAAGAACATCTCGTAGAAGAACAGGAACAACAAGTGGGTGAAGATGGCATTGTTTGGGCAACAGATGCCTTGGAGCTCAGAAGGGAGGAAGAAGTAGATGCTTCTAAAATAGGGGGACTAGGAAGGGAAGTTCCGGTGGAAAAGCCAGTGGATACTCATCTGATCGACCCACCACCTGCCGAAACAGCACCAGAGCAGGTCGAGTTAATTATTAAAAAGGAGGCACTTGCTCTTGAGGAAGGGGGACCAAGCAAGGAGGTCACAACAGATGGACCTGTGGATATTCCTCTGAGTAATCCACCAACTGAGGAACCAGCTGCAAAGCCGGTTAAATTAGTTGTCAAGCGAGAAGTGATTGAGGGAGAGGAACCAAGGGAGGAGAATCTGGCAGAAAGACCAGTAGATACTCCTTTGAGCAATCCACCACCTGTTGAACCAGCTGTAGGGCCAAACGAAGTGGTTTTTAAACAGGAGTGGATAGAACTGTGCGAGAAAAGGAGGCCACCCCTTAAAAAGAAATATCAGCTACAATTCAAAGAGACGATGTGATTGAAAACAAAGGTCTGAAGATTGAGAAGACAGGTGCATCGACTTAAGAAGCAGGCAAGGAAGTATAAATGGTGGGTCAAGAAGCCTAAGGCTACGGTGGTTGAGGCAGAAACACAGGTAGAAGATGTGCTGACGACCTCTGCTGCTACTCAGATGGATCCTATCGAGCACTTTTTCAAAGGTCGTGAATTCTCTTTGACAGCCGAGATTCAAACTTGGAAATCCACCGTGGCCCACTATCAGAATGAGGTGAAAAGAATTCAGGAGCAGTCATCCAAGGCTATCTTCAAATATGTAGAGCAAGTGGACATATTACGGCTGAGGCATGCGAAGCAACAACTCAAGGTAGAACGGTTGGAAGGACAAGTGCTGGAATTGAAGGCTGACAAAGAATAGATGTTCAGCCTAGCACAATAGGTAATGGCATGTCGCCCTCCTACTTCTAGCTATGCCTTGTTCTTGCATGAGCAATTCCTTTTCTTCTGTTTGGAAAGCATTAAGAAGGAGGTCAGTCATGAGATCGAGGACTTTGTATAGTTCCTCCGTATATTGAGAATCCATGACGTAGTAACCCAACATTTCATGTGCGAGCTCTATCTACATGGATACTTCCTATGCGATGACAAAGAATTCAACCTGGTCCCATATGTGGGGGACATTCATTTAAGGGTTCTCACCTCTTATACTCTCAACTAGATAAACTGGCAGAAGGCTTCCAATACGTTTGAGTCAAATCAAAACACGAAGCCTCTTATGATGAGAGGAGAGCACGAACGGTCCGTAACTATGTACAATAAGCACACTACCTTTTTAGAGATTGAGGGAAATAGAGAACAGATGCTGAGGACACAGAAGTGGTGCATTGATCTTTGTGTCAAAAAAATAGTCACGTTTCAAGATGAGGCCCTTGATAGCTATCAGAAAAGGTGGATGATGTCACCTACATCTATTCGGAACAGGGAACCTTTTGGAGCACCAAATTTTGCACGGGCACTAAGTCGGGTACCAAGGTATGTTGCATGCATCCAAACATGCGGGGTCCAGTGGATGGGACTTTGGTTTAGGTTCCTTGTCATTTGGCTGCCAGCAGAGCATTATACCCCAACATATAATGTACCAGGTGATTGGTGGAAGGAATTCCTCCTCTCATAAGGATACAAGGTCCCAGGCACAGATATGATAGAAGAATATGATCTTGCCCAGCTCCACGAGGATCACAACCATTCCAACCCAAACTTGTGGAAGCGGCAAGTTGCATGAGGGCATGCATAAGGCTAGTTGGGGGGAGATGTTGGGCACCAAATCTGCTTATCTTTTCCTTACCTTTTTACCCATCCTTCCATCCTTTTTCACCAATTGATATGCATTTATTGGATAAACTCATGAGGTAACCCTTCTTTCTTATGTCTCTTGGAATATTTAATTGATGAAGTAAAGTCATGGGGGTTTTACTTATTCGAACTACTAAAACTTGATATTTCCACAAATTTCGGTGAACATGTATCTCTTTCACAGCATGTAAAAACAGTTTCGTGATTCAAAGCAGCTATTCGGAAATGCTATGATAGCATAACCAACTAATAGTTATTTTCAATCTTATTTTGGATCGTTTCTATTCTCGCACTCTCGGCAACTAGTTGCTGTTCTAAACTGTTGTATATTTTGGGCATTTAGTTGCTAGGTTTTGGGGAATATGTTATTACTCGTGTATTATATAAAATGGGTTTTATTCTGTGCGAAGGGTTAGCCACGCAGAGATATGTATTGTAACAACTCTTTTATAGATTAATATAATACAGGCAGTTTTGTTGTTCTTTCCTTAACTGTAAATTAACGCAGCTCTAATTAGAGAGCTGGGCCCGCTCTTCTGATCAGGTGCTGCTTATTTCTTTTGTGTATGTTGTTTTACTCTTTGTGTGTTTATTATTATTGCTGTTACAAATCTCTATTGATTGTTGTGAATGCCTTTTAAGTTCTGCAATTTATTTTTCATTACTGTTACAATGGTGCTTTAATTTCTTAATGACGAATCCTTGGTTGATGTGAGATTGTAACCTTGTCCTTGCATATACCTTGCGCATTACCTTCAAAATTGTATGCACCCAGATTGATGAATTAATGTAGGAAAGGGTTGAATAGTTTATTCACACGCGGAGACCAATAGTTGCATCAAGTTAAAACCTCCGATTGAATCCTGTCATAGAGGGGCCACGATGTGGGGGCTGACCCATAGTCACAAATAGTTTTAAGAACCCAAGGCAGAGCTAGAGGTTGAGCACCAAAGGGCTATTGCAATCGGATATTGCAAGCATGTCGCGGCTGTAATGTAAAATCCCCAAATGGAAACCTCCGATGTAGAGGAGCTCTAATAAAGGGTGCATGGTCATGAAGAATTAAGTGAACCAGGCGCTAAAGTAGTTTATAAAGGAAAAATATCCCCCAGCAACAAATAAAAATCCTTAGGCTTGGAATACTAAGCCGATGGTCACAACCCTTGGTCTTATGTGAAGTAATACAAGAAGGAATCAAAGAAAAAGGGGCCTAAAGAGATCATATTTCGTTGTTTCATAGAACTTGCTATGTATAAAGATTGCAATAGGCATAATTCCGGATATTACACTATGGTTGTTTTATGAGGCATGTTACACTCCGATAGAATGATATAGGTAATATGAGTCGGCAGAGGTGTTTGGAGCATCACTAAGGCCACCATGGTGACCGCTCTTGGCTTTAGTGAGTAGGAAATTAAGCGGTTAAGGCGAAAGCGACAGGGAAATGACCAAACAACAAGAGAGACACATCATGGTAGAGATGTGGCCTGATCAAGGGCAATCACAGGAATGACAGGGAGATATTTCTCTCAGTCATCTTTCAATGTTTTTTATTTTTGTTTGTTTTGTATTTCTGTGTATTTTCAAGAAAGGAATCAAATCCTTTGTAATCATTTAGGCAGCAGAGCTATCACATGCCAAGACAACTGATTAGACAATTGTCCCTTGGATGAGATATTCTGTAACTGATATTCAAAGCTACCCCTATCCTTATAAATAAGGGGAACAAATGCTTAATAGAGGTTCCAAAATTCTACACCCGAGGGTTCCAAATTCTGTGATTCCACTTTCAATTCTATTTGTCTATTCATGAGGGACTTGAGCTATGTATTGCTAAATGTAATGGACTGGTGACTTGGAATCATTTTGAGGATTAATGGAACTCTTTGGTGATTCCAATAAGAGCAATGCACAATATGTTTTCCTCCTTTGTATATCACTTCATGTATGTTTTTTCTCCCTTTGAAATAGTGTAATGAAGCTTCCGGTTTCACTCTTATTCATGGTTGTATGTTTGCTGCTAAGTAGTGAGAAGTACCTGTGTAGTTATAGATTTACTTGTGTTATTTCATAGCATGCAGTTCTTGTAATGTGAATAGATCTACTAGTTGTTGTTTGGGGATAAATGTATCCATGATTCATATAGTTTGGGACCTTAATTAGCGCTCCGCTGTTTCTGCCATTCCACATCTTAAGTCTTCCATACTTCTGCCAGAACATTGTTTCTTAGGATTCTATCTTGTTTCCAACCCTATGCATCGAATTCCCTCCTCTCTTTCCTCCTCTTCACTTTCACTACAACTCCAATATTAAACTGCTTATTGTTGTCTTTCGACGACTAGAACTAGACATTTCTCATTCAGATTAGCCTAATTGACCCCTTGTGTATTTAGATCCTTGTATTTTCTTGAGTTTACCTTGATGAAGGACCATTGAACCAAGCCCCCCTCCATTATCTTTTTCAAACTACGTGACAATTGGTGTGCAGTGGAAAGCCCCACTGATAATATTCAAAATCACTCCTCTCTTTAAGATGTCCTAGGCACTGGTCTAGAATCAACCCAGAGGCTCTCTCTAGGAAGCTTTCTATATCTCCTTAAGCACTTGTGCTACAGGTTCTAGAAAAAGTGACAACATATTTATGGTGTCATTGCTGGGGAATGGATTAGAATATTTTTCCCTGGGTACGACAGATTTTTACATTCACTCTGTCAAGTGAGAAAGGGAAGTGTGGGTTGTAAGTCTCTCACCTTGGTGACCCCACTGTCTGAATTTTGTTATAAACACCCTGGCTACTCCATTGTCTGAATCTTATGGTAAACATCCTTGCAACTCAACTATCTATATCTTTATTTGATTATCTTGGCTTTCAAGCGTCCTGATACTCACTCTGATTCTAAACAACTAAAAACTTCTCCTACATCTGAACTTGGGATCACTCACCTAAAGCGGTTTTCAAAATGGTCATTCCTACATTCTTGGCCAACAAATTTTCCCCATTGGATTTTTCTTCTATTGTTGGTTATCCCATTCATGTCCCTTCATTTCATGAATGGAATACCTATTTACCTAGATTCAGTGGAAACATGGATAGAAGGCTGGACTAGCACCGCAAAGACTTTCATAAATGCATGGAACACCATGGTATTATTCTTGAAGATGTATGAATGAAATTGTTCATGTATTTTTTAGATGAGGATGCTATAGTTTGGTATAAAAAAATACCTCATGGTAGCATATCTTCCTTAAAGAGATTTTACATAGAATTCAATCATTATTGCAAAAGATTATATCCACCGAATGCTCTGTTTGAATATTGTTGTGCATATTTCAATGATGAAAATATTTATGAGGTTAATGATCCTACTAAATATGTTTGTGAGACTCCATTCCAAGAATATATCTACTCGCATCAAGAAGCATTGCCCAGTGATCAAGAAAGTGAAGAAGAAGACAACATTGAGCTGCAAACAAACCTTTAGAGGTCTTACTATGTCAAATTGTATGATTCTCTTTCTTATGATTCGTATGACTTCGATGGGGAGTCAAGCAATGTAGAACCACTAAAGTCTCAGTTATGGGAAGCTACACAAAAAGAGGAGGCCCACCATGAGGCTCCAATTCACAATTCACATCCTTCAAATGGAGAACAAGTTCAAGAAGTGAGTAATGAAGTTGATGAAGATTCTCCGATATATGATTCATATGATTCAGAGGAGGATGAGACTATTACAGATGGTCAAAGGGATCTACTTACAAGCAAGTGGGGAGAAGGCTTCCAGCAACAATTTTTTCAAGAAGAGCCCAAAGTTGAAGGACCAAGCAGTGTCTGTGGTTGCTTGTTGCAGAAATATTCCTTCTGAGAATCCTTAGTAGATTCTCTAGTCTATGACTCTTATAGTTTAGAAAATGAATATTCTATTACAGATTTCCAAGAGGGTTGGCCTGTTTGCAAATGGGTAGCAAAAGATCAGTAAGAAAAATTTCTTTAAATACCTAAAGCTGAAGAGCTGAATAGTATTTGTGGCTGCCCTAACCAAGAGGATGTTGGTTTGCAGAATTTTCAAGAATATTAGGCAGTTGCAAGTCTTTCTCATCAGTTCTATGACCCTGTAGCTGACTACATGACAATATTCTTTGGTTAGTAGAAGAGGTTGTTTTTGGAGTATGCATCAAGTTTTTTGTTTGAATATTTTCATGGGGCATGCTTGTTTTAATTTTAAAATTTCAACAGCATGGAGGCATTAGGTTTGACACCCAAACGCTGACCTGGTACCATTGGAGGGTTGACCCCACTTAGGTGAATTAATGCCCTATACATAAGTAGGAGTTGTATATAAATAAGCTCACTAGCTGAGCCTTTAGTTTCCAGTTGTTAGAATTTCTATTTCTACATTTCAATTTGATGATCAGGAGAGGATTCCCAAAATTCCATGGAGATTTTATGGTTTCATAGGTTCATTATATGTTTGACTCCATGCCCAATGGTGATGGCTACTAGTCTGTAGGTTCTCAACACCTTTCCATCAAGGCACTGTTCCCAGTTGGAGCCAATGTTGTCACCTTCTATGAAATGTGTTTCCAGCTGTCAAAAGAGTGCATAAGAGGAGAGGTTTGCAACCATCTTCCAAGCCACATAAGCACTCAAAGCTAAATCAGACCCTCTCCATTGGAAAGTTCTCTGAACACACTTTCCAACAGTAGGTGGAAGTTCGAAAATGGACTTTTGGATCAGAAGATATGGCCAGTTAAATTTTAAGGGTTTTGTTTCCTTTGAAAAGAAAGAAAGAAGAGAATATCAGAGGTTTTGACACATCAACAATCGCAATATTCAAGGTCAGGGAGATGTCACAAATTGCAAATTGGAATTTGTGGCACATCGACAGTCGCAATATTGGAGGTCATGGCATATTTGCGCATCAAATATTAGAGTTCCAATACATCGAAGGTCTCGCATATGAAAGGTCCCGCATGTCGAAGGTCCAAGAGACAACGCATCACAATCAATGATCGAATAGGTGACAACCTTTTAGAGTTGTGATATCGCATAAAGTTACGATATTGTGCCTTCAGTGTTAAGGCATCAGGGAGGGCCTTATGCAAATTAACAAAGGATCTTAGCAAAAAATCGAGGGCAGGCGGACCTTTTCTCTCTCCTCTAGAGGGCCATGTGGTAGAATACTATTGGTCCCGATAAAGCCACGTGGCATCGGGCGTCATCATGATGTGGTAGTATGGAGGAACCGTGGCATGAAAATATGGCATTTTCAAGGGTCCAAAGAGTGAAAAATAGGGTGACATGTGTCACCACTCAGAGGGTGACACGTGGCTAAGGATGACCTTAGGTCGCAAATTAGCGATCACAAGTTGAAGAATATCACTGCATCAAGTTAAAACCTCCAATTTAATCCTACGATATAGGTTCTCTGATGTGGAGGTTGGCCGATAGTCATAAATAGTTTGTAGAAACCAAGACAGAGATGGAGGTTGAGCACTAAAGGGCTATCGCAATCGGAGATTGCAAGCATGTTGCAACTCCAATGTAAAATCCCTGACTGGAAATCTCTGATGTAGAGGAACTTTGATAAAGGGTGCACCATCATGAAGACTTAAGGAAACTAGGCACTAAAACAATTTATAAAGGAAAAGTAGCCCCCAATAGCAAATAAAAAGCCTTAGCTCCGGAAGACTAAGCCGATGGTCACAACCCTTGATCTTATGCGAGTAATACAAGAAGGGATTAAGTCAAAAGGGGTTTAAAGAGATCGAAGTTCGTTGTTTTGTAGAACTTGATACGTATAAATATTGCGACAGGAGTAATCCCTAATATTACACTATGGTTGTTTTATGAGGAATGTTATGCTCTGATAAAGGGCGCACCGTCATGAAGACTTAAGGAAACCAGGCACTAAAACAATTTATAAAGGAAAAATAGCCCCTAATAGTAAATAAAAAGCCTTAGCTTTGGAAGACTAAGCCAATGGTCACAACCCTCGATCTTATGCGAAGTAATACAAGAAGGGCTTAAAGAAAAAGGGGCCTAAAGAGATCGAAGTTCGTTGTTTTGCAAAACTGGATACATATAAAGATTGTGATAGGCATAATCCCCGATATTACACTATGGTTGTTTTATGAGGCATTTTATGCTCTGATAGCATGATACAGGTAATATGAGTCGACAACTATGTTTGGAGCATCACTAAGGCCATCACAGTGATCGCTCTCACCTTTAGTGAGTAGGAAATTAAGCGGTTAAGGTGAAAGCGACAGGGAAACAACTAAGCAACAGGAGAGGCACATAATGGTAGAGACGTGGCCTGATCACAAGAATGATAGGGAAATATTTTCCCCAGTCATCTTTCAGTTTATTTATTTCTATTTATTTTGTATTTCTGTGTATTTTCAAGAAAGGAATCAAATCCTTTATAATCATTTAGGCAGCATGGCTATTGCACATCGCAATAACTAGTCGATTAGATCGCTGGCCCTTGGATGAGATATTTTGTCACTAATATTCAAAGTTCCCCCTCTCCTTATAAATAGGGGGAAGAAACACTTAATAGAGGTTCCAAAATTCTACACATGAGGGGTCTGAATACTATGATTCCACTTTTGGTTCTATTTGCCTGTTCTTGAGGGACTTGAGCTATGTATTGCTAAATGTATTGGACTGATGAATTGGACTCATTTTGAGGATTAATGAAACTCTTTGGTGATTCCAATCAGAGAAACGTGTAGTATGTTTTTCTCCTCTGTATATCACTTCATGTATTTTCTTTCTCCCTCTGAAATAATGTAATGAAGTTGTTGGTTTCACTCTTATTCATGGTTGTATGTTTGCTGCTAAGTAGTGAGAAGTACTTGCGTAGTTACATATTTACTTGTGTTATTTGATAGGCTATAGTACCTGTAATGTGCAAAAATTTACTAATTGTTGTTTGGGGATAAATGTATCCATGATGCATATAGTTTGGGACCTTAATAAGCGCACCATCGTTTATGCCATTCCACCTCTTCAGTCTTCCATACTTCTTCCAGAACATTGTTGCTTAGGATTCTATATTGTTTCCAACCCTTTGCATCAAATTACCTCCTCCCTTTCCTCTTCACTTTTACTACAACTCCAATATTAAACTACTTATTTTTGTGTGTCGGCCACTAGAACCAAACATTTTTCTTTATGATTAGCCTGATTTACCCCCTGTGTATTTAGATCCATGTATTTGCTTGAGTTTACCTTGATGAAGGACGTTTAAACCAAGCCCCCCTTTATTATCTTTTTGAAACTACGTGACAATTGGAGTGTAGCAGAAAGCCCCACTGATAATATTCAAAAGCACTACTCTCTTTTAGATGTCCTAGGCATTGATCTACAATCAACCTAGAGGTTGTCTCTAGGAATATTTGTATATCTCCTTAAGCACTTGTGCTATAGGTGCTAAAAAAAGAGACAATAGACGGTTTGCAAAATAAATGATGCCCTAGGCTAAGAAAAGAGGAGGGAGGAGAATAAATAAGGTTTAAGGTGATCAGCTTATGGTGGACCAGTGGCTAATCCTTTGGGGAGATTAGAGTCAGGTAGAATTATGGCTACGGACCTTCAGATTTTCTAGGTCAAGGAGGTCTTAAAGACAACTTCACTTAGAATTAGGGAAAAAACAAAAGAAACTTCAAAGACTTTATACTTCGTTTGCAAAATAGATGGCTTATCAAGATGAATTTCAGTAATGAAACATCCCTAGGAACATTCATTCATTATACATGTCCCACACATGAAGCATCACTATCTAGAAACAAAATTTCCTCAACTTCACATAAGTAGATGAAACAAATTAGCCTTATTATAACGAAATCCCAACAACAATGCATGTGACAAAAATAGAAATAAAGAATGGCATTAAATTGTACTTAAATGTATAATAATATATCCAACCATAGAAAATTTTCCAGTCAATAAGCTCAAAGACATGAGAAAATAATCTAAACATCAAAATTCATTCCATGCTCCAAAAACTCGCCCTCCAAGAAGGATAGTGAAAATATCTAAATAGATACAAGTCCCAAATCCCAGTCACGATGCTAAAATGAAATCACATCAGTTGTATTTATACATGTCCAAATGAATTTGATTTGCCTAATGAGGTCTAATACAACCCCTAAAATAAAATAATGTGTAAAATAACTAAATTTTGGTGACAAGCCCACCAAACTAGCTCATAATCAAAAGGATAAGCCTCTCAAGAGGTTGAATGATCAATAATACATGTCATTGGGCCCTAAAATAGGCCTAATGAAGTCCATAGGTGTAAAAATGTGAAATAGGACTCCCAAAAGTAGTGGACAAGGGGTTGGCCCTTTGTTCTCCAAATAGTAAACATGTGGTGCTCTCCATGGTGTGGGGGCACACAAGTGTCCTCATGGGTCTCCAAATAGATTGAGGATGCCAGTATACCATCTACAAGGGCTCAGATGATGGTGTAAGTGATGCCACATCACCATACATATCCTGGGCCACTTGCCAAGTGCATGATATAACTATGGGGCCGACTGTGCATAGTGAACTAGGTGAATCTTCCTCATTTAATAGGTGAATGTTGAGAAATCTCTGAATATCTTTGGGGATCCAAGGAATGTTGTATACTGCTATGGAGGCCCATGGCTCTTTACACATACCCTACATATGCCAATGTATCCCTCTTGACCATTAAAACCTCGTATAGGGAGACTAAAGCCAAAATGGAGACCAGTTGCAATCCTGCATAAGATCCAATGTGTCCCCGTACCTTCCAACATATCAATTCATTAAATAAATCAAGTAAAAGAATTTATAAAGCATGGAAAACAAGTGGGCACTTCATAATGGCATGCCCTTCCATAATGGACTTTGGCATGTGCTAATGTCTTCAAGCTCCAAAGGGGGTTAAAAAATCATCCTATTAGGTGGTTTCTGCTTCCAAAGGGGGTGATATGTCCATGGTACATCCTTCAAATGGTGGTGGTATGTGATACAAGGATGAAACAAAGTAGGGGATGAATGGGAACAACCTAGGTCACATGCCATGGTACAAGGGTAGCCAATAAAAGGGAAGCCCCCACACTTGGGTAAATGATGTGTAAGAGGGAGAAATTGTGGTACATGAGTGACTCCGACCTTGATTTTTCCACCCTTCTTTGTATGTATTTTTCCTTCTATGATTTTCATTGGTTAACTACTTGATGCTCAAAGGAATAAGAGCATGATGTATAAGGTATAGTAGTGGATACCTCTTTTTAAGGCGGGGCAGTTCATCACCCACCATGGCTTGGGACAATCATGGGTTCCTGAATGATAAAGGAGACTCATCTAGGGCCTCTAGGAACCAGGGTGATGGCCATGGAAGGGGTAGAGCTCATGTAATGAATTTTCCCACATGCTAAAAGTTTTTGTCCTAACCACCTTTTGCATTTTGTGGTACAATTTCCTATTGAATGTGGCCAATTATGATTTTTCTTTTCTTTTCAACTGCATCAACCTCCTGGGGCATCGTTCCAAGCCCGACCCAAGATGTGGGAAAGGGGAAGGGGGTAGCTGATCCTATGTGGACCTAGGAGAGGAATGTAGACCCATATGGAATAAGTGATTAAAATTATTATAATGAGAAAAATGGGGGTGATATACGTGAATTGGGGATCAGGACCACACATACAAAATCAAGGTTTCCCAAGTAATACCATCCCAAAAACCCAAAGGCTAGTAAAACAGATCCCATGGGACTAGGGTTCAAGGTTAGCATCCCAAAAGAGAGCTGGGGGACAAGAGCATAGACCTAGTCCTCTCTTTCCCTTGAATCCCCCCATTATTCCATGCCTAAGGGTTTCCATGATAAGTAAACTAAAATACTCAATTACTAAATGAAAATTCATACCTTTAGGCTTGAGAATCCCACCTTCAAGCATACGATCATGAAAAATGGGTGAGGGACCACATGGCTGATTCAGGTGGCGAAGAAATGGCATAACGAGCTAGTTGGTGGCTGCAAGGGGTTGTTGGCTACCAGTCGAGGACCATCATGGAGACTTTTTTTTCCTAGGGATATGACCCACAAAGTGGTGGGTAACATCTGGCTCCAACTAGGACATGATTTATCAGAAAATTGGGCAAAGCTACTCGGTTAGGAGATCATGAGAACACCAAAAATATCTTGGTCATCTTATACCTGTTTTTTGTACATATCAAAGACTAAACCCACAGGGCAACATGTTTCTATGGTGTATTATGATCACCCATGCTTAATGTTAGGTCGTAAAATCAACAAAAAAATAAAATATGTAAATTTTAATCTAAATGCAACTAATATACCATGTGAAATATCATATGATGTTAGTTCTAATGCGAAAATTAGCAAGCAATGCATCCTACTCTACCATGCATATAGTACAATGTCAAGTATCAAGGAAAGGGGTGATATGACTTAAATTGATTGGTTATTTCCATAATTCGTCATTGAGTTTAGAAATGTAATAATAATCCTCCTCAACTTTCACATGAATATTGACAGGCATTGGGTATTTATCAAACAATACTAAATCCCCAACCTTATACTCCTTTTTGGGCTTCCATCTTTTGCTTGTTTTGTGATTTGGTCATTTGAGAATGCAGGCTTCTTGTGAAGGGAGAATAAGAGATGGGTTCTCGATCTCGTGTGTCTCATAGTATGGGATTGGTCTGGGCTAAATCACATGAGAAGGGTAGGTAGGCTCCCTATAGAGGAGAAAAGGGATTCCATCCATTTGTGGGATAGTAGCATATGAAAAGTCCATCTAGACATGACCTCCAACAATGGCTCCCCATTTCCTAGATAAGAGAATCCCCCATACATCGGAAATGTCTATGACCACAACATCCATGAGACGTGATATATCAATATTCCTAGCTAAAGAGACCTTAAGGTAATTTATGAGACCTTCCACCTCCATGGGCTTAGAGTTAAAACCACACACCTTTCTATATGGCCATGTGATGTTGAGACCCAATTTCTTCATGACTTTCAAAGGCATGACGTTTGCAGAAGTCCCTGAGTCTAACATAACATTATGTAATAGGAGGTTGTTGATAGCCAAAGTTAGCATACATGACTCACACCCAAGTTTTGATCAGGAATATGAATGTTTTGCAAGCCTTCTCGCAATTCTTCCTCTTCAAAAGCTAGGGATTTCTCAAATTGTTGTTGTTCTTCAGGAAGTTTCACAATCTCTTTCAAAGGAATGGGTATAGTTATTTTCCCTATAGTAGTCTCTATGTCAATGTTAAGTCCAACTTATTTTCCCTTATCTTTCTTTTTGAAGCTCCCTTTCCTTGGGGGATCCTTTTTTGGATTGGCTTTAGTCTTGGGATCCTTTTTAGGAGGAATTTTAGGGAGAGTTTCTTTAGGAGGGTCTTGCTTGGGAAATGAGTCATCTTTAGAGGGTTCCTTAAAGGTTACGAGATCCTTATTGTTGTCTTTTCATGAATATTGAATCCCTTTGAATCTTCCACTATCATCAGTGTTAAGAATGGGATCCTCATTTTCTTCTTTAATGGTGACCTTGCTAGTGGGAGAATGTGTTTACGAACCTCCCAACAAAATATTGAAGACATCCAATTCTACGAGGTTAGCCTACTCATCTATTTCTTCATCATCACTCTCGGCCTTTTCACTTTTCTCATCTTTAGAAGATAAATCTTTCTCCACTGCATTAGTCAGAGATAACTTGTTTAGGACTCAGGATGAGCTTGGCTTATCTTCTTCATTTTTCTTCTTAGGAAAGGGTTTTCATTTTGGGATGTAACTAGATTTTTGGGCCCTTTCCAAGGAAGTGTTTTTTTCCATGATGACCCTGTCATGCGACTTGACTTATTTACTAATATTTTCCATTTTCTTAAGGATGACCAAAAGGGTTTCTTCATGTTGATCTTTGGATTTTTCCTTCTTAACATCAAATTTGGATCTATGGTGGTCATTGGAATCTAATTTTTATATTCATAAGTTTTCTTCTACTTCCATTGCTATCTCTTTAGGTTCCACCCATGTGAAAGGTTTCTTGTCTCTTAATGCATAGGTTAGGTGGCCACCCACAACCTTTATGAATTTATGAAGGATGTTGGCATCATGGGATTTTAAATGATTAGGGATGTACCTAAATACCTTATCAAACCTTTGAATGAATTCCTGGATGTTTTCCCTTCCCCCAATTATTTGATAAAAAATTTCAATGTTAAAGGTTCTTTTGGAATTGCATGACCATATTTTCATGAATAGGGTGTCAAAGCAATCAGAATGCATGCAGGGGGGAGATTAAGGTACCATTCTCTTTCTTTTCCGTCAAGTGATAAAGCAAAAAGAATCATGAGCCTATCCTCATAAAAAATCATTCTATGGAACATGTGCAAATAGAATTCTTCAACGAAGTCACGAGCACTCATTGTAGCATCACCCTTGAATTTGGATAACCATCGGTTATACCTTTCAGGTAAAGGTCTAGGATCATCACTCAACTTCAAAGTGGAAAAGACACTAACAAAATGTCTTTCACTCTTGGTCATTTTGAGATGGTCAGTGGTGGAAGTAGATGCCATATTTGGGGTAGGATACCTGACCTTTTCGAATTCAGGAAGAAGAGTAGTTCTAACAGGTGATGGAGCTCGTTCTCTTCTTTTTGCAGCGGCCCTAGTTAAAGGAGGAATATTGTCACCTTCAAGTAAACTAGGGGTTTGGACAATGAATGGAGTTTCTAGAGGAATTTTTATAACTTACATCAATGAATCAATCCCACAATTATTCACTAGGAAGGTAGACCTGCTTCCTCCTCGACAACAATGCCAAAATGTTACCGCTCAAACTAGTCGGGGTCCTAAAGGGGATCCATGAAGGGCTACTACTAGGCTAAGGGCAACAATGGAGTGATGCCCGACTGTCACCTCGGTTAAGGCTCCCTACTTTTTATGAACTTTCATCGATGAGCGGAGACCCATTATGATAAGGATCATGAAATGGATGGACCAATGATAAGGTGAGGGGTGATCCTAGAATCCTATTCACAAGAGAGGCTCAAATATGTGGCTTTCTTTCTTTGGAAGGCAAGCTTGAAATCTATCAAGAAAGGAATTAAGGAGAATTTAAAGTTTTAGGATTAGGGTATGTATCTTATAATGGAGGTTCCTAGGCCTTAAAATTCTTGTGAAATCTTGGATTCTAAGTGATCTTGAAGAATTAACCTTAATAGTGTATGGGACAACACAGGACCAAGTGGACCTAGGGCTATTATAGAGGGAGAAAAGGACCAGAGAAAGAATTTTCAATGCAAGAAAATATGAGGATCCCAATGAGGTTTCTAGCCTAAGGAAACCCAAGGCAAGATTCAATCTCGAGGCTAGGGCTTGCAATATCTCAAAATCTAACCGATGGAATTTATTCAAAATTAGAGGGAACTTGGGAAACAAACTAGTGCATAGGATGCCAAGAGATCAATTTTTTTTTAGTGGATGGTTTGCGAAATAAATGATACCTAAGGATATCTAATGGGCTAGGCCTAGAAAAGAAGAGGGAGGAGAAGAAATAAGTCTTAAGGTGATCACATTATGGTGGACCGTGTTGGGTCCCTATAATACTAGTGATTACCCCATTACTATTGTAGTTATACCCCTTATTTATATTGATGTACCCATGTAGTGCCCATATTGTTACTATTGTGCCACATAGAAGCCCACTATTGTTATTGTTGTGCCCTACAATATTATTGTTATGTAGGCTTTGATTGTATTGGGAACACTTAGACTCCTATATATAGAAAGGAGGTATTTTCATTTGTATCATCCAAGAATTGTTCATTTATGTAATGTAAAGGAGGTTGCCCCCTCGAAGAGGCTGAATTCTAAGTCGTGGATCTCTCTTTTCTATCTTTTTGTGAGCTGGTTTCATAACATTTGGTATCAGAGCTTTGGATTCTAGGGTTTCGCTGCTCCAAACAGGTCATCGTGGCATTTTCGCTATAACTTTTTTTTGGTGATGTTTCAGAAGTCGTAAAAAAAACCCATTTGAGAAGAATTGGCGCTAAACCTTGGGTCCGAATTTCAGAATTTTTCTCGTGATATTTTCGGAGATATGATCTGAGGAAGTTGGTATTTTTGCAGACTCCTGAATTACATTTAAAACAGGTGACCTGGGGAAAATCGTCATAACTCTCTCTCTGAGGATCGGATTGAAATTTCGTAAAAAGGTACATAAAGAGGACGGACTGTAGTTTCTTGTGGGTGAGTTTCAGATTCAAAGGTTGAAACAGTGACTCGTGGCACGTCGTACACGTTCGCTCTACTGAACCAGTCTAAAAGCAAGTCACTGTGGGAGATTTCACATAACTCTTCCTTGGAGAATCCAATTTGGTTCAGACTTGTGGCATTGGAAAGAGGACGCAGAAGGCTACTACAGATAGCAATTTCAGAACTGGATTATCCTAAATCACAGAGATACATCAGATTCAATATCAGGCTTCTATAAAGTGAAAAAAGATGTGTAGTTTTTTTTTTTAAATTTTTGTGTAAGCTTGGTTTAACGGAATTCAAAGGGCATAGTAAAGCATTATTATCGGTAACTGATGCCCCGAGGAAAGAAAATGCAAACACCTAGTAAGGAACCTGAAAGCTCTAGCATGACTCATGAAGAAGAGGAAGAAATGCTACATGATATATCAAAATTACAAGAACAAGTGCAACAAATGTCACGCTCACAAAAGCTAACAGAAGCTAAGATAAGTGGCGTGGAATCTAAGATAAATGGCATGGAATCTAAGGTAAATGGCGTGGAATCTAAGATAAAGGGCATGGAAGCTAAGATGGATGGCATGGAAGCTAAGATTGACGCTAAATTTGATGGCATGGATGATAAGATGGATGAATTGAAGAAGTTGCTACAAGAAAGGGTCACTAATGGTGAAAAGGTAGTAAAGGAAACTCATGATGAGAACAAAAGAAATGTTAATCATGATTCCATAGACTCTAATGTTGGATCGAAGACTCACCATGTTCCAAAAATCGATATGAGGAAGTTTGATGGCAAGGATCCCGCCACATGGATATTACAGATGGAGCAATTCTTCGATCTCAATAATGTGCAAAACACACAAAAGGTACGTATGGCAACTTTATATTTGGAACCAAATCAGTTTGTATGGTATCAATGGCTTTGTTCTCGTAAACAATTTATCACTTGGGCAATTTTTACGGAAGAATTGATAGCACATTATGAGGATACAAAAAGCAACACTTTTTTTAGCCAATTGATAAGTCTCAAACAAAAGGGTTCAATAATGGAGCACATTGAGGAGTTCCAAAAATTGAACATAAGGGTAAAAGATATTCCAGAGGAGCATAGGATTGATGTGTTCATAGGGTCTTTAAAGGATAATATCCAACATGATGTGCGCCTTTGGGAACCTGATTCATTAGAGAAGGCATTCAGGTTAGCAAGAAAAATGGAAAGCAAAATTATGGCAACTAGGAAGCATACCATTCACAACTATAAAGATGGAAGTGTTGTTGCCCATAGTCTTCCACAACCTACAAGGTTGACACCACAACAATTGGAAGAAAAAAGAGCAAAAGGGCTTTGTTACAATTGTGATAGCAAATACACAAAAGGTCATAAGTGTGCTGAGAAGAAATTATTCTACATAGATTGTGAAGAGGAAGAAGAAAAGGAGCAAGAAAGGTCAAAAGAAGAGGATATATTCCAGGAACAAAGCCTAGATGAAGAACAAATAAATCCGACCATATCTTGTAATGCATTGGCGGGAATTACCACTCCTCAAACCATCAAGATAGAAGGACAAATCAAGAAGAAAAAGGTAATAGTGTTGATTGATTCAGGAAGCACCCACAATTTTATTCATTGTAGGGTAGCAAAAGAATTGAATTGCTTCCTATATCCAGCACCAGAGTGTCAAGTGATGATTGCAAATGGAGGAACAATAAATTGCTCTGGAAAGTGCCATAATATCAAGCTATCCATGGGAGAATATGTATTGACTAGCCCAATGCTTTCCATTCCAATGGGAGGTGCTGATGTTGTACTAGGAGTCCAATGGCTACAATCCTTGGGTACAATAGCTTTTAATTTTCAAGAACTTTTCATGAAATTTTCTGTGGAAGGAAAGGAAGTTGAATTAAGGGGTATTGCAGGGAAACCAGGAAAGATAATCAGCTCTAATGGTATGACAAAGCTTCTAAAAAAGGAGCAAAGAGGTGTAATTGCACAATTATGTTCGCTAGATGTTTCCACATTGGAATCATCTATTTCTCCAGATCTCCAAAAAGTCCTGGACAATCATTCCAAGGTATTTGAGACTCCCAAAGGTCTCCCACCTATGCGTGATCATGATCATGCTATTCATCTGATTCCAGGAAGTGTTCCTCCAAACATCAGGCCGTACAGATATCCCTATGTCCAAAAAAGTGAAATTGAACGTATGGTTGCAGAAATGCTAGAGGCTGGTATAATTCAACCGAGTCAAAGTTCTTTCTCTGCTCCAGTAGTATTGGTGCACAAGAAGGATGGATCATGGCGCATGTGTCCGGATTATAGGGAGCTCAACAAGCTCACTATTAAAGATAAGTTCCCCATTCCTGTCATTGATGAATTACTGGATGAATTGCATGGATCAATTTACTTCACCAAGTTGGATCTTCGTTCGGGATATCATCAAATCAGAATGAAGATTGAAGACATTCCGAAAACGGCATTTAGAACTCATGAGGGTCATTATGAATTTTTGGTCATGCCTTTTGGCCTTACCAATGCACCTTCAACATTTCAAGGTTTGATGAATTCAATTTTCAAACCATTCCTTAGAAAATTTGTGTTAGTATTTTTTGATGATATACTAATCTACAGCAAGTCTTGGAAGGATCATGTTGAACATGTTGACAGGGTGCTACAACTATTGGAGGAGAAACAATTATATGCAAAAAGATCCAAATGTTTCTTTGGAGTCCAGGAGGTGGAATATTTGGGTCATATTGTATCTCATGAAGGAGTTAAGGTAGACCCTAGCAAAATTAAAGCCATTAAGGAATGGAAAATCCCCACATCCATAAAGCATCTGCGAGGATTTCTTGGGTTGACAGGGTATTATCGCAAGTTTGTTAAGAATTATGGGAGAATAGCAGCACCTCTAACAACATTATTGAAGAAAGATGCATTTTCATGGACTCCGGAAGCAACAAAGGCCTTTGAACATCTTAAAGAGGCAATGTGCCAAGCACCGGTCTTAGCTACACCGGACTTCACAAAAACCTTTATTGTGGAATGTGATGCTTCAGGAAATGGAATTGGTGCTGTTCTAATGCAAGATGAAAGACCCATTGCTTTTGAAAGTCGTCCAATCAAGGGAAAGTTTTTAAGAAAAGCTATTTATGAGAAGGAAATGTTGGCAATACTCCATGCACTTAAGAAATGGCGACCCTACCTAATGGGAAGACACTTCAAGGTAAAAACAGATCATGATAGCCTTAAATACTTTTTAGAACAAAGATTATCCTCTGAAGAGCAACAAAAGTGGGTCACAAAGATGTTGGGTTATGACTTTGAAATCATCTACAAAAAAGGGAAGCAAAATGTGGTGGCAGATGCACTCTCAAGAAAGGATGAGGATGTGGAAGCATTGTTGTGCGCCATTTCTATTATCCAACCAGATTGGATAAATGAAGCAAGGGAGGAATGGAAGAATGACGAAGAAGTGTGGGCACTTATTCGAAAGCTACAACAAGATTCCAGTACGTCTGATACATTTAGCTGGAAAAATGATTCGTTATGGTACAAAGATCGCTTATACCTCTGTAAGAATTCCCAGCTAAAACAAAAGATTCTTATGGAATTGCACACTTCTCCCTTAGGAGGGCACTCAGGATTTTTAAAAACTTACCACAGGGTTAAGAAGGAATTTTTTTGGGATGGCCTTAAATCAGATATTCAAAAGTTTGTGGCAGAATGTTTGGTTTGCCAGCAAAATAAAGTTGAAACAATTAAGACACCGGGTCTATTACAACCTTTATCCATTCCAAGCCAACGTTGGGAGGAGGTTTCAATGGATTTTATCACAGGTTTACCCAAGTCTGAGGGAAAGAGTGTCATCATGGTGGTAGTTGACAGACTTACCAAGTATGCACACTTTTGTGCATTATCACATCCATTTAAAGCCAGTACAGTTTCTACTGCATTTATGGAAACAATTCAAAAGCTACATGGAAACCCAAAGATTATTGTAAGTGACAGAGATCCCATTTTCACTGGAAATTTTTGGACAGAATTATTTTCTTGTCTTGGTACTCAGTTAGCTCATAGCTCATCTTATCATCCTCAATCTGATGGGCAAACTGAGATAGTAAACAAATGTTTGGAAGGATATCTTCGTTGCTTTGTATCTGATAAACAGACACAATGGGTCAAATGGTTGCCTCTGGCTGAATGGTGGTATAACACTTCCTTTCATACAGCAACAAAAATGACCCCATTTATGGCACTTTATGGGTATCAACCACCATCCATCACATCATATTTAAGAGAAAATTCTAAGGTTCAGGCAGTGGAACATCACATCGAACATCAACAACAAGTCCTCCAACTCTTAAAGGATAACCTCGTGTTGGCACAGAATAGAATGAAACAACAGGCAGATCAACATCGCAGTGAAAGAAGTTTTGATGTAGGTGATTGGGTATTCCTACGGCTACAACCATATAAGCAAATGTCCCTCAAGCAAGCTAAGAAGGATAATAAATTATCACCAAAGTATTATGGTCCGTACAAGGTGTTGCAAAAGATTGGTACTATGGCATACAAATTGGAGCTTCCTGCAGCTTCTCGATTGCACCCAGTTTTCCATGTTTCATGCTTAAAGAAGGTTATAGGCGACAAGCTCCCAGTTCAAACAATATTGCCAGAACTTGACGAAGAAGGAAAAATTATATTGGAACCGGAAGCAGTTATAGAAACAAGAACTCGACAGCTACGAAATCGATCAATTTCAGAGTACCTTATCAAGTGGAAGAACTTATCCGCTGAAGATTCCACATGGGAGGATGAGAATTTTATGCAGAAGTATCCTGAACTACTCAAGCGTTGAGGACAACACTTTTTTGAAGGAGAGGGGCATGTTGGGTCCCTATAATACTAGTGATTACCCCATTACTATTGTAGTTATACCCCTTATTTATATTGATGTACCCATGTAGTGCCCATATTGTTACTATTGTGCCACATAGAAGCCCACTATTGTTATTGTTGTGCCCTACAATATTATTGTTATGTAGGCTTTGATTGTATTGGGACCACTTAGACTCCTATATATAGAAAGGAGGTATTTTCATTTGTATCATCCAAGAATTGTTTATTTATGTAATGTAAAGGAGGTTGCCCCCTCGAAGAGGCTGAATTCTAAGTCGTGGATCTCTCTTTTCTATCTTTTTCTGAGCTGGTTTCATAACAGACTGTGCCTAATCCTATGGGGAGATTGGAGTTAGGTAGAATTATGACCATGGACCTTTGGATTTTCTAGGTCAAGGAGGTATCAAAGAAAAATTCACTTATATTAAGGAAACAACAAAAGAAACTTAACATTCATTCATTATACATGGCCCATACATGAAGCATCACTATCGAGAAACAAAATTTCCACAACTTCGCATAAATAGATGCATCAAATTAGCCCTAGTATAACAAAATCCTAGCAACAATGTATGTAACAAAAATAGAAAGAAATAAAAGAATTAAATTATACTTACATGTATAAGAATATATCCAACCATAAAAAAAAATTCCATTCAAGAATCTCCAAGACTTGAGAAAATAATCCAAACATCAAAATTCCTTCCATGCTCCAAACATTCGTCCTCCAAGAAGGATAGCGAAAATCTCTAAATAGATACAAGTCCCAAATCCAAGTGATGATGCTAAAATGAAATCACATCACTTGTATTTATACATGTCCAAATGAATTCTACTTTCATAATAAGGCTTAATACAACCCCTAAAATAAAGTAATATGCAAAATAACTAACTTTTGGTGACAAGCCCACAAAACTAGCTTATAATTAAAAGAATAAGCCTCTCAAGAGGTCAAATGATCAATAATACATGTAATTAGGCCCTATAAGGGACTCAACGAAGTCCATTGGTGCCAAAATGTGAAATAGGACTCCCAAAAATAGTGGACAAGGGGTTGGCTCCTTGTTCTCCAAATAGTAAACTTGTGGTGCTCTCCATGGTGTGGGGGGCACACAAGTGTCCTCATGGGTCTCCAAATAGATCAAAGATGTCTGTAGACCATCCGAAAGGGCTCAGATGATAGTGTGAGTGATGCCGCATCATCATAAAGGTCCAGGGTCACCTTCCAAGTGCATGATATAACTGTGGGGGTGGCTGGGCATTGTGAACCAGGTGCATATTCCTTGTCCAATAGGTGAATCTCGAGAAATATTTGAATATCCCTGGGGATCCATGGAATGTTGTATACTCTTGTGGAGGCCCATGGCTCTCTACACACACCATACATATGCCAATGTAGCCTTGTGGAGTATTAGGACCCTATATAGGGAGACCAAACCCAAAATGGAGACCATCTGTAATCTTGCATAAGATCCAATGTGTCCCCGTACCTTCCAACATATCAGGTCATTAAAGAAATCAAGTAAATGAATTTACAAAGCATGGAAAACAAGTGGGCACTTCATAATGGCATTCTCTTCCATAATGGGATTTGGCATGTGCTAATGTCTCCAAGATCCAAAGGGGGTTAACCAATCATCTTATTAGGTGGTTTCTACTTCCAAAGGGGGTGATATGTCCATGGTACATCCTTCAAATGGTGGTGGTATGTGGTACAACGATGGAAAGAAGTAGGGGATGAAGGGGAGAAACATGGGTCACGTGCCATGGTACACGTGTAGCCAATAAAAGGGAAGCCCACACTTGGGTAAATGATGTGTAGGAGGGAGAAATTGTTGTACATTAGTTACCCCGACCTTGATTTTTCCACCCTTATTTGTATCCCTTTTTCATTTTATGATTTTCTTTTGTTAATAACTCGGGGCTCAAAGGAATGAGAGCATGATGTATAAGGCATAGTAGTGGATACCCCTTTTTAAGGTGGGGCAGTCCATCTCCCACCAGGGGGTGGGACAATCATGGGTTCTCGAATGATAAAGGATACTCATCTAGGGCCTTTAGGAACCAGGGTGATGGCCATGGAAGGGGTAGTGCTCATGTAATGGATTTTTCCCATGTGCTAAATGTTTTGTCCCAACCATATTTTGCATTTTGTGGTACAATTTCCTATTGAATGTGGCCAATTATTATTTTTATTTTATTTTCATCTATATCAACCTCCCGGGGCATCGTTCCAAGTCTGACCCAAGATGTGGGCAAGGGGAGGCGGGTAGCTGACCCTATGTGGACCCAGGAGAAAAATGTGGACCTAGATGGGAGAAGTGATGAAAATTATTATAATGAGTGGAATGGGTGTGATATATGTGAATTAGGGAGCGAGACCACGCATCCAAAATCAATGTTTCCCTTGTAATACCATCCCATAAACCCAAAGGCGAGTAAAAGAGATCCCAAAAGACTATTGTTCAAGGTTAACATCCCAAAAGAGACCCAGTGGACAAGAGCATATACCTAGTCCACTCTTTCCTCCAAATCCCCCAATTATTCCATGCCCAAGAGTTTCCATGATCATTTAACTAAAATGCTCAATTAATAAATGACAAGGCATACCATTAGGCTTTGGAGGCCTGCCTTAAAACATACAATCATGAAAAATGGGCGAGGGACCACATGGATGGCTCAGGGGGTGGAGAAATGGCACAACGAGCTAGTTCGTTCCTGCAAGGTGTTTCTGGCTATCGGCTGAGGACCATCACGGAGATAAACATTTCTCCTAGGGATATCACCCACAAAGCGGTGGGTAACAGTCCCCAAGAAGAGTGGAAAGTGGTGAGTATGTGTTGATTATCGAGAGTTGAGCAAGGCCACCCTGAAAGATTATATACCTCCCGCCTTCATTGATCATGTACTGGATCCATTGCTAGAAAATATTTTTTTGTCCTTTCTTGATGGATTCAGTGGCTACAACCAAATGCAACTAACCGCTAAATATGAGGAGAAAAACGCCTTCACCTACCCTTGGGGAACTTATGCTTACTGAGTGCTCCCATTTGGATTATGCAATGCTCCAACAACTTTTCAATGGGTTATTCTTGTAATCTTTTCCGACTTGACTAATGACTGTGTTGAGATATATATGGATGATTTTATAGTATATGGGGAAACCTTTGAAGAAGCTCTAAAGAATCTTGAAAAGGTACTAATTTGGTGTCAAGAAACCAATCTTTCTCTTAGTAATGAGAAATCTCAAATAATTCTCACATAAGGGATCATGTTAGGGAACTATATCTCTGTTAAAGGAATTCAGGTGGATATTGCCAAAATAGAGGTAATCCTTAAGTTATCAGTCCCAGCCACACAAAGAGATGTACCTAGTTTTTCAGGTTATGTCAGATACTATTGGAGGTTTATAGAAAATTTTACAAAAGTATCTTCCCCACTATTTTTTCTTTTAAGAAAAACTCCAAAGTTTCATTGGGATGATCAACGCTAATCAACATTTAATGCTCTTAAATAAAACACTATCTTTTGCCCCTATTTTGTGGGTCCATAACTAGTCCTTACCTTTCCATATTCACACTGATGTGTCAGATACAACTGTTGGAGATATACTAGGTTAGAAAGAAGGACAAAAAATTTACGCCATTTATTACATCAGTAAAAATTTGACCCCAGCCGAACTAAATTACAAAATAATTGAAAATTAATTTCTTGTCGTACTTCATGCCATAAATAAGTTTTACATTATATTACTATGCATCTTGTTTTTACACATATTGATCACTCTCTCTTATGGTATCTCATGAATAAATCAATTATGCATGGTAGAGTGACCATATGGATTCCCCCCCTGCAAGAATTTGATATTACCATCATTGATAAACTAGGAAAATAGAACTTTGTTGTTGATTTATTATTTTAGCTTCATCATATTGACAAGTCTAGCCCTATAGAAGATGTTCCCCCTAATGAGCATGTGTTTTCCTTGTCTACTAAAACACCCTGGTTTGCATATATTGCTAAATATTTAGATGTAAGTAAAATCCCACAACACTTGTCGCCGAGAGACAGACAAAAGGCTGTTAAAAATAATGCTTTGTATTGTTGGATTCAAGGGTAATTGTTCCAAAATGAGCTTGGTCGTATAATTCAACGATGTGTTCAGGATGATGAAATCTATGACATCCTGAAAACGTGTCATGATAAGCCTTGTGGGGGTTGCTTTGCAGATAAGAGGATTGTAAACAAAGCTTTACAACAAGGGTGTTATTGGATGACAATTTTCAAGGATGATAGAAAGTATGTTCGAATTTGTGATAGGTGTCAGAGGATGGGAAGGGAAACACAAATTGATGAAATATCGTTGTAGCCTCAAGTTATGATTGATCCTTTTGAAAAATGGCTCTTGGCTTCGTAGGGCTTATCAACCCACCATCAAAACAAAAGGCATACATCTTAGTATGTAGTAATTATTTGACCAAGTGGGCTGAAGCAAAAGCTCTACCAAAGGCTACAAAACAGGAAGTGGCTAACTTCTTGTATGAAGAAATCTTTGTTTGATTTGGCATACCATGAGATATTGTCACTTATCAAGGGACTCAATTTATTTCTAAATTGTTCAAAGATATCATTGAGAAGTTTAAAATCAAACATCATATGTCCACTCCATACCACCTTCAGGGAAAATGGATAGGTGTGGGTTACTAACAAAGTTTTGGAAGCTATATTAACAAAGAAAATACAACAACATCATAAACATTATGCCGAGAAACTTCTAGAAGCTCTATGGGCTTATAGAGTTACTTGTAAGAATGCCACCAGTTTCACACCATATGAATTTGTATATGGTAAACATTAAGGACACTCCTTCAATCTAGAATGGACCTTTATGAGGCTCAAAAGCATCGACTAGACCAAGTTAACAAGCTTGATGAATTGTGCCAAGACACCATTCAACAAACAACTATTATTCAAAAACAACGGGAAAAATGGCATGATAAGTTCATCAAGAAGAAGCAGTTTAAAGAAGGAGATTGGGCCCTCTTATTTGATTCAAGACATAAAGACTTCAAAGGAAAATTTCATACCCAATGGTTGGGTCCATATGAGATTGAAACTATATTTGAGAATGGATATGTAAGGCTTCACACTATCAATGATGCATAGCCACCATTTATGGCCAATGTAAATCTATTGAAGTTATACTAGAAGCCCAAATATAAGGAAGAATTTATTGAGGAATTGAAGAAGTAATATGATTTAGAAGTCATAGAGAAACTGGTTAGTCCAAAATCTATTATGACTCTTTGATTTTCTAGTCCAATCTTGAAAAAAAAGGAGAAAAAGATCTGGTAGTGAAAACCTGGACTTAGGCACCTCCAACACCTAACAACATTGGAAAACCAATTTCTGGCAAAGCTAATAGGAAAATAAACCATTCCTACTTTGAGAACATTTTCAAAGGTGCAATAGGACATGATTTCACTTGGAAAACTAGGACATTGGCTGATAGAGTTTTCATGTGTATATATATATTGTAGGTTTTATCCCCGTACATAAATTATTTGCATACGAATTCTAAAACACAGAAAATAAACAATGTGAGAGCATAACACATAAAACACATATACACAGAGATTTTTACCTGGATCCCAAAACCGGGACTACTAGATTGATTTTTCATTATGTTCCTTTCAATGTTATAATACATATTTATACATGCCGAAGCATCCAATACCATGGACCGAAAACCATCGCATCCAAAAACATGTGCGAAAATCATGCACAAAACCATAGGTGGGTCCGCCCATCCTAACATAGGGTCCAAAACCAAAATTTTCCGGGTTGCTGCCCCAAACCCCATAAAGTGGGCTTACAGGTACGCCTCAAACCCCCCTATGACACCCCCCCCGCTACACTTGCAACAAAGGGGGGCTCTGCCCCCCCTCTAACCCCTCGGTTAACTACGTGGGCTAGTCGTGGAAAGAATATAACACAACCCAACATTCTCCCACTTGTTGTTTTCTTTCCGCAGGGGGGCCACAAGAGAGCTTAGTCATTTTTCCAGCCCTGAAACGCCCATTGTCTCTCTACACCAAGAGAACTTCTCAGAGCTCACAGATTTTGTCAATGCATATGCAATATTCTTCAAAGTGTCCACCTTTACCAGCAACACCTTTTTGTCTTCTATCATATCCATCACAAAGTGATACTGAACATCAATGTGCTTTGTCTTTGAATGATATGCAGGGTTCTTTGCCAAGAAAATTGCACTTTGGCTGTCACAGTCTATCCTTATAGCTCCCTGTACTAGCCCCATACTTGAACACAATCTCTGCGACCAAACTACTTCCTTGCTTGCATGAGTGGCTACCATGTATTCTGCCTCTATAGTTGATAGTGCCACTACATATTGTTTCTTACTCATCCAACTGACTGCACCTCCAAATAGGTTAAACACATACCCACTTATAGATTTTCTCTGATCCAGATCTCCAACCCAGTCTGCATCAACAAAACCACGAATATCCAACATTCTGTCCAATCTTGATCTTCCTTGGTAGCACAAACCATAATCACTAGGGCCACGCAAATACCTGAAAACCCGCTTCACTGCTGTCTAGTGCTCCTTCCCTGGTTTTGACATAAACCTGTTCAATACTCCCATTGCATGTGCAATGTCTGGTCTCGTACATACCATTGCATACATCAGGCTACCGACTACACTTGCATATGGAACACGGGACATGTCCTCTTCCTCTTCTTCTATCATGGGACACTGTTTAGCAGATAACCTCACACCTACAGGAATAGGAACCTTCACCGGTTTACTATCTTGCATATTAAACCTTTGCAGTATTGTCTCAACATACTTCCTCTGGTTTAACCAGAACTTCCTCTTTGCCTGATCTCTTTTAATTTCCATGCCGAAAATATAGTTTGCAGCACCAAGATCTTTCATGTCGAATTTGGAGGACAATTGGGTCTTCAAATCCTGGATAATTTCATTGTCATTCCAACCAGCAACATATCATCCACATACAAGACCAGATAAATAACACGGTCATCAATTAATTTAAAATACACACAGTGATCTGCTTTGCTTTTGGTGAAGCCAAGTCCCCATATAAATGTATCAAATTTTTGATACCACATCCTTGGTGACTGTTTTAACCCATACATAGAATTCTTTAACTTGCATACTAGTTCTTTCTTACCCTTCACCGAAAAGCCTTCAGGTTTCTTCCTGTATATTTCCTCTTCCATATCCCCATGAAGAAATGTTGTCTTCACATCCATCTGTTCTACCTCAAAATCAAAAGCAGCAGCAACAGATAAAAGTAATCTAATAGAAGTTATCTTGGCAACATGAAAAAAAATATCACCAAAATCAATTCTTAGCACCTGGGAATAACCTTTTGCTACGGTCAATCGAGCTTTGTATTTATCCACCTTTCCTTCTGCATTTGTCTTCTTCTTGAAAACCCATTTGTTGCCAATGGGTTTCCTTCCAGCCGGCAACTCCACCACATCACAAGCCTCATTTTTGTGCAAATATGACATTTCATCAACCATGGCCTCTTTCCAGAGTTTTCCATCCTCTGAATCTATTGCTTCCTTCACAGTTCTGGGATCATCGTCAGTAACAGATAAAGAAAAATTTGAACAGAAAGTAGATGGACTATACCTTTCTAGCTGCATTCTTTCTCGAACTAATCTTCTCACACCCAGAGTTTGTGGCTCTTCATCTTCTGATTCCTCCTCTGCTCTAGAGTCTGTTTCTTCCTCCTTAAGCTCAAACTCTATCTTCTCAGGTTCCTTTGGATAGACTTCATGTTTAATAACATCTTTTACCTCTCTGAACACCACATCTCGGCTGTACACAACCTTCCGTGTGACTGGGTTCCAAAGCTTATAACCCTTTAAACCATTCTTATACCCAATAAAGATGCACTTTTCAGATTTACTATCCAACTTGGTTCGTTTCTCGTTTGGAACATGTACATATGCATCACATCCAAATACCCTCAGATGTGAAAGAGGGGGTTTCTTACTAGTCCATACCTCTTTTGGAGTCTTATCCTCCAATGTTGATGAAGGTGACCTGTTGACCAGGTAACATGCAGTATCCACCGCCTCTGCCCAAAATTCCTATCCTAACGGGGCACCACTGAGCATGCTTCTTGCCCTTTCCATCAAAGTCTTATTCATTCTTTCTGCAACTCCATTTTGTTGAGGTGTATATGG
This sequence comes from Pinus tabuliformis, assembly GCA_031772625.1. NCBI lineage: Eukaryota > Viridiplantae > Streptophyta > Pinopsida > Pinales > Pinaceae > Pinus > Pinus tabuliformis. The sequence goes on from CM062813.1 coordinate 908,874,422, forward strand.
AATAGTTTTCTGTCGTGCTATACCACACTTCTTACAGAATTCTTCAAATTCCTTGCTGCAAAACTCTTCACCATTATCCGTCCTCAACACCTTTATCTTCTTCTTTGTCTAATTTTCCATGAGAGCCTTAAATTCTTTAAACCTATCAAAGGCTTCAGATTTCTTCTTAAGGAAATATATCCATGTATTCCTTGAGAATTCATCTATAAATGATACATAGTACACAAAATTACCTAGTGATGGAACCTTCACAGGTCCAAACACATCATTGTGCACAAGTTCTAATATCTATTTCACCCTCTTACTACCAGAGGGGAAACTCACCCGATTCTACTTCCCATATACACAATTTTCACAGAAATCAAAATCCAGAGAGCTGTTACTCATACCTTCTGCCATACCTTTACCATGAAGTATTCGAAGGCCCTTCTCTCTAATATGTCCAAGCTTTTGATGCCACAACATGGTCTTCTCTCCAGAGACCACTAGATTTTCTACTCCACTTTCAGGAACCACAAAACTGTTGCACCCATCAATAACAGTGCTACCTTGCAGCTTGTACAGAGTTCCAATTCGAACTCCCCGCATTAATACCAGTTCTCCCCGAACCATTTTGCAAGTATCCTTCTCGAACACTGTTTTTACACCTGCATCATCTAGCTTGCTTACAGAAATGATTTCTGGCCAATTCAGGAATATGCAAAACACACGGAAGTGTTCTAACCCTTCCACCTTGCAACTTCAACTTTACTTTTCCATGACCAATGATTCTAGCCTTCTTATCATCCCCTAAGAAGACATCACCACCATCGTATTTCTCATACTCGCAGAACCACTCTCTATGGGGAGTGAAGTGAAAGGATGCACCTGAGTCAATCAACCATGCCTCATGATCTACATGTGTACTTGAAGAAGCCAAGTACACATCCCCACCTTCATCTGAGGTGGTTTTCGCCTCTGCAGAAGGAGCATCATCAGATCCTTTTCCTTTATCAGGAGCTTTAGATTTACAGTCCCTTTTGTAGTGCCATTTCTTTCCGCATTTCCAGCACACCACCTTTACATGTTTTCCTGGAGATTTAGATCTCCCACTTGATGACTTATTTTTGTTTCTGTTCTGGTACCATCCTTGTACAGACAAGGCATCACCATTCTGGCTCTCCATATTTTTCCGTCTCATCTCCTCCGTCAACAAGGATGAGACTATTTCATCAAACTGCAAAGCAGTTGAATTGCTACCTATTGCAATAACCAAACTATCCCACGAATCTGGTAGAGAACACAAAAAACTGATGCACTTATCTTCATCTGAAATTTTAATATCAACAGATGCTAACTGACTTACCACAGTATTAAATGCATTTAGATTCTCTATCATCGAGTCTCCATCTTTCATCCTCAGGTTATACAACTTTTTCCGCAGGAACAGTTTATTCACCAGAGACTTAGATTGGTATAAAGTCCCTAACTTGTCCCACAAAGCCTTTGTTGTAGCTTCCCCTAATACATTCAGCAATACTGAATCTGAGACACACAATCATATTGTGCTCTTTGCCTTCCGATCCAACTTCTTCCATTCTTCATCGGACACTCTCATTGGTTTAGTACACGGATCTACCGCGATCCACTGATCTTTATCCACCAACAAATCCTCCATCTTGAGTTTCCACAACTCAAAACTCTGACCATTAAATTTCTCGATCTCTATCTTTCCACTGCTCGCCATCTTCTTTCACCACTAGAATCGATCTCGCAGGTCTCCCACTGAACAGGGTCTACCACAGGCCCGAGCGAAACCCCTTAGCAACAAAGGCGTCCCCTTGAAGCCAAAACTGCTTTGATACCAAATGTAGGTTTTAACCCACGTACATAAATTATCTGCATACGAATTCTAAAACACAGAAAATAAATAATATGAGAGCATAACACATAAAACACATATACACAGAGATTTTCCCCTAGATCCCAAAACCGGGACTACCAGCTTGATTTTGCATTATGTTCCTTTCAATGTTATAATACATATTTATACATGCCAAAGCATCCAATACCATGGACCGAAAACCATCACGTCTAATACCATGGACTGAAAACCATTGCATCCAAAAACATGTGGGAAAATCATGCACTAAACCATAGGTGGGTCCGCCCATCCTAACATAGGGTCAAAAACCGAAATTTTCCGTGGTGCTACCCCAAACCCCATAAAGTGGGGTTACAGGTATGCCTCAAACCCCTTGTGACCCCCCCTGCTACACAATTAGCACAACGAAGGGGGGCTCCGCCCCCACTCTAACCCTCCGGTTAACTACGTGGGCTAGTCGTGGAAAGAATATAACACAACCCAACATATATATGTGTGTGTGTGAATAAATATTTGTTTGTATATCCATGCTTATATTTCACAGAAAAACACCTAATAATGTGAAGATCATTTTCCAAGGCAGGTTGTAGGATTACACTTAGACAATGTCAACATAAAAATCAAGTAATCTTGGTATCATCATGATTCTTTCAACCACCAGGTGATTTTTTCTCAACCTTTTGATTCTTTTGTTTTAGAAAAGTGTTTAGAGTCAGGGAAAATTTTAAGAACCACCCTAAATTTATATGTATAATAAATGGGCTAATCCCCATGATACATAGGAAAAATGGGAGGTGATTTTATCAATAATATAATATGTATATATAATTTTTTTGGTGAATCTCTCACCAGATTATATTATCTTGTACAGTGATGGAGAATCTTTCACTGAATTATAAAATCTTGTAAGATCTTGGCAAATATTTTACTGAATAATAAAACATTGTGAAGTCTTGGTGAATGTTTTGTTAAAGTATGAAACCATATATGATAATAAGAAAATATATTCATTAAACTGTAATATACTAACATACATGTTTGGAAAAAAGAAACATAATTTTCTCTTCCTACAAACAATGTTCCAAGTTTCAGTGATTGTGTTTGTCAAGGTTCTTACAATACACTCTTTCATATCCTTTTATTAGTTTTGATAATATTACACAACAAAGTTCTTGTAGGTGTTGATATTGAGCACGAGTTCTGTCAAAGTAGGAGAGATTAATCTTTTCTCTACAACTTTTGTCAAGCTACCACTTTTTTCAAGTATCAAATTTCTTTCTTATTCCATAGACTCCAACTACGAGATAAAAAAAACACATCAAGTTTGTTTACCCCAACATCCCAACAAGTAGCAAGCCCCAACTATATTATATAAGAAAGTATTAGGTATCCCAAAGGCTTGAAGGGGATCTAATTGAAAGAAGTGACCATTGTGAGAAACCTTCCAATCAATATATGAATATATAAATGTAGATTTATTATTATTTTAATTGAAAATATTCAATTAAATAATAAAATTTAGTTACGTCTCTCCCAATCGAAATTGCTTATTACCATAATTCACTACCCTCATATGTCTCGCCTTTTTTAACAGCGTTGTAACATGTAGATTAATTTCCTTTTTGGTGAACAATCTCCACCTTTTAGGAAAATATGGTGCAGTGCCTCCAACCCCTATAGATCATTAGGACAAACTAAGAATAGCACAGAAATGAAAGGTTGTACAAACCAGCTTATTTTTCAAATAACTAATCCAACATCAGTACCTAAACTTTTTCATGAAGATATCATATTGAGAATGTTTGAAAAATGGTGGGAAATCTTCGAGTGATAAGGTTTCACTGTTTTGATTTTTTTTTGTTAAATCAGAAAAACCAATATTAATGGAGATATTGGTATTTTTTACTAAATTCTGTGAAGTGACTAAATGTAGCTTTAACCATTCACCTTAAGATGTTTTTACAATATAATTTCCTAAGTCTATTTAATATCTTCATTATCATAAAAAACAACCTATATCCATCTTAAGTCCACATCTACCACTCTTAGAGGGATGAAATCTATTTATCCCTTTGAGCACTTGGTAGACCCAAAATCAAGATGGATATAAGATGATAGAATTTCCTCTTTAAATAGTCTATGCTCACATGGATACCATGGTATTACCATGGGTCAATACCAAGCCCCAAGAGGGATCAAATATTTTTTCACTCTATGCTAGTTTGCATATCACGATATTTGATCCCTAGTTTGCAGATCCATAGTAAAGATGGATCTATGCTGGTTTAATCCCCCCCCTTAAATAGGCTACATTCCACGTGAATACCATGGGTCAATACCATGTGCCATTTTTATTTTTATTAATACTAATAGTAGGGTTAATAATGTTTTTTTTGCATGGTATTAATAATAATCTAGCCCATGGTATTTGGCCCATAGTATTTTGCCCATAGGTTTCACCTAAATATAACGCATTTTTTAGTGTCCTTAAATATAAGGTGACTTATGGAGTAAATATAAAAAAATGTTTTATTTATTTACCATACCTCTCGTTTATTTATATTTTTATTAATTTACCATACCTCTTTTACAAATATGGTATTTGGCCCATAGGATTCACTTAAATAAAACCTCTTTTTTGAGCCTTCATAAATAGAAGGAGGGTTATGGAATAAATATAAAAAGAGGTTTTATATATTTACCATACCTCTAGTTTATTTATATTTTTATTTATTTACCATACCTTTTGAGTAAGTATAAAAAGAGGTTTTATTTATTTACCATACCTCCACTTTATTTATATTTTTATTTGTTTACACCCTTGCATGTATATAAGGTGATGTATGGAGTAAATATAAAAAATGTTTTATTTATTTACCATACCTCTCATTTATTTATATTTTTATTAATTTACCATTCTGCTTTTATAAATATGGTATTTGGCCCATGCGATTCACCTAAATAAAACCTATTCTTGAAAATTAGGGCGAATGGAAGGTTGTAACTCCTAATTTCAAGGGATAAATTTATCTTTTTTACCCTCTCCCTTAAAATAAGGTGGGCTAACCTCCATACCTATTTTTTTTATAAAAAAAATTTGAGGCGATTTGTAAAAATGTACTATGATACAAAATATTCGCCCACTAAAAATTTAAAACCCCTTAATTTCGCCTAAGGGTGAAAATTCGCCCTTAAAATTTTCCATGTTTAGAGTTACTTAGCAATTATACCTATACCTAAACATCTACCATATTACTTAAACCCATCAAATATTTTTTAAGCGTAATTCCTAGATCATTTATTCATATTGACTTAAGATATTGCTAGAAGCCTTTATTTTCCTTTCCCTATCCCTCATATGATAAAAACATGAATTCCTTACTCTCTATTACTCTAAGGTTTAAATATATTATCAAAACCCCTTGCCTAACATATACCTTCATTCTAAAAGTATAATTCACAACCCCGTGACCGTTTTCTAAGTTACACTGTTTCCCACTATATATATTATAAACATATACTGTATGTATACCAGAGAAAACTGGATATGAATATATATGAGCATGGGGGGAATGTTGAATTTTCAAACTACTCAAACTTTCAGGAGGGACCCATCATTATACAACTCAATGCTATGATGGGGACCTCACTCATCTCTGGTAAGGGTAGTGACATGCATCATGTGTAGTAATAAGGACTGTAAACTCACATTATTATGCAATGAGTGGAATCCCCTTTCCATAGCTTAAGAAATATGAAGAGATTTGGTTCATTGCATGATTGATCACTGAGTTTTTTTCATTCCAATAATTGGTTATGAAGTCAGTGATATGAGGGTTTGATAATCAGGGTGACAGGAAGTAGGAGCCATGGGAGGTTCTGTGTTGAGCCTAAGAATGTTAACACTGTCCAAATTAAGACAGAACAATGGAAGATTTTTGTGGAAGCAAGGTGGTCTGAGTTTTTGATATGGTTCTAGGGGCATGATGCAACCATCACATTAGAATTCACCTAGACCTTTAATGGGGTACAAGCCCTTGTTGGACAAATCACCATCACGGTTGATGAATAGATGATCGCAATAGTGAGAAGGCTCTCCCAAGAAGGGGAAAATTAGTCGAAAAAATTCAAGATAGACGGGGAATGTTGGTCCCCTTTCTATAGGTGTCATTGCCCCTTCCAGAAATGAGAAAAGGCATCTACAAAGAAGCATTGCTTCCCTTGCGAGAAGATGTCGTCTTCAAAAATTTGTGACATGCAAAGGGAGGTTCAATTTAGTCTACCAATACCATATCATAATTCTAATGCATATTGCAAGAAATAAACCAATAAATATGCCTTATTTTATGTTGAAAATCTTAAGAAAAATGTCTACTTTGGTCTGGCAAAAGAAGAAATACCCTGAGCACAGGTTATATCACCAAGGGTTGATCAAAATGTTGATAGTAGTGGAATTACATAGTCTATTGGAGATTAATTGGGAGGTTTTTATAAATGGCATTATAAGGAAACCAAGAGCAAGGGTTTTGATTCAGAAAGGGAAACTAAATTTAGGGATTCCCTCAACTACTGAGCATCGACACCCTAGTAGAGTCTCCTTGCAATCTTAGAAGACAAAAGGTATGACCTGTGGCTCTGATACTTCTGGCTCAGACAAAGAAACAATAACATCCAAGGAGATGAATTTTGAGACCATTATCGAAGAACCTCGTGTTTTTGGGTAAAAAGAATATATTGAAGTGGCTGACCCTATTGAGAGCGCTATGGAGGAAGAACCATCGATCTTTGAAATTAGAGGTAGAAGTGATAAATATGAAAAAGGAAAGCATAAGAAAATTAAGGCCATGAGCCCTAAACTATTCCGATTCTACAGTCCTAACTATCAAGATTTGCTTAATAAAAACAAAAAGTTAATTATGAAAAATGAGAAGCTTAGGGCCAAATTAAGAAAAAAAAGGCCTAAATTAAATCATTTGGGAGCCTTAATCTAAGCCATATAACAAGAATAAGACTCTTAAAGTAAAGCTAAAAACTTTTCTAAAGGCTATACTAAGGAAGCCCAACGAGTCATCAATGTCATTGTAGATGACATATTGACTAACACGAATGCATTCGTTCAACTCAAGCTCGACATGCCACAATGGAAAAAGGATGATTTATTTGATTTGAGGATTGTTAACGGAAATGGAAAATTCAAATCACTAAGTGGAAAGACATAAATCAAAAGGAACAAAAATTGAAAGAGGAAGCTTGTGAAATAGGAGTAGAAATCTCTGGTTGTCGCATCCCTTCTAGGGTTTATCCCATATTTCTTCATAACTTATGGGCATCCTTTCAACTAAAAGAGATCTAGGACGACCAACCTCATGAGATAAATCGTCCAAAAGATTTCATAGAAGTCTACCATAACTCAAAAGCCTCATATCAGAATATATTATATGAACTTTACTTATTCAACTTTGTTTTTCCACACAACTCTTGTTGGAACCCAAATACTTTTGTTGGGGATGTCAAACTCTGACCCTTTATGTCCTATATGGCTTATTTGATCAAATGGTAGAGAGCCTTATATTTTTAAGAAAAAGAAAGAGTTAGAAACTCGATTAATGGTATGAGAAGAATAAATCTTTCTCGGTTTGGTGGTTAATGATTTGACATGGCTAAGAGAGGATCCTTAGGATTCTACCACCATTAGGCACAACCAATGCTATTGTTATCCATAAAAATATTGTTCTACAGACAGAACAACTAGTAACAATCAAGACAAAATACACTAATTCTTCTCTAGAAATACTTAAACCATTCAGAGGTAAACTTACCTGATGACCAAAATAAGCCTTCAATTCTTTGTTTGCTTGAGATAATGCTCCACTTTCAATCCCTAAAATGGAGTCTGCAATGACAAAAACAACACAAGATCAATGCATACAATATGTAAATGAATTAATCAAGCTATTTCTAACCAAAAGATCGAGGAGTTTTGAGATACATATGTAAACATTGAACACATTGTATGAGAAAAGAAATTCACTTTGTATTAACAATAAGAAGACAAGCTTACAACCCTTTTGACATTGATGTCATAAAGTCTCTTCAAAGAAATCTGCAATCCTTCCTCTTGCAATGATAAGCCTTCACTCTTCAATTTGACAACATAAGGGTACCTCAAAATTCAACCCCTACTCCTTTAGTCTACATTGTATTTATAGGAGAGGAGAGGAGGTTGGAGATCCATATTCTAAGGGATGAGATCCACAATTAGAGGGGATTGGTTCCATGATAAGGGGGATGAGATCCATCATTCTGAGATGAGGTCCAAAGAGGTAGGAGCTTGAGGTCTAGTTGGTTGAGGGAAGATTCCTCAACAAGGTTCTAGACTTTACTTTTTTATTTTTACCCATGTTGAAAGGGTGTCACACTCTGTAATGGAGAACAATGCGTTATACTGTCCATGTGTCAATGGCTGAACCTCCAGTGTTGTAGTTTGTGTCTAGGAAAGGTGTGACACTGCTTAAAATTAGGGTTTTTAAGCAATGTAATCCAAGATTCTTGGGATCTTCAAAATGGTTTTTTCTTCCGACTTTGTAGGGGATTATTGAGAAGGGTTCTTTAGATAGTGAGGGATCTGGATTTAGGGTCATTTCCTAATGGTGACAAAATCATGTGTAACAGATTGCCCCCTAAAGTGCAAAGTCCGAAATTGTCTATGAGGGTTGAAGTGCTTTATCATGCGAAAGTCTAGATCATAGATCAATTGGTTGGAGAACTGAAAATAGACAATCAAGGATCATAATACAATATAATAATTAAATCATCTCTGAGGTAGGCATTCCCATACACAATATAACATATGGATAAATCTAGACGTAAGTATGGAAATGTGTAAAAATCCTTATGAACGGATCAAAGTCACAGGAACCATACATACATCGTGGATCCATGCTCGAATAGACTCCATATGAATATAGCTATGGTCTTTCAGTATGAATTTGTACATCAGTCATTAAAACTCCATGCAGCCTAGATGGATGAAACTAAATCCAAGGTCATCATCATCGCCACTCAATAGTATGAGTTTAACCAAGCGAATGAATGTGTAAAAATCGAACATGGTAGACACCATCTGGTTGTTGGTCAATGATGAAAACCGTTAGCAAATGTGAGAGAAACCATCAATAATGTCAATGGATCTGAAGGTACACTAGTACAATCTATGAAGTGTGAATGAATGATCTACAATTGAACACTCATTGAGTCTTCTGATCGAAGGCCAATGATGTAAGCCTTTCGTCGAAAGCGAGGAGACCTTCCATTGAGGCATGCAAGTTCCAAGGCACTAAAGGGAGTTTCTAAGTTAACTTCCTAGATAATGTGTTGAAGTTGATAAGACATTAGAGGAAATTTCAGCCTAAAAGTGGTCTTCTAAGGAAATATCAAGAAATTAATAAAAAATGGCATGTATAATTTTTTTTAATATTAATTTACTTTCATCTACGTTCCACAATATTTATTAGCATGAGATTTAATAAAAAGTTTTAACATACTATTTCTAATTTTTTACTTTTATTGAAAACCCTCAATATATGAAACTTTTATTAAAATAATTGTCTATATATATTTTATATTTAAATTTAATTGTCTATATTTATATTTTATCTTTAACTATCTATATATATTTTATATTTAACTATTTTTATATGGTGGTTTTGTTACAACATTGTCTACTGCCAAAATTTCACATGGAATATATTTTTTTGGCTAGAATCCAGTAATTTGTCCTTTATGGAATACATTTTATTTTTTATTTTTTAGCTATTTTTTATTTAACTATATATTTTTTAAATTTGACCAGAATCTAGTAACTTTGCCTTTTCAAAATACATTTTTTTAACTATTTAAGTATTTTATATCTAACTATATATTTTAATTTTTTGGCAGGAATCCAATAATTTGTCCTTTGGAATACATTTTCTAACTATTTAACTATTTAACCATTTTATATTTAGCTATATATTTATATTTAAATATAACTGTTTATATCTATATTTTATATCTAACTCTCTATATATATTTTGTATTTATCTTTTTTTTTTGTGTTTTTGGGAGCATGGTTATTAATGTCAAATGGGTTTCATTTTTAATTTAGATTTTTTCACTAATATCAAGATTTACATTGCATTAATATCTTTTTTTATATTCTAATTCATATGGGTAAGGTAGGTAAATAATATTAATAAAATATTTCATGAATATCCAAATTAAACAATTTAAAATTATTTAAGACATGTAACTCTTTTTTAATTTAAAGGATTTTGATTGGTTTACATATTATGACATGGAAATTACATGAAAATTTCATGGCCACTTTTACGCTGAAATTTACTCTAGTGAGTGACTTGTCATAGGGGGGCCTTGATGTATCACCCATTAACAACACGAAACATGTATTAGTATTTTCAGTAGGGAAAATGAAATAATTCAGGATTGAATCAATGATGACCAATGAAAAAGAGGGCTATAAGTACTGCAAAATATTTTAACTGAGGTTGAACTTCTCTTGAACATATTGATGACACTATACGGAGTTGGAAACACTGACTCAATGTTGGCTACGTGGGGCCCGACCCAGGTTCAGCAGTGAGTTTAGCCAAGTAAATCCTGGTATTGCTGGCCCTTTCGATAACAATCTGCGGAGCACGGACTGAGGTCTCACCCGAAGTAGTATGGGAGGGTGCTAGAACCAGGTTTTTGCACCCTAGGGATGTCTCGATGAGGGTTCTGGAGGTTCTTTATCCTAATCTGTGTGCTGTGCTGCTCTGCATAGCTTTCTATTCTTCGCAACCCGTGTGTACCTTTGTGAATAGCATTAGTCTGATTCGATCCTTACTGTGCTATTATATTAGTGCTTAACTTAGTTTGTGCGGGCCCAATATTCTTATTACTTATTCAACTTTCAAATAAGCGCGCATACTCGAAAACAATATAAATGCATAAAGATAACCAGAACATAGAAATACAGATCTACAAACAGACGCACAATATTCTGAATCAATCTTATCTTTATTAATACTCAAGTTCAATTACAGACCCAACTTCGCCCTGCGCACTCAGCTACAGGGGTCCACGCACTCAGCTACGGACTCTACTAGGCCTCTGCACACTCAGCTGCAGAGCCTCTACCTACTACTATGACCCAATACACTTCAGATTCACTTCTATCTTCTAACCATGCCTTCGCATCTATCTATTACTTGCCAAAAACTCAAAATTGTCTTTACACTTAGAGCCTCTCTCTATTTATACAATCCCATGGTCTGCGGACCATGGGTAGGCTGACATACTATACATTAAATTACATTATTTTAGGGCAGACAACCCTAGACTCATCCTAGACTCTCACGCTCCACACCCGCATTTCACGGAGTCTTTTCATTACATTGACCAAAACCCAGGCTTTAAGCCCCAAAAACATGCTATGGGGGGATCCACTGCCCAACAGGCCCCCAACACAATCATCGTGACTCGTCCCGAGTCACTCTGCTGGTGCGGCGATCTTTGCGTGAAGTCCATCCACCTATTCCTGTGCGACATGAAGGTCTGTAACACCCCGTTCTGCCGTCGGCTGGATCTGCTGCATTTCTTCTTCTGAATCATCTGCGTCTGACTTGATTCTCTTCCTTGGTGCCAGCTTCTAGTACTTGTGTTTATAGTTTCCGCACCCTTGTCCGGCTTCGCGAGTCGCGAAGACTATACATTCATCAGTTAGTCAGGCAGCCAGCCCACCCATGTAGGGCTTCAGGCAACTACCATTTACCTTTCCTGGGATGGGTTCTCCATTAAGTTTGACTAGCTAGACCGCGCCTCCATCTGTGACCTCTTTTACCACATATGGTCCCAACCAGTGCATTCTGAATTTCCCAGGAAATTTTTCGAACTTGCTGTCATACAACAACACTAAATCATTTACCTTGAATGTGCGCAACTTGATATGGCAATCGTGCCAAGCTTTCTCACACTGTTTCTGTACCTGCTGATGGAATCCCACCAGAAACTATTCTTCCTTGAGTTCTTCCAATTGCGCAAGCCTCTCTTCCAAGGCTTCGTGGTCCGACATGCCTGTAAGTGTTGCTATTCGCAAACAGGGTATGATGTATTCCATCGGCATGACTGCTTCCGTGCCATAGACTAACATGAAGGGTGTCTAACCCGTCAATTTTTTGCATGTGGTTCTGTATGCCCATAATACGGTAGGTATGTGCAAGTCCCAGTCACTTCGCTGCGCGTTACATACTTTGGTCAGCGCAGTTTCCAAAATTTTGTTGAATGCTTCTACTGTCCCATTAGCTTGTAGATGGTGCGGTGTACTTTGCTGATGATACACCTGGAATTCCTCGGTGAGTGCGCTGATAGTTTCATTCAGGAAGTGCATTCTGTGGTCACTCATTAAGATTTTCAGGCAACTAAACCATGTGAACACGTTGTCGAACAAAAATTTCACAACTGTAGCGGCCATGCAGTCCTTAACTGGCCGTGCTTTCGCCCATCGAGTCAGGTACTCTATCGCGGTGATGATGTAGCACACACCCGTATTTCCCTAAGGTTTGATCGATCCCACAAAGTCGATTGCCCATTTTTCGAATGGCTGCAGCATCATCTGTGGATTGAGTGGCATCTCATCCCTTTGTGATGGTTTTCCAGTCCTTTGACATATGTCGTAGGCTCGACAGTGTGCTTTTGAATCTTGATGCAGGGTTGGCCACCATAGCCCAGCGCGAAGAATCTTCTGTGCAGTCGCACATCCTGCATAGTGTCCTCCTGCAACCCTCCCATGTGCTTCCGTGAGGATCTGTCCTCATTCAAATTCAGGTACATATCTTTGCAATATCTCATCGTTTCCCATTTTATAGAGGTGCCCCACGATGATAGAAAAGTCTGCCACGCACACCACCAATTCCTTCTTTTGCTGAACTGAATATTCCTTCAGCACAATCCCTGTGGTTAAAAAATGAATTATATCTTCAAAGTGGTCGTCTGTGACGTGCACTGCAAAGAGCTGTGCATCTGGTAGTCCCTCCTCCAAATTTGTTGGCTCCTCGCCTGTCTCAATTCATGATAAGTGATCTGGTCCTGCATTTAGGCGTCCCAGCTTTACGATGACCTCAAAGTCATATTCTTGAAACAGTAATAGCCATCTGCATATGCGCCCCCCCAACACAGGCTTGTTCACTAGGTATTTCAACACGGAATGATCGGTATACATCTTGAAGTGCCCGCCAAGTAAATAGTGTCGTATTTTTGGAGTGTGTACACCATTGCCAACCGTTCGCGCTCAGTAATAGAGTAGTTCTTTTTGGATTTGGACAGCCGCCGACTCGCAAACATGATCGGGTGATCCACGCCTTCTGCACCTTCCTGTGTAATTACAGCTCTCAACACAATACATGATGCATCAACATGTACATGAAATTCTACGTCCCATTTTGGAAAGACTAGGATGGGAGCGGATGCCATTTTCTCCTTGAGAACATCCAAAATTTTCCTACAATCATCATTCCAACAATATGTAGCGTCCTTTTTCAATATTTTTTCCATTGGTGTTGTTATTTTTGCATAGCTCTTGATAAACTTTCTATAGTAACCAGTGTGCCCCAAAGTAGCACGTAGTTGTTTGAAACTTCACCGTGCTTCCAGCTTGAGAATAACAACAATCTTCGCAGGGTCCACCATCAGGCCTTGTTTGCAGACCACATGGCCGAGCAGGTTTCCAAAGGGAATGAGGAAGGTGCACTTTTTAAGATTCAGCACAATCTGGTGTCGTCGACAAGTATCCAGCATCAACCGTAAGCTCACTATATGGTGTTTAACTAACTCAAATATATTCCAATCGTCCAGATAGACCTCCAAGAACTTGTGGATGTATTCCTTGAACGTGGCCACCACTATGCATGAAAATATCACTAACGTGTTCTTCAGTCTTGAAAGCAGCCCCATTCGGTTGCGAAGGTTGTCTTGCTCCTATCCTCCGGCGCGATCTTGATCTGATGGTACCCTGAGAAGCCATCCGTGAATGAGTAAACTTCCTGACCGCCAACATTCTCTAGTACTTTATCTGTGAATGGTGTCAAGAATGGATCGTGAACATAGGCATCATTAAGCTTCCTGAGGTCCACGCATATTCTAATTTCGCCCTTCTGTTTTTTCTCCTGTACTACCATAGGACTCACCCAGTCGGATTCTTCCATTGGTTCAATAATTTCGGCTGCAAGCATTTTGTCTAATTCGTTGTAGACCTTTTCTTTATACTTTGGATTTAAATGGTAAGGTCGCTAATTAACTGGATTCACGTCCGGTTTTAGAGTGATCTTCATCATCCCTAAGTCACCAATGATCCCCTTTAATTCTGTGATTTTGGTTGGGAACAAATCTTGATATTCGCAGAGTAACTCGACGACCTTATCTACCATAGCATCATCCCAATAGTCCCGAAGCGTCGTGTACTTCGGCTTCGCATTTGTGCCAATGTTTACCTGCTTTGTTTTTAGCGGCGCAGTGATGTCGGGATCCTCAATTGATGGTCCTCGAACCTCACGACAACCTTCAGTTTCTAGAATACTAATATTTCGGGGGTCGTCATCATCCTCCTCTACTTGCATGTTATAACATTCTAGGGCACTACTTAATTGGGTTGCCCATGCTGGTTGAAGTACCTCTAGTGGTTCCTATGGTATTTGAAGATGGCAGCTTTTAGTGCTTGCAGCGCATCGTCAACAGTATCCGACCATCGGTCTTCAAATGTAAATGATAACAAAAATACGTCGTGCAAGACATCCCATTCGCCTGTACCATGTCAGAGTTCTATCTCAGTATACCAATTCATGGGTATGACATCCAGGGTATGGTAGAATAAATGTACCCATTCAGGCTGTGGTTCTTCCCCATAGGCCTTGGTCCATTTCATGAGGTGCATGCATGGGTCATCTCATCCATCGTATTTATCTTCTATCCATAGTTGCAGTTTCCCAAATCGTAGGCACATCATCCTTCTACATCCACACCAGTTCTCAAAATTTCCTTGATGTGTTCCCCACCAGCATGCAGGTGTTGTGCGCAACGCCCACTTCAATGCATCAAACTGCTATTGTTCTAGTACTGCGCTTTCAAACTTGCTCAAGAATTCATCCACCATTGTCAATCTGTCATATGTTGGTAGATCTCAGGCCTCTGTTGTTACACAATGTAGTGATCTAATCATCATGTTGCAATTTAGTGTGGTCACTTCATTCAACCGATTGTGCCAGCGCTCGTCTTCTTCATCTAAATATGAGGTGCAGGAACTTGCACACTCCCATGAGATCCTTCCATCTGTAGTCGGATTCACCCAATCTTGATCTTGCGCAGTTATCTTGTAAATACAATCCAGCTCATCGTTGCTTCCATCATCACACACAGGTTAAGTGTAGCGTGCTCCTTCAGCTGGGTCTAGCTAGACTACTACGTGTAGGGACATTTTCTCGAATATCATCTTCCGCTTCTTCAGGTTGATGACTCCATTCATATCAGTGGCCCATTCTATTCCTAGCAACACGGGATAAGGATTGTTGTCATTGACAATCTCTATTACTTCAAAGTTCGTCTATGTGCTCAAGCCTTCGATATCAGCTCTTACCCCTTGCAACCTCCCTATGGGAAAAATCTTCTATTGGTTCACCATTCGTAATTGAATAGGGGACCACTGTAACACGGGCCTGCCCATACGTTCCCATGTCTGCTTCGGTAATACATTCACGTCCAAACCTAGGTCTAGGATTACCTGATCCATTTCATACTTGCCAATCTGCGCCGTCAATCTCATTTCCCTCCCAGTGTGCAATGCATGCTTTCCCAGTTTCTGGACTACGCGCGGTTCCCTTGACCCTGCACACCTGGTGATCAACTCCTGTAGTCCCTTAACTGCCTTATTGTCACGCAACAGTTTCATGCATGTCTCCAAAAAGGTAGTGAGCATAGAAGGATCCATCCCTGGCTCTGGTTGATCCTTACTACCTGAAGTGGAGGCCTCTGCGAAGCTCTTCTTAGCTTCCATGAACATATCCTTTGTGCGTTCTAAGTCAAACTTAGGTTCCTTTGTAGGAGCCTTGCGAACCCATGTATCTTCCTCGGGCTTCTTCCCCTTATCCTCCCCTATGGTTGCACCGCTTTCGAGTACCATGTTCACATTTGGGTCTTCTTCGCGCGGTTTAGACCTCATCATATGGATATTCTGAGTCAAAGGAGGCTGGAGTACCCCTTTTTCACATAGTATGAAAAGGATATCCTCGTCGGGTTGGTACAATCGCGGGCATAGTGCCCTAGTCCTCCACAATTGTAACAAATTAACTGTCTATGGCCCCTTCCTGGTCCCATTCCTCCTCTTCCTCAACCTCACCCCTGAAATCCAGTGCACTCCATCCCCGTAGCGGGGTTGAGGGCTCTTGTTTTTGTCTGTATCCTATAGGCTGGGGTCCGATCCATCATTAACTCGTAACTTCGACAAGTGCACTTGTCGTGGCCTACTAACATGTAGAAATTACAAAACAACTGTTGAGGAGTCGATGTATACTTCTGCAACAAATGACAATTATCCGTCATGTGTTTTCCTCCTATCTGACAGATCACGCACCATAATGCGGGTGTCACACTCGACCGTGCTTGTGCCTTTGGTCTCAACGGCATTGGTCCCCCTCCTACCAAGTAGTTCGCGAATACTGGACAGTGGTCCTTATCATGGCCTTGGCCTTTGCATTTTATGCACCATACTTCCTTGTGTGCCTCTGGCTGTGGTGCCCTACCCTGCTTTAAGCTCTACATTTCCAGGTAGAGATTCTGTATTTGCGCATGGATTTTTTGAACTCCCAACCCAGGATCTTGTATCGGGGTCTCATGCAACCTCATCGCCATTTCCAATGCTTTGGCCTAGGTTGAAAGCTTCTATTATGACAGCGCCATCCTCAGGTGCGGTGTCAACGATGCCACAAACCATGCGTGGTGCTGCGCATCCGTTAGCATCATATTAGCCTCACGGATCATACTCTTCAGCTGCTGATCCAGATCCTAGAGGGTCTTACCTAGAAGCATCGCGATCTCTTTAAACCCGATGATTGACTGTGTCTCTGATTTTGGTCGGCTAAATTCTCTGTTCAACGCATTCTAGATCTCTGTTATCCCTGCATTTTGGTGGTCATTAGAGTGCTTGATATACCATGTCAACGTGCAATCCTGCAGCTGCTCACCAATGTAGTGTTCTTAATTTTTTCATTCGTGACCCCTTGCACTTCCCACACTGCTCTTACCACGAACCAAAACTAGTCCAGATCCTCATTCCCTACTCTTCTAAATACGGGTAGCTTGATCGCACTTGCCATGCTGAACTGTGGGGGTGGTGGAGGTGGGGTGGGTGGAGATGTAGGTGAGGGGGGTGAAGCGGGTGGTGGTGTGGGTGGAGGTGGTAACTGTGGAATGTGCTATCTTATCAAACTGATTTCACTTCTCGAAGAGGCCCGAGCGAGCTCTTCCTCGTTCTCTCGCGAAGGTGAAATTAAGGGACTGTTTCCTAATTCCACACTACCTTTGTAGATCTTTCCACTCTGCGTTGTTCCAAATATTAATGTATTTGTAGAACCCGCTTTTCACATAACAACATCTTAATCCAGGTATTCAAATATTTAATGTACTTACCTCGTGGTCCCTTGATAAAACGTTGTTCTGCTTCGCTGTAGCTCACGGTCGTGTCTACTACAAACTCAGTGATAAATCCCCCTATTATTCGGTCGAGCCAATGGTCCACAACTCGCACAATCTTATCTTCTAATGCCTCTAGTCTGCGCATTAATTCCGGAGTCCACACTATCGGTTAGTCAAGCTTACACCTTCCCTGGCTATCGGCTAATCTCGCGATCCACTCATATAGTTTAGAGGGGAAGGATGCAAAGAAAATCTCATGGATTTCCATATACACGTAACGATCCAGCCACCTTTTCTCAGATACCTGCGGAGTTCTATTTTCTTGTGTTGCGAACTCATGATTCTTCTTGTCTAACCACTCTTCAATTTCCTTCTTTGTTGGGTTCCAGTGGCATGACATCAGACATCCCTTAGGCAGATCTCGGTCCTGGCAATGGAACCATTTGTTGGCTACATGGGGCCTAACCCAGGTTCAGCAGTGAGTTTAGCCAAGCAAATCCTAGTACTACTGGCCCTTTCGGCAACAGTCCGTGGAGTGCGGACTGAGGTCTCACATGAAGTAGTATGGGAGGGTGTTGGAACCAGGTTTCCGTACCCTAGGGATGTCTCGATGAGGGTTCTGGAGGTTCGCGATCCTAATTTACGCGTTGCACTGCTCTACGCAACTTTCTATTCTTCGCAACCCGTGCACACTTTTGTGAATAGTATTAGTCTAATTTGATCCTTACTGTGCTATTATATTAGTGCTTAACTTAGTTTGTGCGGGCCCAATATTCTTATTACTTATTCAACTTTCAGATAAGCGCGCGTACTCGAAAACAATATAAATGCATAAAGGTAACCAGAACATAGAAATATAGATCTACAAACAGATGCACAATATTCTGAATCAATATTATCTTTATTAATACTCAAGTTCAGTTACAGACCCGACTCTGCCCTACGCACTCAGCTGTAGGGGTCCGCGCACTCAGCTGCAGACTCTACTAGGCTTCTACGCACTCAGCTGCAGAGCCTCTACCTACTACTATGACCCAATACACTTCAGATTCACTTCTATCTTTTAACCATGCCTTTGCATCTATCTATTACTTGCCAAAAACTCAAAACTGTCTTTACACTTAGAGCCTCACTCTATTTATACAATCCCATGGTCCGTGGACCATGGGTAGGTCGACATACTATACATTAAATTACATTATTTTAGGGCGGACAACCCTAGACTCATCCTAGACTCTCGCGCTCTGCGCCCACATTTCACGGAGTCTTTTCATTACATTGACCAAAACCCAGGCTTTAAGCCCCAAAAACATGCTATGGGGGGATCCGTTGCCCAACACTCAATATGAGAGAAAAAATTAGAATGAAGAATTTCAAGAAGGTGTGATCAACATATGGGTGAGTGGATTTCCCAACCCAATCAAACACAAAAGTGAAAGAGTGTCATGTTAAAGAGTGACTTACTTCCAAATATAGACTCTATACATTATTTTTCCCAAATTTCCCCACCATTTATGGCAAGTACCTCTTATTTTTATCAATATTGAGGAGGATAACGTAAGCTTGTAGTATAAGTGCGTCATTCAGATAAGCCCTTCGAAGTATTTTTAATGAACCCTGGGATGGAGTGTTTTGGTCTCATCATGCTTGATGAGTTGTACATTGTTTACGTTTTATGAGTCCAGTGAAGGGGTAACTCGATTCCTTTTTCACATTTAGATATTTTTAAAAAGAGATAAAAAGAAAACTCTGTAGTGTTTTTTTTTGTAAATTTAGTCCCCTGAGCATGAAAAAGTGTAAAATAATACAAGGGAGAACTATTTTGATCATGATTGATCAAAGCATACATTTTCGCAAATAGGCTAGGTAATCTATAAAAGGGGTAAACTTATACTAGGTAGACATCTTTTTCATATACTTTAATGAGATCGAAATAACAAGGGTAGTCGGTAATATTTTCATATTTTGAGAGTCAAAAAAGAGATTAAAGGTAACTCCAAGGTGTCACTTTTACATAAATTTAAAGGGTCGAAAAAAGTGATAAAAGTGTACTTGTTGCCAAAATGATTTGTTTCAAAAAATTGAGTTGTAATCTGCACATTTAGATAAAAAATTACCATATCAACTGAAAAACAATGAAAAAATGACTAAAATATTTCAGATTTGACCGAAAAGGGTAAAAAACATTATTTTAATAAACTAAGTTTGATTATAAGAAGTAAAAAAGTAAATCAATTTTACCATTTTGTTTTTTATCATTTGAGCTCTGAATAGTTCTTTTTTCCCCAAACCTTCAAGAGTGGATTGTGATCAATCCAGTGGAATTTTTTGAGTGTCATCTTCTCTACGTAAGAGAAATTTGACTGTTCTTTGAATTCACAGCTTTGTTTTTTCATTTTAATGGTCATTTTCTCGATTTTTAGGCTTTTAAAGGGAGGAAAGTATGCCCTCGGTTTGTGGCACCTTCCATATATAGGGAGGTGCGTAAGCCTTTTTGCTCAAAATGGGTGAGAGTGTTGTGTCACACCCTATATTGAGAGACAACATGCACGCTGCATTTTGTCTCTTAAAAATGTGTGATAAGCAGTTAGGGCATAAAATAAATAAATATTTAGCTCAAATATTTTCCTATTTTTCTCATGCTTGTAATCTAACATATTTTCCTCATTTATTTGTAGATTTTTGACCAAGAAAAATGGAATGGAGAGAGAAAGGACATGAATAACAACATGTCATTGCCTCTAATGATCCAAAAACCATGCAAGCACTCAAGAACTATGGTCTCGCAAAATTCTTTCTTATTTTGGGCATGAGGGTGTAGTTGGATCTGCTGAATTGGTTGTTGAGAGTGTGGAATGTCTAACAACAAAATTTCTAGATTGGTGTACACACTTGTTGTCGCTGCGACAATGACTCTCTAAATTTTTTGCCTAACTCAATTTTGGAGCCTACATGAACTTCCATTTCAAGCTCCCTGGTGTCGTCATGTTGTTTTATTTCTATTTTTATGTTTTCTCTAAGTGCCACATCCTCCTATGTTAATGTTTCCTAAGTGTCATCACCTAACCTTCAGAAGCACTTGTGTTATCTTGCCTATGGTTAGTTGAAATCATAGATTTGATTGACTTAGAAACTAGCCATTTTCCCCATGCACACACACAAAAAGCACACAAAAGAAAACAAAATAAAAAAAAACACTTTTAAGGCAAAAGCGCACTTCAAGATGATGAAGACTTTCTCTTGTGTTGGGCGCACTCCTTCGGGCTGAAGAATTGTACCCTCCTTGAGCACAATCCTTCATGCTTAGAAAATGTTTCCTCCTTGAGTGTATTCCTACGTCATGAAGACATGCACCCTTCTAGAACCCATGCATGCACTTTTTTGTTGCGTGTGGGCATACTCCCAGAAAATAGGATCCCACTCTCTTCTCATAACTAGCTCATCCACTCATCGATAAGTGGTGAGCATGAATGGGATGGATTTGCATGTAGTATCTTTTAAATCAACCTAGTTAATTGTTTTTTCTCATAATCATTATCATCTGGGTTGGGTGAACATCTTTGGATCACGAAGCTCTTCGTCAATCTCCATTCCAAGTAAATTTTGCATGTCAAATCTATTGATTTCCTTTCATGTTTTTGATGTCGATCTTGGCTTCCTTGATGGCATTTCTTTTATTTTTAGTTTATTTGCTGGTGTTTTAGTTCATTCATGTATCTACAAGTGTTAGTTTGTTGTCACAGGCTATGACTTTTCATATCCCTTAACTCTTCACATTCTAATCATGATTGTGACAACACCCATAAAAACTTGTAGATATTTTCTCTTTTCATTTCTTTTATTCAATCTTGCTGCTAGACTTGTTCTTGAGCCATTCTATGTTAGAGCGCACTTCTAGAAGGTGAAGCGCCAACTAAATCAGAAAACTGTGCCTATAAAAGACAAATTTTCCTCAAGAGCGGACTTCTTCGTCACGAAGAACTGCACCCTCCTTGTCCTTGAGCGCATGAGCATACCTTGAAGGCTTGAAGGTCTGAAGATTCACTCCTTTGTCTCTTCGGAGTGTGCCCTTGCGCCCTCTTAGTCTCCTTGAGGACATGAGTGCACCTTGAAGGCCAGAATGATCTTCCTTCATGCTTCATCAATATGCCCTGTGCCCTTGATGTTTTCCCTTTCTTTCTTGAGCACATGAGCGCACTTCAAAGCCCCAAATGACCCTTGAACTCCCTTTGTGCTTTGAAAGTGTGCCCTCATTGTTTTAGTGCATATTTCATGCCCACGCAAGTAGATATGTGTCGTCATTGATAATATTATATTTTCAGTTACATTTGATGGTTATTTGAATATGATTTTATAAGCTATTGCTTGTAATAGACAAAATATTTCATAAATCTAATCGTTGTTTCCATGAGTGTGCTTCCACAAACAGGTGTTCAATATGAAAGTATTTTTACTCTTTGATCATCTATTGGAGCCATGCCTCTCATTACACATCAAGTGACATTTAAAGAAGCTTCATAGGAGAGCACTTAAGAAGCATGAGAAGTGACAAAGACTACCATTCTCATATATGCAGATACATAATGCTTCATAGATAAGTCTACTGAGGTCACATGGAATGACATAAAAGGCACATTCATGTAGAAACAGTTCATTGTAAACATGGAAGATATGGAAGTATACATTAATATCAAGTGGTCTAGGATACATAGGATCACATGCAGTTTCCTTGTCATCCCTTGTGCTGAAGTGATTGAGTGGATTCTTACACACATGGATGATTCTCATCTTGTGCTTCATACAGAAAGCAATGGTAATCTTGCCACCTATTATGGAGAGGACATGCAGACTTAATATAAGATTCTAAGGCCTAAAAATATGCTTATAACATATTTTTACACTAAATGGGTTGATCTCGACATAGGTGACATCATTAAATATTGATGTTGAGAGCTTGCTAAGTTCTGTCATCGCCCATTTGCAATTTACCTAACCAAGATTCTAAGGGGTGTATATCGGTATGTCATTTTTATGTGTTGTTGGTTGCATGGGTGAAAGAAAACTGAGGTATTTGAAGAAAACTGTATATATATGCTCAACATGATGGTTACCCATGCGAAGATCTTCAATTGGGAAGATATATTATCATTTGAGTTGTAGCATCATGTGGGGCAGGAAAAAACATGTTTGAGGGAAAACCAGGCACCTGAATTCTATATGTCTACATTTCTGTTCGATAGAATTTTTGAACGATATGCTTTCCTAGGAATGTATTGGAACTAGACCCCACAAAATAAGTTTCCAATCTACTTCCACTGCAGTGTGTTGTCACAATCAAGTTTCAGAGGCACATATGATAGATTAGAAGAGCACTTCATCGTAGTCATATTCCATATGATATATGAGATCGAACCTCCTTGCATGACCGATCAGGTGAAGGAATCACTAAATGATATCACAGATTGGTTTGTAGTGCATGAGGGTACATCTATCAAATGCTTTGGATGTTAGATTTCCCCTCATCCCATGTCGTGATATGTGACTAATAAGGTGGTATTGCAAGAAGTAGAATCGAAGTGTTGTCAGGAGTTTTTCACAAAAGGAAGAATGCCCCTTCCAAATTCCCTTTGAGGATCAAATTGTATGAATTATAGAGCCATAAGGTGATAAGTGAAAAAATACAAGAGATAGACCACTTTCACTTTGCAGTTAAGGAATTTCATGGATATTGTAGAAAATTTGTGATAGGTTAACCCGATAATGCAATATAAATCAAAGCAGAATACTATAACCTACTTCTACGATCAATTTGCTGAAGCTTAAAGATCGAGCTGAACAATATAACCAGAAGAAGAAGAATCAATGGCATAATACACATGAAAATACTTTGGGGAAAGTCTTAGATAAAAACACCACACTATTGTATTATCATACGTGGTGGAAATACATAGGAATTATACAAAGCCTTAGCTCTCACAGCTAGCCAGCGCTCAGTACAATCCTCATAGATGATCACAGGAAATCTTGGCTTCTCTCTAGCCTTCCTCTCCGCCCTCCAAGCTCCTATTTCCTTGTGCTATTCCTTGTGGATGATTAGCCTATTACCAAGTGGAAAAACAAGCCATCAAAACTGCGCAATCTTCAAGGATGAATCCTTGACTGCATGCATGAGTTTTCTCCATGAGAAAATAGATGCAGTTAATAGTACACTATCCTTGAACATTAATATCAACAGGGTCTTTCTTAGAATAGACATGCATGAGTTTCTAATGAGGGAATCTTCAGTTAATTGGAGTAGCACTAGTTGAGTGCATTGATGCATCAAATGACTATTAACTCACTATTAGTTCCTCAAACAGTTTGGAGCTAATTTAACTGGAATTAACTCAGTAAACTGAATTAACTAATTACAACTCAAATATAACTCAATCTTATCTCCTTAATTTAAGGGATAACTCTTGCATGACTTCAGAAATACTTCTAATTTGAATTTCTCCAACTAATTAATTTAAAATAAATTAATTAATTATTTCCAAGTAGTTGTTAAGACTAAATTCGATTTTAATTCACAATTTAATTCAAGGACAAATTAAATTGGAATATTCTTGTTGCCATATTTCAACACTCCCTCTCAACAAGAAAGGGATTATCTGCCACCCCAATCCTGTCTCCATGGAACTCGAATTTACACTTTGACAATGCTTTTGTCAAAATGTCAACATCTTGCTCCTCTATCGAAATATACTACAGCAACATGATCCTCCTCGCTACACAGTATTTGAGATGATGATACCGGATGTCGATGTGCTTGGACCTATCATGAAATACTGGATTCTCATAGAGTTTGATAAAACTATGATTATCACAATAGATCACAGTTGGATCCATCCTCTGATCAAACAAACCAACTAGGATTTTCTGCATCCAGATGTCCTCACATACTTCCTGACTTGCAGCCTCTGCTGAGCTGAGTGCAACCGACCTCTATTTCCTGATGTACCAAGAAACTGCCGCTGACCCAAGGTTGAAAATCCCTCTTGATGTTCTCTTCTGATCTGATGGATTCCTCGCCCAATCTGCATCAGTGAAGCCCTGTAGCTTCACTCCCTTTGTCCATCTGTACCATAATCCATAGTGAGATGTGCCTCTGAGGTATCTCAATACATGATTTTTCACCTTCCAAAACATATTGGTAGGCTAAACCATCGCTTGACTCAGCTGGTTCACTGCATAACACAAATTTGGTCGTGTGTTCATTAAGTACATCAGTGAACCCACAAGCTACCTGTACACAATAGCCTCTACCACTTCTCTTGAAGTAGTAACCTCCTTCCTTTAGTTACCTTCTAGAGGAGTCTGCATGGGTGTGCACTTCTCCATGTGGAATCTCCTGAGTATCTCGTTGGCATACTTGCCCTGAGACACAAAAAACTGCCCATCCTTCTACCACACTTCTATGCCAAGGAAGTAATGCATGAGACCCATGTCTTTCATCTCGAATTATCTTGCAAGGTCCTCCTTGCAAGACACGATCAACTGATCATCACCTGTCAATATGAGATCATCAACATAAAGTACAATGATCAACAACTTACCTTTCACCACGATGTGGTATAGGTTCACATCCGCTTCACTCTTTGTGAAGCCCAACCCAGTGAAGTAGTTGTCTATCCTGGTGTACCAAGCATGAGGTGCTTGCTTAAGCCCGTACAACACTCTCTTGAGTTGGCACACATGCGACTCACAATCGAAGGTCTCAAAACCTTTCGGCTGCTCTATGTACACCTCTTCCTCAATTTGGCCATTGAGGAATGTAGTCTTCACATCCATCTGATGGATCTTCCAACCCATCTGTGCTGATAGTGCCAACGTAGATCTGATAGATGAGTACCTTGTGACAGGAGCAAAAGTCTCATCAAAGTCAATCCCCTCGACTGTGAAAAGCCACTAGCAACAAATCTTGCCTTATGCTTCTCCACACTACCATCAGCAGCTTGATTTACCTTGTAAATCCAACGGGAACTCACAACTGACTTGTTCTCCGGTCTTGGAACCATGTCCCAAACATTGTTATGAACTATGGAGTCATACTCCTCCACCATAGCGTCAAACCAAATCAGCTGTTGCACTGCTTCCTCAAAGGAAGATGGCTAAGTATCAACACATTTCCCAGCAAGGGCCATGTATCTAGTGTACCTCTCAGGTGACCTCCTCTGTTTGCACTGAGAAGATGGTGCGCCAACATTCTCTCTCGCATCCTCCAACAATCTGTTAGCTTCTCTTGTGTGCTTCTGTCCATCTCTGGAAGACTCTGCTTGAGTGGATGTCTCCACTCCTGGAACCTTTGCATGCAGCTGCTCCACATCAGTATGAGGCTCCTCCTCCTTAGGAACCAACAGTTCCTCCACAACCTATAGTTGGAGCTCCCTCTCAAGGGAAACTTGCATGGGCTTTTACTCATCAAACTTGAGATCTCTGTGAACCACTGTCCTTCGACTGGTAGGCAAGTACACCTGATAGTTGTGAGGTGTATAAGTGTACCCCACAAATATCCCCAACTCTACTGTCGGCTCAAGCTTCTTCTGTGCATCCTTTGTCACATGGCAATATACCGATGAGCCAAATATCTTGAAGTGACCCACGTCTGGTCTCTAATCGGAGAAAGATTCCTCTGGTGTCTTCATCCCAAGTATGCGATGCAGTCTCCTATTCTGCAAATAGACCACTGTGTTGCATGCCTCAACCCACAAGTGAAGTGGTAGGCCTTGGTCATGTAGCATTACCTATGCTGCCCCTACAATAGTTCTGTTCTTCCTCTCGGCCACCCCATTCTGCTGTGGGTTATGAGGTGCCGTCAACTCTCGTTTAATTTTTTCCACTGCACAGAAGTCCTTAAACTCTTGAGAGACATATTCTCCACCATTTTCACTTCTCAAGGCCTTGATCTTCTTCCCTGACTCTTTCTCGACAAAAGCTTTGAACTCACAAAACTTTTTGAAAGTTTGGTCCTTCTTCTGCATGAAATAAATCTAGCATTTATGAGAATAGTCATCAATGAAAATCACATAATACCTTTTCTTTGCTATGGATGCCATCGAGAATGGTCCACACAAATCAGTATGAACTCGCTCTAAGATAGCCTCTGCTTGACTGTCTCGATCATGAAAGGAATACTTGGTGTACTTTCCCAAGGTACAACCTTTGCATGTGTCAACTTGCTCAAGTTTACCTTTGGGAAGTCCTGTAGATATCTGCTACATTATCTTCAAAGCCCCATGATGCAAATGGCCCAACCACCTGTGCCACAACTCGCCAATGTCTTGGCGATGCACCAATTCTGCTTTCGTACTCAATGCTGCACAACCATCTACCTCTAGTTTATAGATATTCTTCACCCGAATCCCTATCCTCTTGGTTTGACCCATGGCTATGTGTCTTAGGAATGCCTTTCCTTTACTGAAGACAACATTGTAGCCTTTGTCCTCCAACATCGCGACCGATACCAAGTTCTTCTTCAGTCCAGGCACATACATCACATCTATCAAGGTGAGAGGAGCTCCATGCTCCCTCTTAAAAGCAATCGTGCCCACTCCTGAAACACTATACCTTCCATCCTCACTGATCTCTATGCACATCTTGAGGTCTTCTTCCTCCAAGGCACTGAATAAATTTTTATCACCGGTCATGTGGAATGAGGCTCCACTGTCAAGATGCTAGACACAACCCATCATCGATGAAAACATGCATGCGATGAGGGTAAAGTCCATTTCAAACTGAGAGGCTAATGCCTCACCTTCTAATCCTTCCGAGGATCCCTTCTTGGAATTCTTCAATGGGAAATTAGTTGAACAATGTCCCATCTTGTGACAATTAAAGCATGTTAATTTAGACATGTCACCCTTCTTCCCTCCATGAGAAGAGTTCGATTTGAAATGGGAAGCTTTCCCCTTCCCTTTCTTTGCCTTACTTGCTAAGGCCAGATTTTCTTCATCATCATTCTTGGATGAAGAACCATCTCGTGTGCTCCTCCTGATCCACTCCTGCATAATATCCGACCACAGTCATTCCCAATCCAGCAGTTTCTCCCTTCCATTCATAGAGTCCTAGTAGTTATTCCAACTCTTTGGAAGGCCAAGGAGAGCGAGGCTCACCATATCATCATCAACAGTTGTTATTCCCACACTGCCAAGCTCATCTCTGTAGGTGGTGAGGTTGTTCAGATATGTGGAAATAGTATCGCCCTTCTCCAACT
Organism: Pinus tabuliformis; assembly: GCA_031772625.1. Classification (NCBI taxonomy): domain Eukaryota; kingdom Viridiplantae; phylum Streptophyta; class Pinopsida; order Pinales; family Pinaceae; genus Pinus; species Pinus tabuliformis. Next base: position 908,902,258 of record CM062813.1, read on the forward strand.
TGATTCTTCAAAGCTTATCCTTGAGCGCCAATTTCCTCTGGTTGCTATTGTTCCGTTAGAGGTCCTTCAATGTATTCCACATTGAAAATGGAGTATCCTTCCCATGGAGACTCGAGACAATATGGTCTCGAACTCCCTCAAGGATGATCTGTCTCACCTTCACCACACACTTCTTCCACTTAGCCAACTCTTGTGCATTAGTTGAAGATGGCTTTGGGATTTCTTGATCAATGAATTCCTTCAAGCCATTGTCTTCTAATATAGCCTCAATTCTATCTTTCCATGCTATGTAATTCGAGCTACCTTCCAAGGCATACTCGAGTCTCAAGCCATAGAACGCCATTGGCCAACCTTGAAGTATGATATGAATTCGATTTTCACCTGCAACCCTGAACTTCAAACTTCGAATTCTCTTCTCAGTATACTGTTCACATCTCCGATACCATGTAGAAAATCCGTGGTAGGTTAATAATGTAATATAAATCAAAGAAGAATACTATAACCTACTTCTACTATCAATTTGTAGAAGCTTAAAGATCAAGCTGAACAATATAACTAGAAGAAGAAGAACCAATGGCACAATACACATGAAAAAACTTTGGGGAAAGTCTCAGATAAAAACCCCACACTATTGTATTATCATACATGGTGGAAATACATAGGAATTATACAAATCCTTAGCTCTACCAGCTAGCTAGCTCTCAGTACAATCCTCACAGATGCTCATAGGAAACCTTGGCTTCTCTCTAGCCTTCCTCTCTGCCCTCCAAGTTCCTATTTCCTTGCGTTGTTCCTTGTGGATGATTAGCCTATTACCAAGTGGAAAAACAAGCCTTCAAAACTACGCAATCCTCAAGGATGAATCCTTGACTGCATGCATGAGTTTTCTCCATGAGAAAACACATGCAACTGATATTACACTATCCTTGAACATTAATCTCAACTGGGTCTTTCTCATAATAGACATGCATGAGTTTCTGATGAGGGAATCTTCAGTTAACTAGAGTAGCACTAGTTGAGTGCATTAATGCATCAACTAACCGTTAACTCACTATTAGTTCCTCAAACAGTTTGGAACTAATTTAACTCGACTTAACTTAGTAAACCGAGTTAACTAATTACAACTCAAATATAACTCAATCTTATCTCCTTAATTTAAGGGATATTGCATGACTTCAGAAAGACTTCTAACTTGAATTTCTCCAACTAATTAATTTAAAATAAATAAATAAATTATTTCCAAGTAGTTGTTAAGACTAAATTCGATTTTAATTCACAATTTAATTCAAGGACAAATTAAATTGGAATATTCTTTTTCCCATATTTCAATAGATATGATCCTAGGAGAGTGTGCAAGTAGCTGTTGATTTGGGTAGCATCGGATGTGCTATAGCCACGAATTTTGGTGGAGATGTTGGGGACCATGAGATATCCAATACCCAAAAAGGGTTTGGGTAGATTCTAAATAGTTTAGGAGATATTAAAATAATTAATATTTTTAATGGAGTCCCTAAGTCTAAACTTAGGGAAATTAAAATATTAATGTGGATTAATGTAAAACTGTGTTAGAATGGTCCAAAAGACATGGATCAAGCTAGATCTAATATTAGTCGTTGATTAGAGACTTAATCTCGGCCGTTGATATGTCAACGAGAAAAGTATAAGAGGAGGCTTGAGGGTCACTTGGAGAACACACCAAAGTGATCAATCATTTTATTCTCTAGAGCAGGGTTTGCTAAGAGAGATAGAATCAGTGATCGGACTTGCAGCTGAGGGGCATTGAGTACAGAGAGATAGAGAGGCAGAGATAGTGCTGGGAGATCAATGCAGGAGCCAGAGAGAGTGACGCAGTAGCATCCAGGGCTCACGCAGGGCCACACAGAGGCATCCTAGAGTTGCTCAGTGCTTCAGAGAGGCTAACGTTGCTAATGCAGAGGGCCAGAAGGCTGACACAAGGCCTCCTGAGGCTGATGCAGACCCATTTAGGGTGACGTAGGGCCAGTGCTGAGCAGAGAGAGGCTGATGCAGTCCAGAAAGGCAGACACGGGGGTTTCTGGGGCAGATTGGAGCTGAGGAGCTACCGGAAGGTTTATTTGGGGTTTCAGTCGAGACATTTGTCTCAGACTGAGAGGTACTACTACCAAGGAAATTCTCTATTGGGTAAGCCAGATTTGGCACCCAGATTGTACTCTGAATTTCTTAATAAGAAAACCCTCAGATAGTTGCACCGGTTTTCTCGCATTGGGTTTTTCCAGGGACATTGGTCTAAAAATAACGATGTCATTTGGTGTGATTGTTTCTGTTTCCTTTAGTTGTTGATCTATAATATGTTAAGCATGCAGTAGTGTTTATGTTCAGTATTTACATTGTAAATAACTTGTTAAGTAATGAAACAAGTAGGTAGGAATAAATCAGTAAAGTGCATGGAGGGTTTCTAACTAGTAGACTTAGAAACTTAAACATGGTATCAAAGCATGGTTGCAGATCATAGGAGAACTGAGGACATCAGCCAAGAAGAGCAATAGCAACATAAAATAGCTATCCCGAGTGTCAGAAGTTGTTTCTACCAGAGCAGCAACAAGGGAAGGGTGACGTAGTGCCTGTGTCATCAAGGGTGAGCCAGGAAGAGGCAGCGCAGAGGCTAAGGGAGGAAAAGGGAGCCTCACGTAGAAGCTAGGAGAGCTGACGCAGTTGGCTGAGGAGGTCAGGTTGCTGGTGTTGGGATTGCGTAGAGCCTAGGAGCTCTCACCTTCAGGTTGCTGGGGTTTAGAAGTGTTGTGGCCACAACCACCACCCTATTAAAACCTGCTCTGGTAGCAAATTTGAATGGGTCCCCTAGAAGTTTGATCTTTCATTTCTCCGAGTGATCTATTTTTATCCTAGGGATTTTAACTCTCTACCGAGTATTCTTAATGGTTAAGACCCCCCTGAATAAATCTCTGCGGCATGATTCATTTATAACCCAGTCTAGTCCTTCATTCATATCCTTCATCGAGACTTTTTCAATCCTCATAAACCTTCATGGTGCTCTATGCCCATGCATATAACCAACCCCCACTCTCTATTATGGTTGTATTTGGATTCGACCCACAAAACCTTCTATCACATCTTTATTCCTATTATAACTCTTTTATAATAGAAATGCTTTGTAAAGCATGCATGACTTAACATCTCTGCACTTCCTCGGTCTTTACACATCCTCCTTGCATACCTTTATCATATGTCGCAGGTCGCAGTGATCAAGGGCAAGGCCTATCTCTCATGAATAAATGCGATGCGATCAGGCCTCCAATTGCAAATTGCAATCGCACTTTGCTAAGACCCAAAGCCCAAGCTTCAAACATTTCGTGATATGGTGGACCAACTGGGATCATTAACCACAATATATATATCTTCGAGTCTGCTCCCCCCAATTGCAAGTCACAATCAGCAGAGCCCAAGGCTTATACATAAGGTGCACTGCGATATACTGGACCTTCCAAGACTATTAAACACGACATATATATCTTTCTTGTCCGGCCTAATCGCATATCACAATCGGTGGAGCCCAGGGCTTATACGTAAGGCGCAATGTGATATACCAGACCCGCCAGGACTATTAAATATAGAATATATATTTTTCGGGTTCAGCCTATCACTAATCACAATCGGCAGTTGGAGAAAGTGAAGCCCATGCGATATGCGAAGGGGTGATGAGCGGACCCGGTGATAATTATATGCCCAAGTGTATAGTATTTGAAGTCCGGCCTTATGGTTCGGTTGTGGGTTTTCTAGTGTATTCCAATAAAATGTTGTGGTCTAGGTTTTCAAAGGAAAATCTGATAGGGGTGATGTTGCATGTGATTGTTAGTTGCAGTGAGCGATTGCAACATGATTGCATCACAACCTTGGTTGAACCAGGGGCCAATTCTTTCACATTTGTTCCTTGTGATTTTATAAACGTTTTAATGAAGGCAAGATTTGTGTTATTATGCATTTCTATCATATTTTCATAAGCATAGTTGATGCTGGTTATTTCTGTAGGCGAGGACCGAGAGAAGGCAAGCGTGTAGGTTTTAACCCTATACAGAAATTACTTGAATACGAATTCTAAAACACAGAAAATAAACAATGCGAGATCATAACACATAAAACACATATACACAGAGATTTCCCCTGGATACCGAAATCGGGACTACCAGATTTATTTTTTATTATGTTCCTTTCAATGTTATAATACATATTTATACATGCCGAAGCATCCAATACCATGGACTGAAAAACCATCACATCCAAAACCATGCACCAAAAGCCATTGTGTCCAAAATCATGTGTGAAAATCATGCACAAAACCATAGGTAGGTCCGCCCAACCTAACATGGGGTCCAAAACTAAAATTTTCTGGGGTGCTGCCCCAAACCCCATAGAGTGGGGTTACCTGCACCCCTCAAAACCCCTGTGACTCCCCCTACTACGCAATCGACGCAATAAAGGGGGGGGGCTCCACCCCCCTCCTAACCCCTCGGTTAACTACGTGGGTTAGTCGTGGAAAGAATATAACACAACCCAACATTCTCCTACTTATTTTTTTCTTTCCTCAGGGGGCCATTGTTGGGCCATGAATACGACCACTTTGTAACACTTATTTCATCCATTTTTACTCTTCTCTATTATATCATCTATTATAATTTATCATTTAAATCCATTTTATAAATAATTTATGCTCTCATGGATGAATATTATTTATTCTCCTTTATTTCTAATAAATTGATGATTATGCATTATTTTATCAATGATAGTTCTAATAAGTTGGTTATAACATTATTCACCATTTTTAGCCTCCAAAGTAACTTCCAGATTGAAGATTTGATTTTTAAATCTGCCAACTCAGAAATTCGCTGGTTTAAGGAGTGACAGTTTTGCGGTTGAGATTCTGAGCAAATGAAGACGAATTTGAGAAATCCGGAACATGGGTTTTGTCCAGAACGGGTCCAATTAACTTTTCTAAAGAACGGTTTGCCCAAATTCGGCTTGTACAGAGAGAAACGTAGGGTTCTTTGAGCACGATTTTCTCAGATTTGCAGTTGCGGCCGTCCTCCAAATCTCAGCTGCAAAGCCAAATTTGCCTTGTTCTTGTTGATCAAATGGTTAGAAGCAAACCAATTTTGTAATAGGAATCATGTTGTACTTATCCTTATTGTAACTTCTCTCTGATCTCTCTCTATTTAAATGAAAACAGAGATCAGAGATGGAGATGATTTGGGGGAGACTTGATGATGGATTTGGGGAATGAGAAATGATGGACAACGATGGTGGATTATTCATGGTGTAATTCTTAAGCTTTTGCTGTTGTAATGATTCCCCAATTGGCTGATTAATAAATGATTTGGGAGTGCTGTTCATTTTTCTCATTCTGAAGTAACCCCGCAGCATCCGCTGGTGGCTAAGGGCCCAGCCTCTGGTGGAGTACGCTGCTGCTGCTGTATATTATCTTTTTGGTTTATGCGTGGTTTGTATTATCAGCTGAATTGGTAATCTAGTGTGTTTATTATCTTATATTGCAGTTCTGTTATATTTCATATATCCCTCTCTGCACAAGAAAGTCGTAATGTGCATTCTGATCTTATAACGTATTGCTATCTCTTTAAAGTCGTTAATGTAACATTGATGTTCTCTACAGAATGCTATTGTTGTTTAATTGCGGAGTAATCAAGCTGCAACCTTCTTAAGCTGGTATTACTGTATTTGTCCATGGTTTATACTTCATACGATTGCTGTTCAATTGACATTGTGGTTCCATTATGAATTGTAATCGTTACCCTTTCTAACCAGGATTAATACTTGCGTATCAGACTCAGATTACCGTTTCTTAATATCCCTGTATGCTGTGTGTATTATTTATTTTAGCACCGTAGGCTGTTCCATATTTCATTTCTAATTAGTTGCCATTCTATTTCCGTTTGTTGTCTGATTTATTTGATTTGGCTTTGTTGTTGTTTGCTTCCATTAAATTAGAGTTTGCCGTTCAGTTCCTTTAATTCCAGTTTGCTATTCCATTTACGGCCGTTCCATTTTAGACTTGCTATTCTATTTCCTGTTTGCTGTTCTATTTTACTTTCTGCTGTCCATTTACTTGCATTTATTGCTTTGGTGTGAGAGAAGGTCCAAGGCTGTCGTGAGCCTCAGCAGATGCTACCACGCTCCCAGATCCATGGTCCATGCTCTAATTCCTTTTGCATCAATTTCTAGAGGACTGAGTTATTGCTACTATATCCTCGATTGATGGTTGTTTGAATGAATGATTTAGTTTAGAAGATTTCAGTTTCTTGTTGTTCCAATTAGATTTCTTTTTCAAGCATTCATTTACTTTTGGGTTTTAAGCACTATACTGCAAAACATTACTCTTAAGTAAATAGCCGCCTCAGACTGAGTACACTCTTGAAATAAAAAGTCGTCCCTGGGTTGATAATTAATGTGAAGGTAATTAGGAGTTCACAAGACACCTTTTTATCGCTCCACATTTTGGCGCCATTGCCGGGGAGAGTGTAGCCATTTCTAAAGAGTAGCGTGAATCTGATGAATGCCTGCTAGGGAAGAGTTGGATCTTAAAAACGGAAGGTAAGAACCTGCGTACGGAGCATGTAAAAGCCCTGCTCCTCCGTCTGCTTTCCAGCAGGACTGTTGAAGAATCTAGAGTAGAAATAGATGTTTGAATTTTTGTGTGAATGATTAGGAAAAAGATAGAAATTTTTAAAAAATGAATCACATGATCTCACTCAAGTGGTGATGTAAGCACCACCCATTTCACTAACTAATTGACAGGAACATTTGAAGAAGGAGCTTCGAAGAAAACACATGAAGAACATCTTATATTATGGTAAGAAATGGCTCACGTTTCTACTTTTGAATTTCCTATCAAAGATCTAGGAGAAGTGACACAAATGCACATAATTCCCCCATCTTTACCAAATTTTCATGGTTTAGCAAATGAAGATCCAGATACATTTTTATTTGAGTTCGAAATACTTTGTAGAGGATATGATTATTGTACTAATGATCAAAGATTGAAAGTGTTTCCTCTTACTCTAAAAGGAGCAGCTCTCCGATGGTTCATGAGCCTAGGTGGGAATTGCATCTAAACATGGGAGGACATGAAGAACATATTCTTGAAGAAGTACCAAGACTATTGCAAAGCCAATGAAGATATTTTCGATATGATACAAGGGGAAGATGAAAGTTTGGAGGATTATGTAGATCGATTTCATTATAACCTTCAAAAATCAAAGCATAAGCATTTGGAAAAAGAGATCTTAAAAACACTCATTCTTAGAGGAATTAAAGATAAATTTTTAGAACTTTTAAATCTGATAGGAAAAGGTGATGTTTTTCAGTTATCATATGATGATGTTTGTGAGTTGTGCATAAGGTATTCAAGAGGAATCTCCAAGGCTGGTAAGAATCCTAGAGATGTTTTTTCTTTGTTTTCCAAATCTGCTACAAGAACAGGAGACATAAGAGCTGAAATCAATGTGTTATTTGAAAATTTTAAAGTTGATTTTATTAGCTCTCTAAATGAAAAATTGGATGTTTTGCAGGTTCATAAAAATGAAGAATTTGATGAAATGTTTTGTTCTCATGACCGAAAGGAGCATCTCATAGATATTCACTCTTCCTTATCTAGGATGGAAGTAGCATATCAAAGAGGTAAGAGAGCTGTAACAAGGCCTACAGGTATGGTTCAAAACATTTTTTCTCCATTGTCATACTTGCATAATCCATTATGGGATGCTAATGTGTTAGGGCAGCCATGTCAATTTCAATATAACCACCTATCTTGTTTACAAGTTGGGCATGGTTCATCTTATGATGGCATGACTACTCTCCCTTATCTTGTAGCACAAGCACATTCTCCATATTCTCCACCAGCTCTTTCACAACACCTTGCTTGCCCATCAAAACCATTCACACAACCCCATCAGCCACATCATCAAAATGCTCCATTCCATACACATTTTCCTGCTTAACTAATTCCACACCCTCACCATAATAAACCAGTACAACATGCTTACAATGTTGAACTGGCAAATTTACCCACCCTTCCCACCCATTCTATCTCACATGTGTTATTAGAGAAAACCTACAATGAGATTCAGAATGTTTCAAATGCAAAAATTGTAGAAGCTATGGAAGAAAATGAGGTTTCTTTTACTATGCATCAACAAGCTATTTTAAAAGCTCAAGAACTTCATGATATGATGGCTATGCGAAATCAAGAAAATAAAGGATACATTGAAGATTGGTTTCACTCCATCATTTGTTTGCAACATCACTCCATGCTTCAACAATTTTTGATACCATTTTTTGAAGGGAAGTTGGCTTCTCATACCCTAATATCCATTAACATGCATTTTTCAAATTTGGGTATGTGCATACGTGAAGCCGTATTTCGAAAATGGCTTCACTGGAAGTACTCATATACGTAGTCATATTCATCATTCAATCAAAGTAGGTTAGTGAAAAAAATAAAATAAAATAAAATAAGGACATAAATAAGTGCATTTTGTTCTTTTGTAAAACTAGTTGTTTTTGTTGCAACATGCTATCGAAATCAACATCGGTGATAAATTTTTTTAATTTGTGTATGTAGATGATTTACAATGGAAATAATAAGTTCTACAAACACTCATTTTCATTTTTATCACCAATTTGAAAAAATGCTTGAATTTCATTTTTTTGGCTTGCGGGCTTGATGAACTTTCTGGAAAAACAGTCGGGACAGTCATGTTTTGAGGGACCAAAAGTGAATATTTCTAAAACCTGTTTCTACCCCAAGTAGCCCTTGATGTATACTTTCTAACCCAATTTGAATCACTCAATTTGGATTTGAAACGAAAAAGTTAGAACCAAAACATTGACAGGGTGTCTAGCGGGCAGCTCAGGAACAGAGTTGGGACAGTCAGTTTTTGGAGGCCTAAATGACCATATTTTTAAAACCTGTTTCTACCCTAAGTAGCCCTTGATGTATAATTCCTAACCCAATTTGAATCACTCAATTTGGATTTGAAACGAAAAAGTTAGAACCAAAACATTGACCGGATGTCTAGCGGGCAGCTCAGGAACAGAGTTGGGACAGTTAGTTTTTGGAGGCCTAAATGAATGAATTTTTAAAACTTGTTTCTATGGTAGATTACCCTATGAATATAGTTTACAATGCAATTAGAATCACTCATTTTCGATATCGTATGGGGAAGTTATGATCAAAATACCGACTGTCTATCGTAAATCAGCACCCTTAAAACTATGTCTTTCCGGTTGTTCCTTACAGTATTTGACCCATCAATTCTTTTTCTTTTCAAAACCTGTTTCTATTGGAGATAAATAAATGAATCTACTTTCATTTACAATTTGAATCATTCGAATCCGACATCAAACAAAAAAATTATGCTTGAAATATCAACTGTTGGTCTAAGCCGGGTAATCGACAATGACTCTATTATGCAGGTTGTTCTAACTAAAATTGACATATCATATCATTGAATTTCTAAAACCTGTTTCTACTGGAGATAAAACTTTGATTTAGCTCTCATTTGGCTTTGGAATCACTCAATTTGGACGAAAAACAAAGAAGTTATGATTAAAACACTGCTGGTTAGTATGGTCGATCACTGCTCTCCCGCAGGTAACAAATAAATTTTACTTTGTTATTTTCTCTATGGATTTGTTATACAGAGCAACAACTTGTTGTTTTTTGCATAATTCTTGGATTAGGGGAGCCCGATCACCTCTCTTTATCCATGATTTAATGTTTTATTGCAGGTAGATACTCGTTTTTTTGCAGGTCCTGGGAAAATAAAGAAGGTCAATTTATCGACGAGTGATTTTTCAAAGAAGTTTTTATAAAACAAAGGAATTTTATCCAAATCATTACCCAACAGATTCATAATATAACAAATGAAGAATTGATTTCAATTTCAAGATTCATGTCTTGTCACTACTGCCAAAACATTTTTCAAAAAGATCATTTTTTTTAATATCATAACTCTTGTAACTTAATTTACATATTGTTTTTTAAATAAAATGTTGTTTCTTTTCTAATTTCTTTTATATTTTGTGTTTCAGGTGTTGCTTCATTCAAAAGCATCAATGCAGTGAACAGCTAATTCATTCTTTGCGTGTTTGCATTTTATGGTTGTGTATTTTGCTGTTCCTTTTCTGAAGGAACAACATTTGTGTGCATTTTTGTCGTTCCTGCTGTTCCTTTTTCAAAGGGACATCATTTTCGTTTTGCTATTTATTTTCTAAAGGAATAGCACTTTTTCGTTCAGCCATTCATTTTGCTGTTCCTTTTCGAAATGGAACAGCTGCTGTTCCTTTTCGAAATGGAACATCACTTTTGCACTTTCACGTGTTGCTGTTCCTTTTCGAAATGGAACAGCACTTTTTCACTTTCACATTTTGCTGTTCCTTTTCGAAATGGAACAGCACTTTTGCACTTTCACATTTTGTTGTTCCTTTTCGAAATAGAACAGCTGTTGTTCCTTTTCGAAATGGAACAGTTGCTGTTCCTTTTCGAAATGGAACAACACTTTTGCACTTTCACGTTTTGCTGTTCCTTTTCAAAATGGAACAACACTTTTGCACTTTCACGTGTTGCTGTTCCTTTTCGAAATGGAACAACACTTTTTCACTTTCACATTTTGTTGTTCCTTTTCGAAATGTAACAGCTACTGTTCCTTTTCGAAATGGAACAACACTTCTGCACTTTCACGTTTTGTTGTTCCTTTTCGAATGGAACAACACTTCTGTACTTTCACGTTTTGCTGTTCCTTTTCGAAAGGGACAGCACTTCGACACTTTTCATTTTTGATGTTCCTTTTTCAAAGGAACGGTACTTTTGATTTTTGCTGTTCCTTTTTCCAAAGGAACGACATTCGCATTCTCACATTTTTTTGTGTGTATTTTTTCTTTTTGGTGTGCATTTCCTTTGTTGTTCCCTACAAGGAATAACACTTTTTGAGTGTTTTTGCTGTTCATTCAAAAAAGCAACACTTTGGGAGTATTTTTGAGAGCAACCCTTTTCTTCCTCTTGTGGAATTATTCCTAGTTCATCTCAACCACATTCTCCTGATTCTCTTTCATGGCATGAAGTACACTACTTTTATGAGGACAAGAATTATGGATTCTATTGAAGCAAGTTAATATCATTCACGTTATGATCTTTAACAGGACAGCTCCTTGATGATAGATTTTTTTCAAAAGAGACACAATTATTTATATACTACTTTACTGCATTGTTTTCTGTTGAACATGATATTGATTGATCATCTTAATACCATGCTGGTTCCATCATCCCTGGTTATAATCTTCTTTGTCTGTAATAAATGAGATTATGGGTATATTTTTTTCTATTGACATCTTCAACTTCTTCCACCATCCCTGCTCTTAAGGAGTACTGAGCCTCCCTCTTTTTATCATAAAAATGTGTAATAATAACAAAATTTTGTTCGCAGATGGAGGATAGGGGGTCTCATTACGAGCCAGCCTACCATGTTCATAAGGCTGTAACAAAGTGACATTCCCATTATGGCCACCACACCAGGGTTATGATCCATTGGATAGCCAAATTATCCTTGGAACAGGAGGTCTCATCACGAGCCGGCCTGATCACTTTTGCTACCTCCTAGTGAATGGCAGTATGGTTATCTGGTTACCACGCCAGCACACTGATCTCTTCTGTAGAATAGCACTAAAACTCTCCATTTATAAATTGAGGATTCTGGCTCATGTGGGTTAAAAAGCAACCCTGCTGAGGCTATGGACGCCTGCTGGCAGCAGCGGCTCTGCTTATGGTATTGAAGTTATATCTTATCGTCAATTATTATTATAATACCCTTTTCTTATTTTTCTTTTTATCAGAGAAGTTATTTCCTTAACTTTTTCCCTGTTTTGAACCTTTATGCATGAGAAATTGTTTTATGATCAATCACATCATTTTCAGCTAGAATACTGTCAGCAAAGCATCTTTTTAGCATATTGTTGTCCTTTTTCGTTTTGTATAAACTATCATCAATCCAAAGCATCCTATCTCTTATTCATAACTATCTTTACACACTTTGCTCTCAATATAACCATACTTTTCACCGTCCTATCATTGATAAGTGTACTCTGCTTCACTGATATATTGTTCATTCCATTGCCTTGTCATCCGCACCACCCCTCTCATATGCTTTATGGTTATGGAACCCATTTTCCAATTGGAGGGGGGGAATGTATGCCTTATGGGATTGCATGTGATATGATTACTGCACTTTGCCATACCTTGTTGATTTGACGACATATTAGTATTGCATGTATACATAAGTTTTTCTAATCGCAATTTTGCATGCATCTTATCTATTGCTATTCAAAGCTAACACTATGGATTCAAGAACATTGTATGCAAAATAGTGCTTTGTTTACAGGAGAACAACAAGTATGAAGGGGAAATTCTATTCACGGTAGAGGCTCGTGAACGTGAACAATTCTTCAGACATGATGTGCTTCCCTGGATTCCACCTTTTGCATCACTTTTAGCACCAACTCTGCCTACATCAGCTTCAACAACTGCCAGTATTTATATGTCATTCCACATTTTTGGAGGTAAAACTTGAGGTAAAATTGCATAGTTTTCTAATTTATTATAAATTTAGGAGAATCTAATGAAAATCCATTTTGAGCATTATTTGTCATCCTTCATTCCACATCTTTACCACTTCCCCTTTTTCAGCAACATGTCATTTCCGAGTATGGGGGAGTGTTCCTTCATTTCTTTCTTATGACCATGTCATTCATATTCTTTATCATCCATTGCTATTCTTATTCATTCTCAACACGTCCCTTATTTCATGTTGTTTTACACCAAGCATGGAATTCAACAGCTGGTAGCCACCACCTCTCTTTGTTTTCTAGCCTCGCATGAGGGCATGCTAATTTTTCAAAGAGGGGGAGGAATTGCTATGCATGATGGATGTTTTCTATTTTCTTTCTCATTTAAGGCATACAATTTCAGTGTAGAAATTGATTTCCATAATATTTTTTGAACTCAATTCTTGTGATCTCTAGGAAACACAGACATACTATTAAAATACACATACCTGGATAATTTCAAGATAAATTGGTTCATAAAATTTCGGAAATCATGCACTCTCACCTACAGCCATTTTGTTTATATCTCATGATCCATGCATCAAAACGATTTGATTTTTGGATCATAGAAGCCTTCATATATTACAAATCTACTTGCAACATTTCAACAAAATCTGGTTTGTAGTTTTTGGGAAAATGGTTAATGAAGTTTGCTGTTATCTATGTCATATTTTGCTGCAACTTAATTGTTATGCCTTCATCAAGATTCCTAAAATTGAATATTCATTAAGTAAGGAAAAATTCATTTGTTCTATCCATTTCATGAGCTGAAATGAACATATTTTTTATCGCTTGGTCAACACATGGGTTTCTGTCTTTGGGTTGCATGAGGACATGCAATATATTCAGTTTTCGTTGCATGAGGACATGCAACATATTGAGTGTGGGGGTATGTTGGGCCATGAATACGACCACTTTGTAACACTTATTTCATCCATTTTTACTCTTCTCTATTATATCATCTATTATAATTTATCATTTGAATCCATTTTATAAATAATTTATGCTCTCATGGATGAATATTATTTATTCTCCTTTATTTCTAATAAATTGATAATTATGCATTATTCTATCAATGATAGTTCTAATAAGTTGGTTATAACATTATTCACCATTTTTAGCCTCCAAAGTAACTTCCAGATTGAAGATTTGATTTTTAAATCTGCCAACTCAGAAATTCGCTGGTTTAAGGAGTGACAATTTTGCGGTTGAGATTATGAGCAAATGAAGACGAATTTGAGAAATCCGGAACATGGGTTTTGTCCAGAACGGGCCCAATTAATTTTATTGAAAAACGGTTTGCCCAAATTTGGCTTGTACAGAGATAAACGTAGGGTTCTTTGAGCACGATTTTCTCAGATTTGCAGTTGCGGCCGTCCTCCAAATCTCAGCTGCAAAGCCAAATTCGCCTTGTTTTTGTTGATCAAATGGTTAGAAGCAAACCAATTTTGTAATAGGAATCATGTTGTACTTATCCTTATTGTAACTTCTCTCTGATCTCTCTCTATTTAAATGAAAACAGAGATCAGAGATGGAGATGATTTGGGGGAGACTTGATGATGGATTTGGGGAATGAGAAATGATGGACAACGATGGTGGATTATTCATGCTATAATTCTTAAGCTTTTGCTGTTGTAATGATTCCACAATTGATTGATTAATAAATGATTTGGGAGTGTTGTTCATTTTTCTCATTCTGAAGTAACCCCGCAGCATCCGCTGGTGGCTAAGGGCCCAGCCTCTGGTGGAGTACGCTGCTGCTGCTGTATATTATCTTTTTGGTTTATGCGTGGTTTGTATTATCAGCTGAATTGGTAATCTGGTGTGTTTATTATCTTATATTGCAGTTCTGTTATATTTCATATATCCCTCTCTGCACAAGAAAGTCGTAATGTGCATTCTGATCTTATAACGTATTGCTATCTCTTTAAAGTCGTTAATGTAACATTGATGTTCTCTACAGAATGCTATTGTTGTTTAATTGCGGAGTAATCAAGCTGCAACCTTCTTAAAGATGGTATTACTGTATTTGTCCATGGTTTATACTTCATACGATTGCTGTTCAATTGACATTGTGGTTCCATTATGAATTGTAATCGTTACCCTTTCTAACCAGGATTAATACTTGCGTATCAGACTCAGATTACCGTTTCTTAATATCCCTGTATGTTGTGTGTATTATTTATTTTAGCACCGTAGGCTGTTCCATATTTCATTTCTAATTAGTTGCCATTCTATTTCCTTTTGTTGTCTGATTTATTTGATTTGGTTTTGTTGTTGTTTGCTTCCATTAAATTAGAGTTTGCCGTTCAGTTCCTTTAATTCCAGTTTGCTATTCCATTTACGGCCGTTCCATTTTAGACTTGCTATTCTATTTCTTGTTTGCTGTTCTATTTTACTTTCTGCTGTCCATTTACTTGCATTTATTGCTTTGGTGTGAGAGAAGGTCCAAGGCTGTCGTGAGCCTCAGCAGATGCTACCACGCTCCCAGATCCATGGTCCATGCTCTAATTCCTTTTGCATCATTTTCTAGAGGACTGAGTTATTACTACTATATCCTCGATTGATGGTTGTTTGAATGAATGATTTAGTTTAGAAGATTTCAGTTTCTTGTTGTTCCAATTAGATTTCTTTTTCAAGCATTCATTTACTTTTGGGTTTTAAGCACTATACTGCAAAACATTACTCTTAAGTAAATAGCCGCCTCAGACTGAGTACACTCTTGAAATAAAAAGTCGTCCCTGGGTTGATAATTAATGTGAAGGTAATTAGGAGTTCACAAGACACCTTTTTATCGCTCCACAGCCACAAGAGAGCTTAGTCATTTATCTAGCCCTGGAATGCCCATTGTTTCACTACACCAAGAGAACTTCTCAGAGCTCACAGTTTTTGTCAATGCATTTGCAGTATTCTTCAAAGTGTCCACCTTTACCAGCAACACCTTTTTTTCTTCTATCATATCCCTCACAAAGTGATACTGAACATCAATGTGCTTTGTCTTTGAATGGTAAGCAGGGTTCTTTACCAAGAATATTGCACTTTAGCTATCACAGTCTATCCTTATAGCTCCTTGAACTAACCCCATACTTGAACACAATCTTTGCAACCAAATTGCTTCCTTACTTGCATGAGTGGTTGCCATGTATTCTGCCTCTATAGTTGATAGTGCCACTATAGATTGTTTCTTACTCATCCAATTGACTGCACCTCCAAATAGGTTAAACACATACCCACTTGTAGATCTTCTTTGATCCAAATCTCCAGCCCAATCCGCATCAACAAAGCCACGAATATCCAAAACTCTGTCAAATCCTGGTCTTCCTTGGTAGCACAAACCATAATCACTAGTGCCATGCAAATACCTGAAAACCCGCTTCACTGTTGTCCAATGCTCTTTCCTTGGTTTTGACATAAAACTGCTCAATACTCCCACTGCATGTGCAATGTCTGGTCTAGTACAGACCATCGTATACATCAGGCTACCGACTGCACTTGCATATGGAACACGGGACATATCCTCTTCCTCTTCTTGTGTCTTGGGACACTGTTCAGCAGATAACTTTACACCTACAGGAATAGGAACCTTCATCGGTTTACTATCCTACATATTAAATATCTGCAATATTGTCTCAACATACTTCCTCTGGTTTAACCAGAACTTCCTCTTTGCCCGATCTCTTTTAATTTCCATGTCGAAAATATAGTTTGCAGCACCAAGATCTTTCATGTCGAATTGGAGGACAATTGGGTCTTCAGATCTTGGATAATTTCTTTCTCATTTCCAACCAGCAACATATCATCCACATACAAGAGCAAATAAATAACGCAGTCACCAATTAATTTAAAAAACACACAGTGATCTGCTTTGCTTCTGGTGAAGCCAAGTCCCCATATAAATGTATCAAATTTCTGATACCACATCATTGGTCACTTTTTTAACCCATATAGATGCTTCTTTAACTTGCATACCAGTTCTTTTTTACCCTTCACCGCAAAGCCTTCAGGTTGCTTCATGTAGATTTCCTCTTCCAGATCCCCGTAAAGAAATGTTGTCTTCACATCCATCTATTCTACCTCAAAATCAAAAGCAGCAGCAACATATAAAATTAATCTAATAGAAGTTACCTTCGCAACAGGAGAAAAAATATCACCAAAATCAATTCCCAGCACCTGGGAATAACCTTTTGCTACCAATCAAGCTTTGTATTTCTCCACCTTTTCTTCTTCATTTGTCTTCTTATTGAACACCCATTTGCTGCCAATGGGTTTCCTTCCAGTTAGCAACTCCACCAGATCCCAAGCCTCATTTTTGTGCAAAGATTCCATTTCATCAACCATGGCCTCTTTCCAAAGTTTTCCATCCTCTGAATCTATTGCTTCCTTCATAGTTCTGGGATCATCATCAGTAATAGATAAAGAAAAATTTGAACAGAAAGCAGATGGACTATACCTTTTTGGCTTCCTTCTTTCTCAAACTAATCTTCTCACACCCAGAGTTTGTGGCTCTTCATCTTCTGATTCCTCCTCTATTGTAGAGTCTGATTCTTCCTCCTTTATCTCAAACTGTATCTTCTCAGGTTCCTTTGGTTGGACTTCTTGTTTAATAACATCTTTCACCTCTCTGAACACCACATCTTGGTTGTACATGACCTTCCTTGTTATTGGGTTCCAAAGCTTATAACCCTTTAAACCATCCTTATACCTAATAAAGATGAACTTTTTAGATTTACTATACAACTTGGCTCTTTTCTCCTTTGGAACATGTACATATGCATCACATCCAAATACCCTCAGATGTGAAAGAGAGGGTTTCTTACCTTGCAACTTCCAGTGACCAAAAAACTCCCCGACTTTACTTTTCCGCGACCAATGATTCTAGCCTTCCTATCATCCCCTAAGAAGACATCACCACCATCATATTTCTCATACTCGCAGAACCACTCTCTATGGGGAGTGAAGTGAAAGGATGCACCTGAATTAATCAACCGTGCCTCGTGATCTACATGCATACTTGAAGAAGCCAAGTCCACATCCCCGCCTTCATCTGAGGTGGTTTTCACTTCTGTAGAAGGAGCACATCAGATCCCTTTCCTTTATCAGGAGCTTTAGATTTACAGTCCCTTTTGTAGTGCCCTTCCTTTCTGCATTTCCAGCACACCGCCTTTACAGGTTTTCCTGGAGATTTAGATCTCCCTCTAGATTTAGATCTCCCACTCGTTGACTTATTTTTGTTTCTGTTCTAGGACCATCCTATTACAGACAAGGCATAACCATTCTGGGTCTCCATATTTTTCTGTCTCATCTCCTCCATCAACAAGGATGAGACTATTTCAACAAACTACAAGGTAGTTGCATTGCTACCTATTGCAATAACCAGACTATCCCACGAATCTGGTAGAGAACACAACAAACTAATGCACTTATCTTCATCTGAAATTTTGATATCAACAGACGATAACTGACTTACCACAGTATCAAACACATTCATATGCTCTGTCATCGAGTCTCCATCTTTCATCCTCAGGTTATACAACTTTTTCCATAGGAACAGTTTATTCACTAGAGACTTAGATTGGTACAAAGTCCCTAACTTGTCCCACAAAGCCTTAGCCATAGATTCCCCTAATACATTCAGCAATACTGAATCTGAGACACATAATCGTATTGTGCTCTTTGCCTTTCGATCTAACTTCTTCCATTATTCATCGGACACTCTTGTTGGTTTAGTACCCGGATCTACCGCGGTCCACTGATCTTTATCCACCAACAGATCCTCCATCTTGAGTTTCCACAACTTAAAACTCTGACCATTAAATTTCTCAATCTCTATTTTTCCACTGCTCACCATCCTCTTTTACCAGCAGAATCGATCCCACAAATCTCCCACTGAACAAGGTCTACCACAGGCCCAAGCGAAACCCCTCAGCAACAAAGGCGTCCCCTTGAAGCCAAAACAACTCTAAAACCAAATGTAGGTTTTAACCCCATACAAAAATTACCTGCATACGAATTATAAAACACAGAAAATAAACATTGTGAGATCATAACACATAAAACACATATACACAGAGAATTTCCCTTGGATCCCAAAACCGAGACTACCAGCTTGATTTTCCATTATGTTACTTTCAATGTTACAATACATATTTATACATGCCGAAGCATCCAATACCATGGACCGAAAAACCATCGCATCCAAAACCATGGACCAAAAACCATTGCATCCAAAACCATGTGCGAAAATCATGCACCAAATCATAGGTAAGTCCACCCAACCTAACATAGGGTCCAAAACCAAAATTTTTTGGGGCGCTGCCCCAGACCCCATAGAGTAGGGTTACCTGCACCCCTCAAACCCTTTGTGACTCCCCTTGCTACGCAATTGGCGCAATGAAGGGGGGGTTCCACCCCCCTCCTAACCCCCTGGTTAACTACGTGGGCTAGTCGTGGAAAGAATATAACACAGCCCAACAAAGTGAGGTCAAAGAACAGATGCATAAGCATCAAGTATCCTTCCGGGTAAAAGATTCATGAGCGGATCCGAAGAGTTTATATATATGGGTGTGTTCTATTTAAAGATCTGGCTTTAGGTTAGGTTTCCATGTGTTACCTATGTATTCCAAAGGTTATGCGGTCTCAGGCCTTATCATGAAGAAATGACACACATACCTCCTCCTTTCAATCGGCATCTATTCATTTCCCTAGGAAATGAAATGCTCCAGCAGATGTGGCCTTTACATGTTAGTTGTTTCACTGATTGATTCTACGCTTGTATATATTAATTTGTATATTGAAAAGAGGAGGGAGGTGGAAAGGCGGGGAGAAGACAGAGGGCCAGTCTTCGCTGTATAAGTATTACCTCCAGAGATAGAGGGAGGAATTTTTTTTGGGCAGAACAACTTTGATTTATTGTGCTAATAAAGGAGACTGTTTGGGTCAAGAAGGAGCCTTTTTTTCGGATTTATTTTCCTCTTCTTTCATGTGTTTAGAATCAGGGTGTTGTTGCTGGCATAAATATAAATTTGTTTTGTTTTGTGCATATTGATAATAGACAGTTCATGACTAGTCTTGGTTATTCAAATATGATTTGTTACCATGGTTAATTCATGAGCGGTTGCTGATTCGAAACCTTGTTAAACATCAGTTGCAAGTTTTATTTGTATGGAAAGGAATGTGTATTCCTGTATGAGTAATTAGATTGCAATAAAGATTTAATACAACCTTGTTCATCTGTGAACCAGTAATTGATTCATTTGGACTTGGAATCTATATATGATGTTTAATCTCTTTTTGTTATGCTCCTGCAGGATAGATTAGAATAGTTAGGATTAGCATAAGTAGTTAAAATTAGTGTAGATAGGATTTGATATACATAGGTTAGCTGTTTCTTTTGTTGATTTAATTGAAGTCTTCCTCCAAGAAGCAATCTTTCAACATCTATAACAGTTTACAGGATCCTTTAAAACCCGTTGGAACTAGCCACTCCAAACGAAAGCGGATCTAATTGGGGTCTTCGATCGGGTTATTTCTCCTTGTTGGCATAGTGAACATTCGCTACGTCAACAAATTGGCACCAGAAGGAGGGCCTGAACTGTCGTCCAAAACTTTTCATGATTTCATTTATAAATGTCGCGCATGGATTCGAAATGATTAATGTATGGATCGTAAAGGTCGAAAAGATAATTCCACTCATTTGGAAGAGCCTCATTTCGAAGAAGTAGAGATCCCTCTAAGTCCCTTGTTTGGGTCACCCAAAGAAGAGAGACTATGGGAGTATCCTATCACTCAGGAACAACCAGTCAGAGTACTTACTTGTGCTTATGCTCATTCCCTCTCTCAGCTCCCCATCTTTCACTCTTTACCTCTGACAACTAAAAGAAGCCAAGGATCTGTCCCATAAACGAAGAGACATCTGTAGCCCCTTCTCTTAAAGATATTGTGCTAGAGTCCTTGCAAAGTATCGACACTCTTTGGGAAGAAATTCCTGAGGATCCACTTTTTGAAGGTAATCCCTGGCCCAATTTGGGAAATCCTAATAAAGAACGCCTCAAAGAAAACTTCAACCAGAACCTCCCTATCCATAATATGGCTAACGTTCCTCTTCTAGGTGGGAATCAACTTCTACTGGGTGGGAACCAACCCCCACCTCCTCCGGGAGCACTCCCTCCCTGGCTTGCTCAGGATGCCGTAGCGGTACCTGGGCAACAGCATGCCTTACCCAAGAATGTAGAAAGAGTATTGCCTAAATTCGACCCTGAGCGGGGAGACACTGCTGATAACCATATTCACTCTTTCTTCTTGGTCGTGTGCATGTTGAAGGTAGCCGATGAAGATGTAGTATGTCGCTTATTCCCTTTTACTCTGATTGGTACGGCCTCCACATGGTACTTTAGCTTGAGAATAGGATCGATCACCTCATGGGTTGCCTTTCAAGAGGCCTTTTTAGACAAGTTTGGCAATGATAAAACACCTGTGGCCTTAGTTTTAGAACTATCCCATTTGAAAATGGAAGCCAAAGAAAAGGTTAAGGATTTTAACATCCGGTTCAACACTTTTTTCAACAGAATCACGGCTAACGCTAGACCTAATGAGGAGGTGCTCATAGAATTTTACATCACTGCTCTCCCTGTCCCTACTGCAATGTGGGTCAAGAGGAGTAACGCACAAACCTTACAAGGTGCTATCGATGAATTAGTAAAAGTCGAGAATGAAATGATCAGTCTCACAGTATGTCATCATACAACCTAAGAAAAGAAATCTTCTTAGTCATCCAAGACGAATAATGGGACTGATAACAAAGTAGCTGAGGTCAAAGAAAGGGACACCACAAATGTGGAAGGTTTGCATCGGATCATTAAGAAATTGACAAACACAGTCATCGACATGAAAAAGAATTCTGCAGAGAGTACAAGTGGGAATGGAGGAGATTATAACAACATAAAATCTTTCAAACCTTTCTATCATAAGAAGACAGAAGGTAGTCATGGTCAACTTGCACTGCCTACTCCACCTAATGAAGGGAATTTAAATATGGAAGAGCTGGCTCTTATTGGATCACTCCATAACAACGAAGAACCTATAGTGGAGCTGGAGCCAGAACAAGAAAATGAGGAAGAATACCAAGTAGAAGAGCCCTTGGACGAAGAATCTAAAATCAATGTACTGTGGGATTTCTATACAAATGAGAATGGTGACGACGAAGGAGATAGTACAGAAAAAATCTACACTAATGAAATCCACACACGAAGTAAGGGGCCACTTGCGGGTGTGATGAAGCCTGTAGACCAGACAAAGAAAGATGTTCGCCCTTTGAAGGCATTTGCTTCTAAAGTTCATTTTGAGAAGGGTAGACCTAGTGGTGATTCCAAGAGTACTCCAGTTGTGAATTATCCACAGACAGATAATACATCTCCGACTACAATGAAAGCGACTAAAAATGGTAAAATCCCACCTAAGAATGGAAAAACAGGTATGTTTACTCTGCCCTACCCTATTTATAACATTGATTACAATATTGTGGATGATCTTAAGAAATCCTGAGCTAATATCACATACTTCGATTTGTTAAAGTTAACGCAGCAAAGAGATTTGCTTTTGAAAGATATGAATGAACAGAATTGCAAATCTCCCACCAATCCAAGTAGTCAAACCAAAACTTCAGTGTCCAGACCCATTAGTACCTCCAGTACATCCCAAATGCCACCAGCCATGGAAGCCACTCTGTCAAAAATAAATTGAACGCCCCAAGATGTTAGTGCAGCCATGATAGGAAGGAAATCAAAATCCATGACTCCACCTTTCCTTATCACATTTGAAATCTTCAACATGAACGTATATAATTGCCTGGTAGATTCTGGTGCCTCGTCCACTGTTATGCCTTACGCTGTTGCTAAAAGACTTCATGCAATACCCGAGAAAACTGGAACTCGAATTATGCAACTGGACAAAAAGAATGTAAAAGTAATTGGAGAATTGAAAGATGTGTTGATTCGGATGGCTGCTAAACCACAATACACAAGTCATTGACATAGTGGTAGTCGACATACCCGAGGCATATGGAATGCTGCTTAGTAGGGACTGGTCAACAAAACTAAATGGATATTTCTCAACTGATTGGTCCCATCTCCTGTTGCCTCAGAAGGGAAAAGGTGATATGTTGAGACTTGATCGAGAAAGATACAGGAAGTATGTAGTGATAGAACTAAATGACCCCAATGAACATGTAATGTTTACCAACTCTATCCTTGGGAATTATAGTTTTGATGTTTGTGCCATAGAAACCTGTTTCGGAGAATTCCATGTAGAGACAATTAAACAAACTACAATAAACACATAGTTGAAAGCTCTCCCCTGTAGTCCAACTGATGAGCCACCCTGTAATATAGTAGATGATAGAACTAATTTCGTAGAAAGCAGTTCAATTGATGTAACATTAGACTCTATATTTTGTACACTCTATTTTGATGGCTCTAACTACCTTGAAGGTGCAGGTGCTGGGAGAATTCTCATTGACCCGCAAGGGAACCAACATCTAATGGCCAGCCGGTTGGAGTTCGCATGCACCAACAACACGATAGAATATGAAGACTTGCTGCAGGGCCTAAAAAAAACAATTGATATGAAGGTAAAAAATCTTAAATTTTTTGGTGACTCACAGATAATTGTGGACCAGGTAAGGAAAAGGATGCACTGCAATTCGCCACACCTGGTAAGATACCAACATGAGGTATGGAGCTTAATTGATAGTTTTGATTCTTTTAATATCACATACATACCTCGAGGGCAAAACCAAGATGTCGATCTGATGGCTGGTATGGCTACAAAACTTTTTCCTGAACTTATATTAAACAGGAATAAATATTATGTTGAATTGATTTTCAGACCATTCGTGCCTAATAACATCTCAAATTGGCAGGTGTTCGAAGATGACGAGCAAATCCTTGAGTTCCTACATTGCGAGAAGACATTCAAAAATGCAGTCGTTGATGAACAAGAGCATGACAGGCTTATGAATGAGAGCGAAGATGAGGAAAAAGATCAGTCCAATATAATTCCAAAGACAGTTGTTAAGATGGAGCACTTGTATGACCTACATGATAAATTCAAGAAGCTGACTAACTGCAAAATGCATATCTCCTCCATGAAGTATGAATCGGTCAACCTTGGAACCAAAGAAGACCCTAAAATTGTTAATTTTGGCTTAGGATGCTCTCCACAAGAAAGGGCTGCGTTTGTTAAGATGTTTAAAGATTACAAGGATGTCTTTGCATGGACATATGATGACTTAAAAACCTTTGATACCAGCATTATGCAGCATGTGATTCCGTTGGAGAAGGATCTTAGGCCATACCAAAAAAAGCTTCGCAAGATACATCCAAGCCTGGAACTGTTGGTGAAGAAAGAATTAAACAAAATGCTGGACACCAAAATCATTTTTCCTATCAGACACACCTGTTGGGTAGCTAATCTCATGCCAGTAAGAAATAAAAATGGAGACACCAGATTATGTATCGATTTCAGAAACCTGAACAAAGCATCACAGAACGATAACTATCCAGTCCCTTCTATGGAACACATTCTTCAGTGTGTTTCTGTGTCTGAAATGTTGTCCCTATTGGATGGATTTTCAGGATATAATCAAGTGTTGGTATCGAATGAAGATCAGCTTAAGACAACCTTCAACACTAAATGGGGCACTTACGCATACCGTAAAATTCCGTTTGGACTTATTAATGTGGGCACCACATTTCAGAGAGCTATATACATAGCTTTCTGAGGATTGATTAATAGATAAGTAGTAGTGTACATGGATGACATTACTGTGTATTCGTATCACAAAAGGGATCATATTTATCACCTGAAACAGATTTTTGAAAGATGCCGAAGATACGAAATATCTTTGAATCCCAAGAAGAGCGTCTTCGCAGTTATAGAAAGGAAACTACTGGGTCATATCCTCTCTAAAGAAGGGATTGTTATTGATCTTGAAAGAATAGAGACCATCATGAGAATACAACCCCCAGCAAATAAAAAGGCAATGCAATCTTTCTTCGGGAAAATTAATTTCGTTAGGAAATTTGTTTTAGGTTTCGCAGAAATAGTGCATCCCATGCAGCTAATGATGAAGAAAGACATTGTGTATAGGTGGAGCGATGAAGCTAAGAAACCATTTCAGCGAATTAAGGAGTCCATCACAAAAGCTCCTGCGTTGGTCAGCCCCGATTTTGACAAGGAGTTCCTCTTGTACACTTTCGCTTCTGATGTTTCATATGCCGCAATCCTCACCCAAAAAAATGATGATGGCAATGAAGTCCCTATTTCTTATATGAGCTCTAATCTCCAGGGAGCAGAACTGAACTACCCAGACGTGGAGAAACAAGGTTTTGTGGTTTTTAAAGCTGTAAAACATTTCCACCCTTATTTATTAAAGGCCAGGACTAAAGTAATCATTCCCCACCCTGCTGTAAGAGCCCTCTTTGTGCAAAAAGAAATGGGTGAACGAAGAGGGAATTGGATAACTGACCTTCAAGAATATGACCTAGAGATTAAGCCAGTGAAGATAGTTCGAGGGCAAGGATTGTGTGAGCTCACGGCAAAAGCCTTGGTGGATAAAGAAGGGGTCTTCGAAGAACCAGAAGCACAAAGCATACAGAATGCACAAGTGGAATTCATGGAGGAGCCCTTATGGATTAATGAGACACTGATGTGTGAGTGCGAAATGTCGGAAGTCCCTTTGGACCCTGAGTCATGGTATTATGACATACGCTTTTATTTGACACAGGGATCATGTCCTGAGCACATGGATGCATCACGAAGGAGAGCGCTCAGATTGAAATCTAATCAGTATCACTTGGGCAATGAAACATTATACAAGAAAAACTACGAAGGAGTTTGGCTAAGGTCTATGGACAAGAAGCCATCTTACCTCCTTACATTACCCTTCCCTCTTTACAACTCTCCCAAGTTTCGAGAGGGACCCCTTCAGCCTTACTTCAAAAAAGGGTCAACCAACTAGTGAGGTTGGAGGAATTGAGAGATAAAGCTAGAAATAAATTTAGAAATAACCAAATGATTGTGAAGAGATGGTTTGATCGCCATCTGGCAGGAGATAAGGATTACCAAGTAGGAGAGCTAGTCCTGAAATGGGACAAGTTGAGTGAGCCAAAAGGTAAGCACTCGAAATTCCAACACGTATGGTTGGGCTCGTTCCAAGTTGAGGAAAAATTTGGTCAGAGAACTTACAGATTGAAAACTTTACAGGGAGAAATTGAAAAAATCCCTGTTAATGGCCAACATCTTAAGAGATATTTCCAGTAACCACCACATGGTAGTTACCTCCTGAGTAGGTTAGGATGCATTTTTATTTTTTCTGTTAGCTTAGTTATATTTTCATCCTGTCCGTTCTTGTTTTTTCCGCAAAGTTTATTTTCCTTCTGTTTTGAATTTCAGTCCTTTTCAGTCAATTGATTCTGATCCTTCAGTCTCGTCTTCACCTTTATAACTCTCTTTAGATTGCCCTCATTCGCCACCTTCAGATTTTTACCTGTCTCATTAACCTGCTGATGAGTCTTCCAATCCTAAATTCATCGTTACCTTGCAAATCAAGCAAACTTTCAATGAGCCTATGAGAACTGGAAAATCAGCGGTGGAATTTAAATCGAAGCCACTCATTAGCATCTGTTGGGAACTAGGTAGGATCTGTTGATAACTTGGATACCTGGAGCATGTAGGGGCATCTTTATAAAACGAAAAATGTGTAACCACAACTGGATTGGCATGGTGGAATGCTGCATTTTTAAAATCCCACTCAGACCTAGCCTATACTTGCCTGTAAGGTTTGCAGTTATTCTCCATTGGTCCTGTCCACCACACTAAGTTTTCCAATACCTGTCATCTACAAGTAAACCTCCTTTCATGGGCTAAGCTCACTATCATATATCCTGTGGAAAATCTAATTGTGCTCTAGTCCTTGTGCCTGAAACTGGAAGGACTTATTTAAAAGAAAATGAAATGACGAGTCCTTGTGCCAATATGGAAGGACAGGTTGTTTGGGAAGCTGGTTGGAGTAAGGAATGTTGTTGGACTCAGAGTACCGGTTGACACAACAAGCCCAACCTTGCTTAAGTGGTTTAAAAATATGGCATGATCCATGACTGCACCCCATTCAATCATACAAAAGTATAGCACTAAAATTCTTACATAAAGTGCAGATAAACATATCTACATCAAGTTTGATGAGCGATAGAGAGCTGAGGTACACACCTAAATAGGTATTGACAGACTGGTGATGGCCCCGAAAGGATTTTTGAAAGTAGAAAACAGGTAAAGGAAGGTCAATAAATCCCATAATACGACCATTGGAGAATGCCTGTCAAAACCCTATTAGTAAGTAGGAGCTATTTGTCTTTATCCCACCTAAAGCTATTAATGTTGAAGTGGAACCCATGCCTGTCCATCTATACAGTTTGCATTTCAAGTTTATCTTAACACCCTGATGTTCTATTGATCCAAGGTTTATTTGGAAACAGAGATTCTGGTTCGCCCAACGATTCGCCATTTGTTGTGGCCACAACCACCACCCTATTAAAACTTGCTTTGGTAGCAAATTTGAATGGGTCCCCTAGAAGTTTGATCTTTCATTTCTCCAAATGATAACTCTTCGAATGATCTATTTTTATCCCAGGGATTTTAACTCTCTACCGAGTCAAATCTTCAATTCTTAATGGCTAAGACCCCCTGAATAAATCTCTGCGGCATGATTCATTTATAACCCAGTCTAGTCCTTCATTCATATCCTTCATCGGGACTTTTTCAATCCTCATAAACCTTCATGGTGCTCTATGCCCACACATATAACCAACCCCCACTCTCTATTATGGTTGTATTTGGATTCGACCCACAAAACCTTCTATCGCATCTTTATTCCTATTATAACTCTTTTATAATAGAAATGCTTTGCAAAGCATGCATGACTTAACATCTTCGCACTTCCTCAGTCTTTACACATCCTCCTTGCATACCTTTATCATATATCGCAGGTCGCATTGATCAAGGGCAAGGCCTATCTCTCATGAATAAATGCGATGCGATCAGGCCTCCAATCGTAAATCACAATCGCACTTTGCTAAGACCCAAAGCCCAAGCTTCAAACATTCTGCGATATGGCGGACCCGCCGAGATCATTAACCACAATATATATATTTTGGGGTCTGCTCCCCCCAATCACAAGTCACAATCGGTGGAGCCCAAGGCTTATACATAAGGCGCACCGTGATATACCGGACGCATCAGGACTATTAAACATGGCATATATATCTTTCGGGTCCAGCCTAATCGCATATCGCAATCGGCAGAGCCCAGGGCTTATACGTAAGGTGCGATGCGATATACCGAACCTGTCGAGACTATTGAACACAAAATATATATATTTTCGGGTCCGGCCTATTGCTAATCGCAATCAGCAGACAACGAAAGTGAAGCCCATACAATATGCGAAGGGGCGATGAGCGGACCCGACGATAATTATATGTCTGGGTGTATAGTATTTGAAGTACGACCTTATGGTTCGGTTGCGGTTTTTCCTGTGTATTCCAATAAAATGTTGTGGTCCAGGTTTTCGAAGGAAAATCCGATAGGGGTGATGTTGCATCTGATTGTCTGCTCCAATGAGCAATTGCGACATGATCACATCACAACCTTGGCTAAACCAAGGGCTGATTCTTTCACATTTGTTCCTTGTGATTTTATAAATGTTTTAATGAAGGCAAGATTTGTGTTTTTAGGCATTTCTATCATATTTTCATAAGCATAACTGATGTTGGTTATTTTTGCAGGCAAGGACTGAGAGAAGGCAAGCGAGGTCAAAGAACGGATGCATAAGCATCAAGTATGGCTCCAAGTAAAAGATTCATGAGTGGATTCGAAGAATTTATATATGTGGGTGTGTTCTATTTAAAGATGTGGCTTTAGGGGTTGGTGGTCAGGTTTCCATGTGTTACCTATGTGTTCCGAAGGTTATGAGGTCTCGGGCTGTATCATGAAGAAATGACATGCATACCTCCTCCTTTCAATCGGCATCTATTCATTTCCCCAGGAAATGAAACGCTCCAGCAGATGTGGCGTTTACGTGTCAGCCGTTTCACCGATTGATTCTATGCCTATATATTTTAATTTGTATATTGAAAAGAGGAGGGAGGTGGAAAGGTGGGGAGAAGACGAAGGGCCAGTCTTCGCTGTGTAATTATTACCTCCGGAGATATAGGGAGGACTTTTTTTTTGCGTAGAACAACTTTGATTTATTGTGCTAATAAAGGAGACTGTTTGGGTCAAGAAGGAGCCTTTTTTTTTTAGATTTATTTTCCTCTTCTTTCATGTGTTTAGAATGAGGGTGTTGTTACTAGCATAAATATAAATGTGTTTTGTTTTGTGCATATTGATAACAGACAGTTCGTGACTAGTCTTGGTTATTCAAATGTGATTTGTTACCATGGTTAATTCATGAGCGGTTCCTGATTTGAAACCTTGTTAAACATCAGTTGCAAGTTTTATTGTATGGAAAGGAATGTGTATTCCTGTATGAGTAATTAGATTGCAATAAAGATTTAATACAACCTTGTTCATCTGTGAACCAGTAATTGATTCATTTGGACTTGGAATCTATATGATGTTTAATCTCTTTTTGTTATGCTCCCGCAGGATAGATTAGAATAGTTAGGATTAGCATAAGTAGTTAAAATTAGTGTAGATAGGATTTGATATACATAGGTTAGCTGTTTCTTTTGTTTATTTAATTGAAGTCTTCCTCCAAGAAGCAATCTTTTAACATCTATAATAGTTTACAGGATCCTTTAAAACTTGTTGGAACTAGCCACTCCAAATGAAAGCGGATCTAATTGGGGTCTGCGATTGGGTTAGTTCCCCTTGTTGGCATAGCGAACATTCACCGTTTCAACAAGAAGGCTATGGGAATGTTGCAGAGTGGAGCTGGTGAGGTACTGTAGTCATAAGAGTACCTGACAGGACAAGGCCAAGAGGAGAGAGTTTCTACTGAGGGTTTCTAGCTGAGAAATCCGGATCAGTAGTGTGGTTGCATAGACGATTATAGTAGGGGGCATCTCAACATCAACAGAAGGATTTCTAGGAGGGAAATCGAGACTCAGAGGGAGTCAGATCGAGAAATTCCAGGAGGGAAGTAGAAAGAGCATCATGGCACTACGTGGAGTAAGAGACCAAGACAGACTGGACAGAGCATCAAACTTCGCAGTATGGAAGGCCAGAATCTTATCTGTACTTGACAGAAATCATGTCAAGCACTTCGCCTTGAAGACGATAGCTATCCCAGTCCACCTAGCTAAGAATGACAAGTACGAGGAGGCAATGGTGAGGGCTAAGAGCATCATCCTTGACGGGGTCAAGAGCCATGTAGTACCACACATTGTTGAGAAGGAAATGACGTACGAGATGTGGGAGGCCCTAAAGAAATTGTTCCAGCATATTTCTGTGCAAAGAAAGATGTTACTAGAGAATCAACTGAGGTCATATCAGACGAAGAAGGGAGAACTAATTGACACCTTCCTCAGAGGACTGAATGAGATTCGAGATCAGTTGACTGCTATAAAAGCCATGCTAGATCAGGAATTGATGGTGAGGACAGCCCTGAATGCAGTCTCAGAAGACTGGGAGGTTTTTTTCTAGAGTATACTGGGCAGAGGGACACTTCCGCCTTAGGATGAGATGTGGGCGGCTCTTCGCCAAGAAGAGATCAAACGATAGTCAAAGACTGGTAGCAGTAGCAAGGGGATCAGAGTCAAGAAGGAGGAGGAGGATGTTTCCCTAACATCTAAGGGAAAGCAAGAAAAGCGGAAGAAGAAGGATATCTCCAAGATCAAGTGCTTCCGTTGTGGGGAGCTGGGTCATTATGTGACCCAGTGTCCAAGGAAGAAGAGTAAGGGAGAGTCTTCCGAGACTAAGGCGGCACCAGCAAGAGTAGAGAAGGGAGTGGAGAAAGACGATGATTTTGCCATGAGTGCACACTCAACACTTGAGTGGAAGTGGGGATACATCGAGATGTATTCAGGCAGACTATAGGTGATGAGGGGCAGGATCCTCGAGCTACCCAGCCTCTTGGATTAGACCTTGCGACGGAAGCTCTGAAGAGGAGTAGCAGGACTGGCTGATGTGGGTAGAGACGGGTGTGGATGGAGCGGTAGAGAGAGCTACAGTGCAGGAGTCCTAGGACAACACGAGGCTAGCAGGCTGCAATAGTGTGAGAGGTATAGGAGTGTTGCACTAGTGTAGGATGGCACAGAGAGGTCTGCAACAATGCGAGATGCAGGGAGTTGTTGCAGCAGTGCAGAGATCAGAGATGGAGCACTTGTCAGTAGTAGAGGGAGCTTCAACATTAGGAGGGTCTCTAGCCCAACAGAGAGGTGAGAGTTGAGAGATAAGTTACTTACTTCACAGTAACTAAGTTGCAGTGCAGTGGGTAGCATGATGCAGCATGATGAGAGGAGTTGTCATGAGGATGCAGTGTTGGAAGAAAGGACTAGCAGCAACACGGATGCAGAGCGAGTTTTCGTACAGATGCAGCAGTGGCAGTGGCAAAACCATGGGAAACAGTACAGGATACAACAGTGTAGAGGATGGTGGGAAGCAGGCCTAGCATTAGCACAGGGACTGATGCCGAATAATCAGAGTAACACTCAGTGAAGAGTATTGATAGAGCATAGTCCTCGCTAAGAGGGAGTGTTGATTTGGGATAGCATCGGATGTGCTCTAGCCACGAAATTTGGTGGAGAGGTTGGGGCACATGCGATATCCAATACCAAGAAAGGGTTTGGACAGATTCTAAACAATTTAGGAGATATTAAAATAATTAATATTTTTAATGGAGTCCCTAAGTCTGAACTTAGGGAAATTAAAATATTAATGTGGATTAATATAAAAATGTGTTAGAATGGTCCAAAAGACATGGATCAACCTAGATCTAATCTTAGCCATTTATTAGGGACTTAATCTCGGCCGTTGATATGTCAACAAGAAAAGTATAAGAGGAGGCTTGAGGGACACTTGGAGAACACACCAGAGTGATCAATCATTCTATTCTCTAGAGTGGGGTTTGCTAAGAGAGATAGAATCAGTGATCAGAGTTGCAGCTAAGGGGCAATGAGTATAGAGAGACAAAGAGGCAGAGATAGGGTGGGGAGATCAATGCAGGAGCCAGAGAGAGTGATGCAGTAGCAACCAGGGCTCAAGCAGGGGTACATAGAGGCAGCCAGGAGTTGCGCAGTGCTTCCAGTGTTGCTAACGCAGAGGGCCATAAGGCTGAAACATGGACTCTTGAGGCTGACTCAGACCCATTCAGGGTGACACAGGGCCAGCGCTGAGCAGAGAGAGGTTGACGGAGTCCAGAAAGGTAGACGCTAGGGTTTCTGGGGCAGATTGGAGCTGAGGAGCTGTCGAAAGGTTTATCTAGGGTTTTAGCCCGGACATTTGTCTCAGACTGAGAGGTACTATTTCCAAGGAAATTCTCTGTTGGGTAAGCCAGATTTGGCACCCAGATTCTACTCTGAATTTCTTAATAAGAAAACCCTCAGATAGCTGCACCGGTTTTCCCGCATTGGGATTTTCTGGGGACATTGGTCCAAAAATAACGGTGTCATTCAGTGTGATTATTTATGTTTCCTTCAGTTGTTGATCTGTAATATGTTGATCATGCACTATTTTTTATTTTCAGTATTTACATTTTTAATAACTTGTTAAGTAATAGAATAAGTAGGTAGGAATAAATAAGTAAAGTGCATGGAGGATTTCTAACTGGTATACTTTGAAACTTAAATAGTAGCATTGTGAAAGGATTGGTTTCAATTGGGGATATTCATCAATGTCTACAATAGAATATGAGAAGGTGAATAATTGATACAGTGAAGTTAGAAAGACACATTTGAAAATGGAATCCAATTCACCCCAAGATATACCAGGTCCACATATGAAGGCGTAAGAGGTAGTACAAACAACCCCTGTATGAAAAGGATCAAACATGATTCGGTAGGGGAAAGAAATTGAAAATGGAGAGTTGATCCCTTGAATCCAAGAGCTATTCAAGCTGAGCAAGAAAGGAGAGAACAAGAGGAAGAGGAGAAAAGGAAGCAAGATGGGTTTCTTAAGAAGCAACAAGAAGAAGAGGAGGAAATTGAAGAGAGTGTAAGAGGAGCAATAAAGGTAGTCCCAAGAGGAAGAAGAAACACAAATAATGGAGGAAGAACAATTGACTCAAGAGATAGAGGAAGAGTTGGAGGAAGATGATACCATCCATCCCATAGATGATGAACCAATTTCTCTAGAAGAACCTCCTCTTATGGGTGGTCATCTCCCATTTGATGAAATTGGAATCACACCTCCACCTAAAGATAGATTCATGGATGTGTGCAATGTCATGTTTGATCAACTCAAGAAGAGGATCATGTAGTAGAGGCAAAGAAACTTCCTAAATGATCCTCAGAATCTAGTCTTGGTAACTACAGGAAAGAGATAACTGCCAATACTAGAAGGAATCCCAGGGAAATCATGGAAGAAATTGTTTCTTTTACTACAACAACACGGGAAAACCTTGAATATCTATTGAATGAGAATGCATAATTAAGGAGAGAGATAGATTCAGTGAAGCAACAAGCAGAACTTCTTGCTGCGGAAAATTAATTATTATCTTCACACAACTTCAATACATTGGAATTACAATCAGCCATGCAGGAGGAACTGGGGCCAATGGAGGATACCATGGCATGGTTGTATGATGAGATTATAATTTACAATAAGTGGTGACTCCCATAATTGGCATTCATAAGAAAGCACAAGAAGTCTTGAGGCTCCTGAAAGTGGAAAGCAGAGCAGTTGACCAACTTCAGGAATGGGCTGCCAAATATCTGAATATTCCGCCACATTTATTTAAAAGGGATATGATTGTTGCTAAAATGTACTAGGTATAATTTAGACTCCACCATCAGAATTACAACTACCTTGGAGAACACACGACAAACACCATTTCCACTTATAGTCGTCTACACAATGGTTTTGAGTTTCTAGCATAAAAACATGGGATGCCTTAAGTAGGATCACTTGAAGAAATAAGAGGTAGGGAAATCATATTTCAAGAAATAAGACAATACATGGAAAAAATCAAGCAAGAATCTAAAAAAGAAGGCTTGGATATCACCAAAGACATTTTTCTACAATATTCCATTGCACTAGTCAAAACTCACATGAAACTCTCATGGCTATGGAATAATGTGCCATCAAGATCCAAGACAATATTGATGGAAGTGCTGGAGGTGAAGATGCGGTATGCAATGAACTTGCTAGTTCAGATCAAAGTCATCTCTACAAAGTTTAGCGCATGGCACACATACATCCCCAATGAGATCCATGAGGAAGAAAATGATTTGTAAATTTGATAAGACTTTGTCCTATTAGAAATTTTGTCTCATGTAACCACTGTCTTATATGTAATTTTTCTTTTGTAATAAGTTGTATGTAATGAAGTTCAAGAAACATATGTAGAATGCGAAAAGCCACATATGGAATGTAAAAGTTCATGTATAGAATATGAAAATTCATAGGAGTTGAAGAGACATGAGAAAGCTCAAATTTCATTGTCATTTTTTTATAAATAGCTCCTCATAACTCAAGCAAAGAGCTTGGATTCTTGGAGTCTTGCCTTGGCTTCTCTTGTAGTGCATATGAGATAGATCATTCTTTGGAGAAGCAAGTTGTGGCTTCATATTCCACTGTTGGATCTAGTGTCTAAATGTTATAGCACCATTCACAACTCTTGGTAGATCTGATGCTCTGATTATGGCCTAGGGAAACCCTTCCTTCCAGACTTGGTCCAAAATCTAAAAAACAGTGTTTTATTCCCTATATGCTACTTTTCCCTATGATAAAAGTATGTACATGTGGTTCATCATATATCCAACCCACGTACATATGTTAAAACACTTAAAAAAAATAAATTTCCTTAATTTCAGGCGGAGTTCACGGGTTTTACCTGTTACTCACCTCCTATTGCCTGTGGCCCAACTGTTTCCCAACTGAAAAAAACTAATTTGGAGAGGTATAAATAAACCTCCATGGGAAGGCCTTAAAGGAGAAAGGATGAGATATTGATACTATAGTGAGATTATCCTTGATCAAGTCTGAAGAATCCCTGTGCCTCCTGCACTCCCCAAAGCTTCAGGATACCCTTGTTTCCTTGATTATAGATATCCCCCATATTGCTTGAGATAGCCTTGTATTGGTGATGGAGGAAGATTTTTGAAGGCCGGGAAAGGACGGATCCAGAGGATGGTTCCACTTGGAGCTGGAGAAGGACTCAGGTCATATTTCTCCACCTTATTTATAGCTTACTTCAATAAAAAGGAATGTTGTTCTGTTTCCAATATGAAATGTGTTTATGCATCAAAATTATGTTGTAATTCATTTATGAATCTTATATTGATGTATACTTAGTCATTCATTTATATGATTTCAATTTAAAATCATGTATATGCGTTATGTTTCTACTGTCGTGTATGTTGCATTTAAATAATTTTCAGGTTTCAAGAACATTGGGAGAAGCTGAGGGTTTGCACCCTGTAGGATCTACCCAAACAAAGGACATCCGGGTAAGGACACTCCTACACGATTTAGTAGAATAAGGGGTTTTTATGATTTTTTGAGCATTTCTTGTTGAAGTTTGCCCTCTTCTCTATTGGGGTTCTCAACCCAAAGCCCTAGGGTGGTTTCACCCATAACAGAATTGGTGATTCCACTGGGAAAAACAATTTCGTTATTCTTGGTTTGGGTTGTTTGTTCTCAATTAGGGTTCACTTTCTTGATTGCTTGCTTTTACAGTATTGTTTGGTCCATTAGTGTCCCAGGCATCAAGTCTGATCTTCTTGATCAAACCTTGATTTTTTTTTCCTTATAAAGGTTTGTATGAACTATTTACTTTGTTTACAGTAGCGTATACATGTAGGTTTCTGTAAATCAAACTTGTGTATACGTGAGTTTCCTGTATTAGAAACACGTGTGCATGCTTATGTGTTTTTACATGGTCGCGTATGCAATTTTTTGGATGATTTTTCCAAATCTTCCTGCCCAGTTAGGTTTGTAGCATGGTGATTTCTGTTGTTGTATGGTCATCTGCTATCTGGAGAATTTACTTTTCCTGCAAGCTTTCTTTTTCAAAATCTCCTTCTCAATGAAAATATTTGGCCTAGGATTGCTTCTTAAGCAAGTTTGTAGTTTGTATCTTGGGTTCAAGGCTTCGTTCTAAAGTTCTTGGTTGTTCTGGTCTTCTAGAACAGAAAATTGTTTTCAATTTCGTTTCGAACCCGGATTTCAAATCCCTTGCTTTGCTTTCCCTTGTTTGGTGGCCTTATTGCTTTTCTTGCTTTTTGAGAGTCTTTTTGACAACTTTGAAATTATTTCTTTCTTGGCCTTTTGGTCAGTTTGTCAAAATCTTTTGCTGCTATTTGAGTCAGTTTGTACAAGTTGTAGTCTTTCTTGTTCATGTTTCGTTCATTTTCGAGTTTATAACTTGTAAGATTGAAAGATTCCTTGTGCTTGTTTATTGATGTTTTGAGTTTTAGTACTACTTTTGTGACTTCAAGAAGTTGTTTTGTTTCCTTAAAAGAAAAATCACAAAAACATTGCTTTTTGTTTTTCTTTTTCCAAAGCTTTTGGTTTATGGTTTCTTTTGTTTTGTTGTTGAGAAGCAAATTGTGATCTTTTGCAATTTGTTTTGCTTTCTTTGGAGAGATTTGTTTTTAATTTTATTTTTTCCTCTTTATTTTCAAGTTGGCTTATTTTCTCTATAAAGAAAACACATTTTTGCTTCTTGTATGAGCATCAATGCACTATCATTATAGTTTGCATTATAGACATTTTAGTCTTTTTGTTAGCTTTTGGGTGTGTGGAGTGTGTTTTTTTGGAAAAAGAAAAAGTTGCTTGTACAAGTTTATTTGTAGAACTTTATAGAAATCCCTCTTCATTGAAGAAAATAACTACATTGGAATGTAGCTAAGTTTCTATTGGTTTTTGTTGGATCAAAACATCATCAATTTCACTCTCGTAATTCCCCTGACTTAAAAGAACAGCTATATAAAATCAAGCAATTAATAAAATGAACAATAACTTTTATTGTTGTCATTAACAAAAACCAACAATTTTAGGTTCATTAGGGCTTTGGATTAGGTGAGTGGAGAGTTAGCTCTTCAAGGCTGCTCAAATTACAAAACTTAGAAGTTGAATAAAGAGCGAAACCCAATATCGTCAAAAAGATCGGGAAAGCTCCGTGACTGGGAGTTAAGCATGAGGGAGAGTGAAGACAAGGAAGAGAGACACCCCCTCTCCTCCTTGTTGGATCCTGCCTCACGATTGTTTCGCCCGGATTTTCATACGAGTTGGTATCCATAGTGGAATTTCCTAGGGATTGCATAGGTGGCTGTGGAGGGGAATCCCATGGCACCTGAGGTTGACATTGCATCAAGTTCAGCAGTACTTCTGGAGGGTACGCTTGTGAAGCTTGGGTGATTTCACTGGAAAAGGTTGTTGTCTGGAGGTCAACGTAACTACTTCTGATACCTTCGCTGGTAGGCCTGGGCCGTCATTATCCCAGACTATCTTCGAAAGGTCCCTTACTTTACTTTCTTGTATTTTGGTGTTCAGTCCTCATCACCTGAAGCGGAAATACTTGGAAGTTGCTTGATTGGTTGTATCTTTAGGGACTTTATAGTCGAGTGCTCTTTGCTCTTTGTATATAGTTGGCTTTAGGTATTTTTGTCTTGTCACTTTTGGACTTTATATTCTGAGTGACTGACCTACCACTCTGCCGATCTTGAAAGGCTTTTGAAAGTTGTGGAGTTGCCTCCTTAAGGGCAAAGGTTTTGATTGTGCATCTATCTTCCTTGGAAATTCATTTGTACATTCCCGTAAGGGAAGGATCTGTGAATAAGTTAGATATGGACAACATGCCTATGGAAACCAACCAAGGTACCCTTCCAAAAGGGGATCCTTGTGCTTTTCCTTTCTTTGGAAACGTTGGTACCCCCTTGATGGCCACTTTGAATATTCTTGGATTGAATGTTGGACTACCAGTTTGGCTGTGGTCCACTCCAAATATTCTAGATGTTCTTGAAGCTTCTCAGATGAATACTTTATTTCAAGGGAATCAAATGGGTTTTTCCTATTCTTTCAAAGAGAAATCTAAGATTCCTCTTCCTCCTCCCTCTTGTAATAAGAGATCTAAAAAGAGGAGAAAGAGGAAGATGAAGAAGAAGAATAATTTTATCCATTCATCATCAACCTCTTCTAGTCACGTTGAAAATGAGCTTTCAGCCACTGCAAGTCATGCTGGGGGCACAAGTCTAGTCACTGCAAGTCATACTAGAAATTCATCATCAACCTCTACAAGTCATGTTGGAGATGAGCTTTTAGCCACTGCAAGTCACGTTGGGGGCATAAGTCTAGTCACTGCGAGTCATACTAATAATGGGTCACCTACCTCTATGAGTCATATTTCTGTTGACTCACCTGCTTTTGTGAGTAGGGATGGGGGCACAAGTCTTATCTCTCTAGGGAAAGAGTCACTGACCTCTGCAAGTAATGTTGAGGACTCTCCGCAAACCACTGCTAGTCATGTTGGCGGAATGGTCATTGACAAGAAAAATAGGCATGGAAATTTTAAACCTATTTCCTTGTAAGATATTCAAGGGAGACCATATTACTCATTTATGCCCTAGTATTCTAGAGTTATAAAGGATATGGTCCAAGTCTAAAGGTTCTTCTATTCCTAGATCTGATATGGTTTCTAAACAGTCTCATCAACCATTGGTTGATAATGTGGTTGAGCCAGTGCAATCTCTAGCTAATTACACTCCTCTTTTGGGGGGTGAAGTGCCTAACATCAGAATCTGTTTGATTTCTAGTACAGAGTCTTCTGGTATAGGGGGCATTCCATTTTATTCAAGCCCTTCAAGTTCTAGGAGCATCTCCTTTAATTGGGATAGTCTTTTTGAGCCTCGTCTTCCTTTCGCTGCACCTTTCCAAATAAAGGTTAGAGTTAATTCCACAAACGTCTATCGATGTATGGTGGATAAAGGATCCTCTGCAAGTATTATATTCTCCTTGACTTGGAAAGCTTTAGTTTCTCTAAAGTTGTTGATCGTTGATAATCAGTTGTTAGCCTATGATAGAAGACTTGGTGAATCTATGGGTGTTCTTCCTCAATTGCCTATTACTTTAGGTGGGAAGACTATTTTTATCGATATGATGGTGGTTGATTACCCTTTAGACTTTAATATGCTACTTGGGCATGATTATTTCTATGCTATGAATGTTGTGGTGTCTTCACTCTTTCGAGTGATGTGCTTTTCTCATAATGGGAATATTATCACTATTGATCAACTTGCAACTGATAATCACCACCCTAATTCGAATTTACTGCAGAATACCCCTTGGTTTGTTCCAAGTGTTCAAGTAGACTCTCCCCCACCACGGGTGAAATATGTGGCATTGAATCCTCAATGTTCAATTGCTTCTGAGAAGGATTATTTGACCTATTATTCTCCTTCTTGGGACTTGGTCCTGACAGTTGACTGAGAGATTCTTCCTATAGGGACATGGGACCCCTTAATTCCCTATTTTGATCCTTATAGTTCTCATGATCTCTTGGAGTTTGATTTGCCTTCACATGAGGAACTTTTTGAATTCATGAGTTTTAACTACCAAAGGAGTCCTTGGCTCGAGTCTCGCAAGGGGCTTGTTCCGAAGAACTATTATGTGTAAGCCGTAAGGCTACGTGGTTCCCTATACCATATTATACATATAAGGTACGCATTTTCAAGTTTTGTATTCTATAACACAAGATTTTATCTTAAGTTTATATGTGGGATGTATTAACTTCTTGTCTAGTCTTCCTATTTATGTCTATATAACTTGGAAGATTTCTCGTTTGGACATTTGTATGGTTAATCCGCTCTGACAGGTACTAGTTCTCAAAACTGGCATATAGGTTAGGTTTTTCACCTGCATTATGCATTTATCAGTTTCCTTTCCCATTTTGGCCTTAGGATTGACCCCACCAAGATATGATGCGGAACCTTCTCATTGCTTAGAAGTATCATGACTTGTGTGGTAGAGCCTACCTTATCATGGGCGCCCTAGATAGTACCTTGTTGTCATTTGGCACCCATGTTGAATTTTGGTTCTTAGGCTCGGGAGTGCTCTTTAGTCCCTCCATGACTTGTGCATTGAAGCCTAATTCCTCTACTTCTTCGCTATTTTTCTGGCTTTATACCCTAGAGGCCCCTGTGTGTTGAGTTGTACTGCTGCATTGCACATTGACCATTTGTACCTTTTGGCCTTGAGCTGGCTCCACTTGGACTCGTGTTTAAGCCACTTATCAACCATGTCTTATGCAAAATAAACATTGCAATCACTTAGCCTCTGTAACTTGACACAGCCTTATACCCGTGGAAAGAAAATCCCTTTGAGTGCCCTTGACCTATTTCACCACCTTGTATTGCGGATAGGAATGTTCCCCTCCCAGGAACTAGAGCATCTGCTTTTTTGACACTCGTTCTTTCCACTGTACTATAGCATTCTTTTATTCTTTTTTCAAGCTTCATATAAAAGAAAAAGTCAGAAAATTATATATTCCAAAAAAGAGTGGGAACGGAACATTATTTCCATATTTTGATGGCAGTTAGAGTCAGTCATGTCACCCTTGAACAAAGCACTCAAAAAAAAGTCTTTCCTCCATTGGGGTGGGCTTTAGTTTGACTTAGGAGAGCCTTAACCTTGTTATTGAGTC
Source organism: Pinus tabuliformis (assembly GCA_031772625.1). Classification (NCBI taxonomy): domain Eukaryota; kingdom Viridiplantae; phylum Streptophyta; class Pinopsida; order Pinales; family Pinaceae; genus Pinus; species Pinus tabuliformis. The sequence continues at coordinate 908,942,771 of CM062813.1, forward strand.
AGTCCTCCTCCGATTGGTTACCTATTCCAATCATATGGAGAGTTTTCTTATACCTCCTGCATGACAAACTTATACAAAGTTATCATATGTTGCCTTATAGTCACAGTTGAGTCGTGATTTTGTTCAAGGGAAGTAAACCTGAGTTGGCCTCTCTGCGGTGTGTCTTGACCTATTTTTCAGTCGGCCATCCCTGGTTGTCACCGTCATGTTAATTATCACATAAATTTTATTGGTCCTTTTCTCGTGCCGGTTTGAGAAGGTATCCATTGACTTCTTGCTGGCAGGTCTTGTCCTTATCAACTACGACAAATTTCTCTGAGGGCAGATCTAGAGCTGCACCCTAGCCCTATTTTCATTATTGATAGGTCACCTTGTGCTCAACATCGATCAGTATCATGGGTATTTGACTGGGTGGTTTCCCTTGTGTTTGACATCAGCTTTCATTATCACACATTGGGATTCGTGCAGTGCCTTAGTTTCCATTTGACCCTATTGGTGGATTCCTTGCCTCTATGTCAGCTTTCATTATTGGTTGGTTCAGAGGGTTTCTATCGTGTGCTAGCTACATATTGTGTACGCCGGAAATGTGCTTTGGTTGGGTTACTACATCTTCATTCGTCTGATTCCTTCCACATTATTGGCCTACGGTTTACACTCGCACTAGATTGATGAAGGATGCCTTAATGCCTTCCTTCTAGCGGATCTTTTCCCATCGACTTCAGCTCATTTCTTTGGGAAAGGGATCTAGAGTCCATTTGGCAGTACCTTAGGGTTTGCAGTCATCAGTGGTAGATTCCTTCACTATCGACAGTGGGAAAACATCATTGTCTCCTGATTGATAGATTCTTTCAAGTGTTCGACTACAACTCATTTATTCGCACTTGTTAGATTGTACTGGGTACCTTGACTCTCATCATCATTATCGGTGAGTAGTTCTGAGTTTTTTAATGGTATACATCAATGATCGGTAATCAAACGATTTCTCACATGGTCGACTTCAGATCATTCATTCCCATTGTGTAGAAATGTACCACGACGGTCGGTGAAGACCTCGGGTTTGCATCAGCATGTCCTGGTTCACTTGTCAGTTGCTCCTGTTTCTACTAGTTGACACCATCCACATTATATGTTGCAGTTCCTTACAGCGACATCTTATATGCTGGCACCTGAGTTGCAGTGTAGTACCATTTATTCCATCATGTTCACTTGGTACTATTTGGATCAGTTTCTTGGCTTCAGTGATCAACTTCATACTTCAACATCATTGATCAACTCTTTATATGTGATATTCAGACATGTACTTTCTTGATTATGATCAGATGATCCATTATGTATTTCCATTTCCTTTATACTTGTATGCATATTAGATCCGCTTTTGTACTTGACATGCGGACATGCTTTACTATTTTTGAGCATGGGTATGCTTGCCTCAGACAACAGTTTCTTTCCAATTTCTTTCGATGGATTGGCAGGCTGAATTTTGGTGAGTCCTCCTCAGTCTCGAAATGATTCCTTCCATACACTTAATACATTTTGGCCATCATGTACCCCTTCTGACCTTATATATTAGGCGACATTTGTTATAGCACCATTTACCACTCTTGGTAGATTTGATGCTCTGACTATGGCCTAGGGCAACCCTTCCTTCCAAACTTGGTCCAAAATCTAAAAGATAGTGTTTTATTCCCTATACTCTATTTTTCCCTGTGATAAAAGCGTGTACACGCAGGTCAACATATATCCAACCCACGTACATATGTTAAAACACTTAAAAAAATTAAATTTCCTTAATTTCGGGTGGAGTTCACAGGTTTTACTTGTTACTCACCTCCTATTGCCCGTGGCCCAACTATTTCCCAACTGAAAAAACTAATTTGGAGAGGTATAAATAAACCTCCATGGGAAGGCCTTAAAGGAGAAAGGATGAGATATGGATACTATAATGAGATTATCCCTAATCAAGTTTGAAGAATCCCTATGCCTCCTACACTCCCCAAATCTTCATGAAACCCTTGCTTCCTTGGTTATAGATATCCCCCATCTTTCTTGAGATATCCTTGTATTGGTGATGGAGGAAGATTGCTGAAGGTCGGGAAAGGACAGATCCGGAGGACAGTTCTGCTTGGAGCCGGAGAAGGACTCAGGTCGTATTTCTCGACCTTATTTATAGCTCACTTCAATAAAAAGGAATGTTGTTTTGTTTCTGATATGAAATATGTTTATGCATCAAAATTATGTTGTAATTCATTTATGAATCTTATATTGATGTATAATTAGTCATTCATTTATATGATTTCAAGTTAGCATCATGTATATGCTTTATGTTTCTACTATTGTGTATGTTCCATTTGAATAATTTTCAGGTTTCAATAACATTGGGAGAAGATGAGGGTTTGCACCCTGTGGGATCTACCCAAATGAAGGACATTCGGTTAAGGAAACTCCTACACGATTTAGTAGAATAAGGAGTTTTGATGATTGTTTGAGCATTTCTTGTTGAAGTTTGCCCTCTACTCTATTGGGGTTCTCAACTCAAAGCCCTAGGGTGGTTTCACCCGTAACACTCATCTATGTAACAGTGTACATGGGATCTTTCATTCACAATCATAATCTCTATGAGTCGACACTTCTTCATACATGTATCATAGATGGAGTAGGACTATTCTCGTTATATTTGTTGTATATGCTGGTTTAATTACATAGTAAGTTTAATGAGCTATTTCTTTGCTTAGATATGTTTGTTGTTGGATAGGTTCTATTATGTTTTCATGATTATTGTTTATTATGTGGAATAATCTACAGGTAATAAAAAATCCTTTATCTTCATTCCCAGGTCCCCCTTTAGGATAGTATTATTGCTTCCCTAATTGGAGGCTTGTTTCCCTTTACCAGCCATGGAAGTTCCCTGTGAATCTTGCATTTGGTGTCACACAATGCTTACATACTTGCTACTCCAAAGAGGCGTTTATGATCTCTCATGCATGTGTTGTAACTAAGGCACATCTTTGAAACCTTTCCAATGGTGGTCGAACCATAAAACCGAATGTGACTCCTAAACCAAACGTTGTGAGATATAATTAGGACCTCACATCAAGGAGATCCACTTACATGTTGGCAGAATACAACATCGTCAAAACCACCCTTACATTGATGTTGAGGACATCTACTTCTTGACAAATCTCTCATCCAGAGGGGCCAATGTTTCACTATTCAACCCTAGGGCTGAAGGTGAATCAAAAAATTACTACATAAGAGAATATTGTGTTCGAGGATCTCAAAAGAGCAATGGAAGGATTGAGATTAAAGACATCATAGAACTTCCACTAAAGACCATTTTGTTCACAATCACTCACTTTTGTGGAAGTGCAACTCCTCAGCTAGCCACAAAAGCACAAATGGAGTATGCATTAGATTATATGCAGCCAACCATATTTAATTGGTGTGAAGGAGTATTAACTAGTTTGAAAGGGTAGCCCACCAAAGAAAATATAGGGCATTTTAATATTTTGGTTATGGATCGATCGTAGTGTATTTTTATTTGGAGATAATTCCCTTACTATGCCCACAAGTTTCCATGGAGATGACAGGTCCTAGAGATCCCCGTATGCTACAATGGGTTAGTTTAATTGCACACCATGGAGGTGGTCTGTTAAGAAAGTTCACACCTACATTCTTCTGATGGTTGAGTTAGTAACTTCTAATGCTCAAGGATTACCCGTACACAGGTGTAAATTTAGTAGGTGATCCCTATATTCATATTTCTAAAGAAATGTAGAGGGGTGACATAGGTAAAACTTCTCACTTCTATTGTTTTGTATTTTTTAGTATTTTCCAAGTTTTTTTTTTGTTTTTAACTTTGTGCCAAGACTAAATATCTAAATACCATGTAGACATTGGACTAGTCAGACCAGCAACGATGTCACCAATAGCTAGGTGTGGTGAACAATGAGTGTGCATTATCGAGCATGATCCTTCGATAATAGAGACCTCAGCTGAGATTGAGGAGAACCTTGGAAGGCTGACAACAGAAATTTCAAACATCGAAATAGATTAAATTCCTCCTTGTTATCAGAGGCATACAACAAGAGTACCTAGATGGATTTGTCATCTGTTACGATGAATGGCTCGTGCCATCATCTGTTGTCATGAACATCATACTTAGTTCCTAGGCTTTTGAGCTAGATTTTGTGTTTTTGGTTTGATTAGCATGTATGTGTATAATAAAAGGTTGTGGGCCTCATATGTCTTGGACATTGTTTTTTAGAAACCCAAATTTTTTTACAGAATTTTTATCTATTGAGACTTCTTTTATTTACTTTGCCTACTTTTGTGTAATGTATTAATGACTACTATTTATTTTTACAAATGTTGCAAATGTTGATTTAATACATAGTTGTCCAATGTGTCAGTTAATGTATTTAAATGTCTTCGAATATGCTAATATTCAATATAACTAAATTCCTTTTCCAAGAGATGTACCCGTAAAAACATCCTTAACATTGACAAACTTTTGATTGAATAAACATTATTCAAATGTAATACCACGAGTTGAGAATCTAATCTAACAACTAGAAAATGAATATGAAGTGAAATGACATCAGATAGGAGTTCAATGACAACACTATACTCTACAATGTTGTTAGTTGTTTGATCAAGGAAAATTCCATGTAAACTCACTAATTCATCCGTAGGCGTATATATTTCCCATGCAACGAGAGAAAGATTCTAGGTACTACGACTAGTCCCATCAGCATAGCCAATGTAAGGTTTAGGGAACATCGACATATGCAAACCAAGTGTAAAATATGATCAAGGGAAAAAAAAGAAGCTCGTAAGAAAAGAAATTGCAGCACACCAAAAAACATGGTACAACAATGTACAAAGTACTTATGCAAACAAATTCTAGGCATAGTAATTTTTGAGATACAGTCCATTCCAAGGCGGAACTAAAGGTATTATTCAGTCATAATCAACTAGTTCATAAGCCCCCTTCGCAAGTACATGTTTGAATATGTAAGGGCCAAGCCAAATGGGCTTGAGCTTTCCATCTCCTAACTTATCATGCTCTTGGTCATATAATATGACCAAGTCGCCTTCATAAGAGACATGAGGGTTAATAGTTTTATCAAATTGCGTTTTAAGTGATTTCTTATTGGTCTCATTAGCTAATGAAACATCACAATGAATTTAATATATACACATTAAGTGCAACAAATATTCTTCCTTGACAGAAGTAGCAAGGAGAAGCTTGACAACTAGTTTCAAAGACTAGATTTCACATTCAATCGACAAAACAACTTCTAGACCATAAAATGACTAGAAAGGTGTAAATCTGGTTGCTGTTATGACTAAAGTACGATATGAACTTAATGTAAAAAACAATATAATGTGCCAATTCGATCGATGAATCCATACGATATGTTGAAGCATCGTTTTCAAAACCTTGTTTGTGGCTTCAACCTAGCCATTGGCCCGTGGATAATAAGGAATAGAGTTATCGTGACATAGCCCCAACTTAGTAGTTAACTCAAACATCATATAATTTCTAAAATGTCTGCCATGGTCCATGAATATGGCTTGTGGTACATCAAATCGTGCAATAATGTGATTGAAAATGAATAATGCGGTAGTTTTACTACTGCTGTCAAATGCAGGCATCACCTCAACCCATTTTGTGAAATAATCAACTACAATGATAATATAACCATGCTCCTTGACCGAGTGAGGATTACATGTCATAAAGTTTATTCCCAATTTGGAAAAAGGACCAACAACAACTACTGGATGTAAATGAGTGGGTGGAGCACACACTTTTCGATTATAAATCTAGTAGGCATGACATTTCTAGACTACTAAAATGGAATCTTTAAACATGGTAGGCTAGAAATAACCAAAACATAGGATCTTTTAGGTTGTAGTGCAACCAAACATATGCCTTCCACTAGAATCAAATTATATAGTTCATAGAATCCAATTATATAGTTTAATCATGATTGGATTTGATTTAAATTGTTTGTCAATAGGTAGCAAATAAAATTGGCTCAACAGTTTAATCTGAGTCAATGGAAACAATAAGTGGATAGAAGTAGATTAAAAATTAAAAGAAAAATGTTGAGTTGCTAGTCTAAATGCACTCGGGTGACTAAGATTAAAAAAAATGTTATGAAAGTAAGGGTAGGTAGAGAAATGAAATTGGAAAATGATAGGACTTTTATCCTAAGGCAGAACATAGAATACATTTGTATATGTTGATTGGTTTTAATTAACCATAAATTGTAAATATCAATGTTATTTGAGATATTCAAACTTTATTCATTCATTCACCATACCCCATACCCTTCGCATGTCACATCCGCTATAACTCTGGACCCCACCATCACTTTCTGCCCTATCACATTAAAACTCGTTCACATATTTTTCATCATGCACACTCCCCCGAGATCTGACAGTCTACCTCGCTCCTCGGCCCTCCTTTGTCATCCGAACTTTATCGGGGGGGGGGGGTCCGAAGTCAGTAGTTTTGGAAACCGCCCTCCAAAACTACTTTTCCTCCATCCTAGTCTTTCGGGACTTAAAATCTTGAAACAACTTACCACCTACACTTACTCCCAAACGCAGTTTTCATTCGATCATTTACTGTTGCTCCTATGCCATCATCCACGTTTGCCCCATGTCACTTCCTCCGTCCAATTAGTTGCTGCCTATTTGTCCATTATTCATTTAATTCCCCATTCCCACTCATACATCAATATTCCATTGATCCATTAATAAGCCCCGTTGGATAATTAATGACAATTTAACCATTGATTAACAGACCCGCTCCATGTTTTTCATTATAAGCCTTGTTTTTCACAAAAACCGTTACAGAATGCATTCTCATAATTTGTTGGATATTTGAAGCTTGCAGTCAAAACGACAGATTCATCATTCAACAGAATTTTCAATTCTGTTCAGAACCAAGCTGACATCCAGGTCCACCTAATCCATTTTCAGTTATATTGTTTTTCTATTATTACTGTGTTTCAAACCAATTCTTCCCATTTTCGTCAAGTTCAGCTTGCAATTCACTTAACAAAATGCCTCCTAAGGGAAAGGAAATTGTAGAAATCCCAAATCCCCTCATTCATCCACAAGTTGAATTCCATCATACTCCCCTGGTCAATAGAGACTGTAAAATCATTGAGTCTTCCTCTCAATTTGATTTATATGAAATCTATTGTTGGATGGAGGATCAACTAGTTGATCAAACAGATGAAATAGGACTTTGGGACTCCCACCTTCCTCACTACATTTTCCCTCAGATACACAAAGCACCTGAATTTCTTAGGAAATGCCATGAATCCTATGATCCTAGTTAAAGAGCTATCATTTCACAGACAGGATAAATCTGATGTTTCATCAATGCTCGGTCTATTGAACAGATGTTGCAAACTGATATGATAATCACCCTATGAGTGACCTCAGTTAAAGATTTATTGAATATAGGTATTACAGACTCATGTGCTGGTGTGTGTGTCTATGTTATTTAAGCAGCGGATCAATCAGATTGCTAATACACAGACACTTGAAATGGAAAGACAACAGAGAAATACAGTAAGAAAATACAAGAACACAAGAATTTCATAAGGAGTTCACCCTATCCTCCAGGGTTACATCTCCGGTCCAGCTCTCAGTGGTGGCCTTATTTTATTGTGTCTTAAGTAGAGAATTAAAATACAAGGACTCAATATGAGTCTCCTGAAATGGAAATTTACTTGGAAGGGTGCTTCTTGGATGCCCCACACCACTAGAGTACACAGACTCTTTTGCCTACCAGTGCTATAACCTTCTAGTCTACAATGGAGGGAGCCTAATGTGGTTCTTAGTCCGGACGAATCCTCTCTGGGATGGCTTGAATCTCTCAAGCTCTCTAGTGCTCGATGGTGCCTTTGGTCAGCTTGGCCCTCTGTGTTCCATTCTGCTTTTGCTTCACTGTCTTCTTTGCTTCTCTGTTTTCTGTCTCTATGTGTTCCATCCTGCTTTCAGGGTTCTGGTTCCACCTCTCTCTTTGTATGTTTTCTGTCTATGTTCATGGCTTTAAGCCATTCGAGCTCAAGACTGTTCAGTTCCTCTTCCACCTCCGTTGAATCACCTTCTGCAGCTGCGTTTGGAGTTCCTTGTTCAGCGTCATCACCAAGCTCACAGGGAGTGGCCACATGTCCTCATGTAAAGCACCAGCCTACTTCGTCGGTTCATTTCTTCGGTTACGTCATGGAATGAGTCTTCCTCCACGATGGTGGTTAGAGTGGACCTCAAATATTTACAAACTGCGGCTTATTCCCTCATCGATTCTGCTTCCCCATCGGGTGTGATCTCAGTCGTCCGATCTGGATCCCCCAGATCCAACGCCGTCCACTCATTTCACGCGGTTGACTTTCTCAACCATTAGCATGCGATGAGAAGTGGTTTTCTCTCTCCTCCGCTTGCCACACGTCGATCGCTGAATGGAATTGCTCCGCTTTCATCCAAAACCGCTTACCGTTCAAGGAACCCCCAATCAATACCACCGGTTTTGGAGTGGTCCCACCTTTTAGCTTTTAACCCTTTTTTGCCTTTCAGCCTTCAGTTCTCCAGCTCTCCACACAACCAAGCACTCGAGGCTTCTCCATTTCAAATCTTTTCACCCAGCGATGCGTGATTAGCGTTAATCGCGCATCAAAAGCCTCCTCTGTTTCCTGATCCAAGCCTCCCAGGGGCCAATTCCGCCTCCCGCGCAGTCTCCATGGGCCTCGGTTAGCATGATTTGACCGAGGTCCTCGTCGTTCCACGCTGGCTGCCAACTGCCATTGGTTCAGAGGTTTTTTTATCGCTATTCTGAATTCTTTGATGCTTGTCCCAACCTGATGCAGTCATGGTTCTTTTGACAGTTATTTATGGATCAAATTCGGATCACGGCCTTCCCACTGAAAAAGATTTTTGTCCACCAAAAGTTGGTTTTTAGGGATCGACTAAGTGAGGATACTGTTGTCTCACCAATCTCAATCCACTTTGCACTGCTTGGCTTTGAACCTTTGAGCCCAATCCTGAGGTACTCCACATCTCCCTTACACATTGTCCTCACCTTCCTGTCTAGCACTGTGTCTTCTTGCAATTCATTAAGATATTCAGGTAGCAGGTCTTCAATAGAAGGCAATTTAATTTTCTCTTCAGGGTCCTCAATCATTTAAGGTTCAAACAATCTCAAGCAATCTGCATTTACGACTGAGTAGATGTGCATGTAAGCTAGTAGATCAAGGTGAAAATAATTTTCACCAATCTTCTCAAGTATCCTAAAGGGTCCATACCTGATAGGCTTTAGCTTTTTACCTTCACCTTGCATCCTATCCTTGCTGATATATAGCCAGACCTGGTCACCAACTTGAAAACTATGCTCCATCCAATGCTTGTCATGCCTAACCTTGTATTTGGCTTGGCTCTTTTCCATTTGGTCCTGTACTGCCTGGTGGATCTCCTGGATCTGTTCAATGAACCTAGTTTCCCTGTCCACATCATTGTGTTCATCAACCATGGTATCTTTACCAAAGACAAAATCCAAAGGAGACCTTGGTGTGAAACCAAAATAGGTCTCAAAAGGAGATATCTGTGTAGAAGAATGTTTTGCTCTATTGTAAGCATGATGCACATAACACAAGTGTTCATCCCAAAGCTTAGGATGTTTACTGCAATATCCTCTTAGTAATTGGATCACTGTCCTATTAACTACTTCTGTTTGGCCATCTGTTTGTGGATGAAAAGTTGTGCTTTTCTTTAGTTTGGTGTCTATCAGTTCCCATAGTCTCGACCAAAACTTCCCCATAAATCAGGTGTCTCGATCAGATACAATGGAAGTGGGTAATCCAAAATGAACCCATATATGTTCAAAGAATAATTTTGCAGTCTATTCAATTGTAATTTGTTTATTACAAGATATCAAAATACACATTTTGCTGAACCTATCCAAAAGAACATACAGATAATCATGACCTTTCCTAGATTTAGGCAGTCCTCCAACAAAATCCATGGAAACACTTTGCCAAGGGTGAGAAGGTACTGCTAAGGGAGTGTACAAGTCTAGTTTTATGTTGCTGGGCTTGCTTTTAGCACACATAGCATACCCTCTTACATATCTAGAAACTGTCTCATTCATTTTTGGCCAATAACAAAACCTTTGCAACTGTGCAACTATTTTACTTACCCCAAAGTGACCTGATATTAGAGAAGTGTGTGCTTCCCTAATTATCTTTACTCTCTCAGTTTGTGGAATGCAGAGTTTCCCACAATGATATAAGAGTTAGTCCTTCACATGATAGTCTAATTCTTCTACTCTTTTGCCTTGACTCAAAGTTTCATATACATCTTTAAAGTCCATATCTTGAGCATATTGTTCAATGTAGCTCTCATGTAGTACAAAATTATGGTTAAGTATGGTAGATGCATTTATAATGGGTCTAGACAACATGTCTACAACTTTGTTATGTATGCCCTTTTTATATCTGATGACTAAATGAAACTATTGTAGAAAACCCATCCATCTGTAATGTCTTGATTGTTGCAACTTAGTTTGGGAGTGTAGATATTGAAGTGGTTGATGATCAATATGTATTACTGTCTCTTTTCCCATTAAGTAATGTTTCCACTTTTTCACACTCTGAACTAATGCATACAATTCTTTATCATATGTAGGATAGTTAACTACTGCAGGATTAAAAGTCTCGGAATGATAACATATGGGTTTATCGTGCTGTGTCAACACTGCTCCCATGGCATAGTCACTGGCATCAGTTTAGATCTCAAATGGTCTTTGCAGATCTGGCAGTGCTAGTACATGTGCTATACTAATATTTTCTTTCAAGATGTCAAAGGCTTTTTGATGTTTGCCTCTCCACTGAAACATCTTGTTCAATCCTGTTAAAGCATGTAAGGGAGCTGCAATTGAGGAAAAGTTAGAAATGAACTTCCTCCACTATTGTATTGCTCTTAAGAAGCTTCTCACTTCTGTAATAGACTTGGGTTTAGGCCAGTTTACAATGACTGCCACTTTAGAGGGATCTATTCTCAATTCACCTCCCCCTAATATATGACCCAAGTAGTTTAGAGATGTTTTGCCAAATTCATATTTTGAGAGTTTAACATAAAGTTTTTCTCTTTTCAAAACATCTAATGTCTGCTTAACATGCTTTAAATGTTCTTCCCACGTTTTACTAAAAATCAGAATGTCATGCAGGTACACAATAACAAAATCCTCAAGAAAAGGTCTGAGTACATCATTCATTAATCTCATGAAAGTAGCAGGAGCATTGGTCGAGCCAAAAAGCATAACCAGCCACTCATACAATCCCTACTTTGTTTTGAAAGTAGTCTTCCATGCATCTTGCTCTGCAACCCTGACCTGATGGTATCCACTGTGCAAATCCAGCTTGGTGAAATAAACAACTTCCTTTAATTTATCTAAAATATCATCTATGCGAGGAAGGGGATAACGATTTTTTATTGTTATCTTATTCAGTGCTCAGTAATCAATGCACATTCTCCACAAGCCATCTTTCTTTCTCACCAAAACGATTGGTGACCCACATGGTGATGTGCTAGGCCTGATGAATCCCTTCTCGAGCAACTCCTACACCTGCTTCTTGATTTCAACATTCTCTAAAGTAGAAAACCTGTACATCCCAATGTTAGGCAATGGAACATCTTGCTACAAAATAATATCATGTACTATTCCCTTTTTGGGTGGCAGACCTTTAGGTTCTTGAAATAATACATCATACTCTGAAACAACCTTTTCTATATCAGCTTGCTATTCAGCATTACAACCCTCAAATATATTGGTTTTATTAGGTTTCTTTTCCTTTACAACCATAAGTAAGAATTGTTTGCATGAATTTATCATTCTTTTCATCTGCCCTGAGTTTATGAGAGTATAATTATTCTTGAGCTTATAAGCTCTTACAAAGTATTCGATTCCATCTTTAACAAGCAGATACTTGTTCTCATCTCTATAGAAGATAGCCTTTATATCATACAGGTAAGGAATTCCTAAAACAATTCCACATATATCCAAAGGAATTATGTCTAACTCAACCTCATCTACAAATGCTGACCTAAAAGAAAACTTGAGTTTGCACTGTCTAGTCACTTGTAGTTGTGCTTTATCATTCAACCATCCTAATGGGTATGGTTTCTTGTGAGGTGTAGTTGCTAATCCCAATTTCTTTACAATTGCTTTAGAAATTAGATTTACTTATGAGCCACTATCAAAAAAAGTATCAATATTTTGATGTTTACAACTCGAATATGGAAAAGCTCATGTCTTTTTCTCTCATTTTCTTCATCAATAACAGATTGAGCAGAATTACTAGTAGATGCTTCAGAATTCTTACCTTTTATACCTGTGGCTGCAATAGTTGTTTCATCTCTTGAGTCTGACCCCAAGTCTTTCTGAATAGCTACAGCAGTCTTCTTCTTCTTTCCCTCCAACTTCTTAGGTCTCAGCTCTGGATGCAGAATCTAACAATGCTCATCATCATGCCCATCCTTTTTACAGTGATTGCATGAAGCTTTTCTTTTCTGTGCAGTATTAGCCTTCCTTGCTTTCCACTTCTATTTTCTTTTCTCCTTGCTCTTGCTTGCAGTGGGTTGGGATGGTCCCCCAACTTCTAGATTTCCATTCTTTCCTCTAGCTTCTAGATGAGTAGCTTGTACAGATACCTCATCTATACTAGTGGGATTAAACATGAGGATGGTATGCCTCAAGTAGCTGTGTAGACCACCAATGTACTTCAAAAGAGTCTCTGGTGAGTCTAATGAGATACCCAGCATCAATGCTCTCTTTCTAGATTCTTGAGTATACCCTTGCACACTTTTCCCTTTCAACTGTCGAAGAGTTTGCCAACTCATTATGGCTTGTTGCATGTAGGCCAATGGATAGAACTGCTTTTTGATTGCATAAACAAATTCACTCCAGACAAAGATGGTCTTACAATGTCTTTTCATATCAGCTTAGGTTTTGTCTTCCCACAAAACCAAGGTAGTGCCTCCTAGGCGTAGGCTTGCCAACTAAATCTTACTCTTATCTGAGTCTATGTTCTGTACCCTGTAATACACATCAATTTGTCTAATCCAATTGTCCAACTTTTCAGCATTTAGCTCTCCATCATATATAGGCAAATCAAATTTAACATCTAGCTTGATCAAAGATGCTTTCTTATTATGCATAAGGCTATTAGGAGGTGTGAGAAAGCTTTCCTCTTTCCCTTTTCCTTTGGAGTGGTCATGGAAGTGAGACTCATCTTCTTCTTTATCTTGTTTAGAACCTGAGGAGTCTTCATCCTTATGCTTTCTAAAGTCCTTATACATTTCTTCTACCATAGACTTTATAGCTAGGAAACTTTCTATGAATTGAGGGTCTGGCCCCACAGAACCTTCCTCTGACATTGTCTTCCGAGGATAGACTCTCCCAATTTCAGGATTAGTTTCCACCAACTCTCCTTCTCCTAATTTGAGCTTTGATCTAGTGAGCATTCAACAGCTAAACCAACACAAGCTTGTCTAACCTTACAGCCTAAAGCTCTGATACCACTTGATCTAATAATCACCCTATGAGTGACCTTTGTTAAAGATTTACTAAATACAGGTATTACAGACTCATGTGCTAGTGTGTGTGTCTATGTTATTTAAGCAACGAATTGATCAGATTGCCAATACACAGAAAATTGAAATGGAAAGACAACAGAGAAATATAGTAAGCAAATACAAGAACACAAGAATTTAATAAGGAGTTCACCCTATCCTCCAGGGCTACATCTCCGGTCCATCTCTCAGTGGTGGCCTTACTTTATTGTGTCTTAAGCAGAGAATTACAATGCAGGGACTCAATATGAGTCTCCTGAAACTGAAATTTACTTGGCAGGGTGGTTCTTGGATGCCCCACACGTGCTAGAGTACACAAACTCTTTTGCCTACCAGTGTTGTGACCTTTTGGTCTACAATGGAGAGAACCCAATGTGGTGCTCAGTCCGTACAGATCCTCTCTGGGATGGCTTGAATCTCTCAAGCTCTTTGGTGCTCGATGCTGCCTTTGGTCACCTCGGCCCTCTGTCTTCCATTCTGCTTTTCCTTCACTATCTTCTTTGCTTCTCTATTTTCTATCTCTCTGTGTTCCGTCCTCCTTTTGGGGTTCTGGTTCCACTTCTCTCTCTGTATGTTTTCTGTCTCTGTTCATGGCTTTAAGCCATTTGAGCTCAAGACTATTCATTTCCTCTTCCACCTACGTCGAATTGCCTTCTACAGCTGTGTTTGGAGTTCCCTGTTTGGCGTCATCACCAATCTCACAGGGAGTGGCCACATGTCCTCCTGTAAAGTGCCAACCTGCTTCGTCGGTTCATTTCTTCGGTTACGTCATGGAATGAGTCTTCCTCCACCGTGGCGATCAGAGCGGACCTCAAATCTTTACAAACTGTTGCTTATTCCCTTGTCGATTCCACTTCCACATCGGGCATGATCTCAGTCGTCTGATCTGGATCCCCCAGATCCAACACCATCCGCTCATTTCGCGTAGTTAAATTTCTCAACCGTTAGCGCGCGATGAGCGGTGGTTTTCTTTCTCCTCTGCTCGCCACGCGTCGATCGTTGAGTGGAATCACTCCGCTTTCATCCAAAACCGCTTATTGTTCAAGGAGCCCCCAATCAATACCGCCGATTTCGGAGCGGGTCCCGCCTTTTAGCTTTTAGCCCTTTTTTGCCTTTTGGCCTTCGGTTCTCTGGCTCTCCATGCGACCAAGCGCTCAAGGCTTCTCCATTTCAAGCCTTTTCTCCCAGCGATGCGCATCAAAAACCTCCTTTGTTTCCCAATCCGGGCCTCCCAGGGGCTAATTCCACCTCCCATGCAGTCTCCATGGGCCTCGGTCAGCGCGCTTTGACCGAGATCCTCATCGTTCCACGCTGGCTGCCAAATGCCACTGGTTCAGAGGTTTTTTAATCGTTATTTTTAATTCTTTGATGCTTGTCCCAACCTGATGCAGTCATGGTTCTTTTGATAGTTCTTTATGGATCCAATTCGGATCACAGGCCCCAACTATTGCACCAACCCATCCTTTTTCTCATGAAGGCCTGATAGAAGCTTATCAAAAGCTAGATTTCACTAAAAGATCTCAAACTCTTGAACTTTTCCTAGCTGGAGATAGCCCTCTACCTAAAATAAACCCTCCATATGATTCATCCATGTTCCCAGACAAGACCAAGAAAATTACCACTATTCTTTCTTATCTGCTTGGTTAAAGTTTTGATCAATATTAAATGAAGCCATCATAGGTTTCTTGTCTATCCTTTCTACTGATTCCAAACCCACTGTTCTCTATAATTTTAGCCAATTTCTAGCTGAGGCCATCCATGAACAATTTGTCCAGTTTAATACTGAAGAAGTATTCAAGTATGCTTCAGTACTTGTATATCTTTTTATATATTTTCAAGGAGACAAGTTTCCATTCACCTTGTAGAAGTTAGATGAAGAAGGAAATCAATAATCAGTGATATTTTTGACTTCTATGGGAATGAAGGAGAAGGAAGAATTTACATATAAATAGTTCATAGAATTGTTTGTTCATCCAGCTATTAATCTTATGAGTAGCACTCCAGTACCAAGAATCAATGATGAAATTGTGAAAGTATTACAGTTGATTTATCAAGCCACAATAGGAGATTGGTATCTTTACCAAAATTATACAAAAGTCAGAGTCTATGGCTGTGAGCTTCCACCCTACAAACTTCCTAAGTTCCTCCCTATCATAATTTTTGCATTGGAATATATTAGGCAGAGGTTAAATGCAGATGAAGTACATTTTGTAGATGCAAAGAAGAAATCATAGTTCAAGCTAAAGGCTCAGGTTGGTCCTTTCATTTGTAACACTAGAGCAAATGAAGAAGAAGCAAACAAGTTATTGAAGGAAACGAAGTTTGGTCTCAACTTCACTTGGTCTTCTGACGCAATGGGAGCAATTTCAAAACTCAGGGTTGAAAATAAGTTTACTGCATACCACCACATAGCCAGGCCTGAAATAGACACTACAACAAAACCCTGTGATTAGTGTCCCTTTTTTCTTCCTTTTTTGCATCTAAAGCCCATTTTTGGTGCTATTTGTGTCCATTCATCAAATATGGTGCAAAAATTGATGCAAAGTTTGCACCGAGTTTTTCACCAAGTTTAGCACCAGATATTGTAATAGGTTTTGCATAAGGTTTTACACCAGGTTTTACGCCAAGTTTTATGCCAAGTTTTGTGCCATCTTTTGCACCATGTTTTGCATCAAGTTTGGCACCTAATTTTGTTTCACCAATTTTTTTATCATTTATTGCATCCACTTTTTGCGCCTACACTTGCATCAACTTTTTCATCATCTCTTGCATCCTCTTTTGCATCATTTTTAAAATCATTTTTTGCATCCATTTTTACAACATTTTCTGCATCCCCTTTGCGTCAAGATTTGCATCAGGGTTTGTGTCTCATATTGCATCTACTTTTGCATCGAATTTTGTTGCATCAACTTTTTCATCATATCTTTCATCCATTATTGCACCCATGTTTACGTCCACTTTTGCATCCCTTTTTGAATCTTATTTTTCATCTTCATTTGCTTCTTTTTTTGCATCTATCATTACATCCACTTTTGTTGTGACATTATTTGTACCATGTTTTGTACTTACTATTGTACCCATGTTTGCTTCCAATTTTGCATCCATCTTCGCATCCACTTTTGCATTAAAATATTGCATCTATTTTTGCATTCACTTTTGTGTTGGGTTTTGCATCTCATTTTGTATCTTATTTTGCATCTACTTCCATTGCATCCATATTTTTCATCCAATTTTGTTTCTGCTGTTGCACCCATGTTTGAATCCACTTTTGCATCCCTTATTGCATCTTGCCTTGCATCCAAGTTTGTATCTTTTTGTGTTTTTTATTACGTCCACTTTATCATCCACTTTTGTTGTGCCATATCTTGTGCCTATCATTGAAACCCACATTTTCTTCCAATTTTGCATCCACATTTGCATCCTCTTTTGTGTCCAAGTTTGCATCAAATAATTTTTATGTTTTTTGCATCCCATTTTGCATCTACTTTTACATCCACTTCTGATGCGTCCAATTTTGAATCTAATTTTGTGTCCACTATTGCACCCATGTTTGGTCCATGTTTACATCCATTTTTTAATCCAATTTTTCCTCCTTTTTGCATCCAAGTTTGTGTCTTTTTTTTGTTCATTGTTGTATCCACATTTATTTCACAACAATTCATGCTAAGTTTTATGCCTACTATTACACCCATGTTTTCTTCCACTTTTTCATCCATGTTTGCATCCTATTTTGTGTCCAAGTTTGCATCTACTTTTTCATCCACTTTTGTGTCAATTTTTCTGTCTTGTTGTGCATCTACTTACGTTGTGTCCACTCTTCATCCAATTTTACGTCTATTGTTGCCCCCATTTTTTTTTGACTTTTGCATCCATTTTCCAACACTCATACATTTTTTGCATTGATGATATTTCTTATGACATTAACAATTATGAACAACTGATGACAATGTCAATAATTATGACGATGATGATAACGAAGATGATGTCGATGACATGATTTGTGATTATTATGATAATCAAAATGATGATAAAGATGATGGGGGTTATAATGACAATGATGATGGCGATGATAATGACCATGGACAATATTCCCAATTTTTAAATTTTGTCATGGTCATAATCATAATCATTATCTTTAGAGTCATCTTCCAAGTCATTATCATTTGATCATCATTATCATTATTTTCATCTTGGTCATCATCAACAACAATAATGGCATGAATGATGATTTCATGATGAAGTTGACAACAATGATGATAGAAATTACATTAATTATGATGATGGGGATGATGAAAATTATAATGACGATGATAATGGTAGTGATGATGATGATCATCGATCATCTCTAAAAAATAAATTTGTCATTTCTCTTTCATATATCATGTGTCCTAACAACCCTTTTTGAGCACTCGTAATATTTTTTGGGTTGATGATATTTCTTACGACACCTATAATTATGAAAAATTGACGACAATGTCCATAATCATGATGATGATGATGATGACGACATGAATGGTGATTATGAC
Organism: Pinus tabuliformis; assembly: GCA_031772625.1. NCBI lineage: Eukaryota > Viridiplantae > Streptophyta > Pinopsida > Pinales > Pinaceae > Pinus > Pinus tabuliformis. Next base: position 908,960,944 of record CM062813.1, read on the forward strand.
GATAATGCAATGATGAGATTGATGGTGGTGATGATGATGATAATGAAGATGATGACACTCCCTCTAAACTAGGGAGATACTCATAATGAGACAAAAAGTACTCTCAAGTTGAAATATTCATATAAGAAGGGATCTGGATTGATAAGCATCAACGATGATTTACATCATCATAGCCAACATTGTCAAAATAGAAAGGCCTTGAATAAAAAGTTATATCTCTCCATTAGATCATAGCACAATGTTGGGAGGCATAAATTTGGACACCACTGCCTCTTTAGGCACTTACCGCACTAGGATGTTCATCAAGCATTTCCTCACATGATCATTTCCTAATCCACTGTCATAGTATTTGACACCAGGAAATGTCGATCCTCGTGACTATTCTTATCTTGGATTAATGTACTTGACTTATGGTGGTTAGTCCTAGTCAAAGCACAAATTCTCAAAGAATATTGGCCCCAGATGTTTATCTAATCCACCATTCTCCCTACTGGTGTCTTTAGTAGGCTTACGACTGTTATTCTCGGCCATAGTACATGACAAATGGATAATATGGTGTCAATGCTCACTCCCTCTCAACCAGGTAGGAGACATCCACAAGCATAAGCGTTTCTCAAGAATACCCATCATTTTCATAGGGAATAACAATATTAATTTGTTTTCAACGCATGACGCCTTTATGATTAAGCATTCATAGATTTGTGGCAAAATATTTCCCCTTTTGTCATTTGTGATGAAAGAAAATAAAAAAGTGAAAGCCAAAATCATTAAAGATACACTATAATGATTTATCTAAGTCTAAACTCTAAGGTTAAAGTGAAAATTTATCTAAATATTATATCTATGAGTTGTTCAAAACTTATGAAAATATTATTCCCTAAGTCCTATATATAAGAAAAAACAAAAGAAAGAAAAATAAGGCCCAATGAATGGTAACTCATGTATTCACACCCTCTTTGGAAAACATATGAATATATACACTCCTAGTCACACTTGATCACATGTTTGTGATGGTTAAATCATGAAGTCCTCTTTTCCCCTTTCATTTTCACTTCATCATTTAAGCACCTAATTGAGGATCTAGGGAATTTTTCTTGCCTAAGGGTTTCATGTATACTGTTGGTTTACTTATGTACACTATGATCAATCATGTGACAGAGTGAAATACTTAAGTTTGTGGAGTTATTAGAACAGTGTATTAAGTTAGTCACCACACCCACATGTATTACATGTCATTAATCCACATGTGTGGGATGGAGACTCATTGCTTGAGAACTTTGATGGATACTACTTTAGGGCCTTGATGGTATATCTTACAAAATCTCTTTGTAAACATTGTGATTCATCCTTTCTTTTCTTCGAGACACTTGATAATATTGAAGTCACTCCCAATAATCCACAGAGATGGGGAGTATAAATTACTTGTGCTGGAAATAGAATTGAGAAATAGAGGTTTTCCATTTGCGATATTGAAGTCATAGACTTTGGATACATGGTAGTAGTCCTCGATGTCACTTAACCAAAATTATATTGTCATAATGCGAAAAGAGGTAAACATATTGGTAACCTTGATTTCCTGATCATTCAAAATAATAGCCATTCCACCCAAGTATATCTAATCATCAATCGCTACTACTTGGAAATTCCTCCCCCATTTTCTAATTATATCAGGTAGAAACTCACTTAATATTTTTATTTCTTATATCAACATTATTGATGGGTGCTTTGTGTACCATTTTTCTTTTAGGAGTATTTGTTTTCCTTTACTATTGAGGTCCCTCATGTTCTATGAGACTATTTTCATGGAGAATTTACACAGAAAGGAAGTATAATGTGACTAAAAAAAACATGTTCCAAGATTTAAGTTATTGGACAATGCCACTTCATGACTCCTATATTTCCTTAACTTGGGATTGAATGGTGAACTTGATAGCCTTAAGGGAAATTAACCAATGAAAATCTCAAAAAGAGGTGACTTTTGACTTTATCACATACAAGTTAATATACTAAAAAAAATATCCATAAAAATTTCATCAATCAATGAATCTTTAAAAAACATATCCAAAAAAATTTCATCAAGAAATGAAGCATTACATTATAAATTACAATCTATAAACCTTTTGGGAACTTTTTGCTAAACCATGTTCAAAACCAACATATTTAATATTAATATTTAACAATAATATGGAAAATAACACATTTTCATAAATTAAATAACATGTTATCAATCCTAAGAAATGTCACTAACATAAAACTAAAAAGCATGCAACTAATGGGAGTGACCACTCAAGGCCACCATAAGACAATTAATCTATTAAGACAAGGATTAATGGGGAAGGAAATCTACACAGGACAAAGGCAAACCTGTTTTAACTTTATTGTTTTATTAGGTGCAAGTTGAACATCTCAAGATATAATGAAGAGAAGAATTATTTTTATTGCATTAAGAAAACCCAAGCACATTCTATAACTTAGCAAGGAAGAGATGTATAATACCCATCTTAGCGACACAATGCATGGAATTAAGCTACTTTTTTTTATATATAATTTAAACTTATATCATAAAATCACAAATTTAGCATGAATGGATGTTTAAAATCCATTTTTTTTTAAATAAAATATAATTTTTGTTATAAAAAAAAAACAGAAACTAAATATATTTTTTTAGAAAATAAAAAAATACTAAACTAAATATATATTTAAAAAAAAAAACTAAACTTAAGCAAATAAATCTTATTTTTTTTAATTTAAAATATTTTTTAGAATTTTTTTAAACACTTCCCTCCATTTTAAGAAGAAAAAATAATAATAGAAATAAGGACGGACCAAAAATATTCCTTTCCTCGGTAAGTGTTTCCCACCATTCATTCCACTCGCTTGAGTTCTTTCATAAAACAGAGATAAGTGTTATTTCACACTCTTTTGGAAAAGCCTATTGAGCTTCTCTTATGATATATCTATTGCTTGATGGAGTCCTTGATATATTGATCAAGTTTTGATTCCTTGGAGATTAATTAGAGCAAAGAAAACATGAGTAATCTTAATTCCAAGTTCAATGCCTCTAATGGTGGACATAAGGAAAGGGAGGGGTTTCCATTGTGGTCATAACTCGAAGTTCATTGTCTCTGATGGTGGACGAGGCAAGCGAAGGGGTTGCGGTCATGGTCATGGTCGTGGAGTTTTCTCTTTTACATTATATTTAGGGAGTTCAAAGCAATTTGAATGGAATCATTGTCGTCACTAGGTATAATGGATTAAGTGTGATAATGGATAAAATGAAGTAATTATTTGTGAGCATTTTTTCTTGAATGAACATTAGGATCCATCTTATTATAGAGAAAATTACATGCATTAAAAATAACTCAATATTTCATGTGACATTCATATTGTATGCGACTTATTTTTCATTAAAAACAAGTTACTTTTTCTTGTGACATTCTTTTTTGTTAAAATTTCTTCTATTTCTAATCTGAATTACAATTGTAATTTGAAATAAAGCTTCCGGTAAATATTAATTTACCAATTCTGCATGGAAATCATATGAAACATTCACAATATAATATGAAGAACAAACGGGTACCTACTTCATATGGATTAAAAAATGCTTCTACTACTTAATGTGAATTACAAGTGTAATCTTAGTTGGATCTCCAATATATCTTAAGCCATATTTTCATTTTATTTTTAGTACTATTAAATGTTATTATGTCCTACCTCATTTTATTGTTAGCATTGTAATAAAAATATGCATTTTGCTATAGAATTAGTACTAACATGTAATATTGATTTTTTTTCCAAAATGCTATAGGTAATGACCATGAAGATGATGATATAGACTATGTTTAGATTAGATCATATATCAAAGATGATGATGATGAGGATGAAGATGGCATTGGTGATGATTATGTGGATGATATTATCAGGATGGTCGAGATGATGGTCATGGAAATGATCATGAGGATGAGCTTGACTATGATTTTCTTGGTGCTAGCTAGCCATGTGTTATTTTTTATATTTAGTTGGATATCTTAATATGGTAATCATACATTTTAATTTTAGTTTAGTTGAATAATGATGATGATACTATCGGTACTATCTTGTTACCTTATGAATATGTTGAAAATTGTTTACAATTTTTTTATGAAGAATTATTGTGTATGATGAAATTCCTATTTTTTTATGGATGTTGTGAATTTACCTTAGCATAATACTATCTATGAAACATTTTTATTTGGTAATATTACATTGAATTTTAGTTGATTTGATTAAATATGATGATGATATTATCATTTTTATCTTGTTATTTTATGTATATATTGAAAATTATCAACATTATTTTGATGGAGAATTATTATTTATGATGATATTACTATCTTTTGATGGATGTTGTGAATTTACCTTAGAATATGGTGTTCATGAAATATTTTGATATGATAATCACACATTTCAATCTTAGTTGATTTGATTAAAGATGATGAGGATATTATTAGTATTATCTTGTTACTTTATACATGTGTTGAAACATGTCAATGCTTTTTTATGGAGAATGATTATGCATGATGATATTACTACTTTTGGATGTAATGTTGTGAATTTACCTTGGAATAATGATATCTGTGATAAATGTTGATTTAGTAGTAATATATGTATATTGAAAATTGTCAATGATTTTTTGATGGAGAATTGTTATATATGAGGATACTGCTATATTTTTTATGAATGTTGTCAATTTCCCTTAAATTTGTTTACAAATATTAAGTTATGAATTTGAATTGTGATATATTCTTAAATGTGTTATACATGAAAATACCTCCTCATCATCTTGGAGGAGAATACTATGTTGTTGGTTGAAATAACCCTTTCTTCTAAACTATATAAGCCTATAATACAAGTTATGTACCATGAGGACCACGTTATCCTAGTCTATAACAAGTTGTCCCCTTCATCTAACTTTTGTTACCAAAATTCTCACATTAGAGGAATTTTCAACTCAAAAAATAACCACCTAAGAAAAAATTAAGAAACTAATGAAATAATGCCATGTGGACAATTTTTTAATATATCATTTTTAGTATTCTTTTACCAAAATTACCCAAATAAATGTCACATTTATCAAAATAATATATGTATTTTATATTTAAATTAATATATTAGCACAAGATTTAATAAAATTTAAATTAAAAAAGCAAATTCAAAATTTAAAGGAAATTTAAATTTAAATTTAAAGGAAATTTAAATTACCCAAATAAACGTCACTTTTATAAAAAATAACTGTCTACATGTATTTTATATTGAAATTAATTTATTAACACAAGATTTAAGAAAATTTAAATTTAAAAGGAAAATTTAAAATATAAATTTAAGTTACTCAAATAAATGCACTTTTATCAAAATAACCATATATTTATATTTTATATTTAAATTAATTTATCAATACAAGATTTAATAAATTTTAAATTAAGAAAATAAATTTAAAATTTAAATTAAATTTAGGATTTAGGATTTTATATTTAAATTTATTTATTTAACACGCCATGATTTACCCTTCATTAAAAATATTCTCGATATTCTAACTTTTATAGATTAAGATATTAATTTTATTTTTAATATTTAATATAGTTTTGGGTCACTTGGGCACCATTCACAGTTAAATTAGGTAAGTTATATTATTAAAAAAAAATCCACTGCCTAGTCACACCTGTATGTCTTTTAAATTTTAAAGGATTTTGATTGGCTTACACATTATGACATGGAAATTCAATGTTAACATTTTAAAATGAAAATTCCTCTAATGTGAGGAAAAAAGCTCGAGTTAACTAGAATTTGACACTCTTGTTCACTTTTGGAAACTCATATGGTGGAATGTGATCTCTTTATCCTCATCTTTAGATTTTTCCTAAAAAATAAAAGCATACAAAAGTGGGAAAGAGCCATAAAGCATGGGGAAGCTTTTTCCTAAGCATAAAAGCATCTAAAAAGTGGAAAATGCCATTTTTATATGAGGAAACATTATTCACCCAAAAGATTTTGCCAAAATTGAACTAATGAGGAATTTGGGAAATCTTCATAGCCTTCACTTTCCTATATATTGGAGGCTTGGCCATTGAAGAAATGATGGGAATTCATGTATTGTCACGCTGCTCAAATCTATCTTGAGAGGGAGAGTTTTGGAGCTAGGAGTTGGGGGAGGTGTTGTTGCAACTGCATCTGATGGTTGTAACTTTCCTCTAACTCCTTTATTAATATAGATTAGTTGTTCTTCCTTCCATATGCTACTATTCATTCTTTACTTATTCTATTTAACTAATGAATGTATGGGATTTTGGTTTATATTTATTTATTTAGTAATATTTATATGTTTATGATAGTTTCAGTTATTAAGATATTATGTTGTGAAGTTTTCTTTGTTCTCTCTCTTGTGTGTAGGACCAAGATTTGGAGCTATCTATGCGCGCTTCCCAGCTACACTAAAAACTCCAACAAGACCTGCATGCAAGGAATCACACGAATTCATTCTTCTTTTCTTAATATATACTCTACATCTTGATCTACTGAGAATCTTGAGCCTTAGAACAACCTTTCTCCTAATCAGTCTATCTTAGGTTTCTGGGATAAACTGAGAGGGTTTTATGTTCATCTAACTGTGCATTAAATCCTACAGCAAAATGATATTTAGAAACTGTAATATATTTCACTATGTAATAAAATTAGTAAAATTGAAGTAAAAGTAAAACTCTAAACAAGAAGCCAAAAGTGGATGTAACCATCGATGCAAAATTGGGAGTATAATTGGATGTTAAACTAGCCATCAAAACAAGATGCAAACAATGAGACAAAAAGGGTTTTAAAGTAAAATTAAAAAATGGTGCAAAACTAGACACAAAGAAGGGAATAAAATAGGGCATACAAAACGATACCAAATTGGGCACAAACAAGGATGCAAAAATGGACACCAAAATGAGGATGCAAAGAATGGTGTAAAATTAGGATGAAAAATTGGGTGCAAAAAGGATGTAAGAAAAGACACAAAACAAGAAGAAAAATGGGACTAAAAAATGGTGAAACTAAGGATGCCAAAAATGATGTGTAACTAGATGAAAATTCAAACTAAAATCTAGGTGCAAAATGAGATGCAAATGTGGACACAAAATGTGGCAGAAAAAAGGATGCAAATTTGGATGCCAAAAAAGACGCAAAATTAGATACCAAAAAGGATGCAAAATTAGACATAAAAAATGGTGAAAATTTGGGCACAAAAGTAGAAAAAATGGTGCGAAAATGGGCATAAAAATGGCTCAAATTTGGATGCAACATTAGATGCAAAATAAGGTGCAAAAAATGATCCAAACCTTGGTTCAAAAACAAATGCAAGAGTAGACGAAAAAAATGGCTCAAAATTGAAAGTAACATTAGACACAAAATGGGATTCAAAGCAACACATGGTCCAACATAGAGTGAAAATTTAGATGCTCAAAAGGATGCAAAATTGGATGCAAGAAATGTTGTTTAAAATGATGCTAAATTGGATGCAACAAATGATGCAAAATAGGATGCAAAAAAGGGAGACAAATGAAACGAAAAATTTGGTGAAAAATTTGGCACTAAATCAGATTCATCATATGGTGCAAAATTAGATGAAAAAAATGGTGTAAAAAAAGGCAAAAAAATTGGTGCAAAAATAGATGTAAAAATAAGTACAAAATTAGAAGCAAAACATGGCACAAGACTAGATGCAAAAACTGGCACAAATTCGATGCAAAAAAAGGCACTAAATCAGATGCAAAAGATGATGTAAAACTCGATGCAAATTACGACACAAAAAAAAGAAGCAAAGAATGGCACAAAACAGGAAGCAAAAAATGATGCAAAAATAGATGCAAAATATGGCACAAAACTAGAAGCAAAACCTATTGTAAAAACAAATGCAAATCTTGGTGCAAAATATGATGCAAAATTTGGCGCAAAAAATGACACTTTAAAAATTGTACAATAGAGCTAGATTTAGCGCCAGGATGGTTATCCCAGTGGAGAGAAAAATACACTAAAATCTGGTGCTAAATCTGTTGTAAATTGCTTGTTTTGTGAGAGCAGTACAAAAATCATTTAGAATGGAAGGAGAACACCCTTCAAGAAGCTGAAGAACAGGAAGTCTCTACTTCAAATGTACAAACTCCTCTTGCACAGCAAAAGACAACTAAACGAGGAAGGGAAGAACAATCATCCCCTACAGCTGAAGCATCAAGACAGGGCTTTAGAATTGTACATAGAAAGAAGAGACCTAGGATCTCTGTGAAGGTTAGTGCAACAAATGAGCCACAGAAAACAACATTTGATGGACTTGGAGAGACTTTTCTTTTCACACAGTCTAGTGTATAGTCTATTGAGTCCCCCACTCATTCCACGACTTCTTAGGAACAGCGAGTGATTCAGACCAGTGGAACCAATCTAAAGGAAAAAGAAGATGATATATTTCATGTCTTCAGTGAAATTAAGAAGAAGAATGAGGAATTGAAGTTGAACACTTATACTCAATTCTGGAAACACTCTTCCAATTCTCAAGCTAGACTTCTTTCAGTCTTTGACTCTGAAAAGGGTAAGATGCAGATGGCTTTCTTACAAGCTCAAATTCCATAGCCCAGGACTCCTGCACATTATCAGAAGAAAACCTCCTTTGAGTTTAATGTAAAAGATGTACATCCAATTGACCAAATTGAGATGCACAAACAGACTAGCCAAATGATTTCTTCCACTTTAACTCACACTGCCATGAGTTTGTCAAAGTTGTAGGTCACCTTGGCCAATACACAGTCACAACTCAAGTTGGAAAAAATTTCCTCAGTCGCAAAGGACACCAAGATAAAATCTTTGGAAGATCCGGTGCTGAAGATGGGATATGATTCCTCAAATATAAATGTTGCAGAAGAACTTGTCAAGAAGAAAAATGTTGAACTCTTAGCATTAAGGAAGCAGCTAAAACTGCCAACTTCTGAGGACCCAATGACCAAGGAGATTGAAGAAAACGAGACTCAGAAATCTGACATGGTGAAGCTCATCATGGAACAAAATCTGCATCTAAAATAGATGGAGGAGAAAATGGAGAAATTGGTCAAAGAGAAAGAGGAAGCTGTGAAAAGAGCTCAAATTCCAATGGATGTAGTTCCTCTTTTAGCAGTCTTTATAACCAGAGTATCTACTTCAGGCACAACAACAGCTACAGGTACAGCAGAAGGAGTTGAAGAGCTTGCAAAAGTTGTTCAGAACCTGTCCATTCAGACAGTAGAAATCAAGAAGTTGCAAGATGAACTGAAGGAATTACAACATATGAAAGTAGTTGCAGACAATTCACATGCAACTTAGTTGTAGAGGGAAAAAAGTCAAATTGAAGTTTTGCATAAAGAAATCAAAGAATCTTACCTTGGAAACAAACTAGGTTTGGCAAAGGAGATTTTATGGGAAGAGATTACTGAATTAGTCAAGGATATTTGGCCTTATATCAAGATAATCTTTGATCAAAAAGACTTGTTGGAGAAAGCTCAAGAAGCTATTGAAACTATCTCCAAGGAAATTGAGGACATACCAGAAGTTGCCACTGAGGTAATCAAGTTTCTGAATTCTAAAGACAACTATGAGCTTGAAGAATTAGGTATAAATGACAGGACAACAACCATACTTGAAGTGAAGAAAATCATTACAAAGAAAAACCTCATTCTTTAGTTGGAGGAAAAATGCAACAACGTTAATGTCATAGTTCAACGATTTTTCAGTAGGTTAGAACCCTTGACCAACAAGGGTTTGCCCTCTATGCTTGTGATAAACGACAAATTAATGCCCATTGAAGATTATGTTCAAAAGCTTACAGAGGTAGGTACCAATGCAGCTTCAGTTTCAAACATAAGAGGTGCAGCAACATGAAGGGTTGTGCTCAATGCACTCAGAGATGTCTTTTTCATTGTAAACTTTTACAAAATATACAGAAATGGATGAAGTTCACCGAAGGGTAACTAAGTTATCTATCCCAGATAAGAAGCATTGGGAACAGTTAATTGATTTACTTGACTAAAAAGAGGATCAAACAACATTCAATTTTTTGAGGAACAGTGATCAACAATTCAGCAGTTTTCATCTTTTTGAGGAAGAGTCATCAACAGCGAAACACCAAAATAGTGACAAATCGACTATGAGTTTATATTCCTGATTTTGTATTGATCTATTTTTGTAAATTTCTTTAAGATATTTTCTTAACTCTAAGATTGTATAAATAACTCTCTTCCACGAGTTATTAAGGGTTGCACCCTTGAAAGAAACATTTGTAAGCATTAAATGTACTTGGCTTTTTCTGAATCATTAATACAAATCAAAGGATTCTAAGTTTTCATTCATACAATTTTGTGTTCCATGTAAGTTTTCCAGTTTTCATTTAGTGTGTTCTTTCTTCATATTCTTAAGTTTTACAAAGATAAACATTTAGGAATAGTTGTGCTTCATTTAGTGTGTTCTTTCTTCATATTCTTAAGTTTTACAAAGATAAACAAGTAGGAATAGTTGTGCTTCAATTTACTCCTATAAGCTTCTGAAGTGATCACCTTTAAAGAGAATGAATTATATAAACTGTTTGTTTAACTAATTCCCTCTAAATCATAAAATCATGACCATCTTCTGTAATCTTAGTTATATTCTGTTAAACTTTCTGAACATTGTTTGAAGGTTTTCTTACTTATGACTATTTAATTATCTATTTGAAAATTGTAATAGTCATATCATTTTTCAGTTTCTGCTCATCACTAAACAAGCTATATCACTGTGTGGATTTTAATACTATTCAAAAAGGTTAGGCATGATTGTTTTAAATATGTTTCATACATTGGTCCTCCAAAATTAAAACAAAACCCCCAAAAACAAATATCTTAGATGTCCTGGCCTGATAGCTGACCATTATCATCTCAGATATACAACATAATCTAAGTACAAGAAAGTCTACTCACAAAAAAAGTTATTATATAATTCAAAAAAATTAAAAAATATAAATATCAAAATAAAATTTAACATTTCACATAACATAATATATTTTTTTATTGGTTTGATTTAGAGGAAATTGAACATTAAATCTAGATAATTTACCTAATACACAACCATCACCAATTTAGCTACCTCTCTAGACTTTCTCATAATATATTCTTAAAAAAATAGAAATAAATAAATAAACTTTCTCATAATATATTCTTAAAAAGAATAGAAATAAATAAATAAATAAACTGATATAAATTCATCTCTGATCTAAACTGTTTAAACATCTAAACATGATCAATTAAATTGTTTACCTAATACTGAGTTAGAATAAATCTGAACTACTCGTAGTCATTTAAAAATCTAACCAATGTACACAACATGCCTTCCTAAAGAAATCTGGAGTCTGAGGTTTCTTTCTGTAAATTTTATGGACTATTAGACTTTATATATAGATTGTATAGACTGCACTATATTGTTGATACGTGCTCATGAGTTTCTAAGTGTTTTCTTCGGAAGCTAGACTTCAGCTACATATAGGTAGCACTAGCATTGGCCTTTAGAAACGTCAATTTGCACTTCACACTTTAACTTACCTGAGTTGCAGAGACAACTGTTTGACAACATCCATACAATGTTTGCGTAGAAAGGAAAATAAAGCGCAGAGGCAATAGTACAGAAGGGGTCTTGTGCAAAACACTATTCAATGGTTGCTCACAATTTACAAAGGTTCTCCGGAGCTCCATTGCTTGAACATCACAAATGATTGCCGAGGCTTGTATTCTGGAGCTGTATGGCCACCTCCCTGTAGAATGTTCAGCTCATTATTAGCTACTGCATACCCAAGATAGATCAACCATCCTTCATTTAACTTTTATAACATGAAGTAAAGCGGAGAAAACTAATTGATCAGACTTTTTAAAACATCAAAGGGTATAACTAGGATTGGAATTTCAACCTTGACTGTTGCAAACGTCAGGTTGTTATCATATGATCTTGTGTATCTGCACACAAAATGGATACAACATCAATGTTTCTTACCTCAAACAAATGGCCCTTTTACTGAACGATAAGGAATAAACCTTAATTGTTCATGACCTGATTGAGTCACCAACCACAATGTCTTTTTCATGGTTCAATTGTTTGACAAAACCTTATTCTTGTAAGGCCTGATTAAGACACTAATCATATAATATCTGTTTTCATTGTGTTAGAATAGTTTGGGTGAATTTGACTTAATCATAGAGTCAATTTACAGTCGGCCATTTATGAGCTAGTAGTTTTGGTAACTTCTGGTTTTTAACAAGCTATGTAGCCTATTTAAAAGCATCAGAATCATCAGAAATTTATTGTAATGATACCTTTGGGCTAAGAATAGTAAATTTATTATTCACAGCGGATGTTACTTGCAGAGTTTTCAAAATAAAACAGGGTATCGATGTATTATTCTCGTTGTGTTTATCATGTATTTATTTCTATCTATTTTTTTAAAAACACGTTGTTCAATTTCTCACATAACCTGAAGGGACTAACCACAATGCCATCTGTTTTCATTGTTTAATTGTTTGAGACGATGAAACTATGCAACAAAAAGCTCTACTCTATCTCTATATAGACGAGTAAGAGAGGGTAGACAGGGTAGAGGACGGTTCTCTGCCGTAGAATCATCTATAGTGCAGTTTCCTTTTCAAACCAACACCAAATATAAAATTAAAGGCCATTGAATCTGAGCATCAAGTATTACCCTGCAATTTGTCGATCCACGAACCAAGGCCTCCAATCATCAACTATGGTATAGTTCAATGATCTGATCCATGCCTGAGTTCCAATGAATGGTACAATGAGATCATGATCACCACTGTCATGACAAAAATGCTAGTCAAATCCGATGGTGAACACTTGAGGGCTTATGCATAGTAATTCTACTAAGCTAAAGCCTAATTCGTAATCAAAATAAAAATGAACCTAAACAATTTTTTTTAACTATATTGGTATGAATGGACCTGTATATTAAAGCGCGGTAGCCTTTCCGGGTAAGATTGCGATGATATTCAACTACACTAAGAACATTACGATTATATTTAAAGCGAGGCGTGCACCTCTTCCACTCTCCAGTTATCTCCTCCTACAGAAGAAATAAAATTTAGATGAAAAAAAAAACTGTCATTTGTTCTAAAACAAACAAATATACACATTAACCTTGGAGAGAAATCACAGTAAGAGGGATGATGGATTAACAGGGATGATAGATGTTTAGTAATTAGCAAAATCATACTTTTGTACTTTAAATTTCGATCAGTAAACCTGCCAGAATTGGTGTCTGTGTGAGTAATGAGCATATAGGCAGACTATTTCACTCTCTTAAGGACACACCAGTAGCTTAGGAACTGCTGGAACTCATTTTACAAAGGTTTAAAAATTGGTTTGTGCTCTATAATCTCATTTTAAAAAGTGCTATGTTCTCTACAATGGGTCAATATGGTATGAGCCATGTGGACCTGCATATCCAGAGGACCGGGGCAAGTACTACGAAGGAAGGATCCCACTGGGTCTTGATTCCTAAAGAGCCATGTTCCTTCATAGGGAGGGAACTTCAAATGTTATCACCCAGCATGGCTTGTGGCCCCGTTCCAATCATATAAATGAAAGTCAGGAGCAGCATTCCCTACTTCCATTATTGATCAGATTAGGTTCTGCTACCAACATTCTCCAACAGAGCACTAGCTGATTAATAGAAGGTTATCCTTTGACTTCGGACACAGAGCTCAAGCAGGTAAGACTTTTCGATCATGGATACCATGTTCGTTTGGTACCCTTATGGAGTCACGAGGAATGAATATCTACCCAGGAATATACGAGAACCCTCAAATACATAGTGACTTGCAATGAAAAAACCAGAATTATATGGTATCAATTGTTTGACACTGGTCTATACTAGTACACGTGTAGATCAATATCATTTTAGTTCATTCATGAGATCGCTCTGCAAATAGATCATAATAAAAAAAATGGCCTATGGATCAAAACAATAAACATTTAAATGTTGGGAGTTGTAGTGCAAAAACTTCAGTCCAGAGAACCATAAAATGACATTATTCAAACTGCATGAGTTTCCTGCCATAAACATGTTGAAATGACAAAAAGAGAAGTAATAGTGACTGCCCAAGGGTCAACCAGCAGGGTCTAGGTTAAAGTGGATACCGACTGCGCATGAATTACTTTTCTGACATGGGGATTCTTTGCCCAAATGTAGGAAAGTTGATATTTGTCCTGTTTTACAGTATGAACCATTCTATTAGTAGAATATATATTGAAAGATCAACAGTAAGAACTACTACTATGAAAGAAGGTGAAATAAAATGTGCAACTTTACACATACATCAATTGCAAGAACTGCAACTATGAAAGAAGTCGAATGAAAATGGCCAACTTTACAAAACCAAAATCCAGAACTTCAATTGTCCTTCCCCAAAAAACAAAGAAAAAAGTTATGAATTTAATAATTTCATTGTTAAATCCTAGCTGGTGGAGTTGAAAAGATTTATCCATTGTGATATAAAACACATATGAAGAGAATCATCTTCTTTTACTGGATATGTCCGGATATGTCGGTTGTCAGAAGCCTAAACGAAAATGTTCAATAAATTTGCTATACTGCATATCCAACAGTTTATAAATCCATAGCATGAGTAGCAGAGAACTTATTGCATTTACCACAGTAGGGCATGGTCTATCTTGGTAACCAAGTTGTAGTTGGACTGTCAGACACTCGTCCTCAGAGGATTCTGTGAACCAACCATGACTAAACATCCTCCTCCTTGATCCAAGCAGCTGATCAAATAGTTCTAATTTCTCGTACCTCTTGGTTATAAATTTTTGACTGCTTTGACTTTGTTGCTTCTTAGAAATGGGGAAACAAATCGGATCAAGAACATGAGCTGTGTTGATTCCGATCAAATTCTGTTTTTCAAAATACCAAATCAGGACTAATTTTTCAAGGAATAATGTTAAGCCCTGCATTGACCAAAAGCAACTGGAGTGATAGAAGTCGAGGGACTACAAGCATTACCTTCCAGACTGCAAATAGGTTCGATTGACATGAAGGATTGATGGAATACCAATAGCTACTATTGCAAGTCTCCTTTACTGCCTGCAGCAAAAAAAGTATGAAGAATTTCATATCGAACAGCTGCTGAAATGACAGCTGATTTAAATCCTTGAAACATAACAATAAACATATAGTAAATTAATATCATATTAGACTACGATTTAAATGACATCCTTGTAACTACCATCTGTGCATGAAGAATATACAAATTGTGCATAAGATTCCATGGTAGCTTATGTTATTGTTGGATGATACATACCTGGTATAATTCATCTGAAATAAGTCCTTTTCCGTGTGCAAAAGGCACTTGTGCATTGTCAAATGCTTCATCTGTATCCCCATTTCCGACCAGATAACCCTGAAAAACTAGCCATTCAAGAAGTCAGACCAAGAGACCATCTAGTAAAAATCCTAATGAAGAACATAACGTTGTTCGTAGCCGTCAACATATTTTGCAGAGGCCTGAATGAAAAAAGCCATGAGTTTCAATTGTATTAGAAAAGAGTTTTGACCTTAAGGTTCAAGGTTGGTTTAATGCCAGCTTCATTTCCTGTCACAGACAAGAGAGAGAAATTGTAACAGTCAAACATCAAAGTCTCAATCTTAAAATAAATTGGATCTACAGATGCAATGTTACAAAGAGAAATACAATGGTTTCCTGAAATTCAAGCTCAGATCAACTTATAGTAGTACTAGTACCATAAAGAAGTTCCAGCCTACTCCAAAAACAGAAGAACAAAGAAGTCAATTAAATAACAAAACAGTAATCGTGTTTGCTATACCATTTTCTATTTCATGTACCACCAGTGGAACAATCATACCAGAATAAGAATCCCCTCCGATATATATTGGATTAGATAGAAACTCAGGGAATGCCTCAAACCACTGCATCCACGATTATAAACTCTACTGAGATTCACAAAACTCTGTACATTTGTAAAATATTTTTGTACTGGGATATAACTGAAAACCTTTATGAGGAAAGTGTGTATATCTGAGACAGTCTTAAAATCTCCAGTCACGTAATCTGTAGATGTATTGGAGTAAGAAAAACCAGTCCCAGCTGGAGAATCAAGAAAAATAATGTTGGAGACCTACATGTGCAAAACTATTCAAAGTTAAGTCCATTACAGTAAAAGTTTTATGTTCCAGGATATTCAATGGCATCCAAGTTAAGTCCAAGTTGAACGCCAATTTAACAATGCCAAATTCCAAAGTGACAAAATCAACAGAACAGGAAAATTGATAACAGAGATACGATATCAAAGACATAATCAGGCCTTACGAAACCTTAGTATGCCCACTTGACCTTAACGAATGTTGAAAGAGGAAAAAGTTTTGGTATCTTAATTGAAAACCTTTCATTAGAACCATACTAGAAGAACCAAGAGCCTTGAACGCCCACCTTAGTCCAAGAGTGTGGATTGGAGACGAGCGTGGGCAAATTCCCGGAATTGTTATTAATATCAAAAGTCATTGGACCTGCAATAGGAGAAAATCATTGTGATTAACATTAACAATATCAAATAAAGGAGATAGCTATAAATTTCCTCTACAAATTTTATAAACAGTACCATTATGCTCCCTTTTCCCCCAAAGCTATGATCACAACTAAATAGCATCCCACCCTGCCTAGTTGCATAAGATGCAGCTCTGACAATTAGCTTTTCGCAGTCTATCCTTAAGGCAATCAGATGAGCTCAACACTGAATAGCTAAAGACTCGGGAGTATAAAATCCATAATTTATAGATTTTCGGTATTCTTTGGGTTACAATTGTATCTTAGTATCATATAAACGATATTATAATAGCAGTTGACTAGGTTTTAGTTGCCAATTCCAACAACATGGGAAAAAACGAAACTTGAGACTTACAGTTAACCATTTGAACAAGTCTTTCACATGCCCATTTCCCAGATTACTCAATTTCAAAATTAAATATATACAAGATCATAATTCATTTAGTAAATAGAAATTTTGAGAATTCCCAGATTACTCAATTTCAAAATTAAATATATACAAGATCATAATTCATTTAGTAAATAGAAATTTTGAGCATTGAAGCAGACACTAAGGGACAAGTAAGGGTTCCCAGATGGCGAACCAAGCTCATAGGCAAATCCAGTGAAACTAGAGCAACCAGGACCTCCTGTAAGCCAAAGAAGCAGTGGATCCTTTGCTGGGTCTCTTTCTGACTTCACAAAATAGTAGAAAAGTTCTCTTCCATTAACCTCACTAACTGTCACATACCTGCATGAATATGAAGAAAGCACAAAAACTTTCAAGTAGTTACTCAATTGGTCATCCAGTACGTTATAAGCATGTAAAATCACATCTTCCAGCACTCCATATAACAATTTTCACTCCAATAGTCAGGTTTTAGCTTCAATGGCTACCAAATTTCATCAAGTATCCATAGGCATTTTTCAAACCTATGTCAAACTTCACACTGTGTGCATATTATGTAAATTATTGCTTCTATGTATGGTGTGCATATCAATGTAAATTTTTTCTTCTATGGGTAATACATAGACATCTGTATCACGTTATCACTTATGAGGTGAGATCCATCAACTCTTTGGTTGTGTTGTCCATCTTTACATAAACACTGCTGATTCCTTATTTACATACTAAAGCATATTCATCTCAACATGGAACCTGCCATGTTGGGATGCCAAATTCAATGTTTTCTGCCCCACTTGGTGTCATTATATAGTCTTTAATAAATTATGGATGTTAGAAACCTTGAAATCTTAAGCTCCTCTGGGAATGTTGTATTTTTAACTGGTTAATAAATAAATTTGACCTGAAACTTGAATTTGATCATTTTAATTAATGTTATATATTTGAATATGGACTGTATTCGCGATTAGATATTCTTCACTTTGGACATATATGACACTTACCCGGCATATATCTCTGAATTAAGATTTCCATGATAGCCTGGAAAATACTTTACTCTTGCACTGGCAGGTGCTGCCTTGCAATCCAGTTGAATTGGACTGATCAGAGATATAATTATATTGGCAATGAGTAAATTAGCCATAAATTTCATAGCCTTCATCTGGGAAGACATTGTTATGGAATAGACCAAAGCTCACTTCAAACTGTATATATAATTCTCCAGTGCACTTTTGATAGGCTTCGAAATGCCTTGATATATGGACAGCTCATTAAATACAGCAAGAATTCCTATTTAAAATAATTCAGCTAATTCATGACTTGTTTCAACATCTTGAGATTCTGTTAAATCCCACCTATCTCCAACACCGTGAAAATGTTTCCAACCCAATTGCTCTAGAAGATCATTCTGGTAAAGCTAAGTCAATAGAAGATTTTGTCTGCATTGATCACCGAACCTTGTCTTCTCTGTCTGCCACTCATTTCAGCCAGCCAGCCAGCAAGCAAAAATATATCTCTTATACTATGAGATTCTAAGTTACGTATATAAATTGTGAACTTGAACTGTCATGAATTTTTAGCATAGTAAACTTTGTTACAATTTTGTTACAGGCCAGGTTTGTTCATGTGTTTAAAAGGGGAACCAGTTATTTAATAGCTAGAAGACATGGAGTCATTATGATCTAACATTCTTCATAAATTTTATAACATTCTTCAATAATGAAAGGGGTTTTCTGTTTGTGTCTCGAAATATGTTGAGGTGGAGAATTCAGAAGTTCCGTGATCTCCTCTACTACCTTTATATCAAAAGTGATCGATTGAAGGCCCACGATCATAGAAGAGCAGTACCACAACCAGGTCTCTCATGTCTAAAGACAAGCATGAGGACAAGGAATGAATTGCGTTTCCTTTTTTTTCATGTGTCAAGACAGGCATGAGGACAAGGAATCAATTGCGATTCTCTTTTTATTTTTCAAGGAACATTGACAATTTTGCTTCGGTTGGCGTATTAGTTGTATCGATGTTAAATTTGCTCACACTAAACCTTGATTGGCTGCAGTTCGGTTGGTTTACATAGTGTTTAAATTCTCATTTATTGAAATATTGTAAATATTTTTATTAATCATGGTTAAAGTAAGATTACTCAATTATTGAAGTACTATAACTATTTTTATTAATTTTTGTTAAAGTAGGATTATGGGAATATAATTGTCTTTCAATTTTAATTATTATTAATTTAATTTTGATTTATACACTTTAAATTTTAAGAATAAATGATATATTTGTAATATAATTAAAAAAAATAGTTTTTTTAATATTTAATTGGTTAATAATTTTAGAGTCTTATTGCAACTTTCATTTAAAAAATTAGCTCTATAATTAACTATGAATTGTGGGTGCATACAAGTGTTGATTCACTGGTTAATGCACTAATGGCACCTAGGTAGTTGAAAGTTGGTATGCATGTTTCATGATTGTGAAGTATTGATTAGCTTGGTATTGAATTGAGGGTAGGCAGTTTAGACTTGGAATATGTGTCTAGTGGTTGTTGCAACAAATGAGATAGATGTGCTATGGACTTGAACAAAACATTGTGAAAGTCGACACAATAATAGTGCTTGGAAGTTTTTGTTGTTAGTTGAAATTATTTGAGACTCTTATTGAAGCTCTCGTTGCTTTCCATCTGCAAGAGGAAGAAAGAGAAGATGTCAAAGAAATCAACAAATGCATAGTGCTTGGAATCTTTTGTTGTTCCTTGAAATTATTTGAGAATGTTATTGAAGCTCTCGTTGCTTTCCATCTGCAAGAGGAAGAAAGAGAAGATGTCAAAGAAATTAACAAAGACAAATTCCGAGAGGATTTTGTATTGAGAGTTGTGACTCCCACCTATCAAGTTAGCCTTTATTCTATTTTGGAGACTTAAAATCTGCTAAAATGTCACTTTCTTGGAAAATTATAATCTGACATGTGAATACCATTGCTAGTAGAGTCTCGTCTTTGAATTCTAGAAATATATATTTTTGTTACATTTCATATTTTACTTTCATTCACATATTATGTGAATTTTTAGACTTAAATTTATCAAAATATTTTTTTCCCTAAAAATTTTGTTCCATTAAAAGCTTGAAAATTTCTTGGTAATATGTTATTATAGACAATTGCTCATAGTTAATTGACAATTTATGATAGTTATACACCTATGCAAGAAGTTCATGGTATTCTGAAAGAACAATAAGTAATATGCATGACTATAACACTGAAGAACTTCATGGTATTTTGAAAGTGCAATAAGTAATATGAATAACTATAAGAGTGATCCAAGTGGATGTGAGTGAATCACCATGGT
Source organism: Pinus tabuliformis (assembly GCA_031772625.1). Lineage (NCBI taxonomy): Eukaryota > Viridiplantae > Streptophyta > Pinopsida > Pinales > Pinaceae > Pinus > Pinus tabuliformis. Next base: position 908,981,303 of record CM062813.1, read on the forward strand.
TACTAATTGTTTTTTGTTGTTGGTGGTTTACAAGCTCATGGTTTGGGTAAAACATGGTATCCGATCATGGTATTTGGAAGGTGGAAGAAAAAAAAAAAATCTAACCACATAATTAGGTTTTATCTTATAGGACCATTCAATGGGTTTTACCATGGTGATTTATGGTATTCGTCCATCGTTTTTTGTAACGGGTAATGGTTTTTCAAATATAATGAAAGTGCATGACTCTAGGTGGAAAGACACTATGAATAATATAAATATGAGCCTTCACCATTCTAAAAGCCATGAAGTTTCTCATTATGTAGTCCTCTGACACTTATTACCATTTAATAGAAATAAATTAAGATCTTTTCATGTTATTTTTTCCCTCTACATTATATCTTTTTTGTGCTTGTGACCTTTTATGTTGTTAATATTTAGTCTCATTCCCTAGAGAAATTAGATTAGTGTTATTAGAGAAATTTTCTCCTTATTATTTCCCAACAAATGTCCCTTATGAGGTTAGGGTATAGGGAGTTGAATCTCAAGGTAGTTTCACTTGGGGACAACCACTCTCACTAGCCCAAGCAACCTCCCATGGCAGAAGAAAATAGAAATAACAAAGTAGGATATCCTATCAAGCTAGTTGCTTGAGGAAGCACTCACACGACAAAGGAATGAAATGATAGCCAATTTTGTTGAGATCCTTCGATGACCTCCAATAACCTCTGAGGTACCTTCAATATGCACCCATTTTGGAGGTGCAACACTCTTAAGGAACAAGTTAACTTTGATATCCCTTTATGTGAAGGTGAAATAGGTGCAAATGCTATGCAAAAATGGTTAAATCTCTTAGAGGGTTATTGCTTTGTCCAAAAATTTTCTAAAAATGAGAAGGTCACATTCGCACTACTGAAAACCCTTCCCCATGTTAAATATTGGTGTGGAGGTTTTTGGGAGAGACACATAAAAGACAAATCTATGATGCTCAATGCAAGACCCACTTTGGCCACTTTTTTTTATTCCCTCAAGGTGAAATTATACCCCATTTAGAATTATGATGACCCATACACAAGATGGAAAACTTTGCGAAAAGAGAGAGACTAGAGAATGCTAGAGTACACCAAAAATTTCCATACCTCACGATCAAAGCTACATATCAAAGACTTCAAGTGACACATGGTTTTTATAGATTGTAGTGGCCTACATAGATACATCCAAATGGAGATGAATTTCTTGGACATCTCCTCACTAGAGTTTGCTTATTGATATGTTGTCAAACTAGAGAATAAATTGAAGCAAAAAAATAAATGGGAGTTTGGGTCTACAAATCCATTGCAACACAAGCCTAGAAAATGAAGTCCTAACTTATAGAAGAAGGGACCAAGCAATGAAATCCAACCTCAAGATAAGAATCCCAAGTCATACAAAAATAAGGGTAATGGGAAGTTTGAGAATGACACTGTAAAGTGGTGTGTGTTCCAAAAAAGGCTCTAGCATAATAGTAATGAATGTCACTTGAAAAAATCATTATTGGTTGAGTCTAAAGGGAAAAAAATGGACTTTGGTTCATATTTTGATTTAGAACGGCATAAAAGAATGTTGATCATTGATACAAAACCCAATGCTACCATCACAACTATGAAGATCCAACTAGAAGAATCATACGATCCTTAGGAGGTGATGTAGGAGAATCCTATCATGAAGTCAAAATCCATTTTGACTGGACTTATGGGTCTTTCATTTACAAAGCGATTTGGTTCCCTAATTGAGTGTAATTGTTCAATTATTTGTATTTCCTATGTTTATAAGACAATATAGAAAATGGGAGTAAAAAGGATTGGGACTAAGGAATATTATAATTAGATCCACTTCTTAGAACATATCTCAAGAATGTATCAAGGTTAGAGAGATTTTAGGGTGGATTAGGTCCCTTGAGAGATATATGGATCTAAAGAATCATAGAGATAGGGATAGTTAAGGATTTAGTGGATCTGAACTGATTATAGTTTAGAATCCTATTTGAATAATTGTAGGCCTAAGAGAGAAAGGGTAAGTAGGAAACGTGTGAAAAGAGAGGAGAGTTTAGAGTGAGTTTAGAGTTTAAGTGTGGAGGCCAAGACTCGCTAAGGCTAAATGAGAGCTTGATTATATGTAAATGAGGCACAATGGCCTTATATGTAATCATCGTATATAGTTGTGTGAATAATAAGTAATATAGGAGGAGACACTCTATTTTGAGTGTTTTGAACTCAATTCATTTGAATTTTAATTTCTATTACATTCTAAAATTGAACCTTTATAATTTGTGTTAAATCCTAGTATAATGTAGATGTGTTGCAGGTTGTTATATTAAAATTCATAAGGAGTTACACTTGGAGAGAGTACGTAAAGAAGGAGCATAGAGGGTTGCAAAGTTGTTCCTGGAGTTCTAGAGAAAGTGTGACTTAGAGGAGTAGTGCAAGAACCAAAGTATGTAGAAAAGGTCAAAGCTTTCCTTTGTAAGTCAAATTGATGAAAGATAATGATGGTTGATCAACATATTAGATCAACAACAAAATTCAGCTAGAGGAGAATGTGCAGTGGAAGCAATGATCCAATAGAGATTGTAAAGGATCAAGGAAGAGAGTAACAATGTTTAGAGGCTTACCATAAAGAGAACCATTTTAATTTCATTCTAGAGCATGGAGTTCAACAAGGAGGTGAGAGACATAATTTTATTAATGTTTCGTTGAATCTAGTTTACAATTGACCCCGAAAAAGTGTGGACGAGACAAACTAAATGAAGTGAGATCCTGACCTTAGTTGGCAAAGTCGAGAACTATTAAAAATTGTGTAGGTGGTTTTATGTATTTAGCCTTGACCTTAGTTGGGCACGTAGAACAAAAATCATTGAGACCTTCTCAACCTTGACCTCAAAGCAAAACCTAAACCTCTGACCTTGCTAAAGTGTATAACAATTAACCTATGACCTTAATAAAGTGTATAATGGTTAAAATATGACATAGTGAAATTTTAGAACAAGTCAACTTTTTTGCATAATGAATAATGAAAAATGGGTTTTCATGGTTTTATTTGCTTTTTTATAAAGTGGGTTTATTGATGATTGTGTTTGGAGGCAAAGTACTGAGAAAGGGATTTGGCAAGGTCAAATTGGCATCAAGAAGGTTAGTGCCTCTTCTATTCATAGATGTGGGTGAAGGGGACCCCACTATATTTCGTTGTTGATAGTAGGAGCTAGAAGAACTTGATCTCAACTAAGGTCAAACATCCACATACATGGGCTCACAACCTTCCATATGCTCAACATGGCTACAATAGAAATCTTCACAACTCTATTGGCCATATCTCTTTTTAAATGTGTTCAAAGTTTCAGCTAGAAACCCCTATGGATGTCACTCTTCGGACTACATCTTCAATAAAAAAGTTCTCCCATGCTTATGTGACAACCCTTTTTCTACCTCTCTTGTAAATATCACTATATATTGTAGTTCATGTAAAATATGGCTAAGTTGGAGGAGTGGATACAGATTCAGAGACTAAGGAGGATGATTTTCTTGTGATAAGTGAAAAACCATGACACTTAATTTATTCCCCACCTATCTTCCTAACAAATTAAATGGTCTATTGGTCCATAAAGTAAAGTTGCATATGGGTAGCTTGTGGCAGAGGGCGTGCCCATAGTGTCTGTAATATCAAGGAACATGTTGAGAAAGACAACAAACAAAAGAGGGACAAGAAAAAATGATGTGAAAAAGCAAGGGGGGAGAAAATTGGAAAAGGAGGAGTTGTTGACTTAATGAACGAGGGACAACACGATTTTCCCAAGGATTTTCCACGATTGTTTTCTAGTTTCCCCACATGACATAAGTGGGAGAAGAAAGGCCATCGAATGAGAACGCGCAGTGGAGCATAGCGCAAGATAAAATGAGTAATACCTTGGTGGTGAGATTGGGACATCGTTCCCTATGTTTATGGTGAGACCACTTTGTGTATTGGTGTTAATTTTGACAAGAAGGTTTAGGAAAATATCATTTCGCCTAGTGCTTGCCTTAGAGCTGAGAAAACACCCTTTAGAGTGAGGTTGAGTTCCTGGAATAAGATAATCCTTCCCGAATCTTGGTTGATTCCCTGTGATTGATTTGTGAGAGTTTGAGTGAATCATTGTGGTATTCTCTACTTGGGAGTAGTAAATAAAACACCTGAACATGGACTTCTCCTCTTGAATACATGTCTAACTGATTATGGAGTGAAATACCTTTAGCACTTAAATTGTGAGACTCTGAATTAGGCTCGGGGATGGTAAGTTGTAAGAAAGACCATAATGCAAGTAGCCTATGGTTGGGTGGAGTGTTGAAGTCCCTCCTTCAGTTGCCAATCATTCAAGTTAATAAGATAAGTATATTTACTTGTATATATATATATATATATATATATATATATATATATATATATAGATATATGTTACATAGTGAATGATGAATGGTATGTTACGTGTTATTTTAATGAACGTATCTACATTGTGAATGGAGGAACCATTCTGTTTTACTACTTGATATGAGTGTTTTCATGGTTGAAAGGATTGTAGAACTTGTGTTGATGTTATGATTGTGAGCTGCAGAATAATTTACATGCTTGTATCATTTTTTGACATGTTTAGTTGACTATCAATGTATGTGTGAGTTCCATTGCTCATATTCTATGTGTATCATGGGTCATTGTGCTTAGAAGTTGTTTAATCTTACCCTTCCTAGTAAAGGACTCATGATGTAGAAATGTATAATTTATGAAGTGGATATGATAGTATTTTCTGGGATCCATTATGTGGCAAGATACGTTGCTATTGTGGTGGATTTACAAAGTGGTATTAGCCATGGTTTTGACTTGTTCATATGCCTTTTGGCGGGCATGTTGATATCTTTTCTTACTATATTATCATGATTATGAAAGAATTCATGTAATTTTAATGTGGAATGAGGGTTTCATTCTTGTCAATATTAGTGTTATGAGTTGCACTGGGCCTAAGGAAGCCGCAACTAAGTCCCTAGAAATATCTTAGAGTTCTAAGTTTGAAGTCTTAAAGGAACCATACTTGTATCGAGGGATAGATAAGTTCCTGGTACCCATTTGCATCTCGGCCAAATACATTGTAGACTTGGCGGATGTCTCTAGGAGTTCAAGCATCCAAGATGTTTGTTCTTACACTTTTTTTGAAGGACACTATATTTGGAAATGAACTAGATGAATTGTGGGAAAATAAAGTAAAAAGGGTTATATTGAGGGTGGGGCCATTTGGGTCTTCAAAGGAATGAAGTTGGATCAACACGAGCAACAACACTAGAATCTAGCCAATGTTTCCATGGATGTCAAGCAAAAGAAGAGCGTGGCCAAAATTCGGTTTCCATGGAAAAAACTTAAGAATTTCCCAATCAGCAAGTTATCACCCTTTACACGGAGAGATTCAGATGCATAGTGATGGTATTCCAGCTCTCTCTCATTGGACTTGAGGTACCCAACATTTATGAGGCTACTTTTATTCCTATCATGAAATGCAATGTTGATATCAGTAATGACTAGACTTGGTGCTCACCCAAAAGGAAAATGAACTCGAGACAATGAAGGAGTGCACGTTTTTGTTGTCGATGTAGATTTTGATGACCCCATAGGACTTTCTCTCTTTCAAATAGAAAATAAATTGTTGGGTGGGTGGATGCTAGAAAAGTTATGTTTAAGGCAAAACTCTGATATCTCACATGGAAAGCATCTCCTACTCATCATTCTACCATTAATGGAAATTGTGTGTTGATTTCACATGTATGAGAAGATATGGTTTTTTCTTATACACAACAAATGTGTGGGACAATTAGATCACCAATGCCCATGGATTGGCTAATCCATTGGACAATGTAACTATCCCTACCTTTTATGTTCACAGTTCAACAATTCTATTGTGCATATATGTATCTATCTCATGTTTGGTCTATATTGAGAAAATCATCAAAGATAGCACTACAAAGTTGTCAAGAGAATTGTTTGCAACACTAGAGGCTCAAACCTCTGCAATTCTAGAAGGATCCCAGTGGAGTTTCGAAACATTGAATTGAATAAAAAGGATGTGAGAAATATTGGTTAGATTATGTTTGTTAGGGTTGGATTAGGGCAAGCAAAGACACCATTGTAGTCTTTAAAGATTCATTGGGAATCAGAAAGTTTCATAGAATGGGTAGAGGGATTTTCTCAATTTAATCCATTCATTCTTACTACATGGATGAGGCACATTCTGATTTTGGAGCAGATCTTTCATCAAATCACATATAGGCATGTGTACCTTGAACAGAATGGGGTTGCAGACATATTGTCAAAAAGAGGAATTGCAGCAGAAACATGTATGATTCACTTTTATGCATATCAACAAGGTTCAATAGTAAATAAAAGAACTATAGAGATCCTGTAGCATAACATATACCTAATATGCATTTTGTATAAATTATAATGATTCTTATTGAAATTATGACAAAGATACTGAGAGTTTATACTAATAGATATTCAAGTGGAATCATAAGTAGATTTCAGAGATATAACATGTACTTAAAATTTTGTATTAAGATAATGATAGATCTGTTACATAAATGTTTATTTGAGAAGGAAACAAGTCAGAAATAAGCTATAATAATTACTTTTATGAAAAGAACTAAAGACACCACTTTGAACTATCCAAAATCATATGAGCATTTGTTTATTATTGCTACTTCAAAATGGCCTGACAGTATTAATCACAGAGGTTTAGTTGTGGACGTCAAATGTAAGTGTCAAGACTCTGCTATGGAGCCCGAGCTTCATGACGCGTTAATGATAGGGTCGAGCATTAGAGAAGCCATTGCGGATGGGCTTTAGTATAACTAAGGAGAAAGCCGCCAAAACGGAACATACCAGCCTTTGGTTATAAGAAGCAACATTGATGCTCAATCATTTTAAATGATACAAAGGTGCTCATAACGTCGAAAACATGCATTTACCATAGGAAAATTCATTGACGTTCATTTTATATACGGAAGGTGAAATAATCTTTCAGGCATTCTTAGCAATAAGCCTTCAGAGAATCCAGATTCTTGTTACAATTGGAATCGGGTCAAACTCCAATATATTGGTGGTACGAAACATGCAACGGTGTGTTTCACTATATCAACTCCTTCAGTATTCTCAATTTCATTATGTTATCATTCATGCATAACTATGCATTCGAGTAGTCTGATGTACGAGCTTGAGAACACACTGTCTTGAAATCGAACTATATTTCCACTGATGCAACTCCTCTGGCTAATTTAAAAAGATACCAAGGAGGGGGTGTTCAATACGAGAATTGGGAGCACTGAATAATTCGTGACCACGACCATACGATTTAAAGATGAAAATATGCCATTTCACACCAATATGATTGACCTAGCCCGGACCATGTCGATTGATAAGTCACAATCACATAGGAAAGTAACTCGTCGCTATCATCAACTATAGTCTAAGTGATGTAAACAATTCTCATCAGGCTATTATTTAACGTGGGTGTGCCAGCATGCATCTTTGAGCGATTTACACAGTGTACTAGAGATGGAGGAGTGTTTATATGCCAATAGCTGAATAAATATGTATTTAACAATGTAAATTGGGCAGATACATATATGCAAAATAATAGAAGGAAGATATCAAATGTATAAAGTAAACTCCGAACAATTACCCAACATTCAAACAATGTCCAAAATGTTGTGTAGTTCAACCACCCAAGACTATCCAATGACTGAACTGTTGAAATTATAATTTCAACTGCAGTAAACGGAACAGCAGCTACTTTATTCATTTGTCGTGATCTAGCGCCCCATATTTTTTCCCGATCTTTTAAATCACCGCCATTACCATCTTTTCACTCTTTAATTATTTTTGAGTTCCCGAAGGATGAAGATTAGATACAGCAACCATATTAATGAGCAGAACGGCTGAAAGAGAAAAGAACCAGCCTCGAGCCGCAGCAGCATTTACTAGCCATAGATTTCATCACCACCAACTCAAGAAATACAGCAAAAGATCAAATCTGTTAATTATGAACAGCAGAAACTCTATCAGCAAGTTAAGGCGGTGAAGACCCTTTCCCGCACTATAAAATGCAGACACAGCAGTGTAGAAATATAGAAGAGGAAATAGATTGAAAGTTCTTTTTGTAACACACAGCAGTGTAGAACAAGAGAGTTTTTTTTTGTATTGCACAGCAGTGCTGAAATTTTCTGAGATAGTTGTTTTGTGGAACTGAAACGTTCCTGTTGTAATCTGTGTGCTGAAATTTTCTGAGATAGTTGTTTTGTGGAACTGAAACGTTCCTGTTGTAATCTGTTATGAAGATCCCTCTATGTGAGGAAGACTTAGTTTTATCTGTTGGTTTATTTTCATAAATAGAAATTTCTTTCTGTGCGTTGCTGTTACACCAAAAGTTATTTTGTCAAAAATTTCCTGTTGCTGTTACACCGTAACTCAAAAAATACTTGACGTCAAAAATCACGTTGCTGCAACACCGAAAAATTTACGTTGCTGCAACACCACGAACAGCAACTGAAAAAAAATTTACATTGCTGCAACACCACGAACAGCGTTGCTGCAACACAAGTTACAGCAACTGAAAAAAAACTGTGTTGCTGCAACACCGTTTCCAGAGAACGAATTTTTCTGTTTTTCTGAGTTAAAAACAGAGTATTTTTCTGTGTCAAAGACAGAGTATTATTTTGATCAGTTTTTGATCCTGAGGCAAAGTAGAGTATTATTTTATGCTCTGTTCTTGTGTTTTTGAATTATCAGAAAACAGAGTATTGCTCTCTGTTCATATTTTTGTTGTTTCGGAATTTATCAGAAAATTCTCAACAGTGGAAACAGAGGATTTTTCCACTGTATTTTGTTTGGAATAACCAGAAATTCCCGACATGGTATCAGAGCTTGTCCAGGCTCTTTGAAGACATCAAAGAAGCTGAAAGAAGATTTGTTGCTGCAGCAGATTATCCGGCAAAGCAAAAACGCTGTCAAGGTATTTTTCAGATTAGTTTTTTGTGTAGCTGCTGAAGACAATTAAGTGATTTTTTTACAGTCAAGTATTGCAAGAATGGCCAGCACCAGCGTGGGTATGTTTAATACCCAGCTCCCACAGTTCAATGGGAAAAATTATGACTACTGGGCAATAACCATGAAAGCCGTGTTTGCCTCACATGATTTATGGGAACTTGTTGAATATGGATTTGAAGAGCCAGCAAATGAAGAAGAGTTTATTGGATTAACTCAGGCAGAGAAAGAGTTGTTGAAGAGCAATAAGAAGAAGGACTCAAAAGCCCTTGTATTCTTATATCAAGCAGTGCATGAGAGTGTGTTTCCGAGGATAGCAGCAGCCAAGACATCCAGAGAAGCATGGCAAACTCTCAAGACAGCCTATCAAGGCATGGAGAAAGTGAAGGTAGCAAAACTACAGTTGCTGAGGAAAGATTTTGAGAACCTGCGTATGAAGGAGTCAGACAATATTGACTCATTCTTCACACAAGCAATTGGTTTAGTCACACAGATAAGGTCTCATGGAGAAACTCTTGAAGAAAGGAGGATTGTGGAGAAACTATTGAGGTGCCTACCTTCAAAGTTTGATGTGATTGTCACCACCATAGAAGAGACAAAGGATCTCTCAAATTTCTCAGTTGATGAACTTCATGCATCACTGATAACTCATGAGCAGAGGTTGAGTAGAAATGAAAACTCATCTCTAGAGCAAGCCTTCAAGACCCAGATGTCATTTGGAAGAGGAAGAGGTCAAGGCAGAGGAAACAAGAGAGGAAGAGACAGAACCCAATACAGAGGCGGAAGAAACAGTCCAGCAAACGTTCAAGGAAGAGGCAGCAATCGAAATCAGAACCAAGGCCATGGCAGCAGCCAGCAAAGTGGACAACATCATGCTCAAGGACAAAAGTATGAAAAATCCAATGTCCAATGTTATTATTGTAAAAAATATGGGCACTATGCAAATGAATGTAAGAAAAAGCAGCATGATATGAGTAATAGATCTAGTGCAAATATCACTAGAGAAAATATCAGTCAAGATAATGTGTTGTTAGTTTGTAATATGGCTGAAACAAACAGTGAAGATATATGGTTTCTAGATTCTGGTTGTAGCAACCATATGACAGGAAACATAGCTCTGTTTTCTGTTTTAGATCAAAGTGTGCAGTCACAAGTCACACTTGGGACTGATAGTAAAATTTCTGTTATGGGAAAAGGAGAAGTTAAAACATTTACAAAGAAAGGTGAAAAGAAAACCATAGCAGATGTTTATTATGTTCCTGGAATGAAGTGTAATCTCTTGAGTATTGGACAGCTTGTTCAGAAAGGTTACAATGTTTTCTTTGAGAATGATGTATGCACCATCATGGACAGATTACCCAGCAAACGTTGTATTGCTGAAGTGAAGATGACAAGGAACAGGATGTTCCCTCTCAGAATAAGAGCAGATATGAAAAATAAAGAAGTAATTGCAGCAGTGACACAAGAGGCTCTCCAAAGCGTACCAAAGGATGAAAATTGGTTGTGGCATTTGAGATTTGGACATCTCAACTTTGGAGGTCTTAATTTGTTGAGTAGAAAACGAATGGTAAGAGGATTACCATTGATAGAAAAGCCAGACTGCCTTTGTGAATGTTGTATATTGGGAAAACAACACAGAGAAAGTTTTCCAACTGGGAAAAGCATAAGGGCAAAAGCACCCTTAGAAATTATCCACTCAGATTTATGTGGACCGATGCAAGCTCCATCACTTGCAGGCAGCCAATATTTTCTAACATTTATTGATGACTTTACCAGAAAGACTTGGGTTTATTTTCTGAAGAATAAGAGTGAAGTGTTTGAAAAATTCCAAAATTTCAAAGCATTTGTAGAAAATCAAAGTGGGCTGCGTATCAAGGTTTTGAGAACTGACAGAGGAGGTGAGTATATCTCCAAAGAATTTTTATGTTTTTGCAGAGAAAATGGAATTCATAAGCAATTTACAGCAAGGTACACCCCGCAGCAAAATGGAGTTGCTGAAAGGAAAAACAGAACAATCATGGATATGGCGAGGAGCATGCTGAAGGCAAAGCATTAGCCAAATGATTATTGGGCTGAAGCTGTACACTGTGCAGTATATATTTTGAATAGATGTCCTACAAAAGCAGTGATGAACAAAGTGCCGGAAGAAGCATGGAGTAGGAGAAAGCAAGGAGTTGCCCACATGAAAGTTTTTGGTTGTGTGGCTTATGCACACATTCCAGATCAACTAAGGAAGAAATTGGATAGCAAAGGGGAGAAATGTATTTTCATTGGATACAGTGAAGAATCCAAAGCTTACAGGTTGTATATCCCATCCACCAAGAAGTTTTTTGTGAGCAGAGATGTTCAATTTATTGAGGAGGAAGCTTGGGATGGAAGCATAGAGAAAACAGTTAATGTTAAAAATTGTTTGTCTAATGATGATGATGATGATGAGGAGTTGGCTGAAACACATCCTCAAACAGCAGCGCCAACAACAGAACAGCAAGAGACACCCTTGAGGAGAAATGAGAGTGCTTCTCCAAGCACACCACAAGGAGGAAATTCAAGTGCATCTACAAGCACTTGCACACCGAATGAAAGAGGTAAGAAATTCAGAAATTTAAGTGATATTTATGATGAAGGAATGAATTCCCTGTTTGCTTTGTATTGTAGTGTTGATGACCCTATTCATTTCGAAGATGCAATTAAAGATAAAAAATGGATAGAAGCTATGGATGAGGAGATGAATGCCATAGAAAGAAATAAGACATGGGATTTAGTTGAGCTACCAAAAGGTAAAGAAGTCATTGGAGTTAAATGGGTCTACAAGACCAAGAGTAATGCTGAAGGCAAGATAGAAAGGCATAAGGCAAGACTTGTTGTCAAGGGATACAAGCAACAATATGGGAGAGATTATGAGGAGACTTTCACACCAGTTGCAAGAATGGAAACAGTAAGAGCAGTGCTGTCCATAGCAGCACAAAACAAATGGAAAGTTTACCAAATGGACGTGAAGTCAGCATTCTTGAATGGAGTATTAATGGAAGAGGTTTACATTGAACAACCTCTAGGCTATGAGAAGAAAGGCCAAGAGCACAAAGTCTGCAGATTGAAGAAAGCTCTTTATGGGCTGAAGCAAGCACCAAGAGCATGGTACAGTAAGATAGATTCCTATCTACTGGAGAACGGATTTGAGAAGTGTGAGGGAGAACCCACTGTTTACATCAAAGAAAAAGACTGTAAAATTTTAATTGTTGTGTTATATGTTGATGATGTGATTTTTACAGGTAATGATGACTACCTCATTGAAAATTTCAAATCAGTCATGAAAGAAGAATTTGAGATGACTGACATGGGTTTGCTGAGATACTTCTTAGGAATAGAAGTAGATCAAAATAAAAATGGAATTTTTATTTCACAGGCAAAATATGTAAATGAAGTGTTGAGCAGATTTAACATGCAGGACAGCAAGGCAGCAATCACTCCCACAGTGATGGGATTAAAACTCAGCAAAGAGGACAGCAACAAAGATTTTGACCCTAGTGTGTACAAGAGCATAGTTGGCAGCCTCATGTATTTGACTGCAACTAGGCCAGACATAATGTATGCTGTTAGTTTAATTTCCAGATTCATGGAGAAGCCAAAAGAAACACATTGGCAGGCAGCAAAGAGAATTCTGAGGTATGTTAAAGGTACAAAAGGTATGACATATTTTATACTGTTTCAGAATGTTCAGATTTAGTTGGATACACAGATAGTGATTGGGCTGGAAGTGTAGATGACCGGAAAAGCACATCTGGTTACATTTTTCACATAGGTTCAGGAGCCATTTCATGGGCTTCCAAGAAACAACCAATTGTGGCATTGTCTACAGCAGAAGCAGAGTATGTGGCAGCTACAGCAGCAGCATGTCAAGCGGTTTGGATGAGGAGAATGTTGAGAAGTCTATGCCACGAGCAGGCAACAACAACAGTTATTTTTTGTGACAATAGCTCAGCTATTGCATTATCCAAGAACTCTGTATTCCACAAGAGAACAAAACACATAGACACAAAGTTTCACTACATCAGAGAATTGGTGAACAATGGAGAAATCATTTTATAACATTGCAGGACTCAGGAACAGGTTGCAGATATTCTGACAAAGCTATTGGATCAGAAAAGTTTTAAGTTTTTAAGGAAACTTCTGGGTATGACTGATAACCCAACAGTTGAAATTAAAGGGGAGTGTTGAAATTATAATTTCAACTGCAGTAAACAGAACAGCAGCAGCTACTTTATTCATTTGTCGTGATCCGGCGCCCCATATTTTTTCCCGATCTTTTAAATCCCCGCCACTACCATCTTTTCACTCTTTAATTATTTTTGAGTTCCCGAAGGATGAAGATCAGATACAACAACCATATTAATGAGCAGAACGGCTGAAAGAGAAAAGAACCAGCCTCGAGCCGCAGCAGCATTTACTAGCCATAGATTTCATCACCACCGACTCAAGAAATACAGCAAAAGATCAAATCTGTTAATTATGAACAGTAGAAACTCTATCAGCAAGTTAAGGCGGTGAAGACCCTTTCCCGCACTATAAAATGCAGACACAGCAGTGTAGAAATATAGAAGAGGAAATAGATTGAAAGTTCTTTTTATAACACACAACAGTGTAGAACAAGAGAGTTTTTTTTTTGTATTGCACAGCAGTGCTGAAATTTTCTGAGATAGTTGTTTTGTAGAACTGAAACGTTCCTGTTGTAATCTGTTATGAAGATCCCTCTATGTGAGGAAGACTTAGTTTTATCTGTTGGTTTATTTTCATAAATAGAAATTTCTTTATGTGCGTTGCTGTTACACCAAAAGTTATTTTGTCAAAAATTTCCTGTTGCTGTTACACCGTAACTCAAAAAATACTTGACGTCAAAAATCACGTTGCTGCAACACCGAAAAATTTACGTTGCTGCAACACCACGAACAGCAACTGAAATTTTTTTACGTTGCTGCAACACCACGAACAGCGTTGCTGCAACACCAGTTACAGCAACTGAAAAAAAACTGTGTTGCTGCAACACCGTTTCCAGAGAACGAATTTTTCTGTTTTTCTGAGTTAAAAACAGAGTATTTTTCTGTGTCAAAGACAGAGTATTATTTTGATCAGTTTTTGATCCTGAGGCAAAGTAGAGTATTATTTTATGCTCTATTCTTGTGTTTTTGAATTATCAGAAAACAGAGTATTGCTCTCTATTCATATTTTTGTTGTTTCGGAATTTATCAGAAAATTCTCAACAGTGGAAACAGAGGATTTTTCCACTGTATTTTGTTTGGAATAACCAGAAATTCCCGACATGAACTTATCTCTCAGGAAAAATCTGGATCACTCATAAGGAGACAGATATCTAGTAAAAAGGATTCCCAACCTCTGCACCCAGATGCTACCCAAATTTGAGTGAGTTCTCGACCAGTTATGAGATTTTTCTTAATAGTTTCCCTATTTCCTTTTCGTGAATTGATATATGCAGCTAGATAATGATTGCTAGTTTGCAGGTATTCTTGAAATGTGCCGAGGAAAGTGAAGGTATCACTTTTATTTTCTGCATGATTTCCACAAAATTCTTATCATTTAACTTGTATTAGTCTAGTGATGGTTGTGCCGAATGTGATTCTCCTTCAGGTTATTTATTTGTTTAAATTCGTGTGTGTTCACCTTCTTCCATATGCATGTACCTTTCTGCGGAGAGCCGTATTGAGTTTTGTGAAGTAATAATAAAATCCTTTTGTTGGTATATAACATTCTGTCTATTTGGCATCACATTTGGTTAACATTTTTTTTGGTTTTTTGTTTTAATCCCTCTTTGTATAATTCCCGTGTTTTTTTAAAAATGAATTTCTTTTTTTATAGTCATTCCCGTGTTTGCCAATAAGAATTGTGCAGCGATAAATTTTATTCGACACCTTTTAAAACATACAATAAAATTTAAATACATATTTCATGCTTCACACACTGCGGAGTTCTTACTTTTAATCGGATCCATTCACATATATATGTGAAGTTTGAATGTATATAAACTGACTCTATTTCCCTTTTTAGAATTTAATTCTGTGCTTCATTTAGATTTCGAGATTGCATTCTAGGTTTAATTATTTCCATTTGGTTTATTTCTCAAGGTTTAATATTATATTTTACATTTTTTTAAATCTTTTTTATTTTTATTATTATTATGTAAAATTCCAAATGGCTAAGCAATCAACACATCTAGAATATTTTAGTGTTTTAAATGAAATACAAGGGTTTTAAAATAAATGTAATCTTTTATTTTTATTATTAGATAAAAATAACACATGCATATACAATAAGATTGGAACCCCTGCAAATGGCATGTACGACTGCTCAATAATGACAAATCTTAGACACTGAACCCCACTTGTGAATGGTGGATGGATCCACCACACAAATGTCACCTCTAGGTTTTCGTTCTGCGATCAACCTAGAACTCGCCACGCCAAGTTCTCAACAAAACATAATAAAATAGACAAACTCTAGATGATCCCAATGTCTAGCTCGTATCCCCTTTTATAGGCTTGATGGACTCTCTCGAAACTTTATTTTATTATTTTCTCTCGAAAAATGAAGAAAACTACCATGGGAAGATACCATTGGGAAAGTAAATACCATGGGTAGATTCCGTCGATTTTGACCATATCGAGAAAAACATAATATTACAAATCCTCCCACCCAAAGATTGTTTGCCCGCAAGCAATCCACTGCTATCCGCAACATAAGCATTTCGACATTGATACCAGGATCTCATACAACCAAGTGTGCTATTTCTTGTCTCCATGCTAAATGATCCTCAATGGATCCTTCGATACCTAGATCCCAAACAATCCTCTAGCCAATCCTTCCCTCGAAAGATTCACCAGGGTCCTAATGCCACCTAAGTCATGGGACCTGGGGTTATGATGTTGAGAATGCAACAAGATGATGGAGCTTAGTGGAAAGGAGTCGCCTTCACTAATTGGGCCCGTAGGCAAATTATGGCGCAAAGTCTATTTTTAGACTATGTCTATTTTTAAACATTTGGATCATGGTCTGTGAGTTGCAGGATGCTGTTTATGGATGATTGGTCATGTTGGGAAAAATAGATGGTCTCTTATTTTTGGTTCATAGCAGAGTGATCACAGTCTATTTTTAGACTGCCAGGCTAAAAATAGAAACAGTCAAATATTATTAGCCCTTAGTAATATTTGGACTTTAAACATTATCTTATCCTCTTGGAGCACTTCAGTTTGAGCTACAGATGTGGCACATGCAGCTGTAAGAAGGAAATACACTTTTCTTATGAGTCAATGGAGCTATTGCATGCAGGACATCAGTTAGAACTCATGTGGTTGAGTTCTGTGGAGTTGGATGTGGAGTTGATGGAGTTGTGTTCAGTTTGACTTTGTTAAACTAATTGTAATTAGTCTAACTGCAAATAGACTAGTGATGAGTGATGTGAATTAATTGATTAAATTAATTCACTAATTATTAACTCATAATGCAACTGAAGAATACATCAGTTAACTCAGTGCATGTACAGTTCAGTGGAGACAGGTGTTAGAAGTTAAGATTGCTATCAGTTGTGACTATAGTTGTGCATGAGATCTTGCACAAGTAATGTATTGAGTATGCCCATGATGATTGCCCAGCATATGCCTAGTATTATAGCCTGTGCTCATGTGATTTCCAGTGTGAGTGATTTTCACAAGGTAAATAGGAGTTTGGATCAGCCATTCATCATTTATTCTCTTGCAGGGTTGTGTAGTGGAGGCAGGCAAAGAAGTGGAGGAGATTTGAGCAGTGATTGTTCGGATCTGAGCTAGTTTTGTGTGTAACAGGTGGAGATAGTGTTGGATACTTGTGAGGAGTATTGTACTATGTAATGTTACATGTTCTCAATCATTAATATACAGATAGTGTGGGGTTTTCAGCTGTAAGATTTCCCCGGGTTACATACTGTGTTAATGTGTGCATGCGATTGATGTTTCATTGTTTTTAATGCTGCTAAATTGATGATCAACGTAGAGGAGGTTATGTATTATGCATGTATTCCGCAATAGTGTATAATCAGGATAATCTCTGTGAATAAGTGTCATATTATTCAAAATTTCTACATATGACACCATCTCATCCCTCTATCACTTGCCATGCTTAAGGGCCCAAACTGCAATATGCTCTCGGCTAAGAGTATCCCATCAATAGAGTTGCAACTCATAATCTCTCACCAATCCATCTCATGGGAAGGATATAATGCATGAATGCCTACACATTACATAAGTCTACCATGATGATGTTGCGTGATGCTCAACTCATACTGCTCTACTAGATCACCCAACACGATCCATTTGTATAACTCTGCTCTGATATCCCCAATATATAAAGGCAGGTTGGTAGCGCTGCAAGTCTTATCTATGTACTCCTATAGAGGGCTACTCTAGAACTCCCAATTGTATTCCTCTTGTTGCCTAGTGAGGGACTTGATACGTTCATCTACACTAGAAAATTTGACTGCTGACTCAGCACATACCCTTATGAGCTCCTCAATTTTTCTGTTCTCTTGTAAGATAGTGTCTTGATTTGACTTGACTCTCTGCTTTAACATCATAAGATATGTCTTGCAATGTGCAACCTTTCCCTGAAACTCCTCTACTCTTGATTCTGGTGCCCTGCTGAATATCTTTGTACCTGCACTCGATGCCCTACGACGCCTTTGACTGGCTCTCTGGGAATGGTTCATCCTGCACATTATGTCTGTCATGCTACCGTCATGATCATGCTCAGCATATTGGTTTACCATTACTGGTTCCTCATTTAAGTCTCCTTGAATGTCTTCTTCATGACCTTCTCCCCCTGTGGGGACAATTTTTTGTACATCCTCTCTAGTTTTCAAACATGGATGCACCGATGGACTCTTATTTATACTTGCTTACTCATACTCTTCATGGATGGACCTAGTTTTACAAGAGTCTACCACATGTCATGAAGAATTACCTCTTTCCTTTGCTCATGTATTTTGTCAAGTTAACTGATTATTGCCGGCTTGTCTTGCAAGTTTCTCTCAATAACATTGTGTTGTTGCTCACCATCTGTACTTGAATGCTTGGATCCTTACTTCACTGCTTGGATCCTTCAGATGAATCCTCATGGTCTGAAGGAATCTCTTTTTGTTTTATCCTTGTTGCATCCTTCCTTTCACCTGGACATCGATTGTTAAGTGTCCAAGATCCCTTGCACATAAAGCATAGTCCTCTCCTTCTTAGTTCATTCTTGCTACAGGTTTTATTTTCTTTCTTCTTGCTCCCTTCTTCAATCCTTTTTAGCTCCTTCCTAGTCAACACTCTCTTGATCAACTTAATGTTTTGCATGACCAACTTTTCAACTAGATCATAAGCGGGTGATGACACAATTAATTCCTTTCTCCAAATGATCAACAATTTGGATCTTAGTATCTTGCAGATGTTGACATCTCCTTCTAAAAAAAATGACATAATCTTCTACATGCTTGTTTTGACAGGTTCTTGATGAGCTAATCTAATGCTAATGCAAAAGTTTTGGAACATATGAAAGATTAAGTCCTCACATTCCATATTCAACATGAATGTGCCAAAGCTGAACTCTACCATGAGTTCTAAAATTCTTCGCCACTTCTGAAAAGTAGTAAGCATGATGTTGTTCAACCCTTGAAGGGCTTCTACTACCAGTTGCAATAGCTCCCTCATGATATCATTATTGTAAGGTGGTAGAGGCGATGTTAAAGCTATGATCCTGCTAAGACAAGAGGCAACTGTGATCCTAACCTCTTCACAAGGATGCTCTGAGAGTTTGGGTTATATTAATGCAAGCATGGATGGCTTCAGAGCTCAACTGAGTTTCTTCCATTTTAGCTGCGGCACCTTGGACAGACCTGTCTAGTTCCTCCAACTTACCAAGATCTATGGCTGACTTTGTTTGCTGCAATTCAAATCCAAGTGCGAAGAGCTTAGCCCCTCTTCCTTGTCCTTCCTTCATTTCCCATGGATGCCTTGACTGCAGAATGACACGGACTCTTTTTGAGAATGGTTCGCTGCTTTGACCATTAATTTAGTCTAAGGAGGCATTGCTGCATAAAAGACCGTATATTCTCACTAGTTCATCAACCAGTTTCTGGATATTTTCCAAGGTCTCTTCAAGACAACCCATCTTCTCCCATACATATGCAGGGAACATCATAGGGGAATCACATCAACTTTCTGCCCATCATGTCTTCCCAAAAATTTCCCTTCTAACAAATTTGGCCCAAGAATATCATAAAAGCTAGAAATGATTTTCATCCCCTTTTTTATCAATAAAATTGACACTACTCCCAATGAACTCCTCTACTAACAATAAAAGGTTCTAAATAAAAGAACCATGAGAACGAGTGTTGTTATTTTCCTCACGATGGATGCATTGAATTCCATGAATACAATTATAGAAAAGTTATGCAAAGCCACAGTCGATTGTTGGCCTTGAATTTTTCCAATCAAAACATAAACCACAACTTGGGACTTGACTGTCTCTAAGCGCTGGGACTTTTCGGCGTTTCTAGCTTCACGGTTCCCACTTTTGAGTGACTTAACGAGCGCCTGGCCTTGGCGTTGTGCTATATAACCTAGATCCTGCGATAAATTGATGGTCATTGTACTGGAAGTTCAGCACGAATGCCTCAACCAATATACTGAATTTACTGAGTACTTGGTCGTCGGCCCTCTAGTCTGTATGGCTTCCTCGCATCTCCAAATTAGTGGATCGACCTAGCTGCTGAAAATTCAGAATTATAATTAGTTTATTATAATGCGGGAGGTTACAAATGGATGAGCCTCTATTATAAGAGATGGTGGTCTTTAACATAACGCACGCAAGAGTGCTTCCCCACACATACCTGGACGTTGTTGCTATTCAACACACGCCTAAAGAGGCTGTCTGAATTGTCTGAATTATTGTGGGGAGACCGCACACGAGGATCACGGCTAGTGCAATTTGTTTGTCGTCCCTTCCACAGCGAGCCTTCATCAAACTTCTGATTTGATGAACCCCATGATTAGCACACGTCCTTTGTGACAAAATATGGTCTGAAGACTGGCGGATGATTGGCTTCGACCTCATGGTCCACTTGCAGTGGTGCGGCTGCCTATCTTGTACCTTTGCAATGGGGGTTTAAGGCTCCTGCTTCCAGCTCCTGCGCAACCACGAATCGGATATTCACATGATTAAAATGACCATACGATGCAACGAATTGGCATGAGACTTATCGACCATGGCGACCCACACCAGATCCGTCGTTCTACCCTCCTTCGCAATAGATGAGAGACTGTTTGGTAGGTATGATTCCACGAACCGAGGTCTGGTGAATGCGTATGAGATTGGCTTGTATGACAGGCACATTGTCGTCTCACCTATCGGCCTTGTGCCCCTGACAGAAGGTGATATGAATTTTCAGATCGATTTCTACACCTTGTATGTATGAATAACAACCAGTTGGGGAGAAACCTCTACCTTTTTTGATGTTCACGGCAAGGCCGAATCTCTTGGCCTTTATCCCCGGTGTGACAAATCTTCGAGGGATATTTAGTGTTAGGCCTATTTCCTACAGTTGATGACAGATCGGCTATATATTTAGATCTCGACCCTTTCAAATACCCATGTCTGGCCTTTTTAACTCGGCCCTTCATAAAAAAAAATATTTTGTCACAAAAATACCATGCAGAAAAATAAACTCCCGAAAATTCAATAGGGTGGCTATAGAGAACCACCGAAATCGTTGAGATTCTAGCTAGGGTGAAATCACTGAAAACTATTTTCTCTCGAAACTTTGAATCAAAATCTTCTTTGAAGTTGATCTATAATAAACTCTGAATCACAATCTTCCTTGAAGTTGATCTATAATAAACCCTTGCGCTGGTAGGATGCACAACTCTGATACCACTGTAATATCCCAAATTGCTAAATAATCAACAATCCAACAATACACTAGAATATTTTAGTTTTCTAAATGGAAGACTGACAATCCAAGCATAGAACACAAGGGATCTAAAAGAAATGCAGCCCTTTATCTATATTATTAGCTAAAAATAACACATGTCCATACAATAATATTGGAACCCGTGCAAATGGCATGCATGGGTGCTCAATAATGACAAATCTAAGACATTGAAGCCCACATGTGAACCCTGAATGGATCCACCACACAAATGTCACCGTGGGGTTTTCGTCCCACGATCAACCTAGAGCTAGCCACGCCAAGTTCTCAACAAAACATAATAAGATAGAAAAACTCTAGATGATCCCAATGTCTAACTCTTATCCCTTTTCTTAGGCTTGATGGACTCTCTAGAAACTTTATTTTATTATTTTTGCCTAAAAAATGAAGAAAAATACCATGGGAAAATCCACGGTAAATACCATGGGTAGATTTCGTCTGTGTCAAGAAAAAGGGAATAGTACATATTATAACCCTATTAAAAAATATAAAAATGAAAAAAAAACAAGAGCTTAAATAATACAAGAATTGAAATTATCATCCATGTTCATATTTACATTATCTTTTTAGTATGCTGATCAATTATATATTTTATATGATTAAAAGAGGTTTATTTGGTTCTCTAGTGTAAATATTAGGATATTAGTTATGTCTTGTATCATCTTTCTCCCTTTCATCAGGATTGTTGGCAACATGATTGTTCCTTGTGAGCCACGATCTCCCTAATGAAGAAAAGTGGACAGAGTTGTGCCAGTCTTGGTATGGACTCGGTCCTACTTGTGCAGCTGGAAAACCCTTGGTAAGTACTTTCGTTGCCTCTCACTAGCCTCTGAGAAGTTCGAGGTGTTTGTGTCTAGAGATGCCCATTTGAAAAAATCAACATCTCTTCTGGCAACCATACTAGGGAGTGATTGGTTCTACTCCTTTCTTTTTATTTCACTTTTATAACATGTGCAAATCTGCCTTTTATAACATGACCATGTTCTTAAATTCATTGATTTTTGTCAATCTACTGGAGTTCTTGACATTTGTACTGCTTCTCGCCTATTCTTCCTTACCCTTTTGGGAGTGGAGATAGATTGGTGTCCTAACATTGTGGGGTCAACCCTCTTCGATATATTTATCAATGATTTTCCCCCTTTACTCATGCCTTTGCAACCCGAGTTTTGGTGTTACTTCTACAAAAGCCGTCATGATCCTTTAACTTGCCAAATATTTTTAGAGGCTAAATGGTAGTATAAGCTTGAAAGGGAGAATCATGTTACCTCATATGAATGGGAATTTACTGACATTGAACCCTTTACATATGCTAAACATGTGTCCTCGAGCCCATATGAAGATGTTATTACTAATCTCTACTTAATTGAACAAAAAACCTTATCTCATGCCTTCCCGCTTGATGTTTTGCTCTTTCAAACAGAACTCGAATTTTTCATGCATGGAATGACAATCATGATCCTCAAACTGATCTCACCCTTCTTTATCCCATGAACAACGTTACTCGTGATAATTATGAAGAATAAAGGTCGAATCATGGTGACGAGAATACCTTTCGTAATTCACATGACCAATCTTTCTTTTGGGATACTGATAAAGAGGTTTTCACTTTGTATCTTAAAAATGTCTCACACTTCCTCGATATTGATGATCAGACATTATTTTATGATCTAGAGGAAGAAGTCTCTACTTTTATTCTTGGAAATGCCTCTTGCTTTCTTGATATGGATGATGAGACACTTTTTGATGAACTTGGGAAAGAAGTCACTGTTTTTTATCCTAGGGATGTCTTGTCAACTCGTTCGATCAAACTCGAAAGATTTTAATTTGAAATGCCTAAGGCACTTTGTAATGTGAATAATGTTTAGGATCACATTGATGAATTTCTTAATTTGAACCTTGGTCGTATTGTACATGAACCTTTTTATGCTTCCAGTATGGTATGTGAATTCAAGTGCACACTTGTTGGTTGGCACATCATGCAGCGTGGCCAATAGTACTTTTGGATTCTTTTTAAGACAATTCCATTGCTACGCATGCATGTTGGTTGGCAACACAATTGTCCTTGCTTGATTATCACCTAACAAACAATGAATCTTGCAAATAAGACTTCAACTCATTTCTTTACGTTCAATATCATCCTCTATGAATGATATGTCTTGAAGTGTTAACTCATGTACATAAATAAAACTTTTTTAAAATAAAAAATGAGAAAAATAATACTTCAAAACACAATAAGAAATTTCAGTTTCTTTTGCTTTCCATGTTTTTGAGCTTCACGTTTGTCATTCTCTAAATTACTTTTCAATTTCCATTCCCTTTAGTTTTTTTTTTATGATTCACCATTTTATGCTTTTCACTTTATGTTTCAATTGTTAGTCGGATCTATTGACTTTCACCTCACTTTTTTTCACAAAGTTCGAGGTCCCCTAGTCATGTTTAAATGAGTCAAAAGTTAAAAGGAGAACATATTTATGTATGATTTATCATTGATGTACCATGTTTTGATGAGCACAAGAGATGGAGGCAAACCATAAACACGTCCCGATCTCATCCTTACAGAGCTTGCTTAATATGAAATTAACCTACCTATGTGGAGGTTCTTTCTTTAAGGAAATCTTCACCACACTTATAGACTTCCTTTCCTCCCCCTTCTCTCCTCTTCATTATAAGCATACTCGCTTGTCCATGTGTGGAACTTTGAAGACTTGTTTTCTTCTACATTGATAACATTTTGTTCTCGTTTGTGAGATTGCATGTTTTTACCAACTTACTCCATATTTTCTACATTCTTGGTTCCTTAATTTTGTGAAATATTAGCTTGCACGCCATTGTAAGTGGCACGCTTTGGTGGTTGGTAGACGATGATGCTATTTTTGTCAATGTTACCTATTCATTCTTCATTATATATCTCACCCCACTACATCTATATTTTGTACCTCAATCTTGCAATTGGTACCTCCAACATTTCCATGACAATCTCTCTATGTTGTGTTCGTATATCATACACTACTTATATTCCATGTGATTTAGAAGAAAAAAAAAGAAAAAAAATTCCTTCCTTAATTCCAAAGCCAGAAAAAGAAAGGAGCTCATTCTCTATTTTCTAAAGAAGACTTCATTATGTTTTCAAAAGAAGAATATCTTCCTTAGTTGAAAGAAAAATATTTCAAATTCTTTTGTCCAAAAAGAATGAAACACATAAATGTAGGTGTTTTGTTATAGAAATATTTGTATACTCAATTCTTGGCCCTAACAACATTATTATGTAAATCCTATAGTATTATCAAATTCAAACCCCAATGTGTATCGATGAGGTAGTAAATCCTATAGTATTATCAAATTCAAACCCCAATGTGTATCGATGAGGTAGTGGTCTAGCATGCATATGATAACATTCAATTCAAGACCAACAAAAACATTTTATAATTGTCAAATGAAATGGCGGGTTGTAAAATTATTATCTCTCTCATAAAGTTCTGGGGCCCATTATTATCACACATATATAACATGGGATTATGCAATCCTTGAGTCGAGACTTGTAGACTACCAAATGGACCTCATTATCATCAATGATTAGAGCTCAACGATAGTGGTCTATGATCCATATATTGTACCTACCCACTATGCATGTGGTACATACAATCATCTTTAACGTTATGATTAATGTGAATAGAGAAAAATGTTTACGTTTCATGCATATAAGCCCACTTATCACATAATGGAGGCACATAAGAACACTAGCAATAACACTAGAATATGGCCTATGTTGCCATGGATTTCGAGTTCTTGGCATTGTAGTTATTCCATTGATGTCAACAAGTGTTCATAACTATTTTCCTTGTAAAAATGGTTCTTATGCCTTGTATTGATCTAATGTATTATCCTCTATGATTGTTACAATGTGTCAAGGTTGCATATCACCGTCCTAAAGCTAAGATACATATTTGGTAGCAGTTGGTTTTCTTCCCCTTGAGGGTTTCCCGTATATTCTTTTGTCTCCTTGTGCATGATTTTCTTAATGTATATTATGGTGTTTATGTGTAATTTTATGTTGAGTTTACATATTTAGATCTATTGTGATATGTTGGGTTATTGATCACTTAGCATTTTAGAATGAAAAAAAATCATATAAACTCTAATTGATCCTGTTAGCCTCCTATACCAATAGGTTTTCATTTCTCATGATTGACAGTGGAAGTGCCAAAAATGTTCACCTTCCATGCTACTGAGGTTCCATTTTTGTGAAAGAAGCAGACAGTTAAAAAATGTAAAGAGGGTATGCCTTAAAATAAAAATCAAAGGGAAAGAAAATGAATTGGTCAAAGAAAAAATAAAGCAAATGAACCCCAAACAAATACCATGAAAGTGGCTAGTCCAAATTGTCACTGCTACTTTGATGGGTGGCCCAACAACTCAAGCTGGGCCTCACCATGTTTTAAATTGCATATTGTAGACTAGAAAGGAAGTACCTGCTCAAACAATTTAAGCTTAACAGATGACTAGGTGGATAGAGAAAGGAAGGTGCCCAACTGCTTAATCTGGGCCCTTGGAAGTCATACGGGTAGACTTAGAGAGGAGGGCAGAAAAAAGAAAAGAGAATTATCAGGGTTTGGAAGTAAGTGCACCCATCCAAAAAAAAAAAAAATGTTAGGCATATTAGGCAGGGTAGGCAGTTGAAGGTTGCAGAAAGTAAGATCTAAGCATATGCCATGGGAAAAATCACAAATGATGCCACCAGCAGGAGAAAGGCAAGAGCAATGCCCTATTTGGAAAAACTACCAAACCATCACTAACTTCCCTCATCCCCTTCAAGAAGTTTCTCACTAACATCCCCATGAGCACTGCAGGATCCGCCTGATCAGTCCTCTTTACACTCCTCATTTGTAAACATTTCATGTCAGAAGTGACTTCTCTCTTTGAAAAGAAGCCACATTTCTTGTGTAAAATCTTTCTTCACTCATATCTGCTTCTAAAAATAAGTTTACTCATTAAACTTAGCTCTTTACCCCTCTCTCACATCCCCAATTCATATTAATTTCTAATTTTACTATATAAATCCCTGAGTGCTACCCCTCCCCCTACTATTATAGCATTGTATGCAAACAACCCAAAAAATGTATAAATATCCCCCCCCTTTTAGCATTATAGCTAAATAACACTTCTAGGGAGACATTAGTCCACCAGGGACTATAGTCAACCCTTGCTTTGGGATTACTCTAACCTCTGGGTGGATTAATAACCTACTCTAAACCCTCTCCTACCCTCTTTCCCGAAAAAATACCTATGAAAACCCCTTCCCCCCGCTCAAACCCAACATTCAAAGGTTTTTTTAACCCCGACAGATTAACCCACATTAATCTATATATATTCCAAAACCCACGAAAACCCCCCTAACCAAAGTTTTCAACCCAAAATATTTAAATGCATATTTTATTTGCTGGCGGGTCCCCACCCAAACTTGCACGATGGGTCGGGGCGCCCGCCAACCCTCGATTTCCCGCTGCCCCCAATACAATGGTGGGCGGTATTTTTTAGATTTGAACCCGTCGCGCTTTAGCGTCCGGGGAGTGGGTGGTTTTTCTCCCGTACGCTGGACGCGTGGCGGCCATCGGAGGTGTTCGGAGCCCCCCTCCCCTATACCGCCTTCTCCCAAAAGCGGTGCGGGGAGACCGCTTACCGCCTTCCCTCAACCCGCCTCCCCTGTGACGTCACCCCAGCATCAGCATGACGTCATGCCATCGGCCCCCGCTACCGCGCCTCGTGGCCCTCCACATCATCTCGTGGCCCCCACATCCCGCCACCGTGTCCTGCCATGCTGGCCTCCAGCTCAGCATCCACATCACCATCCGTACCCGGGCCTGCCATGACGTCATGCTGACGTCATCAACGGAAAAGCGCCAATAAGCCATATTTTCCGAATTTGTTGTTAAAAAGGCGCAAATGAGCCATTTTGTGTCACTTTCGTTTGAAAAGAGAGGGAGCTGTTTTATTTTTTCACTCCGAAAATTGCCTCCAAGCCGCGAAATTTAAAGCTTCAGACGCCGCCACTCACCAAATCAGTTGTGTTCTTCATCCACTGTTCAACCCGGCGGCTCTCGGCATCGTTTATCCAGGTATTTGCCCAAATTCACCTATTTTGCCCATGTTCATGCCATTTCTCTGCAAAATTCTCCACTAATACCTGGTAAATCCAAAATTAATTGCTGTCATTCAATAATTGCTGGCCCAAAATAGTCCACATTGCCCCCTGCTCCAAAATTCGAGGTTAAAACAACCGTTCTCGGCCTTAAATTTGCAAATTGATCCTCCAATCGCCTGGCATTGTTACCTTTTGCCGGGTACATACTTGAAGGACCGAATTTTACCAAGTGATAATCATACCCCCTCCTCTGCAAATTGTCCTCATTATTCACAATCCTTGTGAATTCACCAGAGCAGAACAGAGGCAAGCCTGCTTAATCCACCTACTCCTCTTTGAAGACTTATCTGGCATCATCTGCATTCAGTCTGTCACCTGACCTTTAAGAAGCCTTACAAGCTATTGCATTCACGTTGTTGCATTCAGAAATTGCATTTTAAAGCAGCACCCAAAAGCTATACAATGGTTGCTCCTGCACCCACAGCTCTCAGTGTTGCCCCCATAAATCCACCAAATAAAGAGCTTGAGTCCCTGCCTCTTGCTGACAGAGATTACCTCATCCAAGACTTTGTGGGTGACAGGAACCATTTGTAGACCTTCCGGGAATTGAGGGATAACTATTTAAACAACAATGATACATATGGGATATGGGAATCTAATCTGCCTTATTACTTCCTCCCATCTGTCAACATTTTTCCAGAAATTATCCGCCTATGTGCTGAGAATTATGATCCAAATCACAGAGTTGTCAAGTCTCCATCTGGGAGCATCCTCTTCCACATTAATGCTGAGTCCATTAACCAGATACTTAACTTCAAACACACTCAGCTGCTGTATCCCTTCTCCATGAACTATCTGCTGGATACAGGTGCCAAGCTTTCCACTGCTGACATTCAGAAGATCACCCAGACATTTATGAGAGCTGACCGCCAGCCCACAGGGCCACCTCCCTTCTTGTATGTCCATTTTACTGATGTAGGCAAACTTTTGTTTGACATGATTGCTTATGTGTTGGGCTATATGACCAGCGAGTATGTTGATGAGACAGTGTTGGTGTTATTAGCTGCTTACAGCCCAGGCCAGCCTCCTGCCTACAAATATAACTTTGCTAAATTCATAGCTAACAAGATACATGACCAACTTTTCAAAGTGGATAGGGAGGGCATATTCAAATATTCATCTTACATCTACCACTTGTTCATGTATTACCAGTCCGAGGCTTTTCAATGCCCTATCAAGAAGCTGGATTCTAGAGGAGAAAGAACATCTGTTATCTTCTGGACATCAGTTTTTCACCAAGTCCAAGATTCACCATATTCATACTGTGAATTTATTGATCAATTTGTATACCCAGTCTCTTGCTTATTGATGAGGTCCCCTCCTCCCAGAGTGTCATTTGAAATCCAGAAAACTCTGCAGCTGTCCAAAAATTATAAAATAGGTGTTTGGTACCTATACCAAGATCATACAATCATCAGAATTTATCGCTGTGAGCTCTGTCCATACAGGCTCCCAAAATATGTACCAATGAGACTGTTTGCCTTGGAGTACTATAGGCAGCTCATTCACTCTGACCTCACCCACTTTCATAGTGCCAAAAAGAAAGCCCACCTCAAGTTTAAGCACCACCTGGGCCCCTTCATTATGAACAAAAAAGAGGGATGGCAAGATGCTGAGCAAATCCTCAAAGACAAGTACATGCTATCAAAAAGCTTCCGGTGGGTCCCTTATGACCCTGAAGGCTTCATCTGTGCTAGAAGGGTCAAGTACAGGCTGCTAGGCTATGAGCACTGTAAATATCCACATATTGAGAAGTATGCCAATCAGCAAGAATGGTTGCAAGATACATTAATTGAGAAACTAACTGAAGAAGAAATAATGCAAAAAAATGTCAAGGATTTGGAAAAAACTCTTGACTTAGATTCTGTGCAGCAGGTAATCTTCAAGCAACCACATCCAGTGGGAGAAGGGACTTCAGCTACAACAACTGCACCAGTCACCCAGGCGCCATCTACAGCAGCATCAGGCACAGATAAAGGTAAAGGAATAATGGGTGCTGAAGAAGAGACAGTAAAAGAACAGCCTGCCTCCTCAATTGGGCAGCAACAAGAGCAGACCCCTCCACCGCAAACAGAACCACCAACAACACCTATATTGCAGACTCCTGCACATGAGGAGAGGGGCAGGAAAAGAGACAGAGAAGAGTCCACTCCTGCTAGTGGATCCTCCCAGCAACCTGAGGCCAAGAGGCAAAAGGTTGACTCCCCAATTATAGAAGAAATAAGTGAAGAAGTCCTTGAGAGTCCAAGGAAAGAAGGGGAAGACAGTCAACAAATGGCCACAAGCTCTTTTCAGCAAGAGCAGGGATTACAGCTTGGCATGGAGGTGTCCTCCTCCACTCAACACAGCAAGAAGCCTTCAAGCACCAAGGCTTCCTTCAAAGAAATAAAAGCACAAAATGAGCTGTTGAGAATAGAAGTATATAAGCAATTCCTCAAAGCGACACCAGCCAAGCAAGAGAGGCTGATGTCAGTGTATGACATACAAGAGGAGAAGATGATCCTCAGTCACTTCAAACCCAAGGTGCCGCAGCCTAAATCAGCTGCAGATTTTGTAAGAACAAGGGTGGAAGTCATGGCAAAGGACATTCACCCCATGGACCAGATAGAGCTGCACAAACAAACGGGGGAAATGGTCTATGCCACCTTGGTAGACAGGGCCACAATGGCCCATGAATTGAAAGAATCACTGAAGAATACCAACATTCAGTTGGATTTCGAGAGAATGTCCTCCATGGCCAAGGACAACAGGATTAAATCACTAGAGGACATCATCATAGACCTAGGACATGATCCTAAGGACCCAAAGGGCATAAGGGCCCTCATGAAAAAGAAGGATGATGACCTTACTGCATTGAAGAAAAGGCTGAAACTGCTTCCCACTGAGCACCCCCAAACAACAGAGTTGCAGAAGGAAAAGGAAGCCGATGAGCAACTTGATCTAATAATGCAGCTCAATCAAAAGGTTATTGATCTGGAGAAGGAGCTAGAAGGGGCACTGCAGGACAAACAGGGAGAATCCACATCCCAACCTCCTCCAACTACCTCAACCACTGCCACCACTACAGAGGCAGCAGTAGCCCCTGCAACTACTACAGCAACAACAGAAGCAGCAGCAACAACAACAGCTCCTGAGTCCAGCTTGAACATGGATGATTTGACAAAGGCTATCAAAGAGTTGGAGCTCCAAGCTACTGAGATCAAACAGGCCAAGGAAAAATTGGCAGAACTAGAGGCCAAATATGACAAGTCAAAGATGACTGTAGCAGAGCAGTCTAGAGAAATTAAGGCCCTCAAAGACAAAATAAAGGCCTTAGAAAAGGAGCTCAAACTAGAAAACGCTCTGGTAGAAATAAAGAGAATTTTGTGGGCCCGAATTGACCAATCCATTACTAGACAATGGAAGTCAATCAAGACTGTGCATGAACAAATGGAATTGATTGGCCAAGCACAAATTGAGATTCAGAAAGCCAGAACAGTACTGGGGAACAGGCCTGAGCAGGCCAATAGAATGATAAATTTTCTGAACAATCAGACTAAGGAGGAACTAGCAGCCATCAACATTGTTAACAGAACAGATGCTGTCCTTACAGCTAAAAAGGTGCTGACTCTTAGGAATTTTGTACAAACTGTAGAGAGGAAATGCCATGAAATACAGGCTGAGGTAGATGAATACAAGCTCAAAATAGGAGCACTGCAAGGAAAGGGATTGCCCAGCTTACTAACTGGCACAGGAAGACTGCTCCCTCGTGAGCAATATGCTACCAGGTTGACAAATTTTGTTGAAAATCAAATTACTGCATCTGCCAGCACTTCTGAGGAAACAGGGCCTCCAACAGGGCAGGACCTATATGACAAACTTGAAAATCTATTTTTTATTGAACATGAAATCAATCACTTATTTGAAGTTCCTCCAAATTTTTATAGATATACAGAGGCAGATGAAACCTTGGTGAAAATTCGAAGACACCAGCTGCCCAAAGAGGATTGGTGGCAAGCAATGCTGCAAATTTTGCCTCAGTGATATCAGTTGATCAATCCTAGTCAGCCTCCACTCAGCAAAGAGAAAAAAACAGAATGAAGACAGCACACAAGGCAGCCGAAAAGGGTGACTCAGCACAAAGACAGCGACAGCAAGCCAAAAGATAAGAAATGCGCAAATTTTGGGCAGCACATCTTCAGCCGACTCCAACGGTCACAAAGTCAACATTCTCTGACCATTTTGGACAGCTAATACATTTAGAAGTTACTACAACATTTATTTTCTCAGCTACAATGCTCCAGGAGTTGGCACGATATTAATGAGCCATTAACTCATTAGCTAGATATTTTCTGATGTAAATTTTGTATATATACCTCCCCTGGCAACGTATTAGGGGTTGGTGATTTTCACTCTAAGGCAAATGTATTGTATACTTTCAGATAATCTAATGCAAGAGGCTGGAAAAGCTCAGTGATTTCTTGGATGTTTGATGTCTTGATGATGCTCTGCGTGCTGTTGCAGAATTCCTGTGCTGTCTAATGGAACAATAAGTTTTCTCAATCTATGTTTTATCTTCTTATGTTTGTTTGAATCATACACATGTTTCACCAATCTAACAATAGAGAAAAGGAATAGTACAGGAAATGTTTGGTTACACCTTGTGCTCAATCTCTGTTGCTGAAAATGTTTTCTTCAGAATTAATAATGAACATGAATTCTTAGTTGCTCATTTTTACATCAATTCTATAAATATGAATGTTATATAGGAATTCTTCAATGCTCCTAAATAATATTCCCACTGTTCTCCATATCAGATTACTGAAAGATCCTTAATTTCCTTTCATGCCCTGATTACATCACACCCAATCACAGATTTAAAGAATTGTTTCTTAGACACTTATCTGGCTCTGCAGCATCACTATTGTGTCAACTTAGACATATCAAGCAATTTAAGCATCACTGACTCCATGCCCAATGGCCTAGAGCACCTCGATAAACATATATCTATCTTGACTGAAATCATCATCCAACAAAATTCCAAACAAAACCTTGAGCATCATAACTAGCCTAAAATATTATACAAACAAAGTTAAATCATAAAGAGAGAGCCCTCTCTGGTCATAGGTAGGCTAGAACCTGTGACCCAAAGATTGGTTAGTGGTTACCTCGGCCGTATTCCCTTGGGAGTCAAAGGGAACAACCTGAGTGTTAACATAATTGGCGACTCCGCTGGGGACAGAGCGTATTTTGCAACAGCTGTCTGTCTTTAGACAGTCGTTCCAAAACTTGAGCAGTCCCTTAAACAGTTCTGAAATATTCTCAAAAATACCAAAAACAAGTTCAGAAGCTGGCTCCTAAAAAGAGAACTAGGCACACCAGGTCAAATCCTGACCCAAATCCCCCACCTATTTTCGATAATCCAAATTTGATCCATAAAACTCTTAGGAACCAGAAGGAACCAGAACAATCTCCTGAATCTAGCCCTGAGGCAGTTCAGCAAAGTTCTATTCCAACCCCTGCTAAACCATCAGTCCACCTTCATACAACTCATTCTTCCCCCTCTTCATCATCCACTTCACAAAACATATTGTCTACACCCAACACACAAACTGTTGTTGCTGTCCCTGTTGTCCCAGTTGTTCCCTTTCTACCAGTTGTCCCACTTATCCCCCCAAATATGGCTAATCGTTATGCACCCCTTCAGTTACCTGGCAATCCTGGGGCCATGCCTCAGGACTACCAAAGCAAGATTACTTATTTTGATGGAACCAGTACATACACTGCCTTACAGCATACTAAGAAAATGCAAGACTACTTTGAGAACTATGAGATAGATGATGATGATGTAAGGATGAAAATTTTTGTCCAAAGTTTAACAGGTGAAGTAAGAACCTGGTTCAGGGCATTGGCCGAAAATTCTATAGCTGATTCGGGTGCCCTTTATCAGTCCTTCCTGAACAGATGGGAAAAGAAAAAGGACCCTCTGCACATTTTATCTGAATATGACACCATAAGGAGAGGCCCATAACAAACTGTCTTAGACTATTGCACTAGATTCAACACTATTTATAATGCCATTCCTCAAAATCTTAGGCCTCCACCTGATTTAGCATTGATTAAGTTCCCTGATGGATTTGATGCTGATATGGCATATCAACTAAGAGAAAGAGCCCCTGCAACTCTAGCAGACATGCAAAACATAGCTGTGAGTGTAGAGGCAAATCTAATTGCCAAGAGAAACCGGGCGATAATTGAAAGGAGAACTACTTTCAAAGAAGAACCCTCATCATTTGAGAAAAAGCTAGATGCAATCATCAAAGGGATGGATAGACTTGGAGACAGGGTGGAAACCATAGAAAGAAAATCATCATGGGAAGGTCAAACAAGCAATATTAGAAACCCAAACTTCAGAAAGAATCAAAATCCTAATGTTGGAAGGACTGATCCTGACCAGCACATCAGACCTCCTTTCCAGGAAAACTATGCTGAGGCTTCCACATCTAGTGAACCTAATGAGGATCCTCACATCAACCTAATGGGTTTGGACAATGAAAATCAAGTCTTTCTGACACAAGAAGACCAAGAGGTTTACAATGGCAATCAATTCCACACTAAGTCAGGAGAATCATTCGATTTTAAAGAAGGGTATGATGCAGTTGTTTATGAGGTTCACAAATAGTACAAACTAAGGACCAGAACAATAGATGTACCCGAACCTCTGAAAAAAGATAATAGGCATCCAAAAAAGGTCAATGATAAGAGTACTCCCCCACAATCAACTGACAATTCAAACCCAAACACCACAGAAGTTACTGTGGAGGATATCTCAGAACAACAGTCCTCTGAAAACAAGCCAGCTCCACCCCACCCATTAAAGACAAAGGCAGATACTCCCCTAGGAAACAAACATGGCACCAGTTTTACTCAAAATTAACCCAACTATGACCAAAAGATCATTGATAACTCAGCTGAAAACGAAAAATCTGTTGCACTTAATGCCAAAATTCAAATGGAAAAACCTTTTAACTTGGAAACAGAAATAAGTAAGCTAAAGATATCAGTTCCTCTTTCGGAATTAGCCAAACATGAGGTATACAGGCAGCAGATTAACAAGTCACTCCAAGTATCAGACAATAAAGATGCTGTGAATGTCCTAGATGACCAACCAGAGTTGTTGTTCGGACCTGAGGTTAATGGAAAAACAGAAAATGGAGGGGTTCCACCCTTTTATGTCAGTCTAAACATTCATGATAAGGTCCTACATAATGCAATGTTCGATTCTGGGGCCTCACACAACTTAATGCCCAAATCTGTAATGGAAAAACTTGACTTAGACATCACAAGACCTTACAAAGATCTATTCTCATTTGATTCAAGCCAAGTCAGGTGCTTGGGCCTGATCAAAGATTTATGTGTTTCCCTGGTTCAATACCCAACCAAAACTATCTTGATGGATGTAGTGGTAGCTGACATACCCCCTAAGTATGGCATGCTCTTGTCCAGATCCTAGGGGGCCAAACTTCAAGGATCTCTGTAATTAGATATGTCCTATGCAACTATCTCAGTCTTTGGGCAGCCAAAGAGATTGTACCGGGAAACTTTGATGAAATATGTGGTAAGCAGTCAAGATAAGCCCCAAAACTTTCCAATCCATTCAATACACTCAGACATGGATTCATTTATTCTCTACAATGCCGACATCTGTCACAAAGCTTATTTTGAACTATTAATGACAGTAGAGACCGAGGAGTTAGATGAGCAATGTGCTTTCAAAGACCAAGGGATTGTGGGCATAGCTGATAAGAAGACAAAAGAACATGATGTATCAAGTTAATTGCAAGAAACCAACCTACCCATGATCCAACTTTCTAGTGATCCCAATTCAAATCTTCATCATGAAACTTTATGGTATTTAGAATTTGATGGCTCTGTAAACAAGCTGGGAGCTAGGGCAGGAATCTGGATCCACAACATGCACAATGACCAAGCTCAGGGCCATGCATACAGACTAAACTTTTGATGCACAAACAACATGGCTGAATATGAAGCCCTCCTGTTAGGTCTGAAACTCATAAAAAATCTAGGTGCAACCAAAATCTCAATCTTAGGAGATTCAGATCTGGTCATACAATAGATGAAGGGAAATTTTACCACAAATGATCTGAGGTTAAGAGCATACAAGGGAGCAGCTATTCAAGTACTTGAGAGCTTCTCACAATCACAGTTGATTGAAATTTCCAGAGAACTCAATCTACATGCTCACAGCTTGGAAACTTTTGCCAGCACTTGTAAGTTGCCTTTCAAAACCAATCATACCTTCACTGCTGAAATCAAACACAGACCTTCAGTTCTGGATAACATCAAGAATTGGCAAGTCTTCGAGAATAATACACAGATAAATAACTTTCTCACTTTAGAGGAAGAATTTTCTGGCATGAACATTGACACTAGCACTAGAGATGATCAACCACAGATATGCACAATTACACAGAAAATATCAGCTGAAACAGCTGATCTAGTTTTGCATCCTACCACCTTTGACAAGGAAACTATACGGGAGTTGAAACAATCAGTCAAAGAGGAAATGGCTGAAACATAAGATGAGGTAATTGAGCTAAAGGATAATTTTCTGCCCATAGGTCTAACCCCTTTGGAGGATCTGTTTGATTCACATGATATCTCAAGAAAACCAAAAATGCAACCATTGAATGCTGAAATAGAAGATTGTAACATTGCGACCCCTGAAAATCCCAAAATGGTTAAGCTATCCAAAGCATTACCACCTGAGCAGAAACTAAAATACATTGAGTTATTCAAAGAGTTTCAAGATGTCTTTGCCTGGAGCTATGAGGACCTTAAATCTTATGATACATCAGTTATCCATCACACTATACCTTTAAAAGAAAACCAAAAGCCTTTCAAACAGAAGCTTAAGAGAGTCAATCCTGTGCTCCTCCCCCTTATTGAAAAAGAGGTTAAACATATGTATGAAGCTGGGATCATTGCCCCAATTAGATTCTCAGAATGGATTTCAAACCTAGTGCCTACTAGGAAAAAGACAAGGGAAATCCGATTGTGTGTTGACCTAAGAAATTTGAACAAAGTATCTCTCAAAGACCATTACCCCTTACCAAAAATGGACCATATCTTGCAAAGAGTAGTGGGAGCTGCTAGGATCTCTTTACTAGATGGTTTCTCAGGATTCAATCAGATTCTAGTACACTCGGATGATCAAGACAAAACCTCCTTCACAACACCTTGGGGAACATTCAAATATGTTAAAATGCCTTTTGGGCTTAAAAATGCAGGGGCCACATTCCAAAGAGCAATGGATATTGCCTTTGCCAAAGAAATTCATGACTTCCTAGTGGTCTATCTTGATGATCTCACTGCCTTTTCAAAATTAGATCAAGAACACTTAGAACACTTGAGGCAGGTTTTCACAATTTGTAGAAAATATGGCATATCTTTGAACCCAAAGAAATCACTGTTTGGGCTGGAGGAAGGTAAACTCTTGGGGCATATAATCTCAAAAGATGGTATTAGGATTGACCCAGACAGAATTCAAGCTATCCTACAAGCACCACATCCAAGAAACATCAAAGAACTACAAAGCTTTCTAGGAAAGATCAACTTCTTGAGGAGATTCATTCCCAATCTGGCTGAACTCATAAGGCTGTTAAATAATATGCTGAAAAAGGATTCCAAAGTCAAATGGACCATGGAAGCTAGGCAAGCCTTTGAGGATATCAAAAGAGCATTGACAAACACACCAATCCTAACAAGCCCTAGATTTGATCAAGATTTTATCATTTTTTCTTTTGCTTCTGAGCATACGATTGCTGCTGTTCTGCTACAAAACGATGACCAAGGCTATGAAAAAACCATTGCATTTTTTAGCAGAGCCCTTAGAGATGCTCCTTTGAAATATCAGATCATGGAAAAACAAGCCTATGCATTGGTAAAAGCCATCAAGGAATTCAGAATCTATATCCTTTACTCTCATATAATTGCCTATGTTCCTAATGCAGTGGTCAAAGACATTCTAACCCAAGAAGGAATTGAAGGCAAGAGGGGCAAGTGGATTGCCAATATCCTAGAATATGACATTGAGATTAAACCTACCAAACTGATAAAAGGACAAGGGCTAGCCAAACTAATGACCGAAACCAATTTTCAAGCCCTTGACATTAATGAACTGGACGACGAACAGGAGATGGCGACTCCACAGATCAACCAAGCCTTTATGCAATCTCCATGGTATGCTGATATATGTTTTGTATTATTAAACCTGCAAGCTCCTCCAGGGTTGTCCAGAACCAAGAAAAGATTCTTGAAAATGAAAGCATCAAAGTTTTGTATTATTGACAATGTTTTATTTTGGAGAAATCATGAAGGGATCTTACTCAATTGCCTAACATTAGAAGAAATTGACAATGTCCTCAAAGAATTTCATGCAGGTGACTGTGGAGGACACTTGTACTGGAAGTCCACAGCTGATAAAATCCTAAGGGCTGGATTTTATTGGCCCTCCTTGTTTGCTGATGTAAAGAGATTTGTAATGTCTTGTCACAAATGCCAAATTTTTGAGGGCAAGAGGAAGCTGCTACCTTTACCACTCAAACCAGTTTCAACTGAGAGACCATTCCAGCAATGGGGTTTAGACTTCATTGGTGAAATTCACCCTCCATCCTCTGGCCAGCATAGGTGGATTCTCACTGCCACAAACTATTTTACCAAATGGATAGAAGCCATCCCTTGTAGGCAGGCCAATGACTCCATTATTATACAATTCCTAGAAACCAACATCTTGTCTAGGTTTGGCTATCCAGACAAAATTATTACAGACAATGCTGCTGCTTTCAAGTCCAAGAAAATGATCAACTTTTGTCACAAGTATCACATGACCCTAGGTCATTCCACTGCCTATTATCCTCAAGGTAATGGCCTAGCTGAGTCTTCCAATAAAAGCCTCATCAACATCATTAAAAAAGTTTTGAAAGAAAACAAAAAGAATTGGCATAAGAAGTTGGTAAATGCATTATGGGCAGACAGACTGACCACCAAGAGATCAATTGGTATGAGTCCATATAAACTGGTCTATGGGCTAGAAGCAAAGTTTCCTACATCTCTAGGAATTCCTGTGATCAAGTTGTTGCAAGAAATACAAGCTGAGCCAAATGACATTCAAAGAAGAATTAATCAGACAATTCATTTACAGCAAACAAGAGAAGAAGTCTATCAAAGAACCCAAGTTCTACAAGAAAAGCTCAAAAGAATATTTGACAAAAGAACCAAAGCTGAAGATTTCTTCATAGGAAACAAAGTGTTAAGATGGGATTCCAGGAGGGAGGACAAAGGCAAACATGGTAAGTTTGATTTTTTATGGAAGGGACCCTATGTCATCTATGTTATACAAGGTAAC
The DNA here is from genome assembly GCA_031772625.1 of Pinus tabuliformis. NCBI lineage: Eukaryota > Viridiplantae > Streptophyta > Pinopsida > Pinales > Pinaceae > Pinus > Pinus tabuliformis. Next base: position 909,019,985 of record CM062813.1, read on the forward strand.
AACACCTATTTTCTAAGAAGTTTGGATGGCTCAAACACTGAGGAAGGCCCAGTTAATGGGAGAATGCTCAAGCATTATTTTGACTCCCTTTGATCAAACACTGAACAGGCATATATTGTACATAAATATTTGTATTTCCAGTATTTTCAGTTGTAGCAGATAAATAAAGCACCAAGTGGTGCATATTTTGAGAAGACCAGGGTGATGCACTTTTTTCCCTTTTTTGAATATGTTGATCCCGGCATTAGAAAGTAAAGAAAAACACAGGGTAACTATCAAGTGATGAGGAGAAATTATGAGAAATAGGTAAAAACAGATCTGCAAATTCACAGCAAATCAGCTCACTAGGTGCTGCCTGCAACTATCTAGGATCCTAACCAATGGTCTCCAACAACAGAGAAATTCAGCCTGCAGCAAGAAAGCAGAACTCAGGCAATCTGACCTGTTGTTCTTGGCTTTTCACCTGGAAAAGCCATCCCCAAGTGGAGCCACTGTTAGCCTCCTATACCAATAGGTTTTCATTTCTCATGATTGACAGTGGAAGTGCCAAAAATGTTCACCTTCCATGCTACTAAGGTTCCATTTTTGTGAAAGAAGCAGACAGTTAAAAAATGTAAAGAGGGTATGCCTTAAAATAAAAATCAAAGGGCAAGAAAATGAATTGGTCAAAGAAAAAATAAAGCAAATGAAACCCAAACAAAGACCATGAAAGTGGCTAGTCCAAATTGCCACTACTACTTTGATGGTGGCCCAACAGCTCAAGCTGGGCCTCACCATGTTTTAAATTGCATATTGTAGACTAGAAAGGAAGTACCTGCTCAAACAGTTTAAGGTTGACAGATGACTAGGTGGATAGAGAAAGGAAGGTGCCCAACTGCTTAATCTGGGCCCTTGGAAGTCATAAGGGTAGACTTAGAGAGGAGGGCAGCAAAAAGAAAAGAGAATTATCAGGGTTTGGAAGTAAGTGCACCCATCCAAAAAAAAAAAAAATGTTAGGCATATTAGGCAGGGTAGGCAGTTGAAGGTTGCAGAAAGTAAGATCTAAGCATATGCCATGGGAAAAATCACAAATGATGCCACCAGCAGGAGAAAGGCAAGAGCAATGGCCTATTTGGCAAAACTACCAAACCATCACTAACTTCCCTCATCCCCTTCAAGAAGTTTCTTACTAACATCCCCATGAGCACTGCAGGATCTGCCTGATCAGTCCTCCTTACACTCCTCATTTGTAAACATTTCATGTCAGAAGTGACTTCTCTCTTTGAAAAGAAGCCACATTTCTTGTGTAAAATCTTTCTTCACTCATATCTGCTTCTAAAAATAAGTTTACTCATTAAACTTAGCTCTTTACCCCTCTCTCACATCCCCAATTCATATTAATTTCTAATTTTACTATATAAATCCCTAAGTGCTACCCCTCCCCCTACTATTATAGCATTGTATGCAAACAACCCAAAAAATGTATAAATATCCCCCCCCTTTTAGCATTATAGCTAAATAACACTTCTATGGGAGACATTAGTCCACCAGGGACTATAGTCAACCCTTGCTTTGGGATTACTCTAACCTCTGGTTAGATTAATAACCTACTCTAAACCCTCTCCTACCCTCTTTCCCGAAAAATACCTATGAAAACCCCTTCCCCCCGCTCAAACCCAACATTCAAAGGTTTTTTAACCCCGACAGATTAACCCACATTAATCTATATATATTCCAAAACCCACGAAAACCCCCCTAACCAAAGTTTTCAACCCAAAATATTTAAATGCATATTTTATTTGCTGGCGGGTCCCCACCCAAACTTGCACGATGGGTCGGGGTGCCCGCCAGCCCTCGATTTCCCGCTGCCCCCAATCCAACGGTGGGCGGTCTTTTTTAGATTTGAACCCGCTGCGCTTTAGCGTCCGGGGAGCGGGTGGTTTTGCTCCCGTACGCTGGACGCGTGGCGGCCATCGGAGGTGTTCGGAGCCCCCCTCCCCTATACCGCCTTCTCCCAAAAGCGGTGCGGGGAGACCGCTTACCGCCTTCCCTCAACCCGCCTCCCCTGTGACGTCACCCCAGCATCAGCATGACGTCATGCCATCGGCCCCCGCTACCGCGCCTCGTGGCCCTCCACATCATCTCGCGGCCCCCACATCCCGCCACCGTGTCCTGCCATGCTGGCCTCCAGCTCAGCATCCACGTCACCATCCGTACCCGGGCCCGCCATGACGTCATGCTGACGTCATCGGCGGAAAAGCGCCAATAAGCCATATTTTCCAAATTTGTCGTTAAAAAGGCGCAAATGAGCCGTTTTGTGTCACTTTCGTTTGAAAAGAGAGGGAGCCGTTTTATTTGTTCACTCCGAAAATTGCCTCCAAGCCGCGAAATTTAAAGCTTCAGACGCTGCCACTCACCAAATCAGTTGTGTTCTTCATCCACTGTTCAACCCGGCGGCTCTCGGCATCGTTTATCCAAGTATTTGCCCAAATTCACCTATTTTGCCCATGTTCATGCCATTTCTCTGCAAAATTCTCCACTAATACCTAGTAAATCCAAAATTAATTGCTGTCATTCAATAATTGCTGGCCCAAAATAGTCCACATTGCCCCCTGCTCCAAAATTCGAGGTTAAAACAACCGTTCTCGGCCTTAAATTTGCAAATTGACCCTCCAATCGCCCGACATTGTTCCCTTTTGCCGGGTACATACATGAAGGACCGAATTTTACCAAGTGATAATCATACCCCCTCCTCTGCAAATTGTCCTCATTATTCACAATCCTTGTGAATTCACCAGAGCAGAACAGAGGCAAGCCTGCTTAATCCACCTACTCCTCTTTGAAGACTTATCTGGCATCATCTGCATTCAGTCTGTCACCTGACCTTTAAGAAGCCTTACAAGCTATTGCATTCACCTTGTTGCATTCAGAAACTGCATTTTAAAGCAGCACCCAAAAGCTATACAATGGCTGCTCCTGCACCCATAGCTCTCAGTGTTGCCCCCATAAATCCACCAAATAAAGAGCTTGAGTCCCTGCCTCTTGCTGATAGAGATGACCTCATCCAAGACTTTGTGGGTGACAGGAACCATTTGCAGACCTTCCGGGAATTGAGGGATAACTATTTAAACAACAATGATACATATGGGATATGGGAATCTAATCTGCCTTATTACTTCCTCCCATCTGTCAACATTTTTCCAGAAATTATCCGCCTATGTGCTGAGAATTATGATCCAAATCACAGAGCTATCAAGTCTCCATCTGGGAGCATCCTCTTCCACATTAATGCTGAGTCCATTAACCAGATGCTTAACTTCAAACACACTCAGCTGCTGTATCCCTTCTCCATGAACTATCTACTGGATACAGGTGCCAAGATTTCCACTGCTGACATTCAGAAGATCACCCAGACATTTATGAGAGCTGACCGCCAGCCCACAGGGCCACCTCCCTTCTTGTATGTCCATTTTACTAATGTAGGCAAACTTCTGCTTGACATGATTGCTTATGTGTTGGGCTATAAAACCAACGAGTATGTTGATGAGACAGTGCTGGTGTTATTAGCTACTTACAGCCCAGGCCAGCCTCCTGCCTACAAATATAACTTTGCTAAATTCATAGCTAACAAGATACATGACCAACTTTTCAAAGTGGACAGGGAGGGCATATTCAAATATTCATCTTACATCTACCACTTGTTCATGTATTACCAGTCCGAGGCTTTTCAATGCCCTATCAAGAAGCTAGATTCTAGAGGAGAAAGAAGATTTGTTATCTTCTGGACATCAGTTTTTCACCAAGTCCAAGATTCACCATATTCATACTGTGAATTTATTGATCAATTTGTATACCCAGTCTCTTTCTTATTAATGAGGTCCCCTCCTCCCAGAGTCTCATTTGAAATCCAGAAAACTTTGCAGCTGTCCAAAAATTATAAAATAGGTGATTGGTACCTATACCAAGATCATACAGTCATCAGAATTTATGGCTGTGAGCTCTGTCCATACAGGCTCCCAAAATATGTACCAATGAGACTGTTTGCCTTGGAGTACTATAGGCAGCTCATTCACTCTGACCTCGCCCACTTTCATAGTGCCAAAAAGAAAGCCCACCTCAAGTTTAAGCACCACCTGGGCCCCGTCATTATGAACAAAAAAGAGGGATGGCAAGATGCTGAGCAAATCCTCAAAGACAAGTACATGCTATCAAAAAGCTTCCGGTGGGTCCCTTATGACCCTGAAGGCTTCATCTGTGCTAGAAGGGTCAAGTACAGGCTGCTAGGCTATGAGCACTGTAAATATCCACATATTGAGCAGTATGCCAATCAACAAGAATGGTTGCAAGTAACATTAATTGAGAAACTAATTAACTGAAGAAGAAATAATGCAAAAAAATGTCAAGGATTTGGAAAAAACTCTTGACTTAGATTCTATGCAGCAGGTAATCTTCAAGCAACCACATCCAGTGGGAGAAGGGACTTCAGCTACAACAACTGCACTAGTCACCCAGGCACCATCTACAGCATCATTAGGCACAGATAAGGGTAAAGGAATAATGGGTGCTGAAGAAGAGACAGTAAAAGAACAACCTGCCTCCTCAATTGTGCAGCAACAAGAGCAGACCCCTCCACCGCAAACAGAACCACCAACAACACCTATATTGAAGACTCCTGCACATGAGGAGAGGGGCAGGAAAAGAGACAGAGAAGAGTCCACTCCTGCTAGTGGATCCTCCCAGCAACCTGAGGCCAAGAGTCAAAAGGTTGACTCCCCAATTATAGAAGAAATAAGTGAAGAAGTCCTTGAGAGTCCAAGGAAAGAAGGGGAAGACAGTCAGCAAACGGCCACAAGCTCTTTTCAGCAAGAGCAGGGATTACAGCTTGGCATGGAGGTGTCCTCCTCCACTCAACACAGCAAGAAGCCTTCAAGCACCAAGGCTTCCTTCAAAGAAATAAAAGCACAAAATGAGCTGTTGAGAATAGAAGTATATAAGCAATTCCTCAAAGCGACACCAGCCAAGCAAGAGAGGCTGATGTCAGTGTATGACATTAAAGAGGAGAAGATGATCCTCAGTCACTTCAAACCCAAGGTGCCGCAGCCTAAATCAGCTACAGATTTTGTAAGAACGAGGGTGGAATTCATGGCAAAGGACATTCGCCCCATGGACCAGATAGAGCTGCACAAACAAACGGGGGAAATGGTCTATGCCACCTTGGTAGACAGGGCCACAATATCCCATGAATTGAAAGAATCACTGAAGAATAGCAACATTCAGTTGGATTTCGAGAGAATGTCCTCCATGGCCAAGGACAATAGGATTAAATCACTAGAGGACATCATCATAGACCTAGGACATGATCCTAAGGACCCAAAGGGCATAAGGGCCCTCATGAAAAAGAAGGATGATGACCTTACTGCATTGAAGAAAAGGCTGAAACTGCTTCCCACTGAGCACCCCCAAACAACAGAGTTGCAGAAGGAAAAGGAAGCCGATGAGAAACTTGATCTAATAATGCAGCTCAATCAAAAGGTTATTGATCTGGAGAAGGAGCTAGAACGGGCACTGCAAGACAAGCAGGGAGAATCCACATCCCAAACTCCTCCAACTACCTCAACCACTGCCACCACTACGGAGGCAGCAGTAGCCCCTGCAGGAGCAGCCCCTGCAGCTACTACAGCAACAACATAAGCAGCAGCAACAACAACAGCTCCTGAGTGCAGCTTGAACATGGAAGATTTGACAAAGGTTATCAAAGACTTGGAGCTGCAAGCTACTGAGATCAAACAGGCCAAGGAAAAATTGGCAGAACTAGAGGCCAAATATGAAAAATAAAAGATGATTGTAGCAGAGCAGTCTAGAGAAATTAAGGCCCTCAAAGACAAAATAAAGGCCTTAGAAAAGGAGCTCAAACTAGAAAACGCTCTGGCAGAAATAAAGAGAATTTTGTGGGCCCGGATTGACCAATCCATTACTAGACAATGGAAGTCAATCAAGACTGTGCATGAACAAATGGAATTGATTGGCCAAGCACAAATTGAGATTCAGAAAGCCAGAACAGTACTGGGGAACAGGCCTGAGCAGGCCAATAGAATGATAAATTTTCTGAACAATCAGACTAAGGAGGAACTAGCAGCCATCAACATTGTTAACAGAACAGATGCTGTCCTTACAGCTAAAAAGGTGCTGACTCTCAGGAATTTTGTACAAACTGTAGAGAGGAAATGCCATGAAATACAGGCTGAGGTAGATGAATACAAGCTCAAAATAGGAGCACTGCAAGGAAAGGGATTGCCCAGCCTACTAACTGGCACAGGAAGACTGCTCCCTCGTGAGCAATATGCTACCAGGTTGACAAATTTTGTTGAAAATCAAATTACTGCATCTGCCAGCACTTCTGAGGAAACAAGGCCTCCAACAGGGCAGGGCCTATATGACAAACTTGAAAATCTATTTTTTATTGAACATGAAATCAATCACTTATTTGAAGTTCCTCCAAATTTTTATAGATATACAGAGGCAGATGAAACCTTGGTGAAAATTCGAAGACACCAGCTGCCCAAAGAGGATTGGTGGCAGGCAATGCTGCAAATTTTGCCTCAGTGATCTCAGTTGATCAATCCTAGTCAGCCTCCACTCAGCAAAGAGCAAAAAGCAGAATGAAGACAACACACAAGGCAGCCGAAAAGGGTGACTCAGCACAAAGACAGCGACAACAAGCCAAAAGATAAGAAATGCGCAAATTTTGGGCAGCACATCTTCAGCCGACTCCAACGGTCACAAAGTCAACATTCTCTGACCATTTTGGACAGCTAATACACTTAGAAGTTACTACAGCATTTATTTTCTCAGCTACAATGCTCCAGGAGTTGGCACGATATTAATGAGCCATTAACTCATTAGCTAGATATTTTCTGATGTAAATTTTGTATATATATCTCCCCTAGCAACGTATTAGGGGTTGGTGATTTTCACTCTAAGGAAAATGTATTGTATACTTTCAGATAATCTAATGCAAGAGGCTGGAAAAGCTCAGTGATTTCTTGGATGTTTGATGTCTTGATGATGCTCTGCGTGCTGTTGCAAAATTCCTGTGCTGTCTAATGGAACAATAAGTTTTCTCAATCTATGTTTTATCTTCTTATGTTTGTTTGAATCATACACATGTTTCACCAATCTAACAATAGAGAAAAGGAATAGTACAGGAAATGTTTGGTTAAACCTTGTGCTCAATCTCTGTTGCTGAAAATGTTTTCTTCAGAATTAATAATGAACATGAATTCTTAATTGCTCATGTTTACATCAATTCTATAAATATGAATGTTATATAGGAATTCTTCAATGCTCCTAAATAATATTACCACTGTTCTCCATATCAGATTACTGAAAGATCCTTAATTGCCTTTCATGCCCTGATTACATCACACCCAATCACAGATTTAAAGAATTGTTTCTTAGACACTTATCTGGCTCTACAGCATCACTATTGTGTCAACTCAGACATATCAAGCAATTTAAGCATCACTGACTCCATGCCCAATGGCCTAGAGCACCTCGATAAACATATATCTATCTTGACTGAAATCATCATCCAGCAAAATTCCAAACAAAACCTTGAGCATCATAACTAGCCTAAAATATTATATAAACAAAGTTAAATCATAAAGAGAGAGCCCTCTCTGGTCATAGGTAGGCTAGAACCTGTGACCCAAAGATTGGTTAGTGGTTACCTCGGCCGTATTCCCTTGGGAGTCAAAGGGAACAACCTGAGTGTTAATAGATCCAAACTTAAATAGGAACGCAACAAAATACAGATACAACCACAAATACAGAGATGTAGCAAAAATAACACTTCATTTCAATAATACCAAAGACTTGAAATATGCTTACAAACACATTGGAAATAAACTAGCCCAAGCTATGGTAGCTTATCTCTTAGAAGAGATGTGGCAGCTACATGCCTATGAAATGTGTTACAATGAGGCTCAAAGACTTATTTATTATTGAGAAAAAATGGAAAACCATAAACTTCTAAAAATCTAACCCTAGGAGATGAAGTGCCAAAACTATGGGCCCCATTTGGGTAAATTGATACATCAAATTCCCGGGGTGGTAACTTTGGAATACGATATCTATTTGACGTGCAAAATACCTCGTTAGAAATATCTATCTAAGCACTACAACTTACGACTGCAAGTGTCAATCAATGACTAATGTTTTCCTATTTAAAGAAAAGGTCGTTTAAGGCCTCAAAACTGCTCCAGAAGTTTAAGACCCGAAAAACTACCAAAAATAGTAATTGTGCTACAGTTAAGGAAACTAAAAAACTGAAAGAAACAGTGGTGGGGGTTGAAATGGAATAGGAGGGTGGCAACCATATCCACCAGGATCAGTCCTCCCCACTGAGGAATAAATAGTCCCGATTGTGTTGAGTGCCTCCATGAGATGGGGAAACTTCTGCTGAACTTGGTCCCTCGTGAGCCACTTGCCTTGGGGCAGGAGTTGGCCAACTTTGACAACCCAATACAGTTGGATATTTTGTTGGTGAGTATTCTTGATTTGTGTGTCCATGATATATTTAGTTGTGGCCTACTCCATGTAGTCTAGGTTTAACTCTGTTGGTGTGAGTTGTTCTACAATGTCTGATGTCTTTAGTAATGGTGGAAAGTATGGTAGAAGATGGTCCACATTGAACACAGGGTGTAGGCCAAGGAATGGTGGAATGTTGAGCTCAAAAGAATTGTCCCCTACAACCTTAGTGATGGTTTAAGGCCCATATCGGCGTGGACGCAACTCGGAGTGGGGCCCAACAAGGTGCTCCTTCTGCAAATGTAACCAAACTTTGTTGCCCACCTAGAACTTGTGTGGCATGTGATGCTACTTATACTTAACATTGGCTTTTTCAAATATGTCATGGACATGTTGGCGGATGTGTTGAATGTGCTCAATGATGTTGTTAGCCTTGTTAGCTTTATAGTAGACATGATATGAATATGTTTGAGTAGCTGAAAATGGTATGGCCACATCAATGGGACATAGTGGCTAGAATCGCAACCCAACTTGAAAGGGGCTGTGGCCACTTGAGCTATGGAGAGCTCTATTATAGTTGCACTGGACATAGTGGAGGCTTTCATCCCATGTGTGTGGATTCTTCGAGTTGTACATGCATAGAATGTGCACGGATACCCTATTGATGACCTCTATTTGGCCATCAATTTGGGGGTGGAAAGTCATGGACTTAGTGAGCTTGGTATCCAACATCAATTTGAGACTTGATCAAAATGTACATAGGAACCTACTATCCTGATCTAAGATAATTTAATGTGGGATCCCAAAATGTATCCACACTCGTTCAAAAAGAGCTTAGCAGTGGCTTTTGCTATAATACTCTTCTTGTACGCTTCCATAATGGCCATCTTAGAGAATCTGTCGATGACCACAAAAACACAGTCGTTACCATGCCTAGTAGAAGGAATGGCCGAAATGTAATCCATGGAGATGGATTCACAAGGTAGACTAGGAGTATGAAGAATAGTATATAAGCCTTTCTTATTGATGGTTAGTTTAGAAATGGCGGAGGAAGTGCACGATCTTATGTACTTCCCAACATCCTATCAAAGGGTTGGCCAATAAAAATACTTTTGCAGCACTGCCACTATTTTCGCTACTTCAAAATGTCCAATGACTCTACTTTAGTGCATTCCCAAATAATCTTAGAACACTCGTTTGAAGGAACATGAATGTGTCCTAGGTGGCATAACAGTGCATCATGGAGGTGAAAATTTGGAACTTTCTTTCCTTTTAGGAGTGTCTGGTATGGGTTTTCGAATTCTGGATCACTCTTGTAAAGATACGGCCACCCCGAAGTCTCTTCCTCACAAGAGTTGAGCACAATGATCAATGCCATCACAAGCGGTCGACTAAGGCAGTCTGCAACATTATTGGTGTTTCCCTCCTTGTACTTAATGTTCAAATGAAATTTTTGCAAGTATGTGGACCATTTTTTATGGCGATCATTCTGCAACTGCCCTTGTGTTTGTATGAAATATATAGGCTGGTGGTTTGCGTGGATGGTCGTTTCCTTCCCCAAAATGTAATGCTTCCATTGTCGACTGGCCTGCACAATGGAATATATCTATTTCTCACAAGTGGGATACTTTCACACTATGTCCAAAAGTGTCTCACTATGATATGCCACTAGATGCCCCTGTTGAGTAAGAATTGCAACAATAGCATAGTCAAAGGCATCTGTCTCAATCTCAAATGGTTGTTGCAGGTCTGGTAAAGTGAGCACTGGTGCAGAGTAGAGGTGGTGCTTCAACTCAGCTAACACCTTCTATTTGGATTTAGACCAAAATAATTTTTCTTTCGCTCCGCCCTTGGTGACTTGACTTAAAGGCCAAGTGATATGAGAGAACTCAAACACAAACCTATGGTAGAAATTGGCAAGACCCAGAAAGCTGTGGAGCTCTGTTAGAGTGGTGGGGGCTGGCCATTCTTGAATGAATTATATCTTGGTTGGGTCCACATGCACACCCTGCTCATAATGGATGTACCCTAAATGTTGAACTTGGGTCATATCGAAAGTGCATTTCTCCAAATTAGCACACAACTTCTGTTGTCGTAGAGTTTGGAGGACTTGTCGAATATGGCAGAGGTGCTCTTCCCAACTTTGGCTGAAGAGAAGGAATTCATCTAGGTACACCACCACGAATGAGTTGTTGAAGCGTCGCAAGATGTCATCCATCAACCTCATGAAGGTTGCGAGGGCATTCATCAATTCGAAATGCATGACCATCCATTCGAAAATGCCCTCCTTGGATTTGAAGGCAATCTTCCACACATCATAGGGTTTGATAGGTACTTGGTGATACCCAAACTTGAAGTCAATCTTGTTGAAATATTTTCCTCCCTTGACCTAGTTCGGAAGGTCATCAATCCATGGGATTGGATACTTATTATGGGTAGTGATCTTGTTTAGCACCCGATAGTCAATATAGAGTCTCCAAGTCCCATACTTCTTCTGTACCAACATGATTGGGCTCCCACAAGGTGATGGAATTGGTTTGATGTACCCTCTCTACAAAAAATATTGAATCTTCCTCTTGATTTCATCGTTCGCCAGCACAAAGCGTCGATAAATTAGTGCATTGGGTAGTAGTGCACCTGGGGTCAGATCAATAGAGCGTTTGACCTGACAGTGTAGAGGTACCCCTATGGGTGAAGTTAAGATGTCCCTATACTCCTCCATGACTTGGTACATCTACTACTGTCGTGCGGAGGGGCCATTTCTGGAGGCCGTGGCCATAATCTTCTTCTTGCACTGAGGGAAAATTCGAAGGAAAATGAATTTCCCGGTTTGGGAAATGATCTTACTACATTACTTTGGAGTGATCAAAGAGATGGTAGTAGGCGGTGCTACCTACGGTATCCTATACAAATTATTTCCCAAAGTAATAATAATAGTGTGGGATCTAGACACATACAAAACATGTCGCTTCCACAAGTATGGTTGTCCTAATAGTACATCACTAATTCAGATCTCTTCAACTACCAGAATTGTCTCAGATCTTTTACTTCTATGATGTTAGTATAATTTCATATAAAAGAGTATAAAGAACCATATGTGCATACTGAAAGAAGAGGAAACATAATGACGATTAGCAAATCAAGAACATAACACATTGATAATGGAGTTCACCCAGTGTGGGTTACGTCTCCGGGCCCTAGTGTCAAGAGTGGGGAGGCCGCTTCATTAAATGCTACAAATGATGATGATGTACATGGCATAGTCTTTTTCATTGCAAGGATGAATACCCTCAACCAGAGTGGCTTGCCTCTCCATGAGATGTTCTCCCTACCGGAACTCTCACTCAAATGGGTCCTCCTTAAACATGAGAAGCTAAACAAATCTCACATTATGTGGAAAAAAGTATCCCTCAACATAATGTTAATAAGGGATCTAAACGATAAAGACATCATCTTAGCAAATCAAGAAGAAAGACATGGCATAACTGCATCATATACCTCCACTTTCGAAGATGGCTGAAAAATCCAAAGCTTAGTTGTTGAAATGGACTGCACCACTGTATTGCTAGCTATGAGTGGTGTAAAATCAACTATAAACTTGCCCAATTTTGACACCGTCAAATTTTTGACGCTCGGGCATCTTGAAGATTCCCACAAATATTCCTTCATGAAGATGGTCGAACAATTCGCTACTCGGATGAAGATTATGAGCACGCCACTGTGCTCCTTGTCAAATTCTGTGAAAAATGACTATAAATTCAATATCATTACAACACTGTTAAAAATCAGCCTCAAGGGAATATAAAGATTCCTCAAGATTCTCTAAAGATTCCTTACTGCTGGACACCTGGATTTCTATCGCTCAGATGGAGATTCTGACTACAAGGTTAGATTCCTGGTGAGAAAATGTGCAAAAATGACTATAAGCATATCAAATTCTATCACCAGCATCCCTAGCCCTAAAGGGAATATTTCTTGACATCTTAAGATTCTTACTCATGGTTTCGCCGCTGGTTCCCTCCTCCACCCCCTTGGTTCCATCTACGCGGTGCTCCTCCATCTGATAGAATTCCGTATGATTGTTTTTATATAATAGAGAGGGAAAACTTTTCAACGTGCTCATTGGCCTATTGGGGTCATTGGAAAATAATACATGGGTCATTGTAGTTTGAATCCCATCCCCTGCATATGGAACAATTTTTTAGCACGGAGGTTATATTTAATTGGCATGCGGTTAATTATAATACCATGGTTTAAAGACAAACAGTTGGTGCAAACCATTTTTTTGGTTTAATGGTTTTGGTTGGTACCATATGGTATGACCATATGTAATGGAAAATTTGTTATGCCATTTAATATGGCTTACCATCATTTCAACAAAACTTTGTTATAACATCCAACTTATATATCCGTTGAATGGTTTTGGACCATAAATTCGTTGGGTTTTTTAATAGCCATTATAACCATGGCATATGGTTATATCAAATGATTTTTTTTTTTTTTTTTTGATATAGTTATTTTGATAACCATAAAATGATTTTTTTAAAATTTTGTCTTTTAGGGAATTTGTCTTCTATGAAATTTTTAATATTATGTTTTTTTTGTTTATTTGTGCAAGGTTAGGAGACCATTGTTGGAGTGCCATGTGTGAGGGGTTTATTGGTCAATCAGTGACCACATATAGATAGTGGGTCCCATTTTCTTGTGTAACTTTCAAATTTCTAACAAAGATAAGTTGTTCATATGGACTTGGATTTGAGTACCATTTGAGTCATCAAAAAGCTCTAGATGAGCTCTATGACTTGGTCTTAGTTTTGTTTCCATCTGACTACTTTGATTTTTGAGATATTTTGAGCCCTCTTTGACCTTTGAGCATCTCTGTAGCCACGTAGAACATTCCTCCCCATTGAGGAGCTTTTGGTCCACCAAAAAAATAAACATAATCTCCAACTATTGTGTACATTATATGGACCACAAGTGTTGTGACAGGTCATAATCCCTTCTCCTTTGCCTTTATTCTTCGAAGCCATAAGCGATGAGATGACACCTACATTCTTTGAAAACCTGTAGTACAATCTTTGCAAATTACACGACCAACTATTATCTAGAATCCCCATACTTGCCAAGAGTTTATAAGACATACTCTTTAGTCAAGTTTACATCAGAATGGAAGTCAATGCCCTAGTTATCAATAAAAGGGCAAAAACATAATTGTTTCATTGATAAGCGATGGAAAACACATCATCAATTTTACAATTATATTGCTACACATGACTTACAAAGTGGCCATGAAAAGCTACGATATGTAGTAAAACCATCTTTTAGTCAACAAAGTGAACCAACAGGAATGTGGCATATTTTTTTGTTGAGCATCTTCACCAATTGGTTTTTGCACGAGCACTTTATCCTTAAGACGTTTCTATTGATGGAGCCTCCAACACGTGGCTCTTTGATGTCCACCTCTATTGCAATTACTGCAAAAAATCTTCTTCCTCGAGACCTGCTTTACCTTCCTCCTTCCTTGATGTGGAGAAGGCATTTCATGCCTCATCTTCTTTCTTGTTGCCATTCTCTTTCAAAACTCAACAGACACATGGTTATGTAAACCACAAAAAATACATGTTTTTCTATGCCATGATTTATGTTCATCATTAACATGTTTGTAATCAAAATGAACTCTAAAATATTGAGATTGTTTATACCTCTTTTGGTTGTCTCTAGTGTGATTCTGATGATGAGAACTTGCCTTAGCTCTTCCTCTACAATATGCACTGTCATGGGAGGATGGTGATGTGTTACAACCATTATGTTTCCTTGGCGGTTTCAAAAATGTCTTGGAAGCTTTTGATACCTTGGAGCAGTCCCCTTTAGTATATCACAAACCCGTCAATCGAGGTCTTTATACCACCTCCAATGGTTGAGTCATTCCTTGGCCATTAACACCAAGTCTTCCTCCTTTATACCCCATCTTGGTAAGGAGTCTCATGCCAGTTCTTGAAATGGGTACCTCAAAGTTTCCAACAGAGATAACGTCATGTGAAAAAGAAATTGAAGAACTATCAACACTATTTACCTTAGTTGTGGATTTTGAAACAGGTGACCATGTTCTTAAATTCATTGACTTTTGTTATTCTGCACGAGTTCCTGACATTTGTATTTCTTCTCATGTATTTCCTCTTAACATTTTAGTAGTGGCAGAAGATTGACATTCTAACATTGTGGGGTCAACCCTCTCTGATATATTTATCAATGATTTAACCCCTTAATTTGTGCCTCTGGAACATGAGTTTTGGTGTAACTGTTCGAAAGTCTTCATGACCCTTTAACTTGCCATATATTTTTAGAGGCTAAAAGACAGTATAAGCTTGAAAGGAAGAATCATGTTACCTGATATGGACATGAATTTTCCAACATTGAAACCTTTACATATGTTGAACCTGTGTCCCCCAAACCATATGAAGATGTTAATACTAATCTCATGCCTCCTTGCTTGATGCATTTCTCTTTCAAACAAATCCGGAATTTCATGCATGAAATGACAATCATGATCCTAAAACTAACCTCAACCTTCTTTGTCCCGTGAACAATGTTACTCATGATGATTATAAAGAAGAAAGGTTGAACCATGGTGATGAGAATAGCTTTCCTAATTTGCATGACCAATCTTTCTTTTGGGATACTGATAATGAGGTTTTCACTTTTGATTTTGAAAATGCCTCACACTTCCTTGATATTAATGATCATACGTTCTTTCATGATCTAGAGGAAGAAGTTTCCACTTTTATTCTTCAAAATTCCTCGTACTTTCTTGATATGGACGATGAGACATTATTTGATGAACTTGAGAAGGAAGTCACTATTTTTTATACCGGGGATGTGTAGTATACCTAGGGGGGATAGTATGGGGTATAGAGGGAGGTACTCAAGGAAATAATGTAATAATGTGATGGGCCATAGTTAATAAATAAAGTGGTTAACCCGCATCATGTAAGGGACCACAAGTAGTTATCAATAATGTGATAAGCCCATTGTATTAGATATATATATTGAGAGAACCATGGTAATGGCCCACGGTATTGTATGTATGGATCCTATATAGAGGTTAGAGACTCCCCATTGAGAGATGGAAAGGATTATTGTATTAGCAAACATATGGCTTGTGGAGTGTTCTCCTTCCTTAAGGAGTGATTGTATGGTCTTACCCTACCTCAAGGGTTTGATATTAATAAAGAGAAGGAGAACACTCCACGAGCCATATGCTTTCCAATACAATATTCTTTGACATCTCTCAATG
Source organism: Pinus tabuliformis (assembly GCA_031772625.1). Lineage (NCBI taxonomy): Eukaryota > Viridiplantae > Streptophyta > Pinopsida > Pinales > Pinaceae > Pinus > Pinus tabuliformis. The sequence goes on from CM062813.1 coordinate 909,035,787, forward strand.
GGGAGTCTCTAGCCTCTATATAGTATTCATACATACAATACCATGGGTCATGACCATGGTTCTCTCAATACTATATATCTAATACAATGGGCATATCACATTATTGCTAACTACTTGTGGTCCCTTACATGATGCGGGTTAAGCACTTTATTTATTAACTATGGCCCATCACATTATTACATTATTCCCTTGCGTACCTCCCTTTGTACCCCATACTATCCCCCCTAGGTACACTACATGATGTCTTGTCAACTAGTTCAATTGAGCTTGAAATTTTTTAATTTGCAATGCCTAAGGAACTTTGTAATGTGAATAATGTTCAGGATCATGTTGATGAATTTCTTAATGTGAACCTTGGTTGTATTACACATGAATCATTTTGTGCTTCCAATATGGTACGTGAATGCAAGTGCACACTTGTTGGTTGGCACATCATGTGGCATGGCCAATAGTACTTTTGGATTCCTTTTAAGCCATTCCCAATGCTACATATGCTTGTTGGTTGGCGAGACAATTGTCCTTGCTTGATTACCACCTAACAAGCCATGAATCTTGCAAATATGACTTAAGAATCATTTCCTTACATTATGTATCATCTTGTATGAATGCTATGTCTTGAAGTCTTAACTCATGTACTAAATAAAACTTTTTTAAAATAAAACCTTTTTAAAACTTTTTTACTTTTCAGTTTCCATTCCCTTTAGGTTTTATTATGATTCTCCATTTTGTGCTTTTCACTTCATGTTTTAGTCGTTAGTCACCTCTGTTTCACTTCACTTCACTTCCCTTTTTCACAAAGTTGGAGGTCCCTAGTCATGTTTGACCAAGTCAAAAATTAAAAGGAGAACATATTTATGCATAATTTATCACTGATGTGTTGTTTTTTGATGAGATCAAGAGATGGAGGAAAACCATAAATAGCCTCCATGCTCATCCTTACAGATCTTGCTTGATATGACCATGACCCACCTATGTGGAGGTTCTTTCTTTAAGGAAATCTTCACCACACTCGTAGACTTCTTTTCCTCCCCCTTCTCACCTCTTAATTATGAGAGTATTGGATTTCCTATGTGTGGACCCTTGAAGAATTATTTTCTTTTGCACCAATAACGTTTTGTTCTTGTTTGTGACATGTCATGTTTTGACAAACTTACTCCTTTTCTACATTCTTGGTTCCTTAGTTCCTGTGAAATCTTAGCTTTCCCATCGTTTAAGAGATGCACTTTGTTGGTTGGTAGATGATGATGAAATTTTCGTCAATGTTACCTCTTCATTCTTGACTAGATGTCTCACTTTACTGCATCTAAATTTTGTGCCTCAATATTTCAATTGGCACCTCCAACATTTCCATGACCATCTTTCTTAGCTGTGTTCATATAGCATATCCTATTGATATTCCATGTTATTTAAAAAAAAGGAAAAAATGGTCCTTCCTTAAATACAAAGCAAGAAAAAGAAAGGAGCTCATCCTTTATTTTCTAAAGAAGACTTCATTATGTTTTCAAAAGAAGAATATCTTCCTTAGTTTAAATATAAATATTCTAAATTCATTTCTGCAAAATGAAAGGAACACATAAATGTAGGTGTTTTGTTATAAAATTTTTTGTATACTCAACTCTTGGACCTAAAAACATTATTCCATAAATCCTATAATATTATCGAATTCAAACCCCAATGTGTATCCAACTCGCCAGTCTGTTGTGGGGGAAAGTATCCAACTCGGAATGACCCTAACCCGGGCAAAGCGACCTCGTTCAACCAGTTCCAAATCTCCTGTCAAAGTTGGAACAAGTGTTCCGACGACATCTGAGGTTCCGGTTACTCCAAACATTTCTGGAAACCCTGCCACTATTGAAGAAGTTCAACAGCCCCAGAAGGACAGTGACACTGATCCTAGCCTGAGAGCAAATACTTGTGTTACTGAATCGGTTCCATCAGTGGTCGGTTCAGAGAGTCTTGCTGCTCAGACAACTGTCGCTGTCGAAACAACCCCTTCTTCGGCACCAGAAATATTCTACGGACCTGACGGTCTTCCTCTTCCACCCGGTCTGATCGCAATAGAGGAAATTGTAGAAGATCCGCAAGCCACTACTCCAACACATTTTGGAGCAGGGATCACTCTACTTCCTACTGCATCAGAAGCTAGCCTATCACCTAGAGAAGTTCCTGAAGAATCACTAGGCAATCTACTGGATAGACTAAAAATGTCTGAACAACCGTCGACATCTAGGACTGTGCCAAGTGACACAGCGACAGCAGAACTCCCTGCAGTCACTCCGACAATGTTCGCCGGCATACCATCTGTCCCAAACTCTCAACAGCTGGGAGGGGTCCCTTCGGGGGCCATGACGACAGTGTGGTCTGTTCCTGTTTGTTCTCCCGGGATAATACCCGGTAACTCCTATATTGGAACTCAACAAATTGATCCTTTCGGGAATCAACTTGGGCAATCCGGTCTTCGAGGTGTAATAAATCCTCTCGGTTCCGGACCACCACCGTATGGGGGGCAATATGCTTTCTCATTACCCCCTCCGGGAGGTTACCCATATGGGAGTTCACAACCATACTCAGGTTATACTGGAATAACTACAAGTGGTTGGATACCTATGCTACCCCAGCAACCAAGAGTTGTGTATCCTATGCAACAACAGATGCTTGTGATGAACATCCCGATGACACCAGCAATTGTGACTGTGTCGCAAGTTCAAACGATACCTGTTACATGTCAACCTCAGTTTTCTCAGGTTGTAATGCAACAACCCGTTGACCCTGCAACCCAACCACAATCGCCAGCTAGCGAGGCGTCACAAACACAAATGGGTACCCTTACCCCTCATCTTGGCCCAGTGGTAAGCATCGCACAACAACCGATGGTATCACAACCATGGTTGGTGCAGTATCAACAACCGCAGTTCCAGCAAGTGTACCAAGGTACCGAGCAGCAAATTTTTGCGAACAATGGACAACCGTACTTACAATACGGTCAAAACCAACCACTCTATGGTGGAGTAGTCCATCAACCGTATCAATCATATCAGCATCAATTACATTATGCTGGTATGCAAAGACCAACTACTCAGGCGATTCCGTCATATCCTGGGTACGCTTCACCTAACCTGAGTCAGCAGTTGCCATTCATGGCAACTCTGGAGTTACCCGATCTACATCGGTTGACAAACGATCCTATCGCCTACGCCCCTTGGTGGCCCATGATTCCTCACAAACTTCCATCGGACATTCCTAAATTCAATGGAAACCCGGGCGAAGACCCGTCGAATCACGTCATGACCTTTCATCTATGGTGTTCATCGAACACCCTGAACGATGATTCGATAAGACTTCGCCTCTTCCAGAGGACATTGACAGGTCCGGCGGCCAAATGGTATATAGAATTGCCAAGAGCCTCTTTCGACAACTTCAGCTCCTTAGCCATGACTTTCTTAACCCACTTTCAATTACCTATCAGGTATGAAACGGGAACCGAGATACTGACCAACTTCAAACAGACGACAGCTACTCACATATCTGATCATATACATGAGTGGCGTCGTCGTCGAAGGATGGTGAAAACATATGTTCCTGATCAGCTATTAGCTGAATGGTTTATAAAGTCTCTACTTCCGGCTATAACGGAAGATGTGGCCAAGGGGGGAGTCGTAACGGAGGAGCAGGTCATTGCTCGTGCTCAATATTTAGACTTGGTATATACTCAGTCTGGCACGCTCTATGACAAAATACCTGATGCCCCCAGACCTGAATTTTCAATTCCTCCACCTCCTAAATCGAATATTGACTCTCATGCCGGAGATGGCGTGATTGGAACTGCAGGCGCGAAGTCGAGAAAGGCTTCACCTCAGAAAGCCCGTAAGACTTCAGATCGAAATGCCCATGAAAAGATTCTTGCTTCGGAAGTAAATGCCATATCAGCAGATAAAGGCAAAGAAACCAATCAACCAGGAAGCAAGAAGAAGCAAAACAAAGGGAAGAAGAAGCAACAGGATGGTCCATCACCTGAAAAAGCTTCTTCAAGCTCTCCTAGGAAAGGGAAACAGAAAGAGAAGTCACCTGGTCCATGCTCCATATGTGACGAGGATCATTGGACACAAAATTGTCCATACAAAGCTGAGCTCAAGAGATTCTTTAAAAGTCCAAAGAACCCAGCGGTGTTGACTGACCCGTTTCCCAACCCAGGTCAAAATATGGTTGATAGTGGAAATGCTTCCCCGTCGCAAGTGCTGATGTTATCGATCTCTAAGCAGCAAAATGATGCTTTGATTTCGACAAGGAGCAAAGATTATGGGAATCCGCAACTGTCAAATGAAAAAGGTAAAGATCAACCTAGTAGTTCAACAACAACTTTGACAGAAGTTGTCCCACCCATAATTCCAGAATTAACAATAAAACCACCTAAGGGTGTAGTACACAAGTCGACTTTTAATCCTCGTGCCAGAGCGGCGCAGCATTATAACATAGTAGAAGATTTGGCTCAATCGCCATCCGCTATGTCGACTCTGGAGGTACTACAAAATTGTCCATCCCAAAGGCAGGCATTGTTATTGGCAATAGGGGGGGTTGATCCTAAGGATTCCAATCTTGTGTCCTTTGATCACAAAGGGTATGACCCTCAGTTACCAGCTCAACTAGCTTTCCTTATTCAGGTGAAGGCCCTCAACAAAACTATTCACCGAACAATTATTAACGAGGGGGCATCGACATGTATTATGTCGATGAGCTGCTGGAAAACGCTAGGGTCACCAACCTTGTCGAGATCTTCGAAAACACTAAAGGCTTTCGACGGTAGGACATATACCCCTTACGGTATCCTAAGTAACTTGAAAGTTGAACTAGGAGGAAAAACAGTAGAAATTGATGTTGAAGTCATAGATGGGAATCTAGATTACAACATCCTACTGGGAAGACCATGGATTTATGCCATGGCAGCTGTCGTGTCGACTTATTTTAGGAAGATCGCATTCCCGTTTGAAGGAGGGATTACGGTCGTCGACCAACAGAACTTCCTCCTTAATGGTTCACAAGTTACAGGAAGCATTCCCATGATCCATGAAAGCGACCGTTCAATTCAAGATATAGGAGTAGGCTTGTTGAAAGACCCCACGATGATGGGGACTTTCTCGCTACCAAATCATATGTACATAGGAAATGTACCATTGGTGGCTACCTGCAACATGATATCTTCCACGAGGGTCGCAAAAGACAAAGTCGTCATGGATCGGGCAATGGTCTTGCACCCGAGCCCAATCGAAATATTGTAGCAATCAATATTTCAGGCATGGGAGGCGAGCCCAAATCAATGCTCGTCAAGCATTTGGGTAGATAGGTCAGGAGAATGTGGTACCCCTTTGGATCCTTGGTCACGAGTGCATGCAAGCGACGAAGGAATCCTACAATCGATGTGGATTGAGGGGGCACCATGGGATGATAACCACCATCGTTCCCTTCCTAAGGAAGATACTCAAGGCGACCTGTATCACCCTTCAGTATTTGAATTCCTAACGAATACTGCAAATACGGTGGATTCTGAGAGAAACGTATCCAATATAGAAGAGACTATAGTCATAAATATCTCGACCAAAACAGACGTTGTAGAGAATATTTATGTCGGCAAAGGTTGTTCCCCTTCACAACAAGAAATATATAAAGCTCTCTTCCGCGAATTTAGAGATGTCTTTGCTTGGTCGTATGATGAAATGCCAGGCATTGACTCGAGTATCGTTGAACATGAAATTAAGATGTATCCTGATGTCAAACCAGTAAGACAACGGCTTCGGCAGGTGCACCCCAAGAAAGCCGCTGCCATTAAGGCAGAAGTTGAGAAACTTCTCCATGCTGGTTTCATCTACCCGGTTCCTCTAACTGATTGGGTATCGAATATTGTCCCTGTTATGAAAAAACAGGGAACAATACGAGTGTGCGTCGATTATAGGGATGTAAATCAAGCTTGTCCAAAGGACAACTACCCTACACCCTTCATCAACCAGATAATTGACGAATGCGCCGGATGTGAAATCTTTTCATTTATGGACGGATTTTCCGGGTATAATCAAATTAATATCCGCCCACAGGACCAGTCAAAGACTGCTTTTATTTGTCCGTGGGGCACATTCGCTTATCGAAAATTACCCTTTGGTTTAAAGAACGCAGGGGCGACGTTTCAGAGAGCAATGAATTATGCTTTCCATGACATCAAGAACATCGTTCAACCTTATCTCGACGATCTTCCGGCTCATTCGCAAAAGCAGATTGATCATCCGCATCATTTAAGAGCAATACTTCTACGTTGCCGACACTACAAGATAAGACTCAATCCGCACAAATGTGTGTTTTGCGTTGGTTCTGGTCGTTTACTTGGCTTTATAGTCTCCAAGGATGGGATTCGTCTCTTGCAAGGTGCAGGCAATCATTAATTTGCCTCCACCTTCGAACTTGCTTCAGATTCAGAAACTCCAAGGGAAAGCAAACTTTCTGAGGAGGTTCATTCCAAATTACGCAGAACTTGCTAAAGGTTATACCCGTCTCCTGAAAAAGGATGTACCTTTCGTCTGGGACAAGGTCGTACAAGCTTCCTTTGATGCTTTGAAAGAAGCGCTAATCAAGGCATCATTAATGTACGCCCCAGACTATCTTAGGGATTTTAACCTGTATCTGGCTGCAGCAGATACGACCATTGCAATGGTTTTAGTTCAAGAAGTCGATGGAAGTGAACACCCTATATATTATTTAAGTAAAAACTTAAATGATACAGAAAGTAAATATTCTCATGTTGAAAAGCTAGCATTGGCAGCTGTTCAAGCGATACAAAGATTTCGGCACTACATCCTCTTTAAGAAGACCACTGTATTGTCAGATTACAACCCCATGACTTATATACTGTCGTGACAGTTGCTTGGGGGCAAATATTCAAAGTGGATAGCTATCCTTCAAGAGTTTGATCTGGAATTTGTGAAATCCAAATCAAAGAAAGCTTTAGTCTTCGCAGAATTATTATGCGATTTCCCATCATCGTCAAACGATGAAACGTCCAAAGAATCGATCGTGGACGAAAGTTTGTTTCTGATATCAGCAAGTGATGAGTGGTATGGGGATATAATAGTTTATCTCCAAACCCAAAAATTTCGGCCACACACCTCTCACTCAGAACAAAAACGCATTCGATACCAAGCAAAAGACTACATGATCGTCGGTGATACGCTTTACCGTCGTGGTGTCGATACGGTTCTGAGAAGGTGTCTCACCCACGAGGAGGCCGAAAAAGCCCTGAATGAATGTCATTCAGGCACCTGTGGGGGGCATCAATCTGGATATGCTACAGCACAAAGAATCTTACGAGCAGGATACTTCTGGTCGACCATGTTCAAAGATTGCATAACCGCAGTTAGAAGTTGCCATGCACGTCAGATTTTTGACAGCAAAACCAGAAGACCCCCCGCTCCTTTACAGCCAATAATAGCTGTGGGGCCTTTCGCCAAGTGGGGCATCGATTTCATGCAATGTAACCCCACCTCGACCGGGGGGCATGGGTATATTATAGTCGCAGTTGACTATTTTACCAAATGGGCCGAGGCGATGCCTACATTGGATAACACTGGTGAAACAGCAGCCCTATTTTTTTTTTTAATCATGTAGTCGCTAGATTCGGCGTACCACAGGCCATAGTGACAGATCATGGATCGCATTTTCGCAATCACATGATGGTTGAATTAACTGCCAAACTAGGATTGTCTCACAACAGCTCTACTCCGTACTATCCGCAAGCTAACGGACAAGTTGAAGCGATCAACAAGGTCCTGAAGCGCATGCTGCAAAGGATGGTGGGGGTTCACAAAGGAAGATGGCATTTGATCCTGTACTCGACTTTGTGGGCCTACCGAACATCGGTAAGAAATGCCACTGGGTTCACACCGTTTCAACTGGTGTATGGCCTGGAGGCGATCCTACCAATCCAGTGTGAAATTTCGACCCTTAAACTCGCAATTGATCTCCTCCCCGGAACTTCGGAAGAAGAGGCTCGTTTCTTGGAGTTAATCCAGTTGGATGAAACCCGTCGTGATGCCGCTTTGGCTAACGAAGCCCATAAGAAACAAGTCAAGGCGCAGTTCGACAAAAATGTCAAACCTCGTGTCTTCTCAGAAGGTGATTTGGTCTTGCTTTATGACCAAGAATCCGATAAATTGGGAGCTGGGAAATTCAAGTCCTTATGGATGGGCCCTTATATTGTTAAAAGTGTATTAGCAAAAGGAGCCTACGAGTTGGTAGATTATTACGGAGTTCCACTGGCGCAACCCCGTAACGGGTTGTACCTTAAGCGTTACTATGCCTAATAGTAACCTGTATGCTTTTGTTAAATTTTTGTTTTCGCTAAAGCGTTTGTTCCGGTTTAAGTAATCCGCTTTTTACACTTATTGCAGATGTAAAATCCATTGGAACCGTGGGTTGGATATGCTGACGGAGCGAGTCGTAGTTCGAGGAACCTATCCTCTGCAGCATGGGCTATTTTTGACCCAAGCGGCGAGTTAGTGAGTTTCAGGGGGGTATGTATTGGTCAATCAACAAATAATATCGCTGAGTATAGCGCGTTGATAGAGCTCCTCTCTGATGCCATCACCCATGGCATACGCCGGCTAGTCGTCAGGCTAGACTCACAGCTCGTGGTACTACAACTCAATGGTACCTACTCTGTCCGAAATCTAGCTATTTATCGCAAGTTCCTAAGAGTTAAAATCTTGGAAAGACAGTTTGATTTTATCCAATATCAACACATTTCCAGAAACTTAAACACATTAACCGACTCATTAGCAAACTATGTGTTAGATAGACATTTGCAAAATTGATAAAAAGAGAAGCATCATCGATGTTTCATACGTGGATCACATAAAAACTGGAATAAACCCCGAAAATCAAAAATATATATAACTGTTTACGGTTTACATATAATGTTCTGTAACCAAGACAAAGTCGGTCATATGACCCCAAAACTCAAAAATGGCTGGGGGGCACCCTAGCCTAGTGATGCTCATGATAACATGCCACGGCCTGTGCAATCATGCGCAGAAGACGAGACCATCGTCTGGGAACACCAACAGTATGTTGCTGCAATCGTAGAGGCAACTCGTCGATCCGTACATCCGGAATCCCGAGGGTAAGACCCTCGACATGTTCCTGCACAACGGTAAGAGTCTCGGCCAAGTCAAGGTCACGGAGAATAGCTCTCCCAGGAGCCTCCCCTACGGGGGCAGCGGCCAGAGCTCTCGGACGAACTGCTGGACGGACAGGGCCCACATCTGCATGCACACATGAGTTTGATTAGAGTCTTGATAGAGTAAAGCACAAGGACATTACAAATAAAAACGGTAAACAGTGATAAGGTCAAGATTTTACCAAGATCACCCCACTGCTCGCCATCCGGTAGTACCAGATCCGGATCACCTCGGAAATCCATGCCAACATATGGATACTCGGAAAAGGCCATATCCTGCCGCTCGAACCACCTAAAGAAAGCATCGGTGAAAGTAATCTTAGATTGACCTGCATGTCTAGCCATGTGGTCAACCCACCTCTGCATGCGTGGCTCAGTAGGAGATGGCATGTCGAGGAAAATGTACTGAGGTTGCATCAGGGGTATCTTCTCCAAAGCGAAGGCAGTCAAAACTGAACCAAAGCCAAAATTCTTCAGTCTCCTGTCCTTTACTTTGGTCAACTGGCTTTTCATCTGAACCAGTACTGCATCACACCAGTTAAAAACTTTCGGCCGGAGACACTCCAGGGCATGCTGCACATATGACCTGTTGGCAACATGAGGGGATGCACTACCGGCCATCCTACAAATCGTGTACAGAATAGACCTGAGAGACCTGTCAGTAATATCACAGATAGAAATCTTGCCGTCTCTGCTCGGCTGGGATCCCTCTCTGCAATACTGACGAATATAATCTTTCACGGAATCACTCCCTCGGGCCGAACCGGACAAGGAAATGGGGGCACCCCGCCTTGACAACCCGGTCAAGAAGTAAATGTCCACTATGGTCAAGGGGATGGACTTGCCCCTAATCTGGAACACTTGGTTAACAGGATCCCAAGCATCAAGCAGATACTGCAGTAAACGTATCTGTGCCCTCATGCTAGATATGCGAAAGAATTTTAGCAAGCCACAGTTCCGCAACGCGCTCACAGTAACAGGATCATGGAGGGCAATCATGTCCTCCTCTTAATGCTCTCATTCTCGCCACGTAAGAGTCATTCTGCTCCAATAAACTCTGCAAAACAAACAAGAGGAGGAGTAAGATCCCTAACTCAGTGAAGAAAATGGCAAAATTCTCATGAAAAAATATGCAACTAAGATGTTTTCTGCGCCCAACGCAGGTAGGGAAGGGCCTCACCTGCGTTGGGAGGCAAACTGCCTTTGAAAATGAAGGCCCCAACGCAGGTTTCGATATAGGGTACCTGCGCTGATGGCAGAGCGCCCTAGAGAAACTCAGGGGCTCATGGGGGCAGAAAAACAAGCATAAAACTGAGAAATTAAACCATGAAAAGATAGAGCTAGGGTTTAGCTCCTACCTGGTGGAAACGGCGCTGAAAATCGTCCGCAGAATCTCCCGAAATCAGCTGGTGAAAAATTGAGAGGAAGAGGCACCTCCAAAGCTCCAACAAACCAAATGCACATGAAATGGTAAAATGAGAGGTAAAAACATCTTTTAATTGCTTTTTACGTAGTTCAAAGTAAAATATTAGTATTTTTACTTCATATTATCCGTTTCTAACAAAGTTTGTTGCAGCAATTGATGATACAGTACTATCTATGAAAAAGAAAAAGCTAGTCATGGTAAAATATGAATTTGATCTTATCAAACGAGCAGTTTTGGCAAAGTTCATGCTCGTTAAAAAATAAACGCAAGATCCGAGCAGTTTTAATGCGGAAGTTCATGCTCGTTAAAAAATAAATGTTAAGCATGTGAGCAAGCTTCCCCCAGAGTTCAAGCTCACTGGAAAAAATGAACCGGTAAATAACCATTTTGAGACCTTAGAAATCATCAGCCATAAAAGCCTTGGTCGTGTTTGTGCACCATCACCTCCACTCTGCAGTTGGCCGATCATTCACATCCACTTGATTGTTTACCTGTTTTGAGGAGCAGCTGCGAAGAGTGATCTCACTTAGCCATCCTTGTAACACTGCCGTGATTGGAAAATTCCAAACTGTACCTGGAATCTGCTGCTATCCCTGTTTATCACTCGTTCCTCAAAACACGAGTCTTCTTTGAGCTCTTTTCAATGACTCGTAAAATATGAAAAGTTTGCCGAGTTTTGGCCTTCCAGCTCGTTAAAAGGACCGGAAGAGCTATCCCTCCTCTAGATTTTAATCTTTTTGGACCTGAGGGATTATTGCACAAAAAGATCGAGCGCTTGTCTAGTTCGGCTCGATAAAGATATCGAACATTCATCCCTTCTGTATTGTTTTATACTTTTTCGGACTTAAGGGATTAGATGACGAAAAAGGACCCCTGGAGTCTACTTTATGTACCCTTTTCAGACTCTCTAAAAATGAAAAGGACCGAGTTGTCGTTGTCGCTGGGCTCGTTAAAAATATTAGATAGCGACAAACTTGTCTTTAGACGAGAACGAGTTTCCCTATCGCTAAGCTCATTAAAAACATAGCGATGGGCTTGCCCGAAGGGCAGGTTATAGATCAAGCATATGTTATCCTCCTCAAGCTTGACAAAAATAAAGAGCTACTGGTCAGAAATGACTGGGGAAAAATTGGGAAGAACCTCAAATCTTAATGGTAGTAGGTCGCTCTTGAACATGACACTTTTGCCTCCGTAAATATCGGGTTGGGTTATTATCGTTCATCGGTCCCTTCACCATGGTCTCGCCATACCATCCATACATGGGGTAATGCTACCGATCCATCACATCAGTGTCGTTATATGTTCAAGAGATGTCATTCAGAAAGTGTCAACCGGGTCCCATCCACTACCATACATCATCTTTCATCCTTCCATGACCGCCACCCTGAATCATATTTCACAGATCGTTTTCACCATCATCACTAGCTCCGTTCCGTGTCACTGATGTGGGATTCATTAAGGCCCTCCTTTGAGGGATCGCTTCTTGTCGACATCAGCTCATTATCCAAGAAGTTGATCTAGGAACACCCCCTCAGTACTTTGAAGCTTGCATGCCTCAATGGCAAGTTTCTCACTTCCGGCGATAGGTATACATTAATGACCTTCGACCGAAAGACTTTGCGTGGTGTTCGACGTCAGATCCTATATTCACGCCACGTGAATTGTGCTGCAGTACCTTGAGGGTCATCATCATTATCGGTGATTCCTCTCGCGCTTGTTAACGGTTTACATTATTGACTGGTAATCAAGCGATGTCTTTCCATGTTCGACTTCAAGAAATTCTCACATGGATCGACTTGTACTAGAGTGAAGATTGGACAAGTTTGAAGACCCCGGATCTAGTTTCATCCATCCGGGCTGCGATATATATTCAGGAGATAAAAACATAGACATGTGCAGCAGATGATCATCCTACTGAAAGGATGATAATTAAAAAGCAGAGAATTATCAGTCTGTTATCAGACTGATCCGGATTTAAACAGGAACGCAACAAATTACAGAGATAACCATATACACAAAGATGCAGCGGAAATAATACTTCATTTCATTAATGGAAAATACTGAAATATGCTTACAAACAGAAATGGCAATAAACTAGCTAGGGCGATGGTAGCTTATCTCTGAGAAGAGATGTGATGGCTACATGCCTCTGAACTGTGTTACAATGAGGCTCGAAGGCCTATTTATTGTTGAGAAACAATGGACAACCCTTAACATTCCAAAACCTAACCCTAGGAGATGAAACGCCAAACTGTGGGCCCCGTTTGGGTAAATTGGTACATCAACTTCCCGGGGTCGTAACTTTGGCATACGATCTCTGTTTGACGCGTACAATAGCTCGTTAGAAAGATCTATCCGAGCACTACCACTTTGGGAAGGGCAACATCGGTCCATGGACCCATGTTGCCCCCAGATTTCCCAAAAAACGTCGTTTAGGGCCTCAAAACGGCTCCGGAAGTTCAGGACCCGAAAAACTGCTAAAAATAGTAAGTTGTGCTACAATTAAGGAAACTGAAAATGCTGAGAAAGACAATGGTGGGGGTCCAGGTGGACTTGGCAGGTGGCCACCAATATCCACCTGGATCATTCCTCCCCCCTTAGGAAGCAATGGTCCCCATTGCGTTGAGCTCCTCCATGAGATGAGGAAACTTCTGCTGAACTTGTTCCCTGGTGAGCCACTTGCCCTGCTGAAGGAGTTGGCCCGCTTTGACAACTCGATACAGTTGGATATTCTGTTGGCGAGTGTTCTTGATCTGTGTGTCCATGATCCGATCAGTTGCAGCTTGTTCCATGCAATCTGGATTTAATTCTGTGGGTTTGAGCTGTTCTGCAATGTCGGATGTGTCTAGCAATGGTGGAAAGTATGGCCGAAGGCGGTCCACATTAAATACTGGGTGCAGGCCAAGGAATGGGGGAATGCTGAGCTCAAATGCATTGTCTCCCATAGCCTTAGTAATGGTGTAAGGACCATATCGGAGTGGTCTCAATTTTCGATAGGCTCCAGTAAGGCGTTCCTTTTGCAAATGCAACCAGACTTTGTCGCCCACCTGAAACTTGTGTGGCACCCGATGTTGATCATGTCGCTGCTTGTACTTGGCATTTGATTTCTCAAGAATGTCATGGACCTGCTGGCGAATATGTTGGATGCGCTCAATGAAGCTGGTGGCCTTATCTGTTTCGGACTGGACATGAGCTGAATTCATGTGAGTAGCTGCAAGTGGCATGGCCACATCAATGGGGCATAGTGGCTGGAATCCCAAACCCACCTGAAAAGGGCTATGGCCAGTGGAGCTGTGAAGAGCTCGGTTGTAGCTGTGCTGAACGTAGGGGAGGCTCTCGTCCCATGTGCGTGGATGCTTTGAGTTATACATGCGCAGAATGTGCACAATCATCCTATTGACAACCTCTGTCTGGCCATCAGTTTGAGGATGGAAGGCTGTGGACTTCGTGAGTTTGGTGTCCAGCATTGACCAGAGACTGGACCAAAAGGTGCTGAGAAACCGACTGTCCCGATCTGAGATGATAGACTGTGGGATCCCAAAGTGCACCCACACTCGTTCAAAGAAGAGTTTAGCAGTGGCTTCTGCTGTGATATTCTTCTTGCAGGCCATCATAATGGCCATCTTTGAGAACCTGTCGACGACCACAAAAACACAGTCATTTCCATGCTTAGTGGAAGGAAGGCCTGACATGTAATCCATGGAGATGGATTCCCAAGGTCGACTAGGGGTAGGCAACGGGGTATAGAGGCCTTGCTTCTTAATGGTCGGTTTGGCAATGGCACAGGCAGTACATGATCGGATGTACTTCCCAACATCCTGTCGAAGATTCGGCCAATAGAAATAGTTTTGCAGTACTGCCACTGTTTTCTCGACCCCGAAATGCCCAGCAGCCCGACTGTAGTGTGCTTCCCAAATCATCTTGGCACGCTCGCTTGAAGGAACACAAAGGTGACCGAGGTGGCATAATAGGGCATCCTGGAGGTGAAAATCTGCAACTTGCCGACCCTCCAAGAGTGTCTGGTATGTGTGGCCGAATTCTGGGTCGCTTTTGTAGAGAAGTGGCCAATCAGAAGTCTCGTGCCCGCAAGAGTTGAGCACGGTGGTTAGCGCCATGATCGGTGGTCGACTGAGGCAATCTGCAACATTATTGGTGCTGCCCTTTTTATACTTGATATTCAAGTGAAACTGTTGCAGGTATGTAGACCACTTCTGATGGCGATCATTCTGCAATTTCCCTTGGGTCTGTATGAACTGCAGAGGTCGGTGGTCTGTGTGGATGACCGTTTCCTTCCCCAAAATGTAATGCTTCCATTGTCGGCAGGCCTGTACAATGGAATACATCTCTTTATCATAAGTGGGGTACTTCCGGACTGTGTCTGAAAGTGTTTCACTGTGATATGCCACTGGATGTCCATGTTGAGTAAGGACTGCCCCAATAGCATAGTCAGAGGCATCTGTCTCGACCTCAAATGGTTGTTGTAAATCTGGTAACGCGAGCACTGGTGCCGTGCAGAGGCGATCCTTCAACTCCCTGAATGCCTTCTGTTGAGATTCAGACCAAAAGAATTTTGCTTTCGCCCCGCCCTTGGTGACTTGACTCAAGGGCCAAGAAATATGAGAAAATCCCAACACAAACCTGCGGTAGAAGTTGGCAAGACCTAGAAAGCTGCGGAGCTCTGTTAGAGTGGTTGGAGAGGGCCAATCCCGAATGACTTGGACCTTGGCTGGATCGACATGCACCCCCTGTTCATCAATGATGTATCCCAGATACTGAACCTCGGTCATGCCAAAAGTGCATTTCTCCAAATTGGCACATAGCTTGTGTTGCCGCAGTGTTTGGAGAACCTGTCGGATGTGGTGGAGGTGCTCTTCCCAACTCTGGCTGAAGATCAGAATGTCATCCAAGTATACTACTACAAAGGAGTTGGTGAATGGCCGCAAGATGTCATCCATTAGCCTCATAAAGGTTGCAGGAGCATTCGTCAATCCGAAAGGCATGACCAACCATTCGAAGAGGCCCTCCTTGGATTTGAAGGCAGTCTTCCACACATCTGAGGGTTCAATTGGTACCTGGTGATATCCTGACTTCAGATCGATCTTGCTGAAATATTTCGCCCCCTTTAGTTGGTCTAGGAGGTCATCAATCCGCGGGATCGGGTACCTATTACGGACAGTGATCTTGTTCAGCGCCCGATAGTCAATACAGAGTCTCCACGTCCCATCCTTCTTCTGTACCAACACTATCGGGCTCCCACAGGGCGAAGAACTCGGACGGATGTGACCTTTCTGCAGGAGCTCCTGAATCTGCCTCTTGATTTCATTGTTCTCCAGAACGGAGCGCCGATAAATTGGTCCATTGGGTAGCGGCGCACCTGGGGTCAGATCGATGGAGTGCTTGACTTGACAGTGCAGAGGAACCCCTGCCGGGGAGGTGAAGATGTCTTCGTACTCCTCCACAATCTTGTCCATCTGTAGCTGCCGTGCAGAGGAACCCCGTTTGGAGGCCGCGGCCACTGTCTTCTTCTTCCCTTGAGGGCGTATCATCAGGAAAACAAATTTCCTGGTTTTGGAAATGATCTTACTGCATTGTTTTGCAGTAATCAAAGAGATGGCGGCAGGTGGTGCTACCTCTGGTATCCTGAACAACTTATTTCCCAATGTAATAATAACAGCACGGGGCCTTGATTCATACACAGCATGTCGCTTCCACAAGTATGGTTGTCCTAGTAATACATCACAAACTTCAAGGGGAGCAATGTCACACAATACCTCATCCGTGAAGGGCTTGATGTTGTATGGAAGGCGACACTGCTGGCTCACGCGAAGATCTCGCCCTTGGTGAAGCCACCCAATGGTGTATGGTTGTGGATGTGCTGTGGTCGGTAAGCCCAACCGCTTCACGACCTCTGCCGAAATGAGGTTCTTTTGACTCCCGCTATCAACAATGAACTGTATCGGGGAGCCCTTTACCCACATCTGGGAGTGGAAGAGACGCTCCTCCTCCTCTGGATCTTCGGGTTCATTTTTCTGGATCTTTGCGGTAGCAACAGTGGCGCTGGGATCCGCATCAATGATCTGCTTCCCTTTTTCATACCCCTTATCGGGTTCTGACTCAGAGTCGGAACATGCATCTGATTCTGAAACCTTTAGCTCAGCCACCAGTGACTGCTTGGCCCGACACTCACTTGTGTTGTGAGTGGAGCTCTTATGGAACTCGCACCATTTTCCAGTGTCCTTTCTCGGCTTCGCGGCGTTGCTCTTTGCTTGCAGCTTCGGCTGGTTGTCTTGGGCTGTCCCGCCTTGGCTTTGTCCTTTGTTCTGTGGTTTAGGGGCACCTTTCCCCTGCTTTGGATTCGCAGATCCAAAGTCTCGCTTCTTTTGTTTAAACTTCTGCTCGACCTTGACGGCATACCGGTATGCTGCGCCGAGCGAGGGGATGTTTAGGAACTGTATTTCTTCCTGGATGTACTTGTGCAGGCAGCCACGGTATTTGAGTATCAAATGTTGCTCCGAATCCTTGATACCCAACTTTGTGCGAAGGGTATGGAAAAGATTGGTGAACTCCGGCACGTCTTGGTCCCTTCCCTGCCGCAGCGTGGTCCACTTTATGTATTCATCCTCATAGCTTCCGACAGGGTAGTACTGCTCCTTGATGGCATCCCGGAACGAATCCCAGGTGGGTGCGGCTGAAAATAGTGAGCCAGTACTTTCATCCTTCTGCTCGCAGTAGGTTTCCCACCAGTCCTTGACGTGGGGGGCTGCTTTGAGAAGAGCAAAAACAATCTTTTCCCGACTCGAAAATTCATGAACAGAAAAATAACCCTCTAGCAGATTTAACCATTTATCTACGGCATCGGCGTCTATCTGACCCTCGAATATGGGGATTTCAAAATTAACTTGTACCTTAAAGGGTGTGGCGTTTCCAGAGGAGCTGCTGGAAGCCGATGCGCCGCTTCTGGGTAGCCGCTGAAGGATCTGCGCAAAGCTGTCCATCATCGCGTTCCGTTGTCGCTCGAGCGCTTCTTCGAGCAAGATTTTGATGGGATCTCCTGCCCCCTCGTCTTTCTTCTCGTCCGCCATGGGAGGCCGTCGGGATTTGCGAGGCTGGTCTTGCAAAGGTTCAACCAGTTCAAGCCCTAACTCCTTATATCCCGACCTTGTTGGGGACATGCAAAGAAAAACAGAGAAAAAGCAGACCGCTCTGATACCACTGATCCGGATTTAAACAGGAACGCAACAAATTACAGAGATAACCATATACACAAAGATGCAGCGGAAATAATACTTCATTTCATTAATGGAAAATACTGAAATATGCTTACAAACAGAAATGGCAATAAACTAGCTAGGGCGATGGTAGCTTATCTCTGAGAAGAGATGTGATGGCTACATGCCTCTGAACTGTGTTACAATGAGGCTCGAAGGCCTATTTATTGTTGAGAAACAATGGACAACCCTTAACATTCCAAAACCTAACCCTAGGAGATGAAACGCCAAACTGTGGGCCCCGTTTGGGTAAATTGGTACATCAACTTCCCGGGGTCGTAACTTTGGCATACGATCTCTGTTTGACACGTACAATAGCTCGTTAGAAAGATCTATCCGAGCACTACCACTTTGGGAAGGGCAACATCGGTCCATGGACCCATGTTGCCCCCAGATTTCCCAAAAAACGTCGTTTAGGGCCTCAAAACGGCTCCGGAAGTTCAGGACCCGAAAAACTGCTAAAAATAGTAAGTTGTGCTACAATTAAGGAAACTGAAAATGCTGAGAAAGACAATGGTGGGGGTCCAGGTGGACTTGGCAGGTGGCCACCAATATCCACCTGGATCACAGACGATCGTCTGTTTATGTACGGCAAACGTATTTATAAAGCTGAGCATGGGAAATGCCCGCATCAGCTAGATCATGAAAAGAAAGTATGAAAAGATAATGTATTGTATTGTATTTTGTTACAGGTCACCTCCCGGCGATTGAATGAACTTCGGATCCTCCTAATAAAGCATTTCACCCGATAAATGACCTCATACTTTAGGGGGCAACTGTTATAGACATTTTTGTGTCTTACAGCATAGAGCATGAAATGTCAATAATCTGAGGGATCCAAAGTCCCTAAACATGTTGTTCCTACCCCTAGAGGAACAAGGTCAGCAAACCACAGCACTACAAATCAGTTCTCCACTGAAAAACACTCAAAAACAGGTCAGTTTTGGATCAAAGCAGCTGCTCCACTAGGCATCTGCGCTGCATAGCAGGTACAACAAAGGCTACCTGCGTTGCATAGCAGGTAGGACAAAGGCTACCTGCGTTGGGCGTACTTGGACATGTGGAGGAATCTTTTTCTCAATGTGCCAGTGCCCAGGAAGCTTCCAGAAAAGCATGTGATCAAAAGGTTCACCTAATGATGAGTTAAGAGCTTCTAAAACTCCGAGTGGAAAGCAGAAACTCTGAGTGAAGGACTGAAGAACAACTGGAGTTGAAGAGGACAACAAGTCACACATCAAGCTGACTTATCTTCACTCCAAAACTCTATATAAGGATCTCATCCCATGAGATCTAGAGGCCGGGAATTTTGTGCAGAGAATTGCTGCTGGTTTACAGTTGAGAGTATTGGGTGATTGCTTGAGGGAGGTGAAGAAGAGATTTCTCTCCGTCGGGAAGGTGATGCTGGATTGGACCTCTCATGGTTGTATCACCGCCTGAACCTTACTTCCATATATTAATAAAGCATTTGAGGTTCTTCTATTCGCATGTGTTTCAATAGTGTATTGTCTTACTTGCGTCTTTGATTTATGCTAATCCTTGAATCAGTTATGCATGCATGCCTCTTGTAGTTTCCTTTCTTTGTCTTGTTTGCAGGATCTCGTGTAGCTGGGCCCATGAAAAGACTTGGAGCTGGGAGCAAGCGGCAATCAAAGGAGATTGGATCGACCATTTGCGCAAGACATCGGTAAGTGGATCTCTTCCTTTTATCTCTTGCATGTCATAAAGAAGAAACTTTAGATAGCTTTGCTTTCAGCTGTTGCTAAGGAACTGTCACCCTTAGAGTGGGTTAGGGTCATTCCGAGTTGGATACTTTCCCCCACAACAGGGTTGTGGTCTAGCATACATATGCTAACATTCAATCCAAGACCACCAAAAATACTTTATCATTGTCGAACAAAATGGTGGGTTGTAAAATTATTATCTCTTTCATAAACTTCTGGTGCCCATTACTATCACCCATCTATAACATGAGATTTTGTAATACTCATGTCAAGAACCGTAGATTTCCAAATAGATCTCATTATCATCAAATAATTAGAGCTCAATGACAGTGGTATATGATCCATAGATCACACCTACCCAATATGCATGTGATATATACAATATTTATTGAAATTAGTATTAACTTTATGATTATTGCACATAACAACAAATTTTTAAGTATCATGCATCTAAGCCCACTTGTCACATAATGGAGGTGCGTAAGAACACTAGAAGTAACACTAGAAGATGACCTACGTTTCCATGGATTTCAAGTTTTTGGAATTCTAGTGTTTCCATTGATGTTAACAAGTGTTCCGACCTATTTTCCTTTTAATCTTTTGTTCCTATGCCTTGTATTGGTCTAATGTATCATCTTTTACGATTGCTAAAATGTCTCAATGTTGCATATTAATGTCTTGAAGTTAAGGCACAAATTTGGTAGAAGGGTGGTTTTCTTCCTTTTGAAGGTTTCCCATATATGCTTTTGTCTCATTGTGCATGATTTTATTAATATATTTTATGGTATTTATGTGTTAATTTTATGGTGAGTTTACATATTTTGATCTATTATGTTATGCTTGGTTATTGATCATTTAGCACTTTGGAAAAAAAAATTGTATAAACCCTAGCACTATTGATTCACACCGCCCTCAGATTATCCCCTTGTATGAATAATAAACTATGCACATTTGAGAAGTGAGAAATAAGAAGCAAGAAAAACAATTCATATTGCAATGAAGTATATTTTACCAAGAAACCACCACCAACTCTCCAATCTTTTTCTAACTGACTGAACCATCTTTGAGATAGTTGTTGGCTCCAGAGAATAACTCCTCAATGCCTTTGAAAAGGCACCACACCCATTTGTTGTCTAAGATGCTAAAAATTCTCCCTTGGAAGTAGCTTAGTGAATATGTCTTCAATTTTTTCAATTGTGGCCACATACTCCAACTTCACAACTTTATTGACCACGTGATCTTGTAGAAAGTGACAGCTAATTGGTATGTGCTTCATCTTGGAGTGAAGAAATAGATTTTTGGAGATGTTGATTATACTAGTGTTGTCAACCATGATAGGAATATGATCAATGTATTCAAACATCATATCTTTAAATGTTTGCTTCATCCATAATATGTGGGTGCAACAACTGACTAGCTACAAATTGAGAAAAGATGATGAATCTTCCGATGTCAATCAATGATTGATATCTTATTGTATTTGATAGCTTCTAGGCCCGACATAATGCAAGATGTAGGGTTGGTTTCAAGATTTCAAGCTAATCCCAAGGAATGTCATGTAAATGCAGTTAAGAGGATTTTCAAATATCTCAAAGACGCTCTTGACTATGGCTTATGGTATCCTAAAGGTAAAGATTACAATTTGATTACTTATACTAATGTGGATTGGGTTGGTAGCATTGCTAACAAGAAAATAACTCTAGGAGCAACATTCTTTTTGGGTAGTTGCTTGGTCTTTTGGGTAAGAAAAAATAAAATTTCCATTTCATTGTTTATTGTTGAAGCTCAATATGTAGCAACAATCACTTGTGCACCCACATATTATGGATGAAAACACTAGTGCTTCCAAAATTCTAGTTCTTCACTTCAAGACAAAGCACATACCAATAAAGTATCACTTTCTACAAGATCAAGTAGTCAGTAAAGTCGTGAGATTGGAGTATGTGGCCACAAATGAACAAATCACATACTTCTTCACTAAGCCACTTCTAAGGGAGAATTTTGAGCATCTTAGAAAAAAAATGGGTGTGGTTCCTTTTCGAAGGCATTGAGTAGTTCTTCTATGGATCAAGAATCTATCTCAAAGTTGATTCAATCAGTTGTAAAAATATTGGAGAGTTGCTAGTGGTTGCTTGGTCAATTGTACCTCATCACAGTATGAATTGTTTTTCTTAATTCTTCTTTCTCAATTCTAAAAGGTTCATAGTTTCTCATTCATGTGGGGGGGGAGTGTTCAACATCTCAGGGGGCATGTATGAGGCAACCTCTCGTGGGGAGTATGCTAAATTTGGCATTGTACCTTGTCCATGCCATGCATTGTCTCATGCTGTGTCCTTGTTATGTATTCCTATGGATTTCCCATTACCATTGATGTCAAAGGGTTAGAGAGTATTCAACTAAAATTCATAGGTCAGGTTCAAGAGTGGAGATCAGGTTCATGTTGACATCAATGTCAAAGGCGGAGATTGTTGGCTTTGTAGGGTTTCCATTCATGTCAATAAGTGTTTAGAAATGTTTCCATTGTAGTCATGGTTCCTATGCCTTTTATTGGTCTAATGTATGATCCTCTATGATTTCTACATTGTCTCAAGGTTGCATACTACTTTCCTTAAGATGAGATGTGAATTTAGTTGCAGGGTGGTTTTCTTCCCCATAAGAGTTTCCACTAGATATTCTTGTGTCTCCTTGATGAGCCCCAAAAATGTACAATTATTTGGGCTCATTCAACCTCCTAATTTGGCTTAGTCCACCATTCTCATTTGTTTATTGCATGTTTTTGATTATTTTTATGTTAATAGAGTGAATTTGGTTAGTCATTATGCCAACAAGTCTAATGGGTGCTTTGTGTAGCCTTTTTGGTCAACTTGGAGACAAAATGGAAGGTCTTAATGAGCACTTGGCAGCCAAATTCGTGGGAGAACAAGCTAGAGGATTTGTAGGAAGGTGTCCCCCTCATTTATGGGCCCTTACCTCAAATTCTCCACCATCAGCTCGGAGTTCAAAGGCCACCAAATCAATGAGCACAAGGGCAGCCAAGCAAGTCAAGTAGGACTGTTGTTAACTACAAGTCTTGGGCAGCCAAGTCCCTAACTTTTAGGAGGACTGTTGGGTCCTCAAATTGTATAAATAAGAGGGCTTGGGGCCTCATTTTGGTTAGCTAGTGGGTAGTCATTTTGTAACTAGTTAGTCATTTCGTTTTAGCCATTAGTCAGCTAGTTTGTAGTTCGATTTTTATGTAATAGAGTAGCTTTGCTTTCAGCTCATGTTCAAGCTCTCCTTGTGGACAGCTTTGATGTAACTTTTCCTTTCTTGATTAATAAAGATGGATCCAGCTTTGCACCAGCTCTAAATCGTTCTTGGGAGGCTGTAGTTCTTGGGGTTGGGCCCATCTCAAGCGCCCAGTACCTCCCTTGTTTATCTTTATGTGTTTGCTGCGTTCTTGAAATAAAATCTGCTCTTTAGACTTAATTCGTGCTTTGTTACTTAGGTTTCTTTTGATGGTTCAAGTAGCTTTTCATGTTTATAATAGATTGGTAGGAGTTTGTTATGCATTTAGATATTTTGGCATGTTCTTGCTCACGTGATATATATGGTTCTCTTTGCAAACAAAGCTGTTGTTTATTCATTTCATTGATAGTTGGATTGAGTTAGCTAGGACTTGGTTTGTTTGCAAGAATTCATTGATTTGTTTGAATAAGCATTGTGCAGGGCATCTTCATCACCTCCTCGTTCATTTGAGCCTCGTTCAGATCAGCTCCTCCATCACCAAGTCTGTTCCCTCATCTCCCATCTTCTCTTTTGCCAAAGTAACCTTACCTTCTTCCCCATTATTGTCTCAACCACCTTCAAGCCAAGTCAGCTTTCCACATCACCTCACCACTCCATCCATCAGTTCCTGGGTCACTTCAGACCCCCATCCTACCTCCATAACCATCCATGCATCTTCCATCAACCATCCATCCTCAAACATCCCATTTCAGAACATCCTGTAGAAGAATTGCAGACCTTCCTGTAGAAACCCCTGCGTTTCCTGTAGAATCCCCTGCAGACATCCTGTAGGAGGCCACTCACTCGGTTGCTGAGCCTCTGAACGTGAGGAACCTCTGTGGACTGATGCTAAGGATCTCTATGGACCTCTCCTAGCCTCCCCAACCTTTCCCAAGCTTTCCTTCCTTCCGCATCACATCTGCACAACCAAACCCTAATAAGCACAAAATCACAATCACTCCATCCACTTAAAGAAAAAATACAAAAACATGTATTTTAAGATGCAAGTAGATTAGATTCATGCATTTTCACTTATTAGAAGTAATGGCATCATTGGTAGAAGTTTCCTTCACATTCTTTGCATCATAGAGGTTAGACTAGTTAAATTAGGGTTTCCTAGGGTTTCCATGTTTTGATTTGCTTTCAGTTCATTTTTGCCAAGTAGATTAGTCTTCTTTGAGCTAGCTTTCATCCATCATTTAACAAGCTTCTTCTGAGAGCCTATAGAAGTTGGCTTGAGCCCTAGCGGACTTGTGCCAGCTGACCAAGTGACAGCTGCGACAAGAGCTAGTACTTGTGCATACAGCACCGTCGCTTCCAAGTTTGTACGAACTACCGGGTTGATAAAATTAAGAGACAGGAAGCCCCAGGAGTTGTAGCATTATTGCTACAATACTGGAGCTCACCACTCCTTATGCATGATTTTCTTAATATTTGTTATGGTGTTTATGTGTTAATTTTACATATTCAAATCTATTATGTTATGTTGGGTTACTAATTATTTAGAATTTTGGATTTTTTTTTTTAAATTTTATAAAATCTAGCACTACAGTTCACGCCCCCTCTTAATAGTGATCTAATTTCCAGCATGAGCAAAAATAGTACTTTTCAGAATTCAATGTGCATGGAGAAAGATTACAAAATTCCCAATTAGTGAGTTATTAACCTCAACATCAAGATACTCAGATGCACATAGATGTTATTCCAACCCTCTCTCATAGAACTTGACGTACCTAACATCTATGAGGCTACTTTTATTCCTGTCATGAAATGAAATCTTGATATCAGTAATGACTGGACTTGGTGCTCACCCAAAAGGAAAATGAACTTGAAACAACATAGGAGTGCATGTTATTGGTATCTATGTAGATTTTGATGACCCCAAAGAGGACTTACTCTGTTTCAAAAATAAAGAATTAATCACATGCTAGTTGTCAAGCGGGCACCAGAAAAGTCATGTTTCAAGGAAACGCTTTGATACTCTTGCATGGAAAGCAACTCCTTCTCATCATTTTGACTTCAATGGAAATCATGTGTTAATTTCACATGTTCAAGAACATGTGGTTGTTTCTTATATGCAACAAATGTGTGGGATGATTACATCACCAATTCCCATGGATTGGCCAATGTGTTGGAAAACATAACTAGAACTACCTTTTGTGTTCATGTTTTCAACAATGCTACTGTGCAATATGTATTTGTCTCATGTTTGGTCTATAATGAGAAAATCATTGAAGAAATCACTCCAAAGTTGTCAAAGAATTGTTTGCAACAAGAGAGGCTCAAAACTGCAATTCTTGAAGGCTCCAAGTGAGGTTCGAAATATTTGTCCTGATCAACAAAAGATCCTAGAAAAATGAGTTATATTATGTTTGTCAAGATTGGACTAGCACAAGCAAAGACACCACTGTGCACCCTCCAAAATCATATGAGAATTTGTTTACTATTCCTACTTTGTCAAAACTTCCTACCAGTATTAATCATTCAGGTTTAGTTGTGGATGTGAAGTTTCAAAACTATGGCGTTGAGCTCCAGCTTCATGATGTGTTAATGATAATGTCGAGCATTAGAGAGATGCCATTGCAGATGGTGTTCAATATAGTTAAAGAGAAAGCCGCCAAAATGGAACCAACAAGCCTTTGGATACAAGAAGCATGATTGATCCTTAATCATTTTAAATTATAAAACAGTGGTGAAAATGTCAAAAACATGCGTTTATCATAGTACAACTTGTTGAGTTTCTTTTTATATATGGAACGTGAAATAATATTTCAGGCATTCTAAGTAATAAACCTTTAGAGAATCCATATATTTTTACTAGCACAACCATATTAATAAATGTGGTTGATAAATGCCGATAGGTGTATATCAACCACATTTATCAATAATTATATTTAATACAAATAATTGCTAATAATAAATAATAAATAATAATTAATAAATAAATTAACAATTAACAATTAATAAATTACAATTGATAAATAACACTAATAATAATTAAAATTTATTAATTAAAATTAAAAATTAATAATAATAATAATAATAAATATAATTATAATATAATAATTTTAATTTTAATTTAATAATAAATTTAAAATTTCAATTATATTTACAATAAATACAAAATTTAATTATAATGGTTTATATATTGACAATTATAAGAAGTAATAATAATAATTAATTATTATAAATATAAACCCAAGGTATATAAACCCTAAGATATTAAAAATTATTATAAATATAAAACCAAGATATATAAACCCTAAAATAATAAAAATTATTATAAATATAAACATAAGGTATATAAAAACTAAGATAAATATTATAAACGCCAAAATAAACATGGTTGACCATCATTGATTTTCATATTGAGACAATCTTTGTCACAATGCAACGTTGGACCATGCTCACCCTTGGAATAATAATCCCAAGGTATTAATACTAAAACACCAAGGGATTATAAATCAAAGGATATAATATTAAATCCAAGGGGTTAATATTGTAAACCTAAGGGATTAATATTATAAACCCAAGGTATATAAACTCTAAGATAAATATTATAAAGCCTAAAGAAAACATGGTTGACCATGGTTGATTTGCATATTGAGACAATCCTTGTCACAAAGTGATGTGACACAATGGTTGACCATGCTTGACTATGATTGATTTTCATATCGAGATAATCTTTGTCACAATGCGAAGTTCGACTATAATTGACCATGTGTTATCACATTTTATTTAATTTTTTAAGAGGTGCTGACAATTACAGTGTTAATGAAATATTTGTAATAAACAGGAAACAATGTTGATAATGGGACTATCAACGCTTTTGTTAGTTCAATAATTTTTTTATAGAAATGCACTGATAATGAGAGTGTCAGCGTTATTGGGTATTTGTTAGTAATAAGAGTATCAACGCCAAAACTTAAAATTTGAATTTCAAATTTTTAAATGCGCTGATATGTTCCATGTCAGCAACAAAATAATGACTATCTAATCATGCTATGATAAATCTGAAACGTGAAAGGTATGTGCAGAAAGAGTGTAATTCGCCACTAGAGAGGTAGAAGTTGTTTTGTAATCATTGAAGGGTTAAATATTTGTTTTACCCGTCAATAAGTTATCTAACACATGCCTAAAACATCATCTTTTTCCCATATGGTAATTTAACAGTTTCAATTTTGATTTTTGTTAACTTTAATCACTAGATACTCATTCGGTTGAAATTACTTAGCGGAGATCTAGGATCGAATCTCGATCCTTTGTTCTACATGATCGCCAGATGTAAATACAATGGGGAAAGTAGAAGTTTAAACATAACTGAACCAAAGGCATCTGACCTTCTTGAGATTTACCCAGACATTCAACAACAATTTCATCAAGCTGGATGGGAGGAATTTTCCATATGATGCACTAACTTCCACAATGTGTTTGCATGTGCATTTGCCCAGGGTTTCAACGGTCAGTGTGTGGAAGTTGGAGGGATTTCATTCCAGGTGATAGAGAACTTGATTTCGGAAGTCACAACTTTTCCTATAGATGGAGAAAGAACGTTTAGGGGCCATGTATTAACTGGTATTGACATGCCTTTCTTCCTAAAGGCCGAATTCAAAGAAAGGAATTGGAAGACAGGGGTGAAGAGGTCTTGGCTGGAAGACAAATGGGATGGGTTTTTTCGAATTACCTAGTCGTATTTCACATGTGAAGGTCATTATAGCCATGTAAACCTATATAACTTTTTTTTTCTTGGCTCATATGACAAGACAATTGAGAATGAATGCATGTTATTTTTTATTAGAAAGTCTGAAACATATGGTTGCTCTGGTTCAGGCTAGAACATACTCATCTCCACACTTCATTTATCATAAGGCTTTAATTGAATTATTAATTGAAAATCAGTTCGAAAAGGTTGGAAGAACATGGAGTCATTTTCTATTTTGGGGAGGATTTCAACCCTATCCCCCTAAGTCTAAACAAGGAAGGAAAAAGGGTATCGAAAAAATAAAGAACCCTTAGGTAGGAAACTCCTTTGAGGACACCCCCACTATGTAAACGAAAAGTAGAAAGAAGGAAGAATAACCCTCACATACTGTTCCTAAAATACCCAAGGTTTATTCTAGAAGAAGTGATAGGCTTAGAAAAGTATAGTCTACTGCAAAACATCCTACTGCAAATTTTCCTCCCATTGTGAATTCTCGTCATGCTAAAAATACACCTACTGAAGATTCCCATGCATAAAGACAACTACTATATAAAAACCAAAGGAAAGAGGGTTGAACATGAACCCCATGATGAAGAAGTTGTAGCTGAAAAAGAACCCACACGGTTTGAGATGTTTAAAGGAGGTTAAAAACCTCACAATGGGCCCTTAAAGAAATTGAGACTGAACATAAAATTGAAACAAAACCTTGACCTTGCTAAATTAGTCATAAACATGGAAATTTTTCCACTAAAGGACCTAATTATAAACAAAGAGAAAGCTACAGGTTAAAAATGATCAAGGATAAAGGAAACCAAGAAGAAAATCCCCATGGAAACTAGACAGAGCAAGAGGCAGAGGATGGATAAGATGGACATTTTAGTGGAAGCAGCCAATACCCTCAGTTGAGAAGTTGCTAGCCATCTTTTTGAGTTTTTTATCTTTCACTATCAAAGTGAATTTTTTATTAGGCACCTGTCAACTTTTAAGAAAATAAAGGCGCAAAGAAGCACTGACACTTTCATTGTTAGCGCATTTTGCAAAGAAGTGATAACATTTTAATCGTTAATGCATTTTGGAAGAACAATCTGAAAGAAAATGTTGATAGTCAGTCCATTAGGGAAATCATCAATTCCAATAGCTGAAGGATTGACAATGGAATTATCATTGAATTGCAGGAGGAATACTCGAGAAGGCAAGAGCTACAAGCGAAGTCTATTTTTGAAGGGATGGCAAAGCATGATTTACAGCGAAGAAGGCATAACAATGATACATTTTCTTAGCCCCATATTTAGCATAGATTTCAACGAGTTGTTTTGATTTGGAAACTTGATATGTTTAAAATATATTCTAATATGCATGTATCTAAGAGATATGTACTGTTATTTTCAGATTACTGTAATTAATTTTAGATACAAACCTATTTAGTTATTATTGTCTATATAAACAGTGAATGTAGAAGAAAAAAGTGTTTGAAATTTTTGGGAAAATAAACATCTTTTGTCTATTATTGATTGAATTTTAATGAAAGAAGTCTTCATGAGTAGTTTAAAAAAATTCTTTTGTTATGATTCCCTATTTGTGTTCTTAGTTTAATATTTTCCTCATGTCTGAAACACTAAGTGTTTGAAATTGGGACTCATATGTTTATGCTCCCGTTTCTTTATTTTTAGACATTTAACAATTGTTTTTCACTTAAACACTGCATTGATTTCCTTAATTTTTCTTTCCAAATCCTTAAAGTTTCAAAGGGATTATCACTACCTTGATTTTGTGTTTTTCTCACTGAAAATTGTTATATAAGCCTCATTGGGTCAGACTCCATGCCCAATAGTGGAATTTTGTCATAGTCCAACAAAACTCAATAATTTGTAAATAAATATGGCCATAGGACTTCATTGTAAACCTTTTACTATTTTGACCTTGAGTAGTTAAGTTTCAGGGAGAGATCCCTCTCTAGTCTTAAGGGCCAAAATTAAGTCTCAAAGAGGTTTGAGGTTACCTTAGAGTTTTTTCTGCAGTCATGGCTTTCTTTAAGAGATAACACCATGGTTGATTTTCATATTGCGACAATATTTATTAGAATATGATGATGGAACATGGTTGACCTTGATCGACTTTATAAAACATGGTTTCCCACGGCTGACCATGATTGATATTATAAACCCAAGTGATTAATACTAAAAGCCCAAGGGATTATAAACCCATCATCAACCATCTTTAACCTTTGTAAACCATGGCCTAACATCACTGACCATTGTGACAAATATTTGCTCAATATGAAAATCAACCATGGTTAACCATCGTCAATTATGGTAAAAATGGGTCAACCATGGTCCAATGTTGCATTTTGGCGATGATTGTCTTAATATGAAAATCAACAGTGGTCAATCATGGTCAACCAAGTTTATTTTAGGGTTTATAATATTTATCTTAAGGTTTGTGTACCTTGGGTTTACAATATTAATCTCTTGGGTTCAATATTGTTCTCTTGAGTGTTTAGTATTAATCCCTTGGGTTTATTAATTCCTTGGGTTTAGAATATCAATTCCTTAGGTTTGTTAATCCAGGGATTTATTAATATCACATTGTGACAACCATGGTTAATCATTGCCCAACGTCGCATTATGACAAAGATTTGGTCAATATGAATATCAACCATGGTCAACCATCGCCAATCATGGTCAACCATGGTCCAACGTCTTATTGTGGTAAATATTGTCTCAATATGAAAATGAACCATGGTCAATCGTGGTCAACCAAGTTTATTTTAGGGTTTATAATATTTATCTTATGGTTGATATACCTTGCGTTTACAATATTAATCCGTTAGGTTTAATCTTATTCCCTTGGGTGTTTCGTATTAATCCCTTGGGTTTATTAGTTCCTTGGGTTTATAATATACTTCCATTGGGTTTATTAATCCAAGGATTTATTAATATCACATTGTGACAACCATGGCCAATAATTGTCCAATGTCGCATTGTGACAAAGATTGACTTAATATGAAAATCAACCATGATCAACCATCATCAAACATGGTCAACCATGGTTAACCATGGTCCAGCGTCGCATTGTGGCAAAGATTGGGTGAATATGAAAATCAACCATGGTCAATTGTGGTCAACCAAGTTTGTTTTAGGGTTTGTAATATTTATCTTAGGGTTGATATACCTTAGGTTACAGTATTAATCCCTTGGATTTATTAGTGCATCGGGTTTAATATTCCTAGGCTACAATATTATTTATAGGGTTTATAATATTATTCCTAGGGTTTAATATAAATCCCCTATGTTTATAATATATATTCCATGGGATATTTATGCTTGGGTTTGTAATATTAATAATCTCTTGGGTTTTTAATATTAATGTGTTGGCTTTAACAAATTCTTAGGTTTGTAATATTAATAATCCCTTCAGTTTTTAGTATTAATTCATTTGATTTATTATTATTCCCTTGGATTTTCAATATTTATTCCTTGGGTTTATTAATTCCTTGGTTTATTGATCCTTTGGGTTTATAATATTAATCCCATTGGTTTCTTAATTCCTTGGGTTTATAATATTAATAATATCTTGGGTTTATGATTCATTGAATTTATAATCTTATATTTTTTGATAAAAATCTTAGATTTGATATATTCATAAATTAATTTATCATATTAGGTTTATAATATAACATATATTAAGTTGACACCTGTGACATATATCAACCACATTAATTAATGTGGTTTTTCTAGTATTAACCTAAGGGAATAATATAAACCCAAGTTATATAAAACGTAAAATAAACATGGTTGACAATGGTTGATTTTCATATTGAGATTGATTTTTAGATCAAGATAATTGTTGTCACAATCAGATATTCAATGATAGTTGAGCATAAATGATTTTCGTATTGAGACAATATTTGTCACAATGCAACATTGGAGCATGTTGGACTATGGTTGTAAAAAGGTGATGTTGGACCATGGTTATTGAGCGTGGATGACCATGATTGACTGTGGTTGACCATGGTCAATTTTCATATAGAGACAATCTTTCTCACAATACGACCTTAGGCCATGGCTGATTTTCAAATTGAGACATTATTGTCACAATGTGGAGTTATACCATGGTTAACCATAATTGACCATGGTCGACCATGTTTGACTAATGTTGTCCATGATTGATCATGGTTGAAAATGGCTGACAATGGTTGAGTATGGTTGATTTCCATACTGAGACAATCATTGTCACAATGTGACATTGGACCATGATGGACCATGATTATAAACCCAACCGTTTTATATTAAACCCTAGGATTAATATTATAAACCCTATGAATAATGTTATACCTTAGGAATATGAACCCTTAGATTAATAAACCCAAAGGTTTGTTATTATAACCCAAGGGAATAATAAACCAAAGGGATTAATACTAAAACACCAAGCAATTATAAATCCAAGGATATAATATTAAACCCAAGGGGTTAATATTATAAACCCAAGGGATTGATATTATAAACCCATGGTATCTAAAACCAAGGGATTAATATTATAAACCCTAAGATAAATATTATAATCTCTAAAAGAAACATGGTTGAACATGGTTGATTTTCATATTAAAAAAATCCTTGTCACAAAGTGTTCCACTGTTGACCATGCTTGACCATGATTTATTTTCATATTAAGACAGTCTTTGTCACAATACAACGCTTGACCATGGTTGATTTTCATATTGAGACAATTTGTTGGGCATGGGATCCACCAAGGGAGGTTTTAGGTCTTAAAGCCCGGATTTTGACTAAATCCGATGTAAAGACTCCGCGTTTTGTGGCCACGGAGCGCAAACTTGTAAATGAGTCATAGGGTTGCCCGCCCTCATTTTTGTAAATGTAATGTCGGCTTTAGAGATCTACCCATGTGTTATATGATGAGCCCCAATTTTGGTACAATTTGGGCTCATTTTGGCCTATTCTACTTGCTCAAACCATTCATTTATATTGCTTATGCATGCATTTCTTAGTTTGTTCGTGTTGTTTGTAGGAAGAAGGGTAGACATATTATCTACGTGACTAATGCATGATGCTTTCAGGTTTTTTGCATTTAAAGGGAGAAAAGACACGAAAAAGGAGACAAGGAGACAATGAGGTGGCACTGCTGGTTTTTAGGAGAGGATGTCCACAGTCTTGGGACCTTCCTCGTGATTCCCACCAAGAACTCCGAGCTCCAATCCATCTCCCCACCGAGCATAGAGCACTGAGCATAGAGGCTGCCAACTGTTCTACAGGAACAGCAGTCATAACTGTTCTACAGGATCACCAGTTAAACTTCAGTTGGACAGCCGAGTTCCTAAAATCAAGGGGACCTGTTGGATGATCGTTTTTGCATAAGTATAGAGGCCGTAGCCTTTGTTAGGTTGTTGAAACTTTCGCATTACTATTGTAATTTTTGAGCACAACTCGGTGTAGTTCTTTTTGTAAGCCAGTTTTGGCATAACATCAGATTATGAATAAAGAAGGCAGATTCTGATCTAGTTCTGAGTTTTCTTAAGGAGACTATAGCTCTCAGGTTAGGGCCCAACCTGAGAGCCATAGATCCCCTCTATTGTAGTGTTGTTTGCATTTCATTTCAGCACTCTGAGTTTTCATTTCCACATGCAATTCGAATTACAGGTTGTTAATTTAGTTGTTTTCATGAGTTTAGATAGGATTTACTTATGGTGAATTTGTTTCCAGTTGTTTAGGTTAGCAGAGGATAGATATAATTTATTGGAGCTCCAGCAAAAAGTTGTTAAGGCTCACTGCCATCTCATCTGGGATTGGGGTGCAGTCCATAACTAACCACCAAAAACACGCATTTCTTTACTTGATGATTGCTGCAACACAGTCACGGTTATGTTAGATGCTTCCACATGATTCACACCTGCACCACACACCTTCATCACAGCTTCATTCACATTCTCCTTCGCGTTTTGGATTGCTGTTCATTGAATTTATACGCACAGGTAGTTTAGGTTAATGCATTTTCGGTTTGGTGACAGTCATAAGCATTTGTTTCACTTGCACTGCTCTCTCTCGTTCCATTACCTCATTCTCCATCTTGATCACGCATGCAAACACATATTTTACCCCTTCTCTACTCTGTTATCTCCCAAAGTCTTTCACTCCTCACGTACTTCCATTCTCTAGCCCTTTTGTTGACCTAGCCCTCTATCTTCCAACCTACTTCCTACACTCACTCCCTATCCTATTCTTCCGCTTCTGAGCCATCACCAACCTTATTCCTACCTTACACATCTCCCCCTACCATTCCATCACTCCTCCATCACTTCAAACACTCACGGTAGGTCATCCTGTAGCAATTCGTAGACATCCTGTAGAAATCTCTGTGTATCCTATAGGATCCCCTGTAGACATCCTGTAGGAGGCCACTCACTCGGTTGCTGAGCTTCTGAATGCGAGGAACCTCTGTGGATGGATGCTAAGGATCCCTAGGGACCTCTCCTAGCCTCCCCAACCTGTCCCACGCTTTCCTTCCTTCTCCATCCCATCTGCACAACCAAACCCTAGTTAGCACAAAATCACAATCATTCCATCCACTTAAAGGAAAAATACAAAAACATGTCTGTTATGATGCAAGTAGCTTAGATCCATGCATTTCCACTTATTAGAGGTAACAGCAGCATTGGTAGAGGTTTCATTCACATTCTTTGCATTATAGAGGTTAGACTAGTTAAATTAGGGTTTCCTAGGTTTACATGCTTTGATTTGCTTTCAGTCCATTTTGTCAAGTAGAGTAGCTTTCCTTTGAGAATAGCTTTCGTCCATCAATTAGCAAGCTTCTTCTGAGAGCCTATAGAAGTTGGCTTGAGCCCTAGCGGACTTGTGCCAGCTGACTAAGTGACAGCTGCGACAAGAGCTAGTACTTGTGCATATAGCACCGTCGCTTCCAAGTTTGTACGAACTACCGGGTTGATAAAATGAGAGACAGGAAGCCCCAGGAGTTGTAGCATTATTGCTACAATACTGGAGCTCACCATTATAGACATTTTTGTGCCTTACAGCATTGAGCATGAAATGTCCATAATCCAAGGGATCCAAAGTCCCTAAAAGAGTTGTTCCTGCCCCTAAAGGAACAAGGTCAACCAATGACAGCTTCTCCCAGAAGTTCTCCACCAAAAACCACTCAGAAACAGTCAATTCAGGATCAATTCAGAAGCTCCACTAGCTACCTGCGTTGAAATGCAGAAGTTACACTGGCTAGGTGCACTGCAACGCAGGTGGAAGCACTACCAGGGTGCGCTGAGTGGGAAATGACAAATGGCAAGCTCATTCAACGAGGTGGAAAGACCCTGGAAGCTTCCAGAATCTTCTCCAATGACACTTGCCTCAATGAATTCGACTAGTGATGAGTAAGAGGCTCTCAACCTCCAAGTGGAAGCAAGAACTGATAGAGAGAAGCCACAAGTCAAAACATAAGCTGACTCATCTTCTCTGCTTACATCTATATATGGATCTCTCACCCAGAGGTTCAGGAGGCTGGAATTTTGTACTTTGCAGAGAATTGCTGTTGGTTTGAGATTGAGATTAGTACATTGGGTGATTTATGCTTTGTTGGAGGAGAGGAAGGGATTCCTTTGCTGGGAGGTAGATGCTGGATCAGAACTCACTTGGTTGTATCTCCTCTTGGACTTTATTATCATATCAATAAACTATTTGAGTTTCTCCTACATGCTGTGTACCAATGATGCTTTGTTATGCTTACATGTTTAGTTTAATCTGATCTTGAGCTTTTTATGAATGTATATCTGTATCTTCGTGTAGTTTCTCTCTCTTGTGATCTTGCAGGAATTCGGTGAAGCTGGGCCGGTGAGGGAGCAAGAAGCTGGGAGCTACTGAAGAGAGGAGTGATTTGGATCGAAAAACTAGCGGAAGACACAGGTTAGTTAGATCCTTCTTCCTCATTTACGTTTCATAAAGAACAATACTCAATTAGTTTACCTCGTTTGTTGCTAAGGCACTATCACACCTTAGAGTGGGATAGGGGCATTCCGAATTGGATACTTTTCCCAACAAAAAATTGGCGACTCCGCTAGGGACAGTATCTTGTTAGTTTATTTGTGTTTCTATTGTTGTTCTTCTCATAAACTCAGGAGTGCCGAATCGAAATGCATTTGCCATTTTCAAATGCAAAGTAGAGATCTTCCACTCTAGTCCACTCACTGGGCCTGTTTTTATGATCTGAACAAACTGATCCACAAGTACTCTAACAGCCCTTTGTGATAGATCTTAGTCCTCCTTTAAATCATCCTCCTAATTGTACCTAATTGATAGCTTTGATCCGGCCAAAAACTGTAGATTTAACTGCAAACCGTGACCCAGAACCCAGAAACAATTCTCGTTTCTGCTTCAGCATAGACTCTGTGAAGAGGTTCTGCATTTCAATGCAGGTCCCGTGAAGGCTACCTGCGCTGAAGTTTAGTTTCTCTGTGCTGATCCACTGGGGACAGTATCTTGTTAGTTAATTTGTGTTTCTATTGTTGTTCTTCTCATAAACTCAGGAGTGCCGAATCGAAATGCATTTGCCATTTTCAAATGCAAAGTAGAGATCTGCCACTCTAGTCCACTCACTGGGCCTGTTTTTATGATCTGAACAAACTGATCCACAAGTACTCTAACAGCCCTTTGTGATAGATCTTAGTCCTCCTTTAAATCATCCTCCTAATTGTACCTAATTGATAGCTTTGATCCGGCCAAAAACTGTAGATTTAACTGCAAACCGTGACGCAGAACCCAGAAACAATTCTCGTTTCTGCTTCAGCGCAGAATCTGTAAAGAGGTTCTGCATTTCAACGCAGGTCCCGTGAAGGCTACCTGTGCTGAAGTTCAGTTTCTCTGTGCTGAGGATGCGCTGATCAGCCCTTGCCTTGTGCAGCTGTGGTTCCCTGCTTCCTTTTGCTCAGTTTTATCTCTGTTTTTTTTGCAGCCTGTTATCAGTCAGTGTACCTATCTGAAACCCCTTTTCTTTGCCTTAATTCCACCTCAGTTGTATAAAGAAACTGTATTTGTTCTTTGTGTATTTGTTACATCATTTGCAGTTTCCCATTACAAAAGTAAACTAGTCATACTGTCGCCCTTAGATCTAGACCTGTCGTAAGTGTCGTTTTGATCTTAGGAGTGAGTTTGTTTGCTGTTCACAGTTGATTACGCTTTTACTTTTGTCTTTTGGTTTGAATTTATGCATTTCTAGTGTCGAAAAAAGTGTTTACTTCAAAATCATAAAGTGTCGTAATCGTCTTTTTGATTTTGAAAAAGGAACTTGTTTATGTTTTCACTTGAAATCGAATTCAAATTTGTACAACAGCTTTCTTTTTAGGCATCAATATTAAGAAAGTGAAAACAAATACATGCATTTGTGCATTTGAATTTTGATAGTTTGCATGCTTTGATTTAGGAAAAGTGCATTACAGTGTGCTCTATGCTCTTTGAGAAAAGTTTGTGTCTTCCTTTTCCCTTGTAGCTAGGATTTTCATTGTTGAAAAGATATAAAAGCTTGCTTATCATCTTTAGACTGCATTTAGGAATTGTATCATACATCTCGTGGTGATCAAAAAAGGCAAACTTCTAAGAAATATCAACCTAAAATAAATTGAATGAACTTAACAACGCTTTGTAACTTAACGCACAACATAGAGGTCTAGGCTAGAGACGTGTTCCGGCGTCGTAAAACCTGGTGACTGTCGATCTCGCTGATGGTTGGGTGATTCCTCCTGAGAGACGATAGCGCCAGTACGGATTGTGCTCCCACGTACCGTCGAGTATATATTGGGAGACCCCTATAGGAATAAAGCCTTTATCCTTAGGAAGCCGTGTCGGCCGCCCTACTGATCGCAATGCACTGAACACAGCATTCGGGAAGATTGACCGCCCGTACCTTAAAAAGTATTCTGCGGTTTTGCGAAAAGTTTGGCACACCCTCTACCTAGAACTCCAGAGCAGTTCCTTTTGGCCTTTTTCAGACTCTATAACGGAAAAAGTCCATCCGAGCATTTGTCACTTCGGGCTCGTTAAAACATCGAAGGAGACTAGAGTCATCTTTAGCTTTTTCTCGACTCTTTAAAATTGAAAAAGCAAGTTGTGTCTAAAGCGTCATTAAAATTTATTTTAAACAGAACAATCACCCCTTTTTCCTGCGTTGATCTTTAGGTTGAGAAAATGGAGCCCACCAACCAAGGAATTCCCCTTGGTGGAAATCCTAGTCCCTTCTCCTCTTGGGGAGATGTTGGTGCGCCCCATATGGC
Organism: Pinus tabuliformis; assembly: GCA_031772625.1. Taxonomy (NCBI): domain Eukaryota; kingdom Viridiplantae; phylum Streptophyta; class Pinopsida; order Pinales; family Pinaceae; genus Pinus; species Pinus tabuliformis. The sequence continues at coordinate 909,073,667 of CM062813.1, forward strand.
CATATTGTCGCTTCCAGGACTGATAATTGGCTTGCCGGTCTAGCTCTTCTCAACCAATGTCGTTCAGAACACCACTACTCCTGAACAGTCGAATCAACAGTTAGACCAGTCCAGAGTTGCCCACCAGCCTTCTACTTTCTCTAATTCTTCCTCTCCTCCTTCCTCTTCGCTTGACGAAACTGGTAAAACAAAAAACCAAGTTCCTAAGGAGAAGAAGGAAAAGAAGAAGAAAGAGAAGAAGAAGAAGGAGCCAAAAGTGACTGGGGGCAAACAAGTGTCGTCTGACAAAAATCCACACACAGCACTGACTAGGCCTAAATCGCCATGTGTCATATGCAAGGGAGACCATTTCGACAAAAATTGTCCCTGCATCCCTCGGATACTAAGGGACTGGTCTCCCCATTTGCACAATCCGGTGGCATCAACCTCTGATAGCCATGTTGAATGCATACCGTCAACTAGCGAAAGTGAAGTCCTTGGACAAAAAGGGAGAGCTAGATCCCCCTGTAGACTGTGCGAAGGCAATCATGCCATCCACCGTTGTCCCTTCTTAGACGAAGCGAAAAGAGTTTTGGATGATCGTCTGGTTTCACCGTTACGACTTCCTCCTGGATATAAAAAACTCTTGCCGAGTCCTTCGTTAGTTGAAAATCCAGCTGGCCCGCTCAAGTGGTCAGCTGAAGCGCCGGTCATTGAAGATGAACCAGCTGAATCCATACCTGACGAAAGTCAAAAGGTCGAGGTGGCATTTGACCCGGTCTTGCCTTTAGAGGTTTTGTCTTCGAATGATACAGTCACTGAAGAGGATAAAGATGACACCATCCAAATTCTCTTCATCGACACAGACTCCGACGAACACGGGGGCATTCCCCCCATTCCTTTATCGCAGGAAGGAAGTTCGTCAGAGCGATACCCGACCGTCTACTCGATCCCACCACCAAGCAACCTAGTTGTCTCCTTCGACTGGAACCAACTAGGCAGACCCCGTTTGCCAGCAAGCATACCATTCAAAATTATCGTCCAAATATACAGAATGATCATGGCTGGCACCATCATTGATGAGGGGGCATCTTGGAAAGCGCTTGGTTCGCCAGCGCTTTTGCCTGAAATGAGAAATCTGACAGGCTTTGATAAAGGAACCAGTCGACCTTTAGGGATCCTCCCCAATGTGCCTATCACATTGAAAGGGAAGACCATTCAAATGAACGTGATGGTCATTCAAGGACCCTTGGATTATAACCTACTCCTTGGACGAGACTATATATATTGCATGGGAGCCATCAGCTCCTCACTCTTTAGAGTAATGTGTTTTCCGCACGAAGGAAGAGTGGTCAAGCTCGTGGACCAACTTTCATTTCCCGGATCACGCATCGCAAATAGTCATATACCTTCCCTAAATGGTCTCTTCATGCAAGAAATGTCTCAACCCACGGTCCGTCCTCCCGATGAGCGCGAGTAATTCGGAAGGATATGACTGGAACCCAGGGGGCATGCGTCCTGGTCTGCTTCGGCAGGAAAACTTTAGGTATAGGGTAGGTTTCCGTGGAAGAATATGACTAGTCTGTACCCCGTCCGTCTTGGAAGAGGGGTTATTCTAGAATAAGATTCTTTTGTCAAAGTTATGTGTTTGGCGCTCGTTGTCACTCACCTTTGTCTATGTCGGTAGACATCGCCGAAGAAATGTTTTGTTTGCTGCGCAAATGAGACAATCTTTGGTAACCTGAAAGAGGTAGGCCTTTCCTGGTAGAACAAATGTTTTATCTGCAAATTGAGGGGTAACCTTGAAATCGTACTTTATGCCTAGGGGCATGCAAACCTTTTTGAGTGCAAGCAAGGGCGGCTATTTATTTTTAAAATTTTTAGGTCCTCCCTTTAAACCTGTAGGTCTAACCATTTAAACTCGTAGGATTAGTCATTTCCGAACTTACATAAAGAAAGGATTCCGGAGCAAAGCTTTGTAAGGCACAAGCTCCATAAAAAATGGCATCTTACATGAGACATTCTTATCATATGACTGGATTAATCGAGCAGTTTTAGCACATAGTTCATGCTCGTTAAAAAATAAACATAAGACTGAGCAGTGTTTTTCCGTGTTTAAGCTCGTTAAAAAATGAACTACCCTCCGATAAATAACCACCGTGAATGTAACATTATCAGCCACTAAAGCCTTGGTCGTGTTTGCACCGTCACCTCCACTTTTCCATTGGCCGACCATTCACCTCCATATTGATTGTTTACCCATTTTGAGGAACAGCTGCGAATAGTGATTTCACTAGCCATCCTTGTGACACTGCCTTGATTGGGAAATTCCAACCCGTACCTGGAATCAGCTGCTACCCGTCTTATCACTCGTTCCTCAAAAGACGAGTCTTCTTTAAGCTCTTTTCATCTGACTCGTAAAATATGAAAAGATTGCCGAGTTTTGGCCTTCCAGCTCGTTAAAGTGACCGGAAGTGCTATCCCTCCTCTAGATTTTAATCTTTTTGGACCTGAGGGATTATTGCACAAAAAGATCGAGTGCTTGTTTTGTTCGGCTCGTTAAAACTATCGAAAATTCATCCCTTCTGTATTGTTTTATACTTTTTCGGACTTAAGGTATTAGATGACGAAAAATGACTTTCGGAGTTGACTTTACGTACCTTTTCAGACTCTCTAAAAATGAAAAGGACCGAGTTATCTTTGTCGTTAGACTCGTTAAAAACATTAAATAGCGACAAACTTGTCTTTAGACGAGAAAGAGTTTCACTATCGCTAGGCTCGTTAAAACATAGCGATGGGTTTGCCCGAAGGGCAAATTATAGAACAAGCATATGTTATCCTCCTCAAGCTTGACAAAAATAAAGAGGTACTGGTCAGCAATGACTGGGGAAAAATTGGGAAGAAACTCAAAGAACTTTATTGGTAGCAAGTCGCTCTTGAACATGACACTTCCACTCCGTGCCTAAGTCGGGTTGGGTTGTTTCATTCACCGGTCACATCGCCATGGTCTCGCCATACCATCCATCTCTGGGGTAAATGCTACCAATCCATCACATAAGTGTCACCGATATGTTCAAGAGAAGTCATCCAGAGAAGTCAACTGTGTCCCATCCACTACCATACATTATCCTTCATTCTTTCATGACCGCCTCCCTGAATCATATATCATCAGATCGTTTTCACCTCCATCAAAATCATTTGCTCCGTTCCGTGTCACTGATGTGGGATACATTAAGGCCCTCGTTTGACGGATCGCTTCTTGTCGACATCAGCTCATTATCCAAGAAGTTGATCTAGGAACACCCCCTTCAGTACTTTGAAGCTTGCATGCCTCAATGGCAAGTTTCTCACTTCCGGCGACAGGTATACATCAATGACCTTCGACCGAAAGATTTTGCGTGGTGTTCGACGCCAAGTCCTTTATTCACACCACGTGAATTGTACTGCAGTACCTTGAGGGTCATTATCATTATCGGTGATTCCTCTCGCGCTTGTTAACGGTTTACATCATTGACTGGTAATTAAGCGATGTCTTTCCATGTTCGACTTCAGAAGATTTCTCACATGGATCGACTTGTACTTAGAGTGAAGATCGAACGAGTTTGAAGACCCCGGATCTAGTTTCATCCATCCGGGCTACGATATATATTCAGGAAAAATAAAGACATTGACATGTACAACATTGCAGCACAGACAATCATCCTACCAAAGGATGATGATTTCAGCAGGATCATCAGTCTATCATCAGACAATTGTCTGTCCTATGTACATAAAAATGAATTTATAAAGCTGAGCATGGGAATGCCCGCCTCAGCTAGATCATGAAAACAGTATGAAAAATAATGTATCGTATTGTATCTTATTACAGGTCTCCTCCCAGCATTGAATGAACTTCGGATCCTCCTAATAAAGCATTTCACCTGATAAACGGCCTCATACTTTAGGGGGCAACTGTTATAGACATTTTTGTTCCTTACAACATTGAGCATGAAATGTCCATAATCCAAGGGATCCAAATTCCCTAAAAGAGTTGTTCCTGCCCCTAAAGGAACAAGGTCAACCAATGACAGCTTCTCCCAGAAGTTCTCCACCAAAAACCACTCAGAAACAGTCAATTCAGGATCAATTCAGAAGCTCCACTAGCTGCCTGCGTTGAAATGCAGAAGTTACACTGGCTAGGTGCACTGCAACGCAGGTGGAAGCACTACCAGGGTGCACTGAGCGGGAAATGACAAATGGCAAGCTCATTCAACGAGGTGGAAAGACCCTGGAAGCTTCCAGAATCTTCTCCAATGACACTTGCCTCAATGAATTCGACTAGTGATGAGTAAGAGGCTCTCAACCTCCAAATGGAAGCAAGAACTGACAGAGAGAAGCCACAAGTCAAAACATAAGCTGACTCATCTTCTCTGCTTACATCTATATATGGATCTCTCACCCAGAGGTTCAGGAGGCTAGAATTTTGTACTTTGCAGAGAATTGCTGTTGGTTTGAGATTGAGATTAGTACATTGGGTGATTTATGCTTTGTTGGAGGAGAGGAAGGGATTCCTTTGCTGGGAGGTAGATGCTGGATCGGAACTCACTTGGTTGTATCTCCTCTTGGACTTTATTATCATATCAATAAACTATTTGAGTTTCTCCTACATGCTATGTACCAATGATGTTTTGTTATGCTTACATGTTTAGTTTAATCTGATCTTGAGCTTTTTATGAATGTATATCTGTATCTTCGTGTAGTTTCTCTCTCTTGTGATCTTGCAGGAATTCGGTGAAGCTGGGCCGGTGAAGGAGCAAGAAGCTGGGAGCTACTGAAGAGAGGAGTGATTTGGATCGACAAACTAGCGGAAGACATAGGTTAGTTAGATCCTTCTTCCTCATTTACATTTCATAAAGAACAATACTCAATTAGTTTACCTCGTTTGTTGCTAAGGCACTATCACACCTTAGAGTGGGATAGGGGCATTCCGAATTGGATACTTTTCCCAACAACACCATGGTCAGCGGATCATGGGATTGTATAAATATAGCGAGGCTCTAAGTTGTAAATAATGGGAGTCAATGGAGAGACGAAGGATGAAGAATTGAGTCTTATCTAAGTGTAGAGTCGAGTCTTGGGTCGTAGAATAGGAGAAGGCTCTGCAGCTGAGTGTGCATAGGCCTATTCGCTTGCAGCTGAGTATGTGGACTCCTACAGATGAGTGCGTAGGGCAAGTTGAGTCTGTAACCAATTGAAGCATTAAGAAAGAGAAGTTTTATACCATTACTGTGTATTTATTTACTGTTTTCTGCATTGAATTTATTAGGTATAAATTACATTTCTATTGTTTATATGATGCGCGAGCTTATATGAGTATGTTGATTAAGAGAATATAAGATAAAGTATCTGTTTATGTGAAGTTAACTAACAATTATAAGGAGATAAATTAGATCCGTGGGGTAACTTGGGGAAATAGCGCAGATTGGTGCCTTAGCAGCACGAAAGTAGCTCAGCCCCTGGTTAGGGCTGCGCGAAGGAAATTGTAATTGAACGCGAAGGTCCTGCAGATCAGGACAGTGTGCAAAGTGACCTATGTGAAGCTATTCACAGTTGGAATAAATCACCCCCTCAGACATCTCAAGGGTGTGGAAACTTGGTTCCAACATCCCCCCATACTGCTTCGAGTGAGACCTTAGTTCGCGTTCTGCGGGTTATTGCCCAAAGGGCCAGTAGTGTAGGGATTTTTTTGGTTAATTAACTTGGAACTTGGGTTAGGCCCCATCAAGCCAAAAAATGGTTCCATTTCCAGGATTGGAATTTGCATAGAGATGTATGATGGCGTATCATTAGAATCCAACTAAGAAGGAAATTGAAGGTTGGTTGGATAGGAGAATTCACGAGTTCGTGGTGTAGGAGAACAAGAATCCATGACTGACAAAAGAAGAGTGGTTAGATTGCTACCTGTACACAGAGATCCATGAAATCTTCTTCGCATGTTTCCCTAGTGATTTGTACGAGTGGATCCTGAAGCTAGAAGATAGCCAAGGAAGGTGGAAACTTGAAAATCCTATTGTGTGGACCCCAGAGTTGGTGCACATATTGGAAGCATCGAAGGATAAGATCATGCACGCTATTGATCACTGACTCGATCGGATCATAGGAGGATTCATCACTGAATTCACTATAGATACTTCACTCAGCTATGGTGAGGCAGAGTGACGCTTTCTTAAAGGACTGTGAGGTAAGTACGTAAAGTCTCTGAATACTTGGATTACAATGTTATTGTGAAAAAAGAGGATTATGTAGTTAAATTGATGTTCAGGGCTATGCGAAGTGGAAAAACCTACAGGAACGAAGGAAGTAAGGGACTAGAGAATAGCCCTTTGATTTCACCTCCATGAAGGGACGAGGAAGAGCTCGCGAAGGTCTCTATGTAAAGTGCGATCCATTTGATAAGGCAGATAATTCTGCGGATACCACTCCCACACACACCGCCACCATCTTTACTACCAACACCTCGATCTTCGCCCGTACCACGTCCACCACCATTGCGATTCAATATGGCAAGCATGATAAAGTTTCCTGTGTTCAAAGGATTAGGAAATGAGGATCCAGACCAATTTTGGTTCCTAATAAGAGTCATATGGGAAGAACAAGGAGTTACGTATGACAATATAAAGAAAGTGACATTGGTTAGTGCCATGTAGGACCACGCGCTAACCTGGTATATTAAACATTTTAATGAAAATCCAAATGCGGGAATCATGGATATCCAAATTGTGCTAAATAAGGAATTTAGCAGGCCAAAGTCAGAGCCGCAGTCGATCATTGGATTCAAAGAGATCACAATGCTACCAGGCGAGACTCCTTGGGAGTTGGATTAGAGGTTGAAGTGCATAATTCGTGAAGCTAATATGAATTTGATGGATGGACAACATCATGAATGGTTTGTAGCATAGCTAACGCCGCATTTGAGGAACATGTTGTCGTAGCACAGGTTAACAACTCAAGTAGAGGCCTTGGAGATCATGATGAGACTGCATGAGACCCTAATGTAGGATCCTAACTTAGGAATTCAACATATCCACGCACAATTGAAAAACTTATACCTTGAGATGCAGAGTTTGAAACAAGACAGGAAAACTCGACCAGAAGTGTGCAAAGAGGTGTGGTGCATAAAATGCAAAGGTCAAGGTCATGACAAAGACCACTGCCCGATGTTCGCAAATTACCTCGTGAGAGGAGGACCAATGCCGTTAAGGCCATAAGCGCAAGCAGGACCTAGTGTGACGCCTGCTTTGTGGTGCGCAATTTGTCAAATAGGTGGAAATAATGTTACCGAAAATTTCCATTTTCTATAGAAGTATACACAAAATTTGCAATAGTTGTTCTGTAATTTCTGTAGGTCGGTTGGACATGATGATCACACTTGTAGAAGCTACAAGCTAATGATGGATAGAACTCCCACCTATAGGGTTCATGCCGAAACACAACGCCTAGACTAGATTGTAGGGATGGAGCAAACTGGATTTCAGGGGCGCGGACGAGGCTGAGGTGGAGGAGGACCTAGAAGAGGCCGCAAACTGTTGATATGCTACAATTGTGGATGGCCAGGACATTATGCCCACGATTGTACAAATCCAATGCGTCCATCATGTCTGTATTGTACCTTATTTTTTCATGAGACAGAGGATTGTCCTACGTTGATAGCTAAGATATGCAACAAGGGAACGCTACCACCTCCCCCACCTCAGAACCTGCAGATGATGAGGTATAAGCCACATGAGGAAGATCCAAATGTGAACATTGTGATCCAAAATGGAATCGCAACAGGAGATGACAAAGGAAAACAACCCAAAGATAGTACTTGGGTTCGTAAAGCTTAGGTGAAAGAAGCGGAGTTTTATTTGGAGCAAGCTCGAGAAACCTTTATGGAAGCTAATAAGACCTTCGCTGATGCCTCCACTTCAGGAAGAAAAGATAGACCGGAGGCGGAAATGGACCCATCTATGCTTATGAAGTTCTTGGAAACATGCATGAAGATTTTGCGTGATAGTAAGGCTGTAAAAGGACTACATGAACTCATTAACAGATATACTGGGACCGCTCCAGGAGAACCATGCATGGTTCAAAAGATTGAAAAGCATAAGATGAGGATGGGGAGAGAAATGAGGTTAATCACATAGATTGGAGAATATGAAATGGACCAAGTAATTCTGGACTTAGGGTCGAACGCGAATGTTATGACAAAGCAGACATGGGAGTGCATGGGGAGGCCTACGGTGCAGTGGTATCCTATTCAGCTGCGAATGTAAAACTAACAAAAGATAATACCCCTGGGGCGATTGCAGGGAATCATCGTGGATATTGAGGAAGCGAGCGTGCTAGCGGACTTTGAGGTGATAGAGATTGTTGATGAAAACAATCCCTACCCCGCGCTCTTAGGAATTGATTGGGCCACTGACATGAACGGGATGATTAATCTGAAGAAGTGCAAGATTATTTTTGAGAAGAAGTCTCTGCACATAGTTATACCCTTAGAACTTGCTGAGGGATTGTGCTACATAGGGTCAGTGCGCGATTATGAAAGTGACAACGATTTGGATTGCATCTACAAGATAACTGTGAGAGAGCAAGACTAGGTAAATCCCACCATGGACGGACAGATCTCATGGGAGCACGAAAGCTCCTGTACATTGGATTCTGATGAGGAAATAGAGCGATGACAGAACTGGTGACATGAGGTAACCATGCTTAATTGCAATATGATGACAAGGTCACTGCGGTACATAGCGATAGAAGTGAGAGATCCGCCTACTTATGATGGATTAGGTGAGGTAGATGCTTTCTTGGATAGATTTGAAAGGGAGGTGCTGGAAAGCAATGTTTCCAGGCCTTGAATTGGGTACTACATGCTACACCCACAAGGTGGTGGGGTACACACAAAGGGAGCTTTGAAGACCGACGTGAATGTAGGGGGATGATGCGTACACAATTTGGGAAGCCTCGAGTGTGGTTAACCGATAAATACAATGGGTAGGATGATCCACGCATACATCTAGCCAAGTGGATGCAGGCCTATGGGGAAAAGCCACAACTAGAGTGGGTGCACCTGTTCTGTCACACCCTGGATGTTATACCAATGAACTGGTATATAGAAATAGAGCTCTGCCATGGGACAAGTGAATGGGATGTCCTATGCGAAGGGTTCATGATGACCTTCAACTTTGAGGATGGATGGGATAGTATTGATGAAGCACTACAAGAAGTAAAAGCAACCATCTTTAGGATATCGTAGGAGTTACTAGAGAAGATTCAACCTGAATGGGCTGCTCAGTTAAGTTGCGCGCTAGAGTGTTATAGTGTAGCCACTGAGGAAGAGGATGATGATCCAAGGAACATTGATATTCCTGAGATAGAAGGCCAGCATGAGGTTCAAGGACCACAAATCGAGAACCCTGACATCACTGTGCCGGTAAAGACTAAGTAGGTCAATATTGGTATAGAGGTGGAACTTAAATTTGCAAAGATTTGGGATTACTGGGATGATGCGAGAATGGAAAAGGTCGCTAAACTACTCCATGAATATCATGACTTATTCTCGACCAAGTTTATGGACTTAAAGGGAATAATCGAAGATTTAGGGGTAATGAGGATCACGTTGAAACCTAACGCGGAGCCAATTAAGTAGAGGCCGTATCGCTTAAACCCAAAATACAAGGAAAAGGTTCGTGTAGAATTAGACAAGATGCTCGTGGTAGGCATCATTGAGCCAGTGGAGGAATCTAACTGGGTAAGCCCGATGGTAGTACAAGAGAAGAAGCAGAAGGATGAAATAAGAATATGCGTGGATCTCAGAAAGTTGAATGACGCATGCGTACATGATCCCTTCCCAACTCCATTCACAGATGAGGTGCTGGACAATGTAGGTGGTCAGGAAGCATATTCTTTTATTGATGGGTTCTCAGGGTACAATCAGATCAGGATCACGCCAAAAGATAGGAGCAAGACAATCTTCATGATAGAGTGGGGTTGCTTTCAATACACTGTAATGCCATTTGTATTGAAGAACACGCCAACCATGTTTTCGCGCGTAGTTGTTGTGACATTCAGGGAATATATTCATAAATTCTTGGAGGTCTATTTTGATGACTGGACTGTATTTGGGTTGGTTAGGAACCATGTAGCGAACTTGTGCTTAATGCTAGATTCATGCTGAAGATACCAAATCACGCTTAACCTCAAGAACTGTATGTTTCTCATTCCTTTTGGGAACCTATTGAGACATGTGGTTTGTAAACAAGGGCTGATGGTAGACCCCACAAAAATCGTAGTGATTCTAAATTTGGAAGCACCACACAGTGTGAAACAGTTGCACGTTACCTTGGGACATACGAGGTACTATAGAAAGTTTATCAAAATTTACGCCCAAATCACCACGCCGATGGAAAAACTATTGAAGAAGGATGTCACATTTTGCTGGGACGATGACTGTAAAAGAAGCTTGGATATCTTGAAGGAGAAGATGGTGACTGTGCTAATTCTTGTCTTCCCGAACTGGAAGAAAGAATTCCATGTTCATGTTGACACGTCGTGTATAGCACTGGGGGTAGTTCTCACACAGGATGGTGGAGAGGGCTTGCATTACCCTATCGTGTTCGTGGGTCATAGATTATCTAAAGCAGAAAAGAACTATTCCACCACCGAACACAAGGGACTGGCTATGGTGTATGTGCTCCAGAAATATCAGCACTATTTGCTAGGAGGACACTTCAAGATGTATATAGATCATTCCACACTGAAATACTTGGTCAATAGGCCTGTGTTGGGGGGGCGCATATGCAGGTGGCTTTTATTGTTCCAAGAATACGATTTTGAAGTTGTCGTGAAGCCTAGATGACTGAACGTGGGCATTGATCACCTGTCACGCATTGAGACAGGGAAGGAACCTAACAACTTGGAGGAAGGACTACCTGACGCGTAGCTTTTTTATGTGCATGTAGCGGATGGACATTTCGAAGATATAATTCACTTTCTAACAACTGGAACTACACCGGAAGGTTAGTTTGTCCAACAGCGCGATAGATTTTTCTGTCATTTGTGGGGCACTTGTATAAGATGGGGAACAATGAGATACTGCGAAGATATGTACCAGAGTTTGAATGAAGTAGCATCCCCGTGAACGTGCATGGGGGCCCCGCGGGAGGTCATTATGCAGGGAGAGAAACTTCAAAAAAGGTTCTCCATGCAAGGTTGTGGTGGTCGACCCTTCATGAGGATTCAAAAGCACATTGCAAGGCATGTGATGTATGTCAAAGAACAGGTAGGCCATCGCGAAGGGACGAGATGCCATTGAAACCACAAATGATGTTATAGCCCTTTGAGAAGTGGGCGATCAACTTTGTAGGACCTGTTATGCCCCTATACCAATAGGTGTCATATATCATGATTGACTTGATGAGAAATGTAATATGTTCATACATTTACTTGTTGCAAAGGTTTTCCATATTTTCAAAAAAATAAAAAAAAATTAAAAAATGTAAGGAGGGTATACCCTAAAAGAAAAATCAAAGGGTAAAAAGAATAAAGAAAAGGTCAAAAAATGAAAGAAAATGAACCCCAACAAAAAGAAAAGACCATGAAAGTGTGCAAGTCTAAAATTCCACTACTTTTTCACTTTTGTATAATAAACAATTGTTTGTAGTTTGTCACCTATTCCATAATTCATGAATAGTCAAATAGTTTAAACTTGGCTAGTTCATATTTCAATTTCATGTTGTAGAAATAGAGAATAAAAATCTAACCAAACAATGTAATCTTAGCAGATAAGTAGATAGGTATAGTGAAAAAAGGAGCTCAACAGTTTAATCTGAGCCCTTGGATGTAATAAGTGTAAACTTAGATAGGCATTACCATGTGAAAGAAAAGAAAGTTGACAAGGGTTTGCCAGTCTAAGCGCACCCTAATAAAGAAGTAAAAATGCTAGGTTAAGTAGGTAGGGTAAGTAGATGATGGTTTCATAATAATATGTGGTGAATGATGAGTTCAAATGTGTAAATATTTTTGCTTTCATAACTTGGAAAAAGCATGGATGACAATGAAGACAACGTATCATGAAATCAATGTCAAAAATAATTAACTCCCCTACTCATTTCCCCTAAATTTTCACTAATTTCCACTAAGTGCCAAGGTATCTATTAAATTAGAGGGGCTTAGAGCATTTCTCTGACTTCTGGAGGAACCGGGCCCTGGGCCCAATAGTTTATAATGCCTAAGTACTCAAGCCCGTTCATCAATAATCATATCCCTTCATAAATCATTCATTCCCTTGATAAGTTTTTCCGAAGTAAAATCCTATTTTACTCAAGGAAATTAAAATACTTTTCATAAAAACCCTCATTTCTCACTTTGCCTAAGTTTAAATACACACATCAAATGTTTTATACTTTGCGCTTTTCCATTCATTATGTCATATTAACTACTAACTTATATTATTATATGGTTCCCCTATAAAGCATTACCTGCTCCCGTATTAATTTAACTATATAAAATCCCCGAATACTTAATATCCTGGCCCTCGGTTAAATATAACCATAATATGTTTTTAAATGGGGATTAATTAGTTAATCAGTAACTAATTAAGAACCCCGAACCCCTGCCACATTAAAAAGGGATTAATTAACCCTCACGGTTAATTAATAGCCTTCCCAACTAATCCCATTGCTCTCGATACGATTAAATAATCTTTAATTGCATTGGTCCTACCCTCATTAAACTCTCGTCACTTTTCATGCCCGATAGCCGTTCGATCACACCTCCCAGATCTGACGACTGTCGTGCATATCGTATGGCCCTCCGTGACCAAACGTTAGCATGTGATCATGGATCGGTTTTGTGAACAGTGCTATTGGCACACGTCATTCATCCTATGGTATCACGCAGATGAGCCCAAATACCACCCCCGACCCATAAGCGGTGCAATAAAAACTGCTTACAGCATCCCACTAAATGACAAAACATCACGTCATTTGCCCACTGTCGCCACCCATCCAAATCTTGAAACCTGCCAAATTCTTGACTTTGTATAAAAAACAAAAAAAATCATTTCGACATTTTATTTTGCGAACCTGTACATCCATGCAAATACAACGACAAGGTCAACTAGCTCGTGCTCCCAGCTGCCAACCTGTTTCAAAATTTGCAGTCGACACCGCTCAGAGTCCTCCAGTCACGCCCACTGTACCTACATTCCGTTGTCCGTCCCTAAAAACAGGTATTTACTGATTTCCCGACAACAAATCCTATGAATACTTGCTTTCGATGCAAATTTAGTTGAAAAGAATCCCAATTCACCATAATTCAGTCACCATACTTGAAATTCAAGTTCCCAGACCTGCTATTTCATCATTTTCACTTAAAAAACCTTAGTTTCCTTTCTGAATCCACAAGAACCAGTATGGAAACTCCGGTAGCCCTAAATATTGCACCCATTACCACCCCTCACCGTGATTTAGACTATCTGCCTCTGGCAGATAAGGATTTTCAAATAAAAGACCTAATCACTGATAAAGACCATCTGAAAGTCTTTTGTCAATGTCGAGATAATCATTTGAATGGTTATGATGCCATAGGACTGTGGGAATCCAACCTCCCAATGTACTTTCTCCCCTCTGTGCATGTTTTCCCTGACATAATCCATTAGTGCCATGCAAATTATGACCCCAACCGCAGAGTAGTCATGTCTCCCAACCAAACAGTCCTCTTCATAATAACTACTGAATCAATCAATGAGATGCTGCAATTTCATCCTAGTCAGACCCTCACCCCCATTTCCCTTGGAAATTTACTTGAGAAATCAACTAAATTATCCCAATCTGAACTTAATCACCTCTGCTAGACTTTCATATTAAAAGAATATCAAACTAAAGATCCACCTCCTTATATGTCAGTTTTCTTCACAGATACAGGAAAAATCATAGTTGATATGATATCTGCAGTCATGGGATTCAACACTAGTGAGTATGTAGATGAGTTGACCCTAGTGTTGATGTCTATCTTTACCCCTGGTCAGCCCCCTACTGTCAAGTACGATTATGCCTCATTTATTGCTGAGAAAATTCATGACCAGTTCATGAGACTGGAGAATGAAAAGGTTTTCAAGTATTCCACCTTCATATATCACCTCATCCTCTACTATCAATCAGACAAATTCCCATTTTCTATCAAGAAACTTGATACTAAGGGTAATCCAAGGTCTGTCATCTTTTGGACTTCCATCTTCCATAGATCTTTTGCTTGCCCTTATTCATATAGTGAGTTCATTGATCAGTTTGTCCACCCAGCGACCACCTTGCTGATAGGGAATTCCCCTCCTAGGATTAGTGATGATATCAAAAGGATCCTTCAACTCTCCAAACAATACAGAGTGGGTGACTAGTATTTATACCAGAATCACACAGAGATCAGGGTATATGGGTGTGAGCTTTCCCCATTTAAGCTACCTAAATATGTTCCAATGAGGTTGTTTGCATTGGAGTATTATAGATAGATAATAAACTCAGATTTGATTCATTTTACTAAGGCCAAGAAGAAAGCACAACTAAGGATCAAGGATCACTTAAGCCCTTTTGTCTGCAACACTAGGGAAGCAGGGAAAGCAGCAGAACAAATCCTAGAAGACCACATGAAATTGAACAAAAGTTTTAGTTGGACTCCATATGACCCCCATAGTTTCATCTGTGATAGGAGGATGAAAAATATACTATCACCATATTTTCACCATAGAGTTCCAGAGATTAAGCAATATGCTAACATGGATGAATGGAGGGAAGGGACCCTAGTAGAAACAGATAGTGAGCAGGTCAACATAGAAAATGTAATGAAGGATCTTGAAAAGACACTTGACCTGGATTCTTTTGGACAGGTGCAATTTGAGACTTCTCAAAAGCTAGCATCAGGAACTAGTGCCTCAACAGCTGATACCTCACAAAGGCACTCATAGGAGACTAGTGCACCACTTGCAGAGACATCACAAAGACAAGAAAAATAGACCAGCACTCAAGCAACAGGCCAATCAAGCATGTCTAAGCAGCCTGAAATTTCTCAAGAATAGGCTCAAACACAAGCCCACCCATCTCAAGTCAACATGGTAGAGCCCCCAATTTTGTAGACTCCTTTGAATGAGGAAAAGAACAAAAAGAGAGACAGGGAAGTAGCTACCCCTACCAGTGGCCCATCAGACCAGCCTGGTGCTAAGAGGCACAGGCTAAATCCTCATTTAGAAGAGGATTTTTTTGAAGAAACTATAGAGAGTCAAAGAAAAGAAGGTGCAGACAATTAGCATACTTTCCTAGCAGGTAGGAAACCTTCTAGCTCACATAGACAGGAACTGGAAAGGCAACAAAGTGCTGAAGTGTCATCCTTCAGGTAATAAGAACTTAGACATTAAAGAGAAGTTCAAAGAAATAAAAGCCAGAAATTAACCATTAAGGATCCAGGTCTACAATCAGTATTTAAAGATGTCTCCTACCAATAAGAATAGGTTGATGTCAGCCTACGACATCAAGGAATGAAAGAAGCAAATGAGCTTTTTCAAGCCCAAAGTACAACAGCCTCAGTCAATAGCAGACTACCTCAAAACTGATTTTGAGGTCATGGCCAAGGACATTCATCCCCTAGATCAGATTGAATTACATAAGCAAACAGGGGAGATGGTGTATTCAACATTGACCAGTAAAGCCATGATGGCCCAAAGATTAGAAAATTCATTAAATAACACAACTGCTCAATTACAGCTGGAAAGAGCCTCCTCACAGGCTAAGGATAATAGAATTAAATCATTGGAGGAGTTGGTTATTGGACTGGGTCATAACCCAAAAGATGTGAAAGCTGTAGAGGCCTTGATAAAGAAGAAAGATGAAGACATAGCTGCCTTAAGAAAGCAGTTAAAGTTGCCTCCATCAAGGCATCCACAAACTGCTGAAGTTATTCAAAAGAAATTTGAAGAAGAGCTTATGGACTTGGTCCTTAAGCTAAATGAGCAGTTGAAGGAGACTGAACAAGAATTAGAAAAATCACTAAAAAGCAGGTAGAGTGAGTTGACCTCTCAGCCTCAAAATGTGATACCAGTGGTCTCCACGACAGTCCCTTCAACACTTGCAACAACTCTGGCACCTAATGTCCCTTTGGTCACAACAGAAGTAATTACAGGTACAAGCACAGGAACAGCACCAACAGGAACTTCAGGTTTGAGTATAGAAGAATTAATCAAGTCAATGGAGGAGATGAAACTCCAAGTCTCTGAATTACAAAAGGTAAAGGAAAAATTTGTTACCTTAGAATAGAAATATGATGTTTCAAAAATTAATTTTGCTGAAGAAGAAAGAATAAAGGCTTGGCTCAGCAGGTGAAAACACTAGAGAAGGACCTCACCTTTGAAAAGCCCTTAACAGACATTAGGAAGATTCTTTGGACCAACATCACTCAGTCAATAAATGATGCTTGGCCATCAATACAAATAATTTTTGAATAGATTGAACTAGTGCAAGTTGCTCTTCAAGAAATTCATAAAACTAAAGAAGAGCTAGGAGGGAAACCTGAGGAAGCTATCAGGCTAATAAATTTTTTAACAAGAGGAATAAGTACCAGTTAGAAGAGCTGGGCATTGAGGATAGAACTGGGACTATCCTGGAAATCAAGAAGGTATTGACCAAAAGGTATCTGATGCAGAATTTGGAAAGGAAATGCCAAAACATGCAAGAGGACATTGATGATTTTATGGGAAAGTTTGGCATTTTACAGAGCAAAGGACTTCCCAGTCCTTTAGTTATTAATGATAAATTGATGAGGCATGAAGACTATGTTGACAAATTAGCTCAGTATGCAAATAATCAAGCCAGTTCATCAGCTAGTGCATCTGCACCAAAGGCACTACCTACAGGCAGAGTTCTCTATGACAGTCTAGAGAACCTTTTCTATGTTGAACATGAAATAAAACATTTGTTTCCAGTGTAGCCTAATTTTGTAAAATACACAGAGGCTGATGAAATCTTCAGAAAGCTACAAAGGACCAGAATACCAAAGGAAGATTATTGGACAGATATGACATAAATTTTATAATTTATCTTGGTGAAAAGAAAAATTGAAGTATTTACCATGGTCAATTTTGGTAAAAAGGTGAATAAGGATCAAGTAGGTAAAGAGTATCAGAACAGGTCAAAGAGTATCAGTAAGAAGTTGAAAAGCAAACAGCCAGCACAGAGTTACGAGGAAGACAACAAGATGCTCCATCATAGGGCCTGCCTCCAGCTCATTCACAAAAATAGGGATAGCAAGCCATCAGTTCACTTTTATCTTCTATCTTCGAGACCATCTGTCTCTACTTTTATGTAAAATGTAGTTAGTCATCCTAGAATATATCTCTCTTTCTTATGAGATATTTTGTTGTAAAATTTTGCATAAATACTCCCTCATTTAGAGAGGGTGGATTCTTAGACATTTCTGTAGACTCATTATTTTGGAATAGAAGTGTTGTTGAACAACTATTGTATGGTTGGCTGGAAGAAGTAATAAAGCAAAGGACTTTCACAGGATTCATGTGTCAAACGAGAGACAAATAAGTATTCTATATCTCATGTTTTTACTGTTTTCTGGTTTAAATATTTCACCTGTGTTCCATGCCTGAATGATAAACGAAAAAGTATATTTCAGAAAGTGCTTTACTGCATTCTATCTTTAAAATTGTTTATATTCTTAATGTTTTCTTCTAAGCTATCATAGGTAGGGAATTCTTAATTGCTCCCTGCTTCTTAGTTTATCATTACGGTCATTTAATAAGAAATTCTTAACTGCTTTTTGTTAATGATTACCCCTTTTCCCTCATCTTGAGATCTGTTGAAGGATTCTTAATTGCCCTTCTTCCCTTTCAAGACCACTTCACCCTTTCAAGTTACCATTTGCATCTCGTTTAACTATATTGCCCTGTGAAGCCCTCCTTTATTGAATCAACCTAATCTAGCTAAACCATCTGTAGTTGACTCCATAGCCCAATGGCCTAAGATACTTTGTTCTATCCATTTGCTCCTAAATTCCACCACCAAACAAAATCAAAACCCCCCAAGTTTTCATAACTAGCCTAATATCTCATAAAACAAAGCTAAATCATAAAGAGAGAGCCTTCTTTGAGTATAGATTAGCTAGATTATGTATTTAAAAGTTGGTTTGTGGTTACCTCAGACCCCTTTCCTTCTGATAACTTCAAGGAAAATCTAAGTGATAACAGGACCTATCAAACCACAAGGAAAGACAGGCGCGATATTTCATTATTACTGGGACAGAATACCTGACATGTTGGGAAGAAGTGTAGCCAGTAAAAGATTGCACAACCACAACGGATGAAAAGTTTCTGTTTGACCACGTATTGACATGATTCGGTTGTCCGAAGATCTTGATGAGCGATCACGATACACATTTTCAGAATGAAATGGTCAGCGCATTGACAGAAGAGTTTCAGGTGTATCATAAAAAAAGCACACCATATCACCCATAGGCTAACGGGACTGTAGAAGAGTTTAACAAAGTACTTGGAGACTGCGCTGACAAAAGT
Source organism: Pinus tabuliformis (assembly GCA_031772625.1). Classification (NCBI taxonomy): domain Eukaryota; kingdom Viridiplantae; phylum Streptophyta; class Pinopsida; order Pinales; family Pinaceae; genus Pinus; species Pinus tabuliformis. The sequence goes on from CM062813.1 coordinate 909,092,229, forward strand.
ATGTAATGTGCAACGAAGTGACTAGGACCCGCATGTACCTGCAGTATTATGGGATTATAGCACAACATGCAAGAAACTGATTGGACAAATGCCTTTTAGGGTGGTCTATGGAGTGGAAGCCGTAATGCCAATGGAGTATATCATGCCTAGTCTGTGCATAACAGTGCTCAAAAGTATGACAGACCGTGGTGCCCTGGAGGAGAGGCTCGTGTAGTTGGAGGAACTTAAAGAAGAACGATTTTTGGATGGATTCCATTAGCAGGTAAAAAAGCAGCACGAAAAGGCCTGGCACGATCGACATATCAAGTTCTGCACTTTTAAGGTAAATGATTTAGTGCTATTATATGATAGCAAGTTTGATAAATTCTCGGGGAATATCCAAATGCATTGGATGGGACCATATGTTATTAAGGAAATCACAGAGGGTGGTGCAGTGCAGTTGGTGAAACTAAATGGCAAACGTTTCCCAGGAAAAGTAAACGGTAGTCGGTTGAAGCCATACACAGGTGGCCTGACCATCTGACTAGCCGCAGGAGGTACAACAGCCAACCACTCGTTGCGCTGTCGAACTTGCAATGGTTCAGAGTTGGGAGGTCTCTGAGCAAAGATCTCTGCACCGATAGAGTGACTCAAGGGCGAGTCATGATGTTTGTGTTGGGGGCTTGTTGGGCATGGGATCCCCTAAGGGAAGTTTTTGGGCTTAAAGTCCAAATTTTGACTAAATCCGATGTCAAGACTCTGCGTTTTGTGGGCATGGAGTGTGAACTTGTAAATGAGTCATAGGGTTGTCCGCCCTCATTTTTGTAAATGTAATGTTGGCTGTAGAGATCTACGCATGGTCCGCAGACCATGGGATTGTATAATTAGAGCGAGGCTCTAAGTTGTAAATAAGGGGCATCAATGGAGAGATGATGGATGAAGAATTGAGTCTTATTTAAGTGTAGAGTTGAGTCTTGGGTTGTAGAGTAGGAGAAGGGTCTGCAGTTGAGTGCGCAAAGGCATAGTTGTCCGCAGCTGAGTGCGTGGACCCCTGCAGTTGAGTGCGTAGGGCAAGTTGATTATGTAACCGATTGAAACATTAATAAAGAGAAGTTTTATACCATCCCTGTGTATTTATTTACTGTTTTCTACATTGAATGTATTGGGTATAAATTACATTTCTACTATTTATATGATTCGCGAACTTATATGAGTATGTTGATTAAGAGAATATAAGATAAAGTATCTGTTTATGCAAAGTTAACTAACAGTTATAATGAGATAAATCAGATCCATGGGGTAACTTGGGGAAATAGCGTTGATCGTCGCCTTAGTAGTGTGAAAGCACCTCAGCCCTTGGTTAGGGCTACGCGAAGGCGATTGTAATCGATTTCGAAGGTCTTGCAAGTCAGGAAAGTGCGCGAAATGACTTGTGCGAAGCTATTCACATTTGGATTAAATCGACCCCTTAGACATCTCAAGGGTACAGAAACTTGGTTCCAGCATCCTCCCATACTGCTTTGGGTGAGACTTCAGTCTACACTCCGTCGGTTGTTGCCAAAAGGGCCAGCAGTGTAGGGATTTGTTTGGCTAATTAACTCCAAACTTGGGTCAGGCCCCATCAAGCCAACACAATCTTTGTCACAATGTGATGTTGGAACATGGTTGACCATGGCTGACCATGATTGATATTATAAACCCAAGGGACTAATATTAACCGAAGGGAATAATATCAACCCACGGTATGTATACCCTAAAATAAACATCGTTGACCATGTTTGATTTTCATATTGAGACTGATTTTCACATCAAGGCAATTTTTGTCATAATCACGTATTCAACAATGGTTGAGCATGGATGATTTTCATATTGAGACAATCTTTTCCGCATGAAATTAGAAGATGGTTGACTATGGTTGTCAAAATGTGACGTTGGACCATGGTTATTGACCATGGATGACCATGATTGACCATGGTTGACTATGATTGATTTTCATATAGAGACAATCTTTCTCACAACGCGACATTGGACCATGGTTGCCATGGTTGATTTTCAAATTGAGACAATATTTGTCACAATATGGCATTGTACAATGGTTAACCATGGTCGGCCATGTTTTATCAATGTTGTCCATGATTAACCATGGTTGAAAATGGTTGAAGATGATTGAGTATGGTTGATTTTCATATTGAGAAAATCCTTGTCACAATTTGATGTTGGACCATGGTTGACAATGATTATAAACCCAAGAGATTTATATTAAACCCTAGGATTAATATTATAAGCCCTAACAATAATATTATACCCTAGGAATATGAACCCTTAGACTAATAAACCAAAGGGATTGATATTATAAACCCAAGGGAATAATAAACCTAAGGGATTAATACTAAAACACCAAGGGATTATAATTCAAAGGATATAATATTAAACCCAAGGGGTTAATGTTATAAACCCAAGGGATTAATATTACAAACCCAAGGTATATAAAACCTAAGATAAATATTATAAACCCTATAGGAAACATGGTTGACCATGGTTGATTTTCATATTGAGACAATCCTTGTCACAAAGCGATGTTGCACCATGGTTAACCATGGTTGATTTTCATATTGAGAAAATCCTTGTAACAAATCGACGTTCCAAAATGGTTGGCCATGCTTTACCATGATTGGTTTTCATATTGACACAATCTTTGTCACAATGCGATGTTCGAACATGGTTGACAATGGTTGATTTTCATATCGATACAATTTTTGTCATAATGCGATGTTGGAACATGGTTGACCATGGTTGAATTTATAAAACATTGTTGATCATGGATGACCATGATTAATATTACAAACCCAAAGGAATAATACTAAAAAACCAAGGGATTATAAACCCAAGGGAATAATACTAAAAAACCAAGGGATTATAAACACAACATAATAATATTAACCCGAGGGAATAATATAAGTCGAAGATATATAAAACCTAAAATAAACATGGTCGAACATGCTTGATTTTCATATTGAGATTGATTTCCATATCAAGACAATCGTTATCACAACCATACATTCAACCATGGTTAACCATGGATGATTTTAATATTGAGACAATCTTTGTCACAATGTGTCATTGGAACATAGTTGACCATGGTTATCAGAATGTGACGTTGGACCATGGTTATTGACCATGGATGACCATGATTGACCATGACTAACCATGATTAATTTTCATATAGAGACAATCTTTCTCACAACATGACATTGACCCATGGTTTCCCATGGTTGATTCTTATATTTAGACAATCTTTGTCACAATGTGTCGTTGGACCATGGTTGACCATAATTGACCATGGTCGACAAAGTTTGACCAATATTATCCATGGTTGACCATGTTTGACCAATATTATCCATGATTGACCATGGTTGATGGTAGTTGACAATGGTTGATGGTGGTTGACAATCGTTGATGGTCGTTTTATAAGGTGTAATTTTAAAACCCAAGGATCTATATTAAACTGTATGATTAATATTATAAACCTTATGAATAATATTGTACCCTAGGAATATGAACCGTTAGATTAATAAACCCAAGGGAGTGATATGAAAATCAATCATGGTGGACCATGGTCAACCATGGTCTAATGTCACATTAGGACAAATATTTTCTAAATATGAAAATTATCTGGGGTAAAGACTTGGAAATATAATTCCTACTTGTCTCAGTTGTGACTCTTTCTATGTAAAGGAGTTTGTTCCTATTCCTTAGGAGTTGTTAAGATCTAGATGTTTCCTAGATTGGTGTGTGGTTGAGATATTCTCTCAACCAAGTGATTGTGTGTCCAATTTAGTTTACCTATCTTGAGACAACACTTCATGTATATATATATATATATATATATATAATTTATTCAATTTTAAGTTGGTATCAGAGCCTGTTTGGGCCTGAGGCCTTGTCCCCTTGTGGGTCGAGGGAAATAAAGAGTTTGGTGAATGTGTATGTTTTTCCATCATCTGTCTATACATGTGGATAATATTAAATTGGTTTATCTTAGGTGTTATGCGCGTCACATCTCTGTCGCTAGATTCGAGGAGGATTTGCAGAGAAATAGATCTCTCTCTGTAGAGACCATAAAGTCGAAATTGATGCAGTGAGTGTGGAAGCATGCCACGTGATTAAGTTTATGAATGAGATCGCATGATTTGTTGAGCGACTCATTCAGATAAAGAAGATCTTGATACACAACATTTTGTCACTGTCCCTATACTCCCCATCTATGGAGGACCTCTATAGTGTACCCGACATGCTTTCCCATCATGAAGAAACAACCAATATGTCCCTCTTCATGAGCAGAATAATTCCCCTTTGCATCATTTCCCAAGAATCTTCCTTCTATCCGAGCTTACAAGACCAATGCTACTAACCAGTTTTCTCCTCGCACTGATTTACAGAGGTTAAAACTAGCCCTCGTGCTGATCGAATCGACTGAGCCCTTTTCCAGTTGTGCCGATCCTCTTTTGGAAGGTTTTTTAAATAAGGAGTCGAAGCTTCCATGTCTAGAAGCTTCATAACAGAAGTTTGGTAGATGGTTGGGCCAGATAGAGCCAAGGAAATCAGTTTGGGCTCCTTTCCCCTATTAGGATGGAACAACCTCAAGAGATAAGACCTTCTCCCATGATGAGAGGAACCATCTCCCATCCATCCAAGCTATATAAGCCTCTCTTTTTCCCAAGAAAAAGCTAGTTGGAGTTTTGGAGCAAGTGTGAATAACCGACAATTCATTTATATCTTATAGCTTTCTAGCATGTGTTTGAGGGAGAATAGTGTGATTTTGGTTTGGTTTAAGACTAGAGGGAAAGAGGCCTTAAAAATTCCATTTGTTAGGGCTATCCATGAAGTGCTAGCAGAAGTGTGGGAACCTGGATATGTCGGAGGAGACCAGCAATGTCAAGGCACCAATTGTAATCTCTTTCTGATTTATATTAATGCAACTATCGATTGATTTCCTACATGAAGTGTCATTTTACATCTTTATGGCTTAATGTTCCTTGACCTATTAAGTAGGTTGAATACAATATTGTATGCCACCACATTTGTTGTTGTTGTTGTTTTCTTGTTTCAGGTATTCGAAGGAAGGAAACAGAAGATAGTTGGAGTGAGGAAGAAAGATCATTACCAAGCGGAATAACATTCTAAGAGGTAGGCCCTCTTAATTGATTCTAGCTTAGGAAGATTTTCCACAGATTGTTTGTTTGTGGCTAGACCCTCTCTCTCGAGCTAAAGGAATTGTTTGTGTCCACAATGAGAATTTACATGCACCACAAATTGGCGACTTTGTTGGGGAGCAAATCCTTCTGTTTGATTGATTTTCATTTTATGGTTTTGTGTGAACCCTTTTAGTCTCACCATTTCCCTTTAGTGTTCTCTCCTTTGCCTGGTTTACTGCTTTGAGCCTGAAATTTAGAGTGGCCTCAAAAATAGTAGCGCTGACCCCCTTTTGGCACGTGTTGTCAGTTTAGCAGTTGCGCCGATTCCTGTAGGTGAATATCAGGGTTTCCCCTAGATCATAACCATTGTGTCTTGCCCTCTTAATTTCTGCCTCTTAGCTCATTTTTCCTGTGTTATCCTTGACTGGAAAGCTTCATTAGCTTGGCTTGTGTGCTTTTTTGGTTTAGCCCACCCTCTGATGTGTTAAGTTTTGCCCTGTGTGAAGTTATTTTTTTTACTTTTTCTTTGAATCCCTCGATCAATGCTCCTTGTAGCCTGGTGAGTCGCGCCAATCAACCCATCAACGCTACTTGTAGTATGGACATTCGTGCTAGTCGTGCTCGTCATTGCTAGTTGTCAGTTAGGAAGTCGCTCCGGTCTCTGAGTTGAGAAAAAATAAGAATTTCTCCCATTTGAGTGCTAGTGTGTCTTGACCCTCAGACTCTCTTCTTCCACCAAGAAGTGATTAGGATGCTTTGTTTGCTGCTTTTGATTGATTGGTTGGCTTGAAGTTTCATTGCTTGATTGTTTGAGTTGTTAGATCGTTTCTATGACCCTAGGGAATCTAGGTCAATCACCGTTCATTTATTTATTTACTCATTATGTCAAGTTTCTGATTTGTTGCTTCATTTAATCCATATTTCAATCACAACATCTTCATTGCTTCATTTTCAATCGAATGAGTGAAAGAGTCTTGTTTGTTCTCTTATTTCGAGTGTCTCTTTTCTCGTTATGAGCATAAATTACATTGCTTGGATTGTTGATTGAAGCATTCATTTGTTTGGTTTGTTTGATTCAGGGAAGAAGTTGCTTTTAGTTTCATTTATCATGCTTTGGATTTGAACGATGCTTGTTTTTTCGGAATTGTGAAAAATTTCATTCAAGTGCTTTATTTGGAAGATTCATTTTGCATTTTATGAAAAGAAGAACATCATTCTAGTTTACTTAAGCAAAAATATTGCATTAGTATCATTACTAAGAAGCTAGAATTGCATTGGAAATGAAATGAAACTTCTTTTTATGTTATAGGAAGATTCAGTGCATTTAGGAGATTTATTAGAGAAAGATTTCATTCTTTGATTGTTGCATTGATTTTGTGTTCCTTATCTCTCAATTAGTGTTAACTTTCATCGAAGACAAAGATCTCTTTTCCAATATAGCTACATGTAGGAGTTTTGTCATATGACAGTGGCAGGGCCTTGTAATTGAAACCTAATTCAAGATAAATCGTTAAAATTTATTGAATTAACCTAAGGAAGCATTGAAACTTAATGCTTACATTTGGAGGTCTAGGCTAGAGACATTTTCCGGCATCTTAAAACCTAACAGTTGTCGTTCGCTTCGGCGCTAGAAAACACTAGTATGGACTTGTGCTCCTCGTACTGTCATGTATATAAAGGGAGACCCTACTAGGTCTGTAATCCTTTATCCATAGGAAGCTGAGTCTACTGCCTTGTAAATGTGATGCACTGAACACAGCATTCGGGGAGATTTCCTACTCGTACTTCTTGATTCGCCGAGAGGTATTCTGGAGTTCACGGTTACTTGGTAATCCTTTTGCCTAGATTATCCTGAGTAGTAATTTTCATTCTTTTTGACTCTTTAAATTTAAAACATCATCAAGCACTTGTCCTTTCGAGCTCATTAACTTTGAAAGTGACTAGGGTCACCTTTTTCTCTTTTCTCAACTCTTAAAATATGAAAAGGCAATGTTTTGTTTCAGTGTCTTAAAATAAATTTCCCACAAAATATTCATGGTTAAAGTTATCTTCCTTAGTGTTTCTTTAAAAGTTGATTCCAATGGCAGCACTCCCAGAGTCTACCAGTCAAGGGTTCCCCTTGGATGGGAATCCTCGTCCTTTTCCTTCTTTTGGAAATGTTGGTGCTCATATGGCAATGTTGTCCCTCCCTGGGTTAGCCATTGGTTTACCTGTCTGGCTAATTTCAACCTCAGCGGTCCTGAGTGTCCTGACTCCTATGAAAACATATCCTTCATTTGAATCACATCCCGTTGATTCTAAAGTTTACCTCTCACCTTCTTCCCCTCTTTCTTCACCTTCCTCTTCTACTTCGCTTGGTAAAAGTTTCAAATCTAGTAACCAGGAGGCTAAGAAGAAGAAGTCGAATAAGACAGAGGCCAACTGTGTAGTTGTTGCTCTAAATGCACTTCCTATCGACAAACATTCTGATCCTGCATAGAAGGGAAGATTCCTTTGCAAGCTGTGTAAGGGTGATCATCTCCTTCGAGACTGTCCTGGCATTCCGAGAGTCTTAGAGGTATGGCCTCTAGACCTGAATCGACCATCCCTGTCGACCTATAGAGATCATGTCTATGCTACACCTTCAACTAATGAGGGTAAGAAGAAGGGATATATTATATTCCCCTGTAGGTTATGTGAAGGGAAGCATATTCTTCACCTTTGTTCTCTTATGGATAAAGCTTCCAAAGTTTTGGAAAAACCTTACAGCTCCTCAACCCCAACTTCTTATTGGGTATTAAAGGCTTTCTTCTAACCCTCTCCTCAATGGTAAAGTGATTTACTTGCATGCAACTCTTACCCATCCTGCTCTTCTTGGGCATGACTCTCTTATGTCTATTCCTGACCAACCATTGGTCGAAAAGAGTGTCGACTTGGTTCTGCCACTAGTTGCTCACTCTGTTCTAGAAGAGAGTAGCAATCATACTGCTCATGTTCTTCTTGCCTCCTTAGATTCTCATGAATCGAAGAGTGACTCCCTCATCCTAGTTGTTTAGGAGAGTCCTTCTCCTATTCCTGCAGAGCATGAGGGAAATCATATGATAACCCTACCAAGTAGTTCTGTCGTTTCTTTTGATTGGAGTAAATTAACTGCTTTCTGCCTTCCATCTTATGTGCCTTTCCAGATCATAGTACAAGCCTATAATATGGTTATACATGGCACTATATTAGATGAAGGTGCATCTATTAGCATCATGTCTTCTACTACTTGGAAAGCTTTGGGTTCCCCACAGCTTGTTCCTGTCACCCAGAATCTGTTGGCTTTCAACATAGGAACCATTCAACCCTTAGGGATCCTTTTGAAGTTCCCTATTACTTTGGGAGGAAATACTATCTATATAAATGTGATGGTAGTCCAAGGTCCCTTAGATTTCAATATTTTCCTTGGATGGGACTATGTTTATGTAATGGGAGCTCTTGTTTCTTCACTTTTCCATGTGGTTTGTTTTCCGCACGAAGGGAGAATTGTGACTATTGATCAACTATCATTCATTGGTCACCAGGTGCCTCCTTTGCAACCATCGTCCCCTATCGGCTTTTATTTGCAAGTAGTACCTTCCCCACCACAAGTCAATTATGTGGCTACCCGTTCCATCTCCATATCTACTGATGATCACACAGATGGTATTGTACATTATGTACTAGGGGCATTGGAACCTAATCTGTCTTTGGTACCGAATGACATGTATTCCTCCAAGAGTGTGGTTCTTCCATCTAGTGAATATCTCTTGGGATCCATGTTCTCTTATGGGTCATGAACAAATGTTGTGAGGATAATTCCTGGTCTTGTGTCAACCTCGTTTAAAAATGAATCTAGGAGTACGAGGATAGTTCTTTTTATCTGTCAACCTCTTTAAAAAATGAAACAGTGTGTGAGGATAGTTCATGGCCTTGTGTCAATCTCGTTAAAAAAAGAAACAAGGAGTCATGAGGATGGTTCCTTGTCTTGTGACAAACTCATTAAAAAATGAAACAGGAGTCTTGAGGATAGTTCTTTTACTGTGTCAACCTCACTAAAAAATGAAGCAACTCCCTTTTCCAAATAGATTCTTTGATTAAGATCTCGTAAAATCCCAGTCGAGTCTTTCCAAGATCTTGAAAGTGAACCTTCATTCCATCCACCTAGTTGACTGAAATGAAGCTTGGGGGGCATGTATCTTCTTTGAGTCATTATGCTCGGGGCATGCAAACTTATAAAAAGCATAGTTTTTCGTTTCAAGCTTCTGTAAACATGAAACCAAATCCAAGCAGAGTTCTCCATGGTTCAAGCTTGTGTAAAAATGAACACACGCCTAATTTACATCTCGTGATTTTCGTTTTTATCAGCTAATTTCTACTATATGAGACTTGGTTGTTTCATTCCATCTCTACCATCTCTTTGGCCGATCATATGCTTTCACTTGGTTGTTTTTCCTTTCCTAAGGGACTGCAACGATGAGTGGTTTTATTAGCCAACCTCTTGACCATTACATGTTCTGAGAAGTTCCTCCATTGTCGAAACTAGTTGCTACCCTTTATACCACTCGTTCCTCTAGGATGAGTCACCTTTAAGCTCTTCTTTGACTCGTAAAAGATGAAAACATTGCTGAGTATTTTTTTTCCTTTTTGACTCATTAAAAGAAAAGAAAAACACAAGGTCTGCTTTCAAGCTCTTTTCCGACTCTTTAAACACGAAAAGATTGTCGAGCTCTTGTCATTTTGACCTAGTTAAAAGCTGCGAAACGTCATTCACCTAGTATACATTTACCCCTTTTTCGAGCTGGGATGCATTATTTATGAAAAAGGTACTCCTTGATTAAAATGGTCAAGCTATTCTCTCGAGTGTCATTTTCTACGTTTTCGGGCTCAAAAGACACAAATGTACAAAAAGGGACCATGTGGAGTTTTCTTTTCCATGTATTTCTCAAACTCTCTAAACATGAAAAAGATACCAAGTTGGACCTTTGTCAGACTCGTTAAAACATTAAACGATATTGGATTCGTCGCCATGGCGAACTTGAGCTTCTCCTTCCAAGGGATCATTAAACTTACGAGGTCATATTCGTCCGAAGGATGAAATTACAGTGCAAGAATATGCTATCACCTTCAATCTTGCGATAAAAAATAATTGGGGTACCTGCCAGAAATGGTGGGAGAAAATTTTGAAAGTCTATCAATCGTGTCGGCAGCTCACTATCGAACATGACACTTTTGGCTTCGTGTTGGGTTGGGATATCCTCCTTTTAATTTGACCTTCTTGGGTTGGGCTGCTCATTTTTTCCTTCCATTTGATCACTGCCATGTCCTGATGACCACCAACCCTATGGATGCAACAACTACCAAACTCTGAATCTTGTCACCGATATGTTCAAGAGTCTATCCTTTTGCAGTTATACTTACTCTTGATTATTTGTATTATCTGAAATCATTTGCATCCCTTTGTCTCGTGTTAATGACGTGGGATACATCATGGTCCTCTTTCGACATGGTCGCTTCCTGTCAACTTCATCTCATCATCCAGGAAGCTAGCCGAGAGAATCCCTTCTAGTACCTATGAGCTTGCATGCCTTAATGACAAGTTCTTCACACTCGATGACAAGTTCACATCATTGGCTTTCGATCGGGTGATTTCACGGGTGTTCGACATTAGTTCCTTTATTCACATTTCGTGAACTATGTTTCCTGTACCTTGAGAGCCATTGTCATTATTGGTGGTTTATTTTGCACTTTTTAACGATTAACATCATTGACTGGTAATCAAGTGACTTCCTAGCATGTTCGACTTCAACATATTCATTCACATGTTAGGATTTGTACTTTTATCAGGTTGTTTGGAGCGCAAGACCTTGGGCTAAGATTACACAAGTCCAGGTTGCGAGGCGATGTGACATGGTCATGTTGATATACAGGTCTCTTTCAGATGGATGGATGCAACCATACCATGAGTTTTTATATGTGATTCTTCTCATTATTGGATGGCTACCATGCCTTGGTTTCATTATGATCCTTTCTACTAGATGGTTGCGCCCATACCTTGGATCCATTTACATGATCATTCTCTGGATGGTTGCGTCCATACCATGATTCATGTATCATTATTCAGATTTTTTAGTGATGTATATGTATCTATGTTTTCTTGTAGGTTTTCTGATGATGGACTTTGGTTCCCCACTTCCACTTATAAATAATTTCACCCCTCACTCTAGTTTGGCCTTCACGCTTTAGGGGGCATCTGTTACACAACATTTTGTCACTCTCCCTGTACTCCCCGTCTATGATTCTGGCGGGCCTCTACAATGTACTTGACATTATTTCATCATGAAGAAACTCCCAGTATGTCCCTCTTCATGAGAAGAATAATTCCCCTTTGCATCATTTCCCAAGAATCTTCCTTCTATCCCAGTTTACAAGACTGGTGCTACTGACCAGTTTTCTCCTCACGCTGATTTATAGAGGTTAAAACTAGCCCTCTTGCCAATTAGATCAACTGATCCCTTTTCCAGTCACACCGATCCTCTTTTGGAAGGCCTTTTAAACAAGGAGACGAAGCTTCCATGTCTAGAAGCTTCGTAACGGAAGTCTGGTAGATGGTTGGGCTGGATAGAGCCGAGGAAATCAGTTTGGGCTCCTTTCCCCTATTAGGATGGAACAACCTCAAGAGATAAGACCTTCTCCCATGATGAGAGGAACCATCTCCCATCCATCCAAGCTATATAAGCCTCTCTTTTTCCCAAGCAAAAGTTGGTTGGAGTTTTGGAGCAAGTGTGAATAACCAACAAGTCATTTATAGCTTATAGTCTTCTAGTGTGTGTTTGAGGGAGAATATTGTGATTTTGGTTTGGTTTGAGACTATAGGGAAAGAGGCCTTAAAATTTCCAATTGTTGGGGCTATCCATGAAGTGTTAGCAGAAGTGTGGGAACCCAGATAAGTCGGAGGAGACCAAATGTCAAGGTACCAGTTATATCTCTTTCTTATTTATATTAATGCAACTATCGATTGATTTCCTACATGAAGTGTCATTTTACATATTTATGGCTTAATGTTCCTTGACCTATTCAGTAGGTTGAATACAATATTGTATGCTGTCACGCTTTTTGTTGTTGTTGTTTGCTTGTTTCAGGTATTCGAAGGAAGGAAATGGAAGATTTTCCATAGATTGTTTGTTTGTGGCTAGACCCGCTCTCTCGGGCTAGAGGAATTGTTTATGTTCGCGCTGATAATTTACCTGCACCACAGATCTATGTGAGCGATTGTTGTGTTAGTGATTGCTGTTAGTGTGCAGGTGAAGATTGCATCTACCATATTCTCAAAGATTTGGAATCCCATGAGAGTCATGAGATCGATCTGTGAGGTGTTTTTTTTAGATTGAGCAGGATAATTGACCTGCAGTGGCACATTCAGCCTGCATTGGCACAGTTTAGTTGCAAAAGGTGTCACTAGTGGGTCAACAATAGTTAGCATTGTTGTACCTTAGAGAAAGGCACACCGTGAAGCCTACAGTGTATGTGAGAAAAGAAGCAGTTGCAACAACTCTTCCCATTCATTTATGGTATACAATGGGGAGTTGCAAAATTGCAGCAAGATTTCCATGAATCGAATGGAGGCAGTGAAGGTGAGTAGCAAGGGTCTAAGTGAGTTCCAAGCAGAAATCACTGTCCAATGCTCAAGACTCGTAATCCCAAAGCACTCAAGACTTTGTTTGGCAACCTCTGGTGTGTTCTGGTGAATAACCATCGATTAATGGTCTCCTACCCACATCTGTCCAATTACGTTGTTAAGTGTCATTATTGAGGAATCTCGTGAGAGGGTGTTATTAGTTTTGCATCAACCAACCATTTTTGGAGTTCGTTGTAGGCAAAGTTGCCGCATTTGTTGATTTCTATATATGTTTTGCACATTTTTTTTTATCAATTGCTCTGAGGGATACCACACAAAAATATTGCACTTAATTTTTTGCCTCTCACCATTGAGTTGGGAAACTTGGAGCCCCCGCATAGTGGAATCCATGGCATTGGGATGCATCCCCATAATCATCGTGGACAATTTTGCTCTGTCATACCCAGACTTGGTTATATGGGAAAATATCTCATTGTCAGTGCCTCAGCGTGGAGTCACTCACTATGGCACATGATTCAGATTGCTCTGCTGCAATTGAGGCGTAATCGACTTTGGGCATCAAGCGTGATTGTATTTGAAGCATGGATGCTGAGGATGGATCACTGATCTATGTAGGCAGACCTTTGTGGTCATGAAGTGTGCATCATATTTCTATGGAGGCTAGGCGCTGTTGGATATAACTGGTGGTCAAAGCAATGAGGCAGTAGAGGTCGCATCCAATGGCAGTCAAAGTTGGAAACAATTCCATAGACTGTGTGAATGATGGTATTTGTGATTTTAAAGATTTGTACCAACCTGTAAAATATTTTGATTGCGTGGATGGATGAATAACATGAAACTCCATAGGAAAAATTATTTTCTATTTCAGTTTTTAAATTCACATGAAAAACTTGAAGATGCTCGAGCTACACATAATCTAAATGGGCAGCTAGAAATTGTTGGTCGAATCATAAAGGTGTCAGCAGTGTCTGATCAACTTGGAATGAAGAATTTTGGGGATAATGCTATTGATTTTAATAATAATAAGTATATAGTGTCACAGTATTTCCAGTTTTTATTGAAGTGACATTGGTTTGACCAACTATTGTCACTATTATGAGTGTATGTTGGAATTGGTCATTCTGACAATACACAAATTTGTAGTATATGATGAAGACATGACATTGAAGATGGCATCAAAATAGCTACATCGGAGATTAAAGGACAATGGACAATTAAGTTAAAATTTGTGTGAGTTTTTGGAATAGACTCATGATGATGGTGTATTATGTGTCACATATATTTATTAGTAAGCAAGTATAGGATGTTTTGTAGTGGTCTTTGTAAAGTATGTACCTAGTAACTCCAAGAGTTGGAGTGTGTAATGTAAGCCTTATGAGGCATGTGTACCCCCATAAAGTTCGTGGTAATCTTAAAAACACTATGTAGGTGCAGGTTTGCGGTAAACTAGAAACCACTTTGCAATGTAGGTTTGTGGTAAGCTAGAAACCATGTGTGAGAGTGAAGTGGATAGGGATTCCTATAGGCATGGTTTAGGGTCAGCCGACAAAACCCTGGGCATGTTTTAGGGTGAGATGAGAAAACCATGACCATGGTTTAGGTAATCTGATAAAATCCAGAGCACGGTTATGGGTATTCTCATAAAACAAATGATGACAATGATGGAGAGGGATTTGCAGGAACAACTGCAAGTATGCAATTATAATGATTAACATAACCATGTATGTTAAGGGCATCCTAGTTGTAACGGCCCTGGTGAAAATTCCATGAAATAAATGTTAAAAACAATAACCACGGATGACTAGGACATGTATTCCAATCTGAATATTGGGCAAGACATCCTAGGGGGTGCTCATTTGATTGTTTATGGCTAAGGAAATTGGCAAAGGAAATGGCTAAGGCATTAAAAGGTATTTTGGCACATTTATTTATGAAAATAATGGAAATTAGGAGAAAAAGTAGGTGAATGGTCACAAGTTGCATGTGAGGAGGAAATTGAAGGAAAATAATGGAAAATGAAGAAAATAGAGGCCTCGTTAATAAAACGTCTTATGAGGACTAGTGGGAAAGACTTGGTCAATTCAGTTTTGGATCTCTCTCATTATTCTCTTTCTCTCTCATACTCTTGGAGCACTCTTGGAGGGTGTGGCATACTTGGATTCTTGGAGCAAGAAAGTAGAAGAAGGCACCGACATCAACAGCTACATCATATTTTCTTTCAGGTATCGAGTTGCATGTGTGATTTATTCATTAGTTTTGGCATGTGAGCCACATGCATTTGGTTTCTTGGTTGTGATCTATCATTGGCATGGAGAATTTCCTGGATCGATAGTGGATTGCCTAGCGTTTCCATTTCCTCGATAGACATGGTGATTATGGGTTTACTTTCATTGCTTTGGTTTTGTCGGTTCTCATGTTTCCTCAGCTTGGGTTGAGTTATTAGTCCTGGAAGCCATGTAACAACTTGGGTTGAGTTACTAGTCCTGGAAGCCCTATAACAACTTGGGTAGAGTTACTAGTCCTGGAAGCCCTAGTTGAACAAACGCTCTGGAAGCCGTGTAACAGCTTGGATCGAGTTACTAGTCCTCGAAGCCCTAGTTGGACAAACGCTCTGGAAGCCCTTGGTGGGTTGAGTTACTAGTCCTGGAAGCCTTAGTTGGACAAATGCTCTGGAAGCCTTGTATAAATTGTGGGTTGAGTTACTAATTCTGGAAGCCTTGGTTGGACAAACGCTCTGGAAGCCCTGCATAAGCTGTGGGTTGAGTTAGTAGTTCTAGAAGCCTTGGTTGGACAAATGCTTTGGAAGCCTTGGAAGGTTTGGATGGAGACCAATCTCATGATGGTTTTTGGTGATGTTTGACCGTGAGGTGGAATCACTATTTGATGGGTTGAGGTGCGTGGCCTTTGGAATCCCTGGATGAGTTTTGATTAATGTGTTCTATGAGATCCCACATTCATTCTTGGAATATGGAACGGGGGTGATTAGCTAAAGAGAGACTTGGCTCATCCAATCTATGGTCAGGTGGAACGTGGTAGTCCCATCTCGAGTTGGTCCATTGCATTTATTAATGAAAAAAATTCATTCCCTTGATTTTCATGTGCAAATGTACTGATGTATATATGGATTTTGATGGCTGATATGTTTATTGTATTTCTGTTCATATTATGTTGTTTATATGCACATTTACCCCTAAGGTTGTTACACTAATATACTGGCAGGTGCAATGGTTTGGAACCCATGCATTCCAATGGATGATTGTTCCTTTATATCGACATCGACATATTATTTTGTCATATTTTACCACAACTAGACTTTTCATATTGAGATTGAGACAAGTAGTCATTAAGGGGCAAACTTGTAAATATAGTTACTACTTGTCTCATTTGTGACACTTTCTATGCAAAGGAGTTTGTTCCTATTCCTTAGGAGTTCTTAAGATCTAGATGTTTCCTAGATTGGTTTGTGGTTGACATATTCTCTCAACCAAGTGATTTCGTGTCAAAGTTAGTTTACCTATATTAAGAGAACACTTATGTATATATGTAATCTGATCAATGTAATGTTGATGTGCATTATTCAATTTTAAGATAAACCCTGGTAAACCATGACTATTTTTTGGTTTATAATATTTATCTTAGGGTTTATATACCTCGGGTTCAAAATATTAATCCCTTGGGTTTAATATTATTCACTTGGGTTTTTTATAATAATCCCTTGGGATTTTAGTATGAATAATATTATACCTTAGGAATATAAACCCTTAGATTAACAAACCCAATGGATTGACATTATAAGCCCAAGGAAATAATAAACCCAAGGGAATAATATTAAACCCAAGAGATTAATATTATAAACCCTAGGAATACGAACCCTTATATTATATGCTAGGAATATGAACAATATTACACCCTAGAATATGCACCCTTAGATTGATAAACCCAATGGATTAATACTAAGAACCCTAGACAATATAAACCCAAGCGATTAGTACTATAAACCCTAGGTACATAAACCATAAAATAAACATGGTTGACCATGATTTACCATGGTTGATTTTCATATTGAGAATATCTTTGTCACAAGGTGACGTTGGACCATGGTTGATTTTTCTATCAAGAAAATATTTGTCATAATATGACATTGGAACATGGTTCACCATGGCCGACTATGAGTATAAACCCAAGAGATTTATATTAAACTGTACGACTAATATTATAAACATTATGAATGACATTATACCCTAGGATTATAAACCCTTAGATTAATAAACCCAAGGGATTGATATGAAAATCAATCATTGTGGACCATGGTCAACCATGGTCCAATGTTGCTTTGTGACAAATATTTTCTCAATATGAAAGGCAGTCATGGTAAACGATGGTCAACCATGACTATTTTAGGGTTTATATACCTTGGCTTTAAAATATTAATCCCTTCCATTTAATATTATTCTATTAGATTTATAATCTTGGGTTTAATATTATTCCCTTAGGTTCATAATCCCTTGGACTTTTAGTATGAATAATATTATACCCTAGGAATATGAACCCTTATATTAATAAACCCAAGAGATTGATATTATAAACCCAAAGGAATAATATTAAACACAAGGGATTACTATTATAAACCCTAGGAATATGAACCGTTAGATTACACCCTAGGAATATGAACCCTTAGATTAATAAATCCAATGGAATGATATTATAAACCCAAGGGATTAATACTATAAACCATAGGGAACATAAACCCAAGCGATTAATATTTTAAACCATAGGTATATAAAATCTAAGATAAATTCTGTAAATCCTAAAATAAACATGGTTGACCATGGTTCATTTTCATATTGAGAATATCCTTGTCATAATGTGACATTGGAGCATGGACCATGGTTGATTTTCCTATTTAGACAATCTTTGTTATAATGTGACATTGGACCATGGTTGACCATGGCCAAATGTCATAATAAACCTAAGGGAATAATATTAAACCCAAGGGATTAATATTGTAAACCCCAAGAATACAAATCCTTAGATTACACGCTAGGAATATGAATAATACTACACCCCAGGAATATGAAATCTTAGATTAATAGACCTAAGGGAATAATAAACCCAAGGGATTAATACTAAAGTCCCTAGAAATATAAACCTAAGGGAATAATATTAAGCCCAAGGTATTAATAGTATAAAACCCTAAGTATATAAACCCTAAGATCAATACTA
This sequence comes from Pinus tabuliformis, assembly GCA_031772625.1. Taxonomy (NCBI): domain Eukaryota; kingdom Viridiplantae; phylum Streptophyta; class Pinopsida; order Pinales; family Pinaceae; genus Pinus; species Pinus tabuliformis. The sequence goes on from CM062813.1 coordinate 909,110,262, forward strand.
TAAAATTGAAATAAACATGGTTGACCATGGTGTTGTAGGGAAAAGTATCCGATTCGGATGACCCTATCCCACTCTAAGGGTGATAGTACCTCAGCAACAACTGTAAACAAAACTACTTAAGGTTTACTTCTTTATGAAAGCAAGAGAGAATGAAGAAATGTACTAACCGTTGCCTTGCGCTTAATATTTGCTCCAATCTCTTCTCTTTGCTGCTTGCTCCTAGCTCTTTGCCCTTTTGCTGGCCCAGCTACAATGAGATCCTGCAAAATAACAAAGAAGGAAACTACAAGAAGCATGCATTCATAACTGATTCAAGGATTAGCATAAATCAAATATACAATCATCACAATACATCATTGAAACAAATGCATATAGAAGAACCTCCATAGCTTTTATTAATAGAAGAAGTAAAGTTCTGAGAAGGTTACAACCATTGAAGGCCCCAATCCAGCAACACCTCCCAGCAGAAAGAATTTCTCCTCTTCACCTCCTTCAAGCAATCACCCAATAGTTCTATAGTGAAACCAACAGCATATCATTACTTTGCACAAAATTCCAGCCTCCTAAGCTCATAGGAGAGAGCTCAATATATAGATGAATTGAGAAAGGATGAGTCAGCTTGCAACTGATGTGTAGTTGCCTTGTGTCCTCTCTCTCTTCAGTTGATCTTCAGGTCTTGAGTCCACTTGGAGAACCTTGCTTCCACTTGGAGAAACAGAGCCTCTGACTCATCACAAGGCGAAATCCCTGATCCAAGTGTCATTTTTGGAAGATTCCAGAGCAATGACTCAGTGTGCCACTTGTCCCATCTCGCTCAGCGCAGGTGGCCTTTGTTCTACCTGCTTTGCAACGCAGGTACACCATGGAGGAGTTGAGTTTCAGCGCAGAAGCCTAGTGGAGCACCTGCTTTGATTTCAGGATTGCTTGTTTTTGAGTGTTTTCAGGTGGAGAACTGATCTGAGAGCTGTTGGTTTGCTGACCTTGTTCCTCTAGGGGTAGGAACATCATGTTTAGGGACTTTGGATCCCTTGGATTATTGACAATTCATGCCTGATGCTGCAAGGCACAAAATTGTCTATAACAGATGCCCCCTAAAGTATGAGGTCGTTTATCGGGTGAAATGCTTTATTAGGAGGATCCGAAGTTCATTCAATCTGCTGAGAAGTGTCCTGTAATAAGATACAATACAATACATTATTTTTCATACTTTTTCATGATCTAGCTGAGGCGGGCATTCCCATGCTCAGCTTTATAAATTCATTTTGGTGCATAGAACAGACGATCGTCTGATGGTAGACTGATAATTCTCTGCTGAAATTATTATCCTTTGAGAAGGATGATCATCTGCTGCAATGATGTACACATCAAATGTCTTTATATTCTGAATATATATCGCAGCCCGGATGGATGAAACTAGATCTGGGGTCTTCAATCTCTTCCGATCTTCACTCGATGTACAAGTCGATCCATGTGAGAATTTCTTGAAGTCGAACATGGAAAGACATCGCTTGATTACCGGTCAATGATGTAAACCGTTAACAAGCGCGAGAGGAATCACTGATAAGGATGATGACCCTCAAGGTACAGCAGTACAATTCACATGGTGGGAATAAAGGACTTGGCGTCGACCACCATGCAAAATCCTCTGGTCGAAGGTCATTGATGTATACCTGTCGCCGGAAGTGAGAAACTTGCCATTGAGGCATGCAAGCTTCAAAGTACTGAAGGGGTTGTTCCTAGATCAACTCCTTGGGTAATGAGCTGATGTCGACAAGGAGCGATCCGTCAAAGGAGGGCCTTAATGAATCCCACATCATTGACACGGAACGAAGCTAGTGATTGTGATGAGGTGAAAACAAACTGTGATGTATGATTCAGGGTGGCGGTCATGAAATGGATGAAGGACAATGTATGGCAGTGGATGGGACACGGTTGACTCTTTGCAGAACAACATCTCTTGAACATATAACGACACTGATGTGATGGATCGGTAGCATTACCCCAACTGTGGATGGTGTGGCGAGGACCATGGTGATGAAACCGGTGAATGAAACAACCCAACCCGATGTGATACGGAGGACAAAGTGTCATGTTCAAGAGCGACTTGCTACCATTAAAGCTGTGAGGTTCTCCCAATTTTTCCCCAGTCATTGCTGACCAGTACCTCTTTATTTTTGTCAAGCTTGAGGAGGATAACATATGCTTGTTCTATAACCTGCCCTTCGGGAAAGCCCATCGCTATGTTTTAACGAGCCTAGCGATAGGGAAACTCGTTCTCGTCTAAAGACAAGTTTGTCGCTATTTAATGAATTTAACGAGTCTAACGACAAGGATAACTCGGTCCTTTTCATTTTTAGAGAGTCTGAAAAGGTACATAAAGTCAACTCCAGAATTCCTTTTTCGTCATCTAATCCCTTAAGTCCGAAAAAGTATAAAACAATACAGAAGGGATGAGTTTCGGTACTTTTAACGAGCCGAACAAAACAAGCGCTCGATCTTTTTGTGCAATAATCCCTCAGGTCCAAAAAGATTAAAATCTAGAGGAGGGATAGCTCTTCCGGTCGTTTAACGAGCTGGAAGGCCAAAACTCGGCAAACTTTTCATATTTTACGAGTCAGGAGAAAAGAGCTCAAAGGAGACTCGTCTTTTGAGGAACGAGTGATAAACAGGGATAGCAGTAGATTCCAGGTACAGGTTGGAATTTTCCAATCACGGCAGTGTCACAAGGATGGCTTAGTGAAATCACTCTTCGCAGCTGTTCCTCAAAATGGGTAAACAAACATATGGAGATGAACGATTGGCCAAATGAACGGATGGAGGTGAGACTGCAAGAACACGACCAAGGGCTTTAATATGGCTGTCAAAGGTTACATTTACCAAGGTTATTTACCGGTTCATTTTTTTTGGGTGAGCTCGAACTCTAGGGGAAGATTGCTCACAACTTATGTTTATTTTTTAACGAGCATGAACTATGTGCTAAAACTGCTCGTTCTTGCGTTTATTTTTTAACGAGCATGAACTGTGTGCTAAAACTGCTCGAATATACCAGTCATAAGATAAGAAATGTCTCCTGTGAGATAGCTATTTTTTATGGAGCTTTATCTCACGAAGCTATGCTCCGAATTTGGCAAATTTTGACCTTTGCCCCACATCCTCTCTTTATGCAAGTTCGGAAACGACTAATCCAAAAAAACAGATAAATAACCGCTCTTTGCTTGCACTCCAAAAGGTTTGCATGCCCCCAGGTATAAAATAGAATTTCAAGGCTGCCCCTCCTCTCCCTCACCTCTGCTTTTCTTTGGGTGTTCCCAGCTACTTGTCATCTTGCCAATCTAATGTTAACGATACTTGTCTTCTCGTTATTCTAAGGGATCTTACGCGGTACTTGTCTTCCCGTCGGCCCAACTTTTAACGAACAGCTATTTGTGACAAGAGAAGAACACTACTCAAAGACAAAACATTAATGTTATCGAGGGAGGCTTGCCTCTTTCTGGTTACCCGAAGAATGGTTTTATTCGCTGCCGCAAATGAAACTCTTTCTTCGGCGATGTCTATCATTAGGTTACACAAGGATGGTTACAATTTGTTGCAGCAATAGAAACTCATTCTTCGGAGGCTGCCCCTACTTATCCTTTAAAACATTTGTTTTAATGGGTGAGGCTTGCCTTTTATCCAAAGACGGTTACTACTTACTGCCACAAACGGATCCCCTTCCTTGGCAGAGCCTACTTATTTAGATAAAGATGAATGATCTTTGTCAAACAAGTAACCTTGACAAAAGAATCTTGTTCCAGAACAACCCCTCTTCCATTCTCGGACGGGGTACGGACTAGTCATATTCTTTCGCGGAAATTCTACCCTATACCCAAGGTTTCTTCTGCCCGAAGCAGACCAGGGTGCATGCCCCCTGGGTTCCAGTCTTATCTTTCCGAATCACTCGCACTCATCGGGAAGTAGAACCGGGGGTGGAGGCATTTCATGGGTGAATAAGCCATTCAGGGATGGTATTTGACTATTTGCGATGCGAGATCCCGGAAATGAAAGTTGGTCTACGAGCTTGACCATCTTTCCTTCGTGTGGAAAACACATTACTCTAAAGAGTGAGGAGACTATAGCTCCCATGCAATATATATAGTCCCGTCCAAGGAGTAGGTTATAATCCAAGGGTCCTTGGACGACCATGACGTTCATATGAACTGTCTTCTTCCTCAATGTAATGGGATTATTGGGGAGGATCCCTAAAGGGCGACTGGTTCCTTTATCAAAACCTGATAGATTTCTCATCTCAGGTAAAAGCGCCGGGGAACCCAGTGCTTTCCAAGCAATAGAGGAAAGGATACTCACAGATGCCCCTTCATCAATGATAGTTCCAGCCATTACCATTCTATAGATTTGGACAATGATTCTGAATGGTATATTGGCTGGTAACTGGGGTCTGCCTAGTTGGTTCCAATCAAAGGACACAACCAGGTTGCTTGGTGGTGGGACCGAATACACGGCCGGATACGACCCTGACGATGTTCCTTCCTGCGATAAAGGAATGGGCGCATTGCCCTGATGCTCATCAGAGTCTGTGTTGACGAAAAGAATCTGGATGGTGTCATCCTTATTCTCTTCAGTGAGGGTGTCATTTGAAGATGAATCTTCAACGACGGTGTCATTTGAGGATGAAACCTCTGAAGGAAGAACCGGGTCAACTGCCGTATCGACCTTTAGACTTTCGTCTGGTCTGGATTCAGTTGGTTCATTCTCAATGACCGACACTTCAGCTGACCACTTGATCGGGCCAGCTGGATTTTCAACTACCGAGGGACTTGGCACGAGTTTTCGGTATCCAGGAGGAAGTCGTGACGGTGAAACCGGACGATCTTCCAAAACTCTCTTCGCCTCATCTAAGAATGGACAACGGTGGATGGCGTGATCGCCTTCACACAGTCTGCAGGGTGATCTTGGTCTCCCTCTTTGTCCTTCACTCTCGCTAGTTGACGGATTGCAATCAACATGTCTATCAGAGGTTGATGCTACCGGAATGTGCAACCTGGGGGACCAGTCCCTTAGTATCCGGGGAATACAAGGACAATCACGATGGAAGTGGGTCCCTTTGCATATGACACATGGCGATTTAGGCCCGGTCGGTGCAGTGTGTGGATTTTTTCTAGAATGGTCATGTTTGCCCCCAGTCGCCTTTGGCTCCTTCTGCTTCTTTTCTTTCTTCTTCTTCTCCTTTTTCTCCTTAGGAACCTGGTTTTTATCTTTACCAGTTCCTTCAAGCGAAGAGGAAGGAGGAGAGGAAGAGTTAGAAGAAGTGGAAGGCTGGAGGTTAACTCTAGACTCATCTAGCAGTCGATTCGACTGTTCAGGATTTGTGGTGGCCTGAACTACATTAGTTGAAAAGAGCCATACAGGTAGGCCAATTGTCAATCCTGGAAGTGACAATGTGGCCATATGGGGCGCACCAACATCTCCCCAAGAGGAGAAGGGACTGGGACTTCCACCAAGGTGACTTCCTTGGTTGGTGGGCTCCATACTTTTCAACTGAAAGATCAACGTAGGAATAAGAGGTGATTATGTTCCGTTTAAAATAAATTTTATTAACGACGCTTTAGACACAACTTTGCTTTTTCATGTTTTAAGAGTCGAGAAAAAGCTAAAGATGACTCTAGTCTCCTTCGATGTTTTAACGAGCCCGAAGTGACAAATGCTCGGATGGAATTTTTCAGTTATAGAGTTTGAAAAAGGCCAAAAGAAACTACTCTGGAGTTCTAGGCAGAGGGTGTGCCAAACTTTTCGCGAAACCACAGAATACGTTTTACGGTACGGGTGGTCGATCTTCGTGAATGCTGTGTTCACTGCATCGCGATTAGTAGGGCGGCCGACACGGCTTCCTATGGATAAAGGCTTTGTTCCTATAGGGGTCTCCCAATATATACGCGACGGTACGTGGGAGCACAAGTCCGTATTAGTGCCACCGACTCTCAGGAGGAATCACCCACCTTCGTAGAGATCGAGAGTCACTACGTTTAACGACGCCGGAACACGTCTCTACCTAGACCTCTATGTGTTTGCGTTATGTTACAAAGCGTTGTTATGTAAATTGAATTTATTTTAATGTTGATCTTGTTTAGCAGTTTGCCTTTAAGGATCACCACGAGATGTATGTAACAAATTCCTGAATGCAGTCTAAGATGAGAAGCAAACTTTTCAATCTTTCAACCTTGAAAATCTTAACTACTGAGGAGAAGAAAGGCAAATCTTTTCACACAGATCATAGAGCACACACTAATGCAAAATTTCCTAAATCAGCATGCAAGCGGTCAAATGCAAAATGCACAATGCATGTATTTTCTTTTCCCTTTCTTAATGTTGATGTATTACAAAAAGAAAGTTGTTATTTAACTTTGATTTCGATTTAAAGTGAAAACAAACAAGCTTGTCCAAAATCAAAAGACACCTTAAGATTTACTTGTTTAATCACTGGAAATGAAATCAAACCATAATGACGAAAGTAAAAAGACTAATCAGCTATGGACAGCAAACAAGCTAACTCTTTAGACCAGCAAAATGCCTAACACAGGTTCAGATCTAAGAGGTCAAAGCAAGACTAGTTCACTTTCGTTATGGGAAATTGTAAATGATGTAAGAAATACAAAAGAAAAAGTACAATTTCATTATATAACAGAGGCGGAATGATGGCAAGTAAGGTTGGTTTCAGAATAGGTACAAGACTGGTAACTGGCTGCAAAATCTATAGTGAAAACAGGCAAGAAAAAAGGGAGGAAACCCCAAATGCACAAGGCAAAATTGGGCCAACGCAGGTGCTGCACAGCCAGTCTGGCTCTCAGCGCAGGTAGCCCCTTCGGGACCTGCGTTGCAAAGCAGGTAGCCTGTGTACTACCTGCTTTGGAAAACGAAAGTTGCATTTTCATAGTTTCCGGGTCACAATTTTCTCAAAAATTCACAGTTTTTGCTCAAATCAGAAGCTATCAGTCAAGCACACACTAAGGGATGACAAGGAAGATGAAAAGCTATCACTAAGAGCTTACAAGGATCCTTGTAGATCAGCTCTTCAAATCATGAACATGCTCAGAAATGAGCTAGAGTAGCTGCCCTCTACTTCGCTTTTTATATAGTCAAAAGCTTTTCGATTTGGTACTCTTTTGTTCAGGAAATGAATAGAAAAATACTACAAACAATCAAACAGATACGATCCCCAGCGGAGTCGCCAGTTTCTTGTAGGGAAAAGTATCCGATTCGGATGACCCTATCCCACTCTAAGGGTGATAGTACCTCAACAACAACTGTAAACAAAACTACTTAAGGTTTACTTCTTTATGAAAGCAAGAGAGAATGAAGAAATGTACTAACCGTTTCCTTGCGCTTAATATTTGCTCCAATCTCTTCTCTTTGCTGCTTGCTCCTAGCTCTTTGCCCTTTTGCTGGCCCAGCTACAATGAGATCCTGCAAAATAACAAAGAAGGAAAATACAAGAAGCATGCATTCATAACTGATTCAAGGATTAGCATAAATCAAATATACAATCATCACAATACATCATTGAAACAAATGCATATAGAAGAACCTCAATAGCTTTTATTAATAGAAGAAGTAAAGTTCTGAGAAGGTTACAACCATTGAAGGCCCCAATCCAGCAACACCTCCCACCAGAAAGAATTTCTCCTCTTCACCTCCTTCAAGCAATCACCCAATAGTTCTATAGTGAAACCAACAGCATATCACTACTTTGCACAAAATTCCAGCCTCCTGAGCTCATAGGAGAGAGCTCAATATATAGATGAATTGAGAAAGGATGAGTCAGCTTGCAACTGATGTGTAGCTGCCTTGTGTCCTCTCTCTCTTCAGTTGATCTTCAGTTCTTGAGTCCACTTGGAGAACCTTGCTTCCACTTGGAGAAACAGAGCCTCTGACTCATCACAAGGCGAAATCCCTGATCCAAGTGTCATTTTTGGAAGATTCCAGAGCAATGACTCAGTGTGCCACTTGTCCCATCTCGCTCAGCGCAGGTGGCCTTTGTTCTACCTGCTTTGCAACGCAGGTACACCATGGAGGAGTTGAGTTTCAGCGCAGAAGCCTAGTGGAGCACCTGCTTTGATTTCAGGATTGCTTGTTTTTGAGTGTTTTCAGGTGGAGAACTGATCTGAGAGCTGTTGGTTTGCTGACCTTGTTCCTCTAGGGGTAGGAACATCATGTTTAGGGACTTTGGATCCCTTGGATTATTGAAAATTCATGCCTGATGCTGCAAGGCACAAAATTGTCTATAACACATGGTTTATGATCGTTTATTTTCATATTGAGAATATATTTTTCACATTGTGACGTTGGACCATGGTTGATTGACATGAAAATCAACCATGGTGGACCATGGTCCAATGTCACATTGTGATGAAGATTGTCTCAATATGAAAGTTAATGTTAGGTCCCTATAGTACTAGTGATCCCCCCATTACTATTGTCATTGTAGCCCTTACTGTTATTGTTGTGCTCCTATTGCCCCCATATTGTTATTATTGTGCCCCATAGAAGCCCATTATTGTTATTGTTGTGCCCTTATATTATTATTGTTATGTCGGCTTTGATTATATTGTGACCCTTTAGACTCCTATATATAGAAAGGAGGTTTTGTCATTTGTATCATCCAAGAATTATGCATTTATGTAACGTAAAGGAGGTTTCCCCCTTGAATAGGCTCATTTTGAAGTCGTTGATCTAAATTTTCTCCTATTTTATGAGCTGGTTACATAATATTTCGTATCAGAGCTTTGGATTCTAGGGTTTCGCTGCTCCAAATAGGTCATCGTGGAATTTTCGCTATAAATTTGTTTCTATGACATTTCAGAAGTGGAAATTAAAACCCATTTGCCCTGAAATATTGATGAACCTCAGGTCCAAATTTCAGATCTTTTCTCACTATATTTTTGGAGATAGGATCCAAGGAAGTTAGGCTTTTTGTAGGCTCCCAAATTATATCTCAGACATGCGATCTAGGGAAAATCGTCATAAATGTCTCTTCGAGAATCATATTGAAATTTCATAAAAAGTTACAGAAACATAACGACCTTTAGTTTAATGTGTATCCAGTTTATGTCCTAATGCCAAAACAGTGACACGTGGCACTTCGTACAATTTCACTCTACTGGATGAGTCTATAATCAGGTCATCATGGGAGATTTAGCATAAATCTTCCTTGGAGAATCCAATATTGATCATACTTATGGGGTTGGAAAGAGGAGTCACAGGGCTATCATAAGATGAAGTTTTATACCTTGGAGATCCAAAATTACAAAGATACAACAGATTCAATATCGAGATCCTACAAAGTGAAAAAAGGTGTGTAGTTTTTTAAAATTTTGCATAAGTTTGGTTTGAAAAATTAGTTTGAAGGAATTAATAGGGCATAGTGAAGCATTATTATCGTTAATTGATGCCCAAAGAAAGAAAATGTTAACACCTAGTAAGCAACCTGAGCATGAATAATGAAGAAGAGGAAGACATGCAACGTTATATCAAAATTATGAGACCAAGAGCAACAAAATTGACTCTCACAAAAAGTAATGGAAGCTAAGATGGATGGTTTAAAGAAAGGTGTGGAAGCTAAGATGGGTGGTATAGAGGAAAAACTAAAAGGCAACATGGAAGATTTGAAGATAGGCATGGAAGCTAAGATGGATGGTATAGAAGAAAAACTTAAAGGAAACATGGAAGATTTGAAGACAAATTTGAAAAATTTGCTACAAGAAATGCTTACTAATGGCGAAAGGGTAGTAAAAGAAACTCATGAGCAGAACAAAAGAAATTTTAATCATGATTTCATAGACTCTAACGGTGGATTGAAGACCCACCATGTTCCAAAGATCGATATGAGGAAGTTTGATGGAAAGGTTCCCATAACATGGATACTACAAATGGAGCAATATTTTGATCTCCATAATGTGCAAAACACACATAAGGTATGCATTGCAACTTTATATTTGGAACCAAATCAGTTTGTATGGTATCGATGATTTTTCTCTCATAAACAAATTGTCACTTGCGAATTTTTTACGGAAGAAATGATATCAAATTATGAGGATACAAAAAGAAACACTTTTTTTAGCCAATTGATAAATCTCAAACAAAAGGGTTCAATGATGGAGCACATTGAGGACTTCCAAAAACTAAATATTAGGGTAAAAGATATTCCAGAGGAGCATAAGATTGATGTGTTCATAGGGACTTTAAAGGATAAAATCCAACATGAGGTTCACCTTTGGGAACTTGATTCATTGGAGAAGGCATTCAGGCTGGCAATAAAAATGGAAAGCAAAATTATGGAAACAAGGAAGCCTACCACTCACAACTACAAATATGGAAGTTTTGTTTCCCCTAGCCTTCCACAACCTACAAGGTTGAGACCAAAACGATTGGAATAAAAAACAGAAAAAGGGCTTTGTTATAGTTGTGGTAGAAAATAAACTAGAGCTCATAAGTGTGCTGAGAAGAAATTATTTTACATAGATTGTGAAGAGGAGGAAGAAAAGGAACAAGAAAGTTTAAAAGAAGAGGATATACACTAGGAACAAACCCTAGATAAAGAAGAAATGAATCCGACAATATCTTGTAATGCATTGGCCAGAATTACCACTCCTCAAACTATCAAGATAGAAGGACATATCAAGAAGAAAAATGTAATAGTGTTGATTGATTTGGGAAGTACCCGTAGTTTTATTCATTGTAAGATAGCCAAGGAATTGAGTTTCTTCCTATATCTAGCACCAACGTGTCAAGTGATGGTTGCAAGTGGAGGAACCATAAATTTCTCTGGAAAGTGCCATAATATTAGGCTATCCATGGGAGAATATGTATTTAATAACCCAATACTTTCCATTCTAATGGGTGGTGTTGATGTTGTACTAGGAGTCCAATGGCTAAAATCCTTGGGTACAACAGCTTTTAATTTTCAAGAACTTTTCATGAAATTTTCTTCGGAAGGAAAGGAATTTGAATTAAGGGGTATCACAGGGAAACAAAGAAAGATAATAAGCTCTAATTAAATGACAAAGCTTCTAAATAAAGAACAATGAGGCGTAATTGTAGAATTATGTTCGCTAGAGGTTCCCACATCGAAATCAACTATTTCTCCAAATCTGCAAAAAGTCTTGGACACTCATTCCAAATTATTTGAGACTCCCAAAGGCCTCCCACCTATGCATGATCATGATCATGCTATTCATTTGATTCTAGGAAGTGTTCCTCCAAACATTAGGCCTTACAGATATCCCTATGCCCAAAAGAGTGAAATTGAACGTGTGGTTGTAGAAATGTTAGAGGCTAGTATAATTCAACCTAGTCAAAGTTATTTCTCTACTCCAATAGTATTGGTGCACAAGAAGGATGGGTCATGGCACATGTGTATGGATTATAGGGAGCTAAACAAGCTCACTATTAAAGATAAATTTCCTATTCCTGACATTGATGAATTATTGGATGAATTGCATGGATCAATTTAATTCACCAAGTTGGATCTTCATTCAGGATATCATCAAATCAGAATGAAGACAGAAGACATTCCAAAAGCAACATTTAGAACTCATGAGGGTCATTATGAATTTTTGTCATGCCTTTTGGCCTTACCAATGCACCTTATAAATTTTAAGGTTTGATGAATTCGATTTTCAAACCCTTCCTTAGAAAATTTGTGTTATTACTTTTTGATGATATACTAATCTACAACAAGTCTTGGAAGGATCATGTTCAACATGTTGAGAGGGTGCTCAAACTATTGGAGGAGAAATAATTATATGCACAAAGCTCCAAATGTTTCTTTGGAGTACAAGAGGTGGAATATCTGGGTAATATTGTATCTCATGAAGGTGTGAAGGTGGACCCTAGAAAAATTAAAGCCATTAAGAAATGGAAAATCCCCACATCCATAAAGCATCTTCGAGGATTTCTCTGGTTGACATGGTCTTATCATAAGTTTGTTAAGAATTATGGGCGACTAACAGTACCTCTAACAAAATTATTGAAGAAAGATGCATTTTCATAGACTCCAGATGCAATGAAGGCCTTTGAACATCTTAAAGATGCAATGTACCAAGCACCGGCCTTATCTATTATGGACTTCACAAAGACCTTTATTGTGGAATGTGATGCATTAGGAAATGGAATCAGTGTTGTTTTAATGCAAGAAGAAAGGCCCATTTCTTTCGAAAGTCATCCAATCAAAGGGAAGTATTTACACAAAGCTATTTATGAGAAGGAAATGTTGGCAATACTACATGCACTTAAGAAATGACGACCCTACCTAATGGGAATACATTTCAAGGTAAAAACCTATCATGATAGTCTTAAATTCTTTTAGAACAAAGATTATCTTCAGAAGAGCAGCAAAAATGTGTCACAAAGATGTTGCGTTATGAATTTGAAATCATCTACAAAAAAGGGAAGCAAAATGTTGTGGTAGATGCACTCTTAAGGAAGGATGAGGATGTGGAAGGATTGTTTTGCTCCATTTCTATTATCTGATTAGATTGGATAAATGAAGCAAGGGATGAATGGAAGAATGATGAAGAATTGTGGCAACTCATTCAAAAGGTACAACAAGATCCCAATACATCTGATAAATTTAGCTGGAAAAATGGTTCCTTATGGTACAAAGATCGCTTATACCTATGTAAGAATTCCCAACTGAAACAAAAGATTCTTATGGAATTGTACACCTCTCCCTTAGGAGGGCACTCATGATTTTTAAAAACCTACCACAGGGTTAAGAAGGAATTTTTTTGGGATGGCCTTAAATAGGATATTCAAAAGTTTGTGGTGAAATGTTTGGTTTGTCAAAAAAATAAAGTGGAAACAATTAAGACCCTATGTCTATTAAAACCTTTATCCATTCCAAGCTAACATTGGGAGAAGGTTTCAATGGATTTTATCATAGGCTTACCCAAGTTTGAAGGAAAGAGTATCATCATGGTGGTAGTTGATAGACTTACCAAGTATGCACACTTTTTTGCATTATTACATCCATTTAAAGCCAATACAGTTTCTAATGCATTTATGGAAACAACTCAAAGGATACATGGAAACCCAAATATTATTGTAAGCGACAGAGATCCCATTTTCACTGGAAATTTTTGGAAAAAATTATTTTCTTGTCTTAGTACTGAGCCAACTCATAGATCATCTTATCATCCTCAATTTGATTGGAAAACTGAGATAGTAAACAAATGTTTGGAAGGATACCTTTGTTTCTTTGTATCTAATAAACATACACAATGGGTCAAATGGTTGCCTTTGGCTGAATGGTGGTATAACACTTCCTTCCATACTGTAGCAAAAATGACCCCATCTATAGCACTTTATGGATATCATCCACCGTCCATCACATCATATTTAAGAGAAAATTCTAAGGTGCAAGTAGTGGAAGATCACATCGAGGATCAACAACAAGTTCTCCAACTCTTAAAGGATAACCTCACTTTGGCGTAGAATAGAATGAAACAACAGGAAGATCAACATCGCAGCGAAAGAAGTTTTGATGTAGGTGAATGGGTATTCCTATGACAACAAACATATAAACAAATGTACCTCAAGCAATCTAAGGAGGATAATAAATTATCACCAAAGTATTATGGTCCGTACAAGGTGTTGCAAAAGATTGGTACTATGGCATACAAATTGAAGCTTCCTACAACTTCTCGAGTGCACCCAATTTTCCATGTTTCATGCTTAAAGAAGGTTATAGGTGAAAAACTCCGAGTTCAAACAATATTGCTAGAACTTGACGAGGAATGAAAAATCATATTGGCACCTGAAGCAGTCATAGAAACAAGAACTCGACAGTTAAGAAATTGATCAATTTTAGAGTATCTCATCAAGTGGAAGAACTTACCCCTTGAAAATTCCACATGGGAGGGTGAGAATTTTATACAGAAGAATTCATAACTACTTAAGCGTTGAGGACAACGCTTTTTTGAAGGAGAGGGGCATGTTAGGTCGCTATAATACTCACGATCTTCCCTTTATTAATTTCATCGTAGCCCTTATTGTTTTTTTTGTGCCTTATATTATTATTGTTATGTCAGCTTTGATTATATTGTGACCCCTTAGACTTTTATATGATGAATTTTCTTAGTTTCTAATTGTCTGGCTCCTCGTCTTTCTTGGTGAGGTTGGTGTTGTAGCTTTCTTTTTTTTGTCTATGGTCTTCCAACTTTCTTTATCTTGCATCTCCTTCATCTCTTCTAGTTCTTCGGACATTAGTGTCTTAGCTTTGTGATCTATTGTGTTCGTCCTTTTGAAGATAGTTGGAGAAGAAGTTTGGTCTAGGAGATCTGCTTTGCTGTTAAATGAAGATTTATTTTGTTCGGTATTTGAATCCTCATAACTGTTGATGCTTGAGGGGTTGTCGAGTTCACTCTTTTGTTGTTGGGCGGGGCTTTCCCCTTGCTTGTCTTGAGAGTTGTTTCTTTCTTGCCCGATTTCTTGTGATTCAAAGTTTTCTTGAGAGTATTCTTCTTTGATGACAATGTAGTGTTCTTTTTGTGCTCCTTCCCACCATGTAGATCTGTGGTGATTTTTTCTAGCAGAATATTTCTGGGAGGCTTTTGGGCAGTTTTTAGCTAGGTGGCCTGTCTCAAAGCAAGATTAACATCTGAAGAGGACACTTTCATAATCGAGTTTCTGGTTCCACACATAGTCTTTACGTGTTAGGTGTATTTCAGCTGGGAATCTGACGCTGAAGTCCATTTCCACATAGATGCATGCATAGGTGGTTCTGGCATATTCCTTTGTTTCTGGGCACCTGCAGTAAAATTTCCCAATTGCATTTCCAATGGCTTTTAGCGAAGAGAAATTCCAGAGATGCAAGGGTAGGTTTGGCAATCTCACCCAAACTGGTGCTGAGTCTATGATTGTTGTTGAGGAATCAAATGATGGGTTCCATGGCCTCATGAATAGGCCTGATTTTTCCCAAAACCAAGGGCCAGAGTCTAGAATACATTGTCTGCTTTCACGGTTTTCAAAATCTACTATAAAGAAACCCCTAGCATAGGGGTAGATATTAATTGCATAAGGAATTAGAGGCTTCCATACCTCCGAGATCCAGTTGTGGAGAGCTGTCAGCTATGGCCAAAAACCATTAAAACGACAGATTAGGGCACTTCCAGAGAACTTCAAAGCCTCATCGACTGAGGCCTAGACCACCTGGACAGTGGGAGCTGGGGCTTCATTGACGATATGGGTAGGAGCTTGCCCCTTAGAGGTGGATGAAATTGAACCAGCAGCTATTTTCGCGAAGCTGGGAGCCATCTGGGGAATGCTCTCTTAGGCAACCACAAGATCGATAGATGTAGCACCAGTGTCGAGGGCTGCAGAAGGCCACAGAAGATTGCCAAAGAGAAGTGAAGAGCTGCAGATTTGAGGTAGAGTTGCAGATCTTAGCCGGAGGTGAAGAGCCGCAGATCTGAGGTGAAGAGCTGTAGAGTGAAGAGCCACAGATCTGAGCCTGAGATGAAGAGCGGCATAGTGAAGAGTCGTAGATCTGAGGTGAAGAGCTGCAAATCTGAAGCATGGAGAGCCGTAGAGTGAAGATCTAAAGACTCGTGTGAAGATCTGCGTGTTTGAAGAGTTGCGTGAAGATCCGCAGATCTCAGCTTGAGGTGAAGAGCCATAGATCTGAGGTGAAGAGCCGTAGATCTGAAGCGTGGAGAGCCGCAAAATGGAGATCTGAAGAAACCACAATGTGAAGATCTGAAGAGCTGCGTGTTTGAAGAGCCGTATGAAGATCTGGAGATCTCTGCCTGATCTATCCACAGATCTTAGCCTGATCTTCACATTGAGATCTATATATTAAATGCTTATAATGTTGGGCCACAATATCCAAAAGGATTGAGGACCACATACCACCTGAAATGAAAGTCAAGTTCCGCACTAAAGGAGAGATCTATATCCAAACATGTTCCATGTATATACCTCATGAAATAATAATAAGCCAATAATTCATACTTTTGAAGCAGCATGAAGATCTGAAGAGTCGCGTGAAGATCTGCGTGTTTGAAGAGCTGCATGAAGATCCGTAGGAAGGAGGTTTTGTCATTTGTATCATCCAAGAATTATTCATTTGTGTAATGTAAAATTAGTTGCCCCCTCAAAGAGGGTGATTTTGAAGTCGTTGATCTATATTTTCTTCTATTTTGTGAGTTGGTTACATAATAGTTAACCATGTTAACCATGGTCAACAATGACTATTTTAGGGTTTAAAATATTTACCTTAGGGTTTGTATGCCTTGGGTTTAAAATATTACTCCCTTGGGTTAATAATCTCTTGGGTTTCTAGTATTAATCCCTTGGGTTTTTAGTATAAATAATATTATACCCTAGGAATATGAACCCTTAGATTAATAAACCCAACATATTAATATTATAAACCCAAAGGAATAATATGAAACCCAAGGGATTATTATTATAAAACCTATGAATATGAACCCTTAGATTACACCATAGGAATATGAACAATATTACACCATAGAAATATGAACCCTTAGATTAATATTATAACCCAACGGATTAATAGTAAAAACCCTAAGAAATACATACCTAAAGTTTATTAATCTAAGGGTCCATATTCCTAGCGTATAATATTATTCATAGAGTTGATAATATTAATCGTTGGATTTAATTAGTTGACAATAATTAATATAAATTATAAAGGACAAAATATATATTTTTTAATAACTATTAATAAATAAATAAATAAATAAAATAATTATTTATTAATTATTAGAAATAAATTATTATTAAATTAGAAATTTTATTGTTAATATTACTATTACTCTTAACTATAATTAATATAAATTAAAAATATATATATTTTTAATGAATAACAGTAATAATTAAATAATTAATTATTATTAATATTTAATTCGATTAATAAATTAATTATAAATAACCATTATAAATTAGTAATGATTTTATTTATAATATTATTATATTATTAATGATATCGTATTATGTCATTATGGATGGTATTAACTAATTATTATTAATTAATAATGATATTAAATTTAAATAATAACTTTAATTACTAATTGTAATAATATTAACTACTAATAATAATACGATATCTTTTGATTATTTAAAGGTGATGGAGGAAAAGAAAAGTTTGTAAGACCAAAATGTTTACCTTGATAAATAGAGATATATGCTTAACAATTTTTTATATTTTTGGTAAATATTCATCATTTAAGTATTTATATCATTGGTAAATATTCATTGCTCTACGTTCTAAGTACTATCTTTGAAGAGCCTAAAAAAATTACATATATAATTTTATCAGTAAATTTATTTTATTTCATTTATTTTTTTATATTAGTTTGTTTATTGGAATATTTTAAAGGTAGAAATATTTAGAATGGAGGGTTTTAAATCTATTTAAACAAAGCTATTCCGTTGTACATGATTTCTGAATTGAAACATTGGTGAAGTGCTTTCCCTAGGGCATTTTGGGCGCCCTCGCTTGGACGGGAGCACCCAGGTTGACCACATAACCCGCTATGGCCATAGCAAGGGATGTAGTGAAGTTGGGATTTGCAGGATTGATGAATTATACATGGAGAGTAAACTTATACTACTAATTTTTATTATTATTCCTAAAAAAAAAATTGATAATTTTGAAATTATAAATTTAATGATTAAGATTACATAATTTGATATTCCGCAATCGATATATATTAAACTTCTAAATTTCAATCAGGCAAATTCCGCAATCGATATATATTAAACTTCTAAATTTCAATCAGTTTCAAAATATTTAGAGTTAAATATGATTTGAGGCTAAACTTTAGATCTTAACTTACACCCACCAAATGTCTCTCTTCATTCACAAATTTGTTGTTTATTGATATCATTGGAAAAGTCCAAGAACTTCCCTATGTGTGGAACCATATTTATCCAATGTAAATTAAAAATATAAATAACTAAAGATTCTCATTCATGAATGTGACCATCACAAGGTTTATATGACCCCTTATATCTTATAGCTCAAGCATTCATAATAAAATAATTTCATGTTTATGAAGTAAAGTTAAACTTTTTATGATTTTATCAGTTATCAGAAAAACATTTTATTTTGCAATGTGATGCATTCAAAGATATTAGAGAAAATTATGAGAACATGTTAGCATCAGTTTTTTGGCATTGTTTTTTAGAGAGGGGATTGTTGGAAAATTGGGCCAGATCATCATTAATTTGAATCTTAAAAAAATTGAATTACAAAAAACTAAAAACAAAAACCTAATAATCTTACACACTATTTTTAATACTGTGAACCATAAAATATCATTTCATTTCATTTCATATATATATTAATACTTTGAATGTTAATTACAGTATGGGAAAGAGCTCGAAGCTACGTCTGTATCAAGATCTTGGTCGTTCATCGTTTCTTGTCATCTTGGAATCGACATTAATAGACCCTCGCCACAGTTTGTCTTCGCTTGGATAATCTGGATTGAATTTCTACCAAATTAGAAGGCAAAAAACGTTGAGAAAGTTTTAGATTCCCGAACCCTAATAATCCCAAACTGAAATTACTTTACAAAACAAAACTTTATGATATAGCTGGATACCATCAAGGCCATTCCGCTCCTGCAACATAGGCCTGAAATGCTCCTGCAGGTCGTTATATCTGTAAAACGCGCCATTCAACAATTTGAGCTACTGATTCTCCCTGTTTATGGATTCTTATAGATTTGAGCTTCTGACTCTTCCATTTATATGCCAATAGTTGAATACATGTATATTTAGCAATGTAAATTGGCTAGAGATATGTATGAAAATAATAGAAGGTATATATCAAATGTATAAAGTAAACTCCGAATAGTTAGCGAACATTCGAACAATTGCTAAACTGTTGAGCAGTTCAACCGCCCAAGACCATCGAATGACCGAACGTATCTATCAAGAGCAATCCAGATCATTAATCAATGGTTACAAATCTATAAAAGGAGACAAATATCCAGTAAAAAGGATTCCCAACCTCTGCACCCATATGCTTCTCGAATTTGAGAGAGGGCTTGACCAGTTGTCAGGTTTTTCTTGATATTTTCCCTATTTCCTTTTCGTGCATTGATCTCTGTAGATATATGATGATTGTTGGTTTTCAGGCCTCCATTCGGTTGTGCCAAGGAACCTGAAGAGAGCTCCATGAACCAGTAACATGGTGAACGTATCATTTATATTTTCTGCATGATTTCCGCCCAATTCTTATCATTTAACTGGTTTTAATCCACTGACAGTTGTGCAGGATATGATTCTCCTTCAGGCTATTGATCCATTTAAATTTGACTCTGTTCACATTCTTCCATATGCATATACCATTATGTAAAGCCATGCATAGAGTTTTGTGAAGTATTAATAAAATTCTTTTGCTGGTCTATAACGTTCTCTCTATTTGGCGTCGTATTTGGTTTCAATGTTTGCCTCTGATTTTTTTTTTTTTTTTTGCTCTTTGTATAAATAAATTCTTCTTTGTATTGTCATTCCAGTGTCTTCAAATAAGAATTCTGTATGGATAAATTTTATTCAACATCTTTTTAAAAATACAATAAAATTTTTAAATACATATTTCATGCCCTGTTCCTTTTCACACGCTGTGCAGTTCTTAATTTGAATTGTATCCATTCACGTATATATGTGTGAAGTTTCAATGTATCATTAGGTGACTCTATTTCGTTTTTTAGAATGTAATTCTTGTCTTCATTTAGATTTTGAGGTGGCCTTCTAGTTTTAATTACTTCCTTTTGGTTTATTTCTTATGTTTTAATATTATATTTTTAATTTTTAATTTTTATTATTATAACTATATAAAAATATATAAAAGAAATGGCTAAAGTAACAAGAACTGAACTATCATTCGTGAATATATTTATACTATCTGTTAGGTTATTGATCAATTATATATTTTAAATTATTATACTAGCGTTATGTCATTTTCTAGTGTAAATATTAAGATATTAGTTATGTCATTTTCTAGTGTAAAAATTAAGATATTAGTTATGTTCTTGTATCATCTTTTTCTTTTTTTCAAGATCGTTAACAATAAGACGTTTCTTATGAGACACTATCTCATTAATGAAGACAAGTAGATAGAGTTGCACTAGTTTTGGCATGCACTCAATTCTACTTGTGCTACTATAAAACCCTAAGCAAGTGCTCTTGTTACCTCTTGCTAGCCACTAAGTGGTTAAGGTGTTGGAGTCTAGCACTAAGAGGTTCAAGGTGTTGGAGTCTTGGAGCGATCCATTTCATAACATTAACAAACAAGGATTGGCTAATTAAATTTTTTGGTTTGAAATTTTGAGTATATCTCATGAAATGAATTAAATGTCGTGACACAAGTGAGATGATGGAACCCGGAGCTTAGGAGGATTATTTTCCCAATGGTAGATGCCTATTTTGTTGATGAATGCATGTCTTAGTGAAGGATTCCTATCTTGGCAATGGATACTTCTCTTGGCAACAGGTGTCTCTCTTGGCGATGGGTGTTTTCTTGTCAAATTTTTTTTATCTTTGTGACGGGTGGTTGTCTTGGCGACAAGTGAGTGTCTTGGCGACAAGTGCCTATCTTGGCAACAAATGCCTATATTGGTGACAGATGCTTGCCTTGGTGAAGGATTCTTTTCTTTGTAATAGATGCATGCTTTCTTGGTGACAAATGCTTTGTCTTGATGAAAAATGTCTCCCTCACTCATAGATGCTATTGGAGTTGTGATGAAATGAAGGTGTGATGATATAGGAGGCTAGGAAGACTACCAGAAATGGTGGTTTCCTTGACTTGGAGGTGCGATGGTATACATGTCGATAAGATGCCTACTTTGATAGTAGATGATATGCCCACACTCACTAGGAGGTGAGTGAGAGGGGGGTTGATTGTTTGGACATGTACGAAAAGATTGCATAAAACAATATATCTGCCACTAAGTGTTTCCCTTGGTGGTGGAACTACTCAGTGAGTTGGACTTGAGTATGGAGCTATATGAAAAGAATGTGTGAAGCAATATAGCGAACATTGAGTACCTTATTTGCCTATGAAACCACTTAGTGAGATGCATCTAAAGATGTAGTTGGGTGAGGACTACACGGGGCTCTGAAACACTAAGTATTTGATGTGTCTATTAGATCAGTTAGTGTTTGTGAACTAGGAGTAACCAAAGAGATAAGTATTAATTACCAATTTAATAATTTAAAGTTATGATTGGAATTGATTTAAAATTTTATTGCTAACCTCATAAATACACATATTGATGAAAGTATGATTTAATTTAATTTTTTTATGATGAATCCCATAAGAATCATGTGTCTATGATGTAGGAGAACTACTAATCGATGAGTACACATGCATGAAGATGACTACAAAACAAAATAGGAAGTACTAACTTAAATCAAAGTGCATATGGGCAACATGATGGAGCAGAAAGACTTCA
The DNA here is from genome assembly GCA_031772625.1 of Pinus tabuliformis. NCBI lineage: Eukaryota > Viridiplantae > Streptophyta > Pinopsida > Pinales > Pinaceae > Pinus > Pinus tabuliformis. The sequence goes on from CM062813.1 coordinate 909,131,741, forward strand.
GAACTAGACCATTATGGTGACATTGAGAAATTGTGATATGCGTTGATGACCATGAGGTATGCCATGGAACGTGTTGTGTTATTCAATCAACGAAGGGGCAGGCTTTGGTTGAGAAAAAATTTCCTTTGGGAGGAAACCTTACAAAGGGATGGATCACCCGAGGGAATAAAGAAGCAGAGGGGATGCGTGAACTTAGAAGGTGAGTGACTTCACAGAAGATGAAATGGATTGCCCGAGGTACTAATGAAGCAAAGAAAGGGGTGCCAAAACTTGAAAAGTGAAATATTTTTCACAAAATCATGTTGTTGATCATGATGAATTATGCCAACAGGAGGGTCGTCTCGATGTGAAGTCCGAATTAGACATCACACCATTTGGAGGAAGAGCCCCACTAGAGTATCATCTTGAGCACCATAACTCAAGATTTTCTTTGGCTACAATGAATAACATAGGATATTATGCACATAAGCTTTGAAATCAATAAGTTGACACTGTGAAACACCAATTACAATGTGTAAAAGGAGGCTTTCATAGGAGGGGAGTAAAGAGTGAATCTCTAGAAGGAAAGAAATAAGACTACTCTAAGAGAGTTACACGAGAGCAAGGGAATATTCATTAATTATCTAGTGAAGTAGTTCACATACACACAATTATCATTAAAGAAAATACAACACACATCCAACAGGATAATCACCATAGCCAATGAAATAGTTCAATTTCTTTAGTACATATGAACATAATATATACCACAAACATGTAAAGAATAGTCTTATCAACATTCATGATACATACATGAAACTGTGGTGGCTCAATGAGCTTATGATGATTAAGTGAAAGATCATAGTACATAGTTACAAGGGTGAAACACTAGCTCCAATAATGGAACATTAAGTCACTTCTTGCTTCTCCAAAGAATGATCTTCTCCTTATTCCATGATAGAGAAGCCAAGGCTAGCTCTCCAAAGTCTAAGCCTCCAAAATCCCTTTGTTGGAGTTATGAGGTTTCTTTTATAAAAAGAGGAATGACCTTTCATAAACCTTATGACTTTTGAGTTACCCTCATGACTCTTGGAATCCTAAGCAACCTTTGAACTTCTATTGACTTTTTGGTCCATATGTGAATTTTCATATTCACATGTGACTTTTTGACTTCCACAAATTTACATTTCATCATTTTTGAAAATACATAATTACATTCCACAACATGTGGGAAAGTACATGGACAACATTGGACTATGTGATAACAATTTGAGAGGCCATGAGTTGGCCATTGTGACATAAGACTTCATAGTGATGTATCCATGCGAAGTGCCTCTTTGTGCTGCTATGACTTGCATGATAGATCTAATTTTTGCTTCATATTCACCCTCCAAAGGATATTGTATTAGTGTTGGAACCTTATGAGTTATCATGAAATGTCATCACTTTGTGATGGTCCGGGATCTCTTCATGTCTTCATGATAGTTCTTCTTTATGCTTCTTCTTTGCAAGTGTCCCTTTGTTTCTTCTCCTTCGCATCCTCATTGAGCACCATATTGACATGTTGAGGTGGTAAAAATACAAATGAAGTTCACTCATAAGAAGGAAATATCATTCCAAAAATCATCTGGTCTATCCCTACTTTGCTCATAGAAGAATACGTGTGATGGGCCTGTGTGAGAAATAAGAGAGGGAGTTTTGTTAATAATTGCATAGTTGAGCTTAGTAGTGGCTAAGGGAGCACACCACTACTTGTTGTAAATGTGCAAGGCATTATAAGGATGGGCTCTTCGGGGTCCAACACAGTGGTCAAGTGTAAGAGACAAGGTTGATGAGCTCGTTGATTGAAACTGTGTAGTGTGTAGGAGTCAAGCGAGAAGGAAGGTAGTGATAGCATAGTTGAGACTAGGAACTACAACTACGCAATGCATAGTGCTTAAGGGGCAGACTATTATGCTTGCACAATTTAGGGTTGTAGTGGCTTAGAGGCAGACTCACTCTCCAATAGAAATGTGCAATGCACAAGGGGAGGTTCACTAGAAAAGATGATTGTGCAAATGGTTGAGGCAAGCAATAGAAAGTCAAGTCTCTTTTCTAGGAAGGTTCTCACTGCATTGTGAAGGTAAGGGAGCCTATAATTTACACATTTTGTCATTGCAAGGGGATTAAGGAGGTCATTTTATCATGTTGAAGTGCTCCATGTGCTATACAAGGCAGAACTGATCAAGGCTCAATGAAGAGAGTTAAAACAAGAAATAAAGGTTCAGTGAGTGCCCTTGAGGGTTCTCGATGTGCAATCATAGAATCCTACCTTGAGAAAGTCTTCGTGCACACGTCTGGGAGGGAGATATTTCATGAGTCAGCCTCAAGGATAGGAAATACTCATCAACTAGTGAAATATTAATTCTTTCATAATTTGCACCTAACAAGAGGAGCAAGAAGAGCTCTAGAATGGCTAAGTGTCGGACCAGTAGAGTGAGAGTGAAAAGCATGTGAACAAGAATCAAACACGGATCACACACACAAATGGAATCAATACAAGCCAAGGGGATACACAAGACTCACAACAAACAATCAAATCTTGAAATAAAAACAAAGCAATACTTATTTCTAAGTGTGACAGTTGAAATTTAGCATTGTGACATATGATACAAGTTGCTACAAAAGTGTCGATTACGACTAGAAAGTGTGCTATGCTGTAGGAATGTGTATGGTGCATAGTATAATGATATAAATGATCATATAATGTAAAAAATTGTTGTATAGATACCTCTAGTGATGTGGAAAGGTGTGACACATGCAAGAGTGTAAACAGTTAGAAGCGACACTCGCGAAAGTAAGGAAAAGTGAAAATGACACTTGCAAAAGCTAAAGAAAGTAGACATGACACATTCTAGAGTGAAGATAAAGTGAAAATGACATTTTTTAAAGAAAGAGCAAGAACAATGATAGCTGAAAAAGTGAAAGCAACACTTGTGAAAGAAAAGGTGCACAAAAGGGAAAATTGGGAAAACTTGCTAGGATAGTACCACAATTTCAATCAAAGTGAGAGGGACTGTAAAATGATATTGCAAGCATTGTTCCTAGAGATTGTGCAAGGCTTACTTTCAGGAGTTATGCAATGCCTATCTAAGCTTGCATACAAAGAAGTGCATTTATTAATTTATCAAGGATTGAGCATGTGTGAGAAAATGACTTTGACACTTAGAACCTCATAACAAGACTTAAACATTTTGAAAAACATCAATCAAACATTAAGTGACCATGTGATGATAGATTGCAAGATCCTTAATAGGATCCAAAATTCAAGTGTAGGAAAATTTTTGGAGCATGTTTGACGTAATGTCAAGACTTGGCGACACACTAGTAAAACTCCATATTCTCTGTTTAAGTTTTATCTTTAAGTTAAACATCTTAGTCATTACGTCATTAAGACGAGGGTCTAGTCCCACCAAAAGTTAGAGAAATGATCTGAGCCTCTTTGACTTGTAGGATTAAAAGTACTTAGAACATACTTGTGGATAGGAAATTAGTAAGTAAAGGGGAAAAGTGAATGAGGGGGAGTTAACCATATGAACTTGTAAATCCTAGTCTTTGCCTTCATAGTTGACCATACATCTTGAAAGATGTATCTAAGCATGATGCATGTTGTTTGGTCCAAGTAATTTTGTAATTCAACAACCTTTCTTCTACTTACCCATTTCTTACCTCTAACATATTTTTTTCATTTCTTAGGGTGCATTTAGGCTAGCAAACCCTTATTCATCTATTTTTCTTTCATAAAGCAAACTATCTTACTCTAACCTTATATCATCCAAGGGCTCATATTAAGCTTATGAGCTCCTTTTATTTTCTCTACCTAACTATGATCTGCAAAGATTAAATTGGATTTCAGAGATCTGTGGTTTGTGTTATTTGAATTTCTGATCGGAGAACCCACAGTAATGGAGTTTTTACACCAACGTTTCGAATCCCAAATGGGATCCATCATCAGGGAAACATAAAATTGTTTGGTTAGATTTTAGTCTCTAATCTATAAACATAAAATTCAAAGCATGGAATAACCAAGATTAAATAGTTTGATTACCATGGATTGTGGCATGAATAACAAGTTGCGAACAATAATTATTAAGCATAAAAGTAAATAGTAGTGGCATTTATACTTGCACACTTTCATGGTATTTTTGTTTTTGGGGTTCATATATTTTCATTTTTTTGACCTTCTCTTATTCTTTTTGTCCTTTGATTCATCTTTTAGGACATACCCTCTTTACATTTTTTAATTTTTATAATATGGAAAACATTTGCACAAAGCAAAGATATGTACAATATTACAAGGCTTAACCTTAGTCATTCAAAATTATTACTCTTATTGGTATAGGAACCTAATAGTGGCTCCACTTGGGGATTACATTTCCTTGTGAAATGTTAACAACTTTAGAGGTCAGTAGCCTTTGAATTTTTGTTGATGTTGCGTTGCAAAATGTCCTTCTAGGATTTTGAATTATTGATACTTATGATAGTGAATCTTTTGAAGCTTAGGGCATTCTCTTCAAGCTTTAACTTCAAATATGATTATCCAATCCAAACTAGACATTTGAAAATAGAATATATACAAATGAAAAATAGTAATTAGGTTCAAAGTAATGTTTTAGCATTCGACCATTCAATGGCCCACCTTCTGCATCTGTAACGTCAATTTCTCTTAAGAAGAAAGAATTACTTCCTCTATAAGCATAAATGACATAGGGACCTTTCCATAGGAAATAAAAGTTCCCATGTTTTCCTTTATCTTCCCTCCTTGAGTCTCACTTTAGCACTTTGTCCCCAATGTAGAAGTCTTTAGCCTTGGTTCTCTTATCAAAAGTCTTCTTTATCTTTTCTTGCACAACTTGAGACTTGACATAGGCCTCTTCTCTTGTTTGTTGTAGATGTATAGTTTGGTTGATTCTTCTTTGGATACTATTTGGTTCAACCTATATTTCTTGAAGTATCTTCATTACTAGTACTCCCAAAGAGGATGGAAAGACAACTTCCATTCCATAAACTAGTTGATAGGGAGAAGTACCAATTGATTTCTTAGTAGTCAATCTGTCTGCCCATAAGGCATTGACTAGCTTTTTATTCCAATTTTTCTTATTGTCCCCTAGTAACTTCTTGATGATATTTACTAGGATTTTGTTTTAGGATTCAACCAATCATTACCTTGAGGGTAATATGCTGTGGAATGGGCAAGGGTGATATGGCATTTATTGCAGAAATCTATCATTCTTTTGGATTTAAAGGTTGCTGCATTATCAATAATGAGCTTAGTTGGACATCCAAATCTTGATATAATATTGGTTTCAAGGAAGGTTATGATAACAATATATGTGGCTTGCCTTGAAGGTATGGCCTCTATCCATTTTGTAAAGTATTCTGTGGCAATAAGGATCCATTTGTGTTGGGTAGAGGAGGGTCGGTGAATTTCACCAATGAAGTCTAGACCCCATTGTTTAAAATGTATTTAGCAGAGATTGGTTTGAGGGGTAATGGGTAAGATCTTTTTCCTTCCCCTCAAAAATTTGACATTTGTTATAGGAGGTCACATATTTCTTGACATCGGAAAACAAGGTAGGCCAATAGAAACCAGCTCTAAGGATTTTATATGTAGTAGTCTTCTAGTAAAGGTGTCCTCCACAGTCACCTACATGAAACTCTTGTAAAACTTTGTCAACTTCTTCTTTTAATAAGCAATTGAGAAGAATACCTTCATGGTCTCTCCAAAACAAAACATTGTCTAATATACAAAATCTTGAGGATTTCATCTTTAAAAACCTGCTTTTAGTCCTAGATAATTCAGGAGGAGCTTGTAAATTTAGTAAAACATAACAAATATCAGCATACCATGGTGATTCAAGAAAGGCCTGGCTGATTAGTGGAGTCGCCATCTCCTCTTCATTATCTATTGCTGCAATAAAGTTAATATCCAAGGCCTGACAGTTTGATTCAGCCATGAGCTTGGCTAAACCTTGGCCCTTGATTAACTTTGTTGGTTTAATTTCTATATCATACTCTAAGATAGTAGCAATCCACTTTCCCCTCTTTCCATTAGGACCATCCTGAGTTAGGATTTCTTTTACAACTGAATTAGGAACGTAGGCAAATATGTGAGAATATAAGATGTATACCCTAAAATATTTAATGGTTTTGACCAAAGACAAGGCCTGTTTTTCCATTATATTGTATTTCAAGGGGGCATTGCTCAGAGCTTTGCTAAAGAAAGCAATGGATTGTTCATAGCCATGGTCATTTTTCTGTAATAGGACTGCAGCTATTGTGTGCTCTGAAGCAAAGGAAAATAAAATGAAATCTCTATCAAATTTGGGACTTATTAGTACATGTGTTTTAGTTAAGGCTAGTATGATGTCTTCAAAGGATTTCTTAGCCTCAACAATCCATTTTATGGTGGAGTCTTTTTTCAGCATATTGTTAAGTGATCTAATTAATTCTGCTAGGTTAGATATAAATCTTCTAAGAGAATTGGTTTTTCCTAATAAAGCTTGTAATTCTCTAATATTCCTAGAGTGTCTTATGTGTAAGATGGATTCTATTCTTGCAGGGTCTATTCTTATACAATCTTTCGTGATTATGTGACCTAACAACTTTCCCTCCTCTAACCCAAATAAAGACTTTTTTAGGTTCAAGGAGATTCCAAACTTCCTGAATTTAATAAACACTTGTCTGAGATGATCTAAATGTTGATTGTCAGACTTTGAAAACACAGTAATGTCATCTAGATATATCACAAGGAAATCATGAATTTCTTTCGCAAAGGCTATATCCATATCCCTCTATAAAGTAGCTCCTGCATTCAATAGCCCGAAAGGCATTTTTACATACATAAAAGTGCCCCAACGAGTAGTAAAGGCAGTTTTGGGTTGGTCATCAGGATGAACTAAGATTTGATTATAACTAGAAAACCCATCCAACAATGAGATTCTGGTTGATCCAACTACTCTCTATAAAATGTGATCCATTTTGGGGAGAGGGTAATTGTCTTTCAGTGATACTTTATTGAGGTTTCTAAGATCCACACAGAGTTTGATATCACTAGTTTTCTTTCTAGTTCGCACTAAGTTTGATACCCAATCAAAAAATCTGATTGGTGCAATTATTTTAGCATCATACATCCTTTGAATTTATTTTTCTATCGCAGGTAATAAGACATGATTGATCCTTCTTAGTTTTTGTTTGAAAGGCTTTTGATTTTCTTTTATAGGGATTGTGTGTTCGATGATGTTGGTGTCATAGGATTTAAGGTCCTTGTAACTCCAAGCAAAAACATCCCTAAATTCTTTCAACAACTCAATGTATTTCACCTTTTCAGTTGGAGGTAATGACTTTGAAAGTTTGATCATTTTAGGATTTTCATCAGTGCCTATATTGCATTCCTCAATATCAGATCTTAGTGGTTCAATTTTAGGTTTCCTAGGAACATCATTTGAATCAAATAAATATTCCAGAGGGGTTAATCCCTTTGGTAAGAAGTTATCCTTGAGATTAACCACTTTAGTTTCTTCATTTATTATTTCATCAATCTCCATTAGCTCTAAGTTATCTACATCTGATTTGTTAAATTTAGTAGGGTTAAGTCTATTAATCTTATCATCTTCTATCTTATTTATATCGATATTATCTTTAGTGTTAAGTTCTATGGATGTATCAATATCTATGTTATTATTTACAAATTATTCTTCTGAAAGTAAAAAGTTATTTATCTCTTTATCATTAGTAAATATTTGCCAGTTCTTCAAATTATTTGGAATTGCAGTTCTGTGTCTAACTTCAGCAATGTGTTGATAGTTAGGATGGAAGGGTAATTGACAAGTGCTGGCAAACATTGCTAAACTATGGGCTTGTATGTTATGTTTCCTAGGGATGACTGCAAGCTTTGTTTCTAAGAAAGTGTTAAGTATTTCTACAATAGTTTCTCTATAGCAACTTAATCTAGGGTATTTAGTCATATATACAACATCAATCTGTTTTACAATTAATTCAGAGTCCCCCATAACAAAAACTCTTTTAGCACCTGGATTCCTAACTAACTTAAGACCTAAAATTAATGCTTCATATTCAGCTATATTATTTGTACATTTAAAATTCAATCTATATGCATGGCCTTCTGAGCAATTGTTTTGAAAGTTATATATCCACACTCCTGCTCCTTCTCCTAACCTATTTACAGATCCATCAAATTCTAAGTGCCATAATATCTCATGATCATAATTTTCACTATCTGGAGGAATAAAATTTTCAACATTCACATCAAGTAGAGCTTCTTGTTCATTGAATAGCTATGTAGTATGATTAGTCTCATTTTGTGTGGAAACTGCAATTTCTTTTGGTTCTGTATCAATACTGTCTAAAAGTGTTTCTTGAGTTTGATCAGCATTATACAAAATAAAAGAATCAATATCTGAGTGTATGGAGCAGATGAGAAAGTTTTGAGGCCAATCCTGGCTACTTACCATATATTTCATTAAGGTTTCTCAGTATAGTTTCTTAGGTTGTCCAAAAAGAGATATTTTTGCATAAGACATATCTAGTTGAAGAGATCCCTAAAGTTTGGCTCCCCATGATCTGGATAACAACATGCCATACTTTGGTGGGATGTTAGCAACTACAATGTCCATAAGGATGCTTTTGGTAGGATATTGGACTAAAGTAACACATAGGTCTTTAATTAATCCTAGACACTTTACTTGAGTAGAGTCAAATGAGAATAAGTCTTTGTAAGGCCTTGTAATGTCTAGGTTCAACTCTTCCATTACTAATTGGGCATTAAATTGTGAGAGGCCCCAGAATCCAACATTGCATTGTGTAGAATCTTGCCATGGATACTAAGGATTATATAAAAAGGTGGAACTTCTCCTTCTAATGGTTTTCCATTAACATCAGGACCAAATTTAAGTTCTGGTTTATCATCAAACAAGTTAACTGAATCCTCATTTTCAACAATGTTTAAGGTCTAGTTTATCTGAGATTTGTAACTTTCATTCTTGATTATTTTTGTTAAAGGGACTAGAAGCTTCAGCTTTGCTATATTTGCTCCCAAATTAAAAGGAAAAGAGGCTCTTTCTGTTTGAAGGTTTTGAGTTTTAGCAGCAGGTATTTGAGTAGGATTGTTTCTTTTTTCCTTATCGGGGATCTCTTTATGTAGATTTTCAAGTGGAATTGAAGTGGATGGTTGATCAACAAAAGGTTGATCAGGGATTATATCTACAATTGTGGGGCTAGAAGGATTTGGGTTCTACCTAGGGAGAATTTGGAGGATCTTTGAAACAGGGGCTTCTTTTATTTTCTTGGGTTGATTTTGTGTTGTTTTCTTGGTTTGGTCAGGGACATTATCATTCCTTTTACTTCTTAGATTATATTTCTTGTGGACTTAGAAAAAAGCAGAGTCATATCCTTGTTTATAATCAAATGATTCACCAGACTATACCTGTAATTGCTGCAGCATATACAGTTCCTACTCATCTTAGGTTAGAAAAATAGTGTCTTCATCATTTACTCCCATTATGTTAATTTGTGTATCATGCTTTGGACTTTCTCGATTGGATGTCTCTACATAATTTTCTTAAAAAGGAGGCCTTATGTTCTGATTTGGTTCATTTTTCCTTGTGTTTTGGTCATTTCTAAAATTTGGGTTTCTAATTGGAGGTGCTTGTTGGTTATCCCATTGGGGTTTCCTTTCCATCTTACCTATTCTTTCTGTTATCACTGTAAAAGGTTTTAAAAAGATTTGGATAGCTCGCATGGTTCCAAAGTTTTTATGTTAAACATGGTCAAGTCATTTTTATGTTTTTAGAGTCTAAGTCATAGGGTTAGAGTCTCATTTCCATCATCAAATAAAGTTCAACAACCTTGTTTGGCCCCTTATGGATCCCATGTCATGTTTAAAGTTTCATGTGTCTGGTCATTTCAAACTTTTGAACGCGCTACGAAACTGTCTAGGCGTTTTTGTAGCGCAAAGTCATGAAATTACACTACCTGCGCTATGAAATCGGGGATTCGTAGTTAGGTGTTTTCGTAGTGCAAAACCCTGAATTTACACTGGATGTGCTACAAAATCGGGGATTTGTGTTCAATCATGTCTAGCTGTCAAATCCACTAGAATCCGTTAGATTTTCATCATCAGGTGTCAGTCCATGAACCTTACCACTCACATGCAACCATTCATATCCATCATTAGATTCGTTAGGGGTCATTTGTCCACAGTCATTTCAAATTTCAAAAAAGGAAAGGGTTAGTTGATCTTGGTCATATCCGTGTTGATCTTGGTCATATTCATGCAATAGACACTTGTTGTTGTTCTTAAGTTCGAAGTAAACAAGCTCGAGGTGAGTAGAGATCAGAATTCTTTTGCAGGTTTCAAGTGAGATAGCTGTTCATCAAAATCAAGCGAGGCAACTCTTCAATTAAGCAAGGCAGTTTTCTCCAAGTTTTTCTATCTACAATGATTCCAAAGGAGAAATGTCAGAAGAAAGAAAGAATCATAGGTCAGGCCGATGTCTGAGAACTGAACCTGAAGGCTTAGATGCTCTCACAATGGATAAAACTGTGGAAGAAGCCTTTAAAAAAGTAGGTTGTTGGTGGTTCTGTGAGAAACTACAGGGAGGACACAACCAGGTCACCAAGGAATTTGCTCTAAATTTCACAGGTTTACATACAAATATTGGAGTGTTAGAATTGCCAATTTCTCCTGAAGTGATATCTTTAGTCACAGAAATTCCTAAAGGTCAGGAAAAGTGGTTAAGAATTTCAAGTTTGAAATGGCACCCTGCAAGATATTCCTGAAGCCAGAGTTTATAGACAGATTTAAGTAAAGCAGTGCCAAGGGGTTATGTCAAAGATTCATTTTCCAACTTACTCTCATGCATACAAAGGTACTTCACCTGTGAAGGAAGATACCATAAGGTGTATTCTTATCATTTCAAGCTCCTATTGCATTTCACTGGGATAATATCTCTAGATTTACCTTTCTTTTTGTTTCGGAGCTTAAGCAAGATGTCTAATAAAATACAGTTGAAGAAAGAGGCATGTGAAACATCCTTGTTCCATCATGGCTTAATTAAATTAATGATCTTGCATGAACTTCAGAAGGTAGATAGAGAGTGGTCTTCATTTCTCTTTATCTCTGGTTTTAGAGCTGAAATAGGACTTAGCCCTAGGGCTAAGGAAATATCATCACCAGTGATTAGCCACCATGCATAAGAAAGGTCAAGCAGGTTTGTTAAATTGAAGGCCAATTTTTTTTTTAAAGAGCCAGTGACTAGAATAGTATTGGCTATTCAAGATACTCCTCAGCAGTAATAGAAGAAGAAAGTTCAGATTAAGGAAGCATCACAAGAGCAGTCCATTGGTGAAACAGTCCAGAGAAGGGTAACTAGAAGCCAAATAGCCAAAGAAAAGGGTAAAACAATGGTCACTGATGAAAGCCCAACCTCAAAGGGAAATTTGAATGATCTTCTCCAGGCAATTGACATTGAGGAGTCCCCTCTGGTCCAAGCAGACTTCATTGAATTAGTCCTCCAAAAAGTTACAGTTTGATGATCAGGTTTCAGAGTTTGTTTTTAAGCCTAGAAGACCTATGACTAGGCAGTCCAAAAGGTTACAGGAGGTAGAGCCGAAGGTGAGTGAGATAGGGGAGATATCAGGATTCTGTGAAGAGCCCGTAGCTCTAGTAGTGCAACCATCACTCGTGCACGAAGATGACAGAAACAGAGCAGTTGATACTCAAGAAGAAGAAAATAACTTTGAGGAAGTCAAGAAGAAATTAAAGCTTGCCAATCTTGAGATTGCTCAACTTAAGAAAAGGGCAAGGAAACATGCAATTGAAAAAGCCAATTTCAAAAGAATAAAGGCCATGTGGGAAGATGGAAAAGTTCCAAAACCTGAAGTAGTTGGCAGAGATGCTCAATACTTCACCTGGACTATCCCTGCAATCAAGGAAGCAAGGTACATCAGAATGATCAATGACAGACTAAGAACTAATATCAGGGTGATGAAAAGACAAATTGAAGACCTAGAAATTCAGTTGAACAAGTCTGGAGGTCAGCCTCAACACAAATAAACAGGGTAGTAAGTGATGAAACCCTAATACAATTTTGGTTGAAGAAAAAACATTACTTTTTGAAGTTGTTTCATGGATGGGTGATCTCAAGTATATGTGGCATATGTACATGTTGAAACAGCTGTGAAGAATCCTTAAAAAGAAATTTTTTTGGAAAAATCTGTGTAAATTGATTCACACAGCAGTTTCATAGCATGCTACGAAACTGCTGTAGGTGACATGCACAGCAGTTTCGTAGCGCGCTACGAAACTACTGTAGGTGCAGTTTTGTTCTTTTTGGTAAATATTCAAAGGAAGAAAGGGGTTATTTTTGAAGAAGGATGCTGCTGCAGAAATGTAAGGAGATCATTTAAGAAGGTTTAAAGCCTAAGTAAAGAAAAACTCAAGGAATGAAAGATATATGCAAGAACTAAGCCTTGCGCTACAAAAACAACAATTCATTTCGTAGCTCATCCAGTTTGACTTTCTTCAGGCAACTTCAAGGAGTTTAGTTTTGGCACAAGTGTAAGAGCAGGGTTCTATGGCTAAATTCAACATGTGTTATATGATTAAAGGGGCTAGTTTGGTTAGCAGGAGATTCGAGGAACATCATTGAAGACTAAGACTGCACTGCAGGGGACAGTTTCCTAGTTTTCAGGATAGATGAAGGAGAAATTATTGAAGGCCAGCAGCAGGGTTATGGTCATCACCAAGGTCGAAGTTAAGGAGGAGCAACTATCAAATATCGAATTTATTTCCTAGTTTAAGTTGTTACTATCATAATAAGGAGTTGTACTCCTAATTGTATTAGGACTCTAAGACTGTTAGATAACTGCTACTTGTAATTAATAGTTTGTTTTAGGAATGAATAGGTGTCAAGATAGGAAATTCGAATTCCCCTCATGTTGGATCAGGGAATCCAAGATTGTAATGACAAATCTATAAAGGACAAGAGGTGGAATGCCTCAGGGTTGGAAATTTTCAAAAGAAACAGTCATACTGTGTCATTGTGGGAGACTGTGTTTTTATGTTAATACAGAGATTTTGGCTTCACTACTCAGGATTCAGAAGAGAGTTTTAATGTTTGATTTTCTCATGGTTTTCTTCATTTACTCACTTGCAGTGGTATGAACACATGTTACTTAGAATTCATTGACAATGCTCTAACTTCCTTCATGTGTTTATAGACTATGTTCCTTACATTATTTCTCTATTTTTCTGATATTGAAACTCTTTATGCCCTAACTTCCATGTTAAGAAAATCTTGTTGTGATATTGAAACATATTCTTACTCCATAAGCCCAATGGATGTTTATTGATTGTGTTCAACCATTTATACTCTTTCACTTTTTTTTTCCATAGAGTTAGCCATCTAATCTTTAAAGTAAAATTTTTAACCTAATGAGAGAGCCCTCTCAGGTTGAGGAGGCTAAGCCTCAGCCAAAAGTCTGGTTTGAAATAGTTACTCAAAGTCTTCATGATTAGTAGCCTATCAGGGTTGGGTTTTGTGATAACACTTTCCATTAGTATTTCCATGTTTTTGGCCAAGTTATCTATTCTAAGATCAGATGGTGAAGTTTCTTCTTTATCAGTTCTCTTTTCATTTCTAACTCTAGCCCTTTTAGCTAACAAGTTAGCTTCTACACTAACAACTACACTTTTCATTTCTTCTAATGTTGAGGGTTTCTTTCCCTACGCTGGTATGACATATCAATATCAAAACCATCAGGGAAATTTATTAACGTTAAGTCAGTTGGGGGTCTAAGGTTAACTGGGATTGCATTATATATGTTATTCAATCTAGTGTAGTAGTCTTGAACCATTTCATTAGGTCCTCTCTTAATATTCTCATATTCTGAAAGGATTTGTAAAGGATTCTTTTTATTTTCCCACCTATCAATAAACAACCTTTGGAAGTTTGCTAGGTCTGTTATGTGATTGGCAGGAAAGGCTTTAAACCACTTCTTGACATCACCAGTTAAAGATTGGGAAAAGAGTCTCATCTGGACATCGACTTCATCTAATTCATGTAGTTCAAAGAAGTCAGACATCCTATTTACATGTTGCTGGGTAGTGTACTGACCAATAGCATCAAACAAGGGAATCTTACTCTGATAATCTATAGGCATAGCATGAAGTTGGGCAGGTAAAACAAGAGGAGCATATCTGTTTGCCATTGTTGTTGGTTGGGATGGGATAAGTTGTGGGGTTGATATACTTGGAATTAATGCAGTAGTGGATGAAGAACCGGGACTAGTAGGTGGTGAATGAGTAATGATAGGCTGGTGAGGGAGTGAAGGTGTAAATGGTGGTGCATAATGGAGTTTAGAAGGTATTGAAGTCGAAGGGAATAATGGTGAACTCAAAGTAGTGGAGATATGTTCAGAAAACTTAGGGGTAGTAGTGGTATTAATGGATGATTGTGGAGATTTTAGAATGTACTCATCAATTGATTTGTTGCCCTGTTGGACTTCAAGGTCTACAATGAAATCATGATCTAGAACAGTTTTGTATATTTCACTTTCAGACTTTGCTTTAAATAATGAAAGACCAAATTGTTCATCAAAGGGAAGATCTTCTAAAAATAACCACTCATTAGGACATGAATTAGCTTTAACTAAAGGTGTTTGACTAACTGAACTTTCTTCTTTTTTAGTTTTTCTTGAAATCGGGTTGGGATTATCAACTACTAGGGGAGGATTGGGATCTGGATTAGCCCTAGTAAAATGAATCTTCCTAGAAGCCAAAATTTCAAATAATTTTTATTTTTTTTTTGAGATTTTTCAATATAACTTCTAACAAACAAATTTAAGAGGTTCAAAATATAGAATTAAAATTTACTTAAAGCTTTATTAGGACCGAGGAATTGTTGGTTCCCCAGCAGAGTCACCACTATGTTATCACTCAGAATTTTCTCTAGAAGTTATAAGAAGAAAGAAAATGATTGAGGTAACCACAAACCAACTTTTAGGCTTAGGTTCTAGCCAACCTAATTCCAGAGAGGTCTCTCTCTATATGATTTAGCTTTGTTTTGCTCAGATTTTAGGCTAGTTCTTAAGGTTCAAGGGGTTTTTGATTTGTATTGAAGATTGGGTGGTGGGGTTCTTGAAACAGATGGATAGAATGATGTCTCTAAACCATTTGGCATATGGAGTCAAGGGAAGAGCAACAGGACTATATCAAATCATTAAAGGGATTGTTCAAAGGGCAAGATAGCAGAGTAGAGTGTAGGTCTTTAGGCCAAAGGGATGGAAAAGGTTTTAACCAGGGTGAGAGAGCAATTAAGAATTCTCAGACCAGGATTGGAATGAAGAATAGGGGGGTGTTGGGCTCTTAATGGGTCATTATTATTACCACTTCTTAACATTCATTTCATCTATTTCCACTATTCTTTTATCACATTATTTACCATAATTTATCATATAATTCCATTTCATAATCATTTATGCTCTTGTGGATAAATAATATCTGATCTCATTTATTTTTAATAATTAATGATTATTATGCATGATTTTGGTTTATTAATTTGTTATAACCTCACTCATGATTTTAGCCTCCAAGATCTCTTTGATATTGCGGATTTGATCTTCAACAGATAATTAGATATTCCAACTCAGGAATTTGCTGGCATAAGAAGCGACCCTTTTGCATTGGAATTTTTGGGCCAATGAAAGAAAATATAGAAAATCCAAGACATGGGTTTTTTTCAGAATGGACCAATTTAGTTACCCATTGAGCCATTTTTAGAAATTCGATTTGTATTGGGAGAAACACAAGGTTCTTCAAAGGACATATTTGCAGATTTGCTAGTGCAGTGATTTTCCAGAATTGCCCAAATTGTAATAACCAAATTCGACTTGTTCCAGCTGAATCATGATGGACAGATCTCTCAGATCTCATCTTGAATATTGAGATCAGTTTGTTGTAACTTTGCTTTGGATGTTTGTATATCTAAAAGACACAATTCAGAGAGAAAGTGGGCTAGCTGATGTAAGAATTGAGCTTTGTAACAGTGGAGCTCTTGTTAATGAAATTTCCAAACTTCTGATATCTTTCTCAATATGTGAGTTGAGCATAGCCCTGACCAGGGAGTTGGGCCAACTCTTATGATTAGGTGCTGTGCGTGTGCCCTTTTTATGTATATTGTTTTACTTTTTGTATTTTCTTTATTGATGTTATAGAATTCCATAGGTTTTTGTGAATGTTTTTCTTTCTGCAATTTAATTTCCATTAATGTTACAACAATGTTTTGATTTCTTAATCAAGAACCCTTAATTGATGTAGATTGTAACCTTGCCCCTACATATACTTTGCGAGTTACCTTGAAAAGAGTACGCACCCGGATTGATAAATTAATGTACGAAATGGGATTGAATAATTTGTTCATACTCGAACACCAACATTTTGGCGCTGCTGCCGGGGAAGGCTAACAAGGTGCAAGTCACAATCTGTATCGGCCAGAGGGTCAATCTCTCATCCTGGGGAGGGAATCGTCCATTGACACCCTGCTCCAGGTCCTGACGTAATTAATTTTCTTGCATTTTTGCTTGTTTTTATTTTATTTAAATACAACCTTCAAAAATCAAAGTATAAGCATTTGGAAAAAGAGATCTTAAAAAAACTCATTCTTAAAGGGATCAAAGATGAAATTTTAGAAATCTTAAATCTGATAGGAAAATGTGACGTTTTTTAGCTATCATATGATGATGTTTGTGATTTATGCATAAGGTATTCAAGAGGAATATCCAAGGCTGGTAAGAATTCTAGAGAATTTTCTTCTTTCCTTTCCAAATCTGCTACAAGAACAGGAGATATAAGAGATGAAATTAGTGATTTATTTGAACATTTTAAAGTTGATTTTATTAGCTCTCGAGATTCACAATTTCATGTTTTACACGTTAAGAAAAGTCAAGCAGAATTTGAAGAAGTGATTTTTCCTCAATGCCAAAAGGAGCATCCCATGGATAGTTTTTCTTTCTTACCTGGGCTGAAAACAACATTTCCAAGAGATGGAGAAGTTGCAACAATTTCACAACCATGGAAAACTTGGCCTACATGTATGTTTCAAAACACTTCCTCTCCATTGTCTTACTTGCATAATCTATTATGGAATACTCATGTGCTAGGGCAGCCATGCCAATCTCAATATAACCCCCATCAATATTTTCCACAAGTTTGGCATGGTTCATCCTATGATTACATGACTACTCTCCCTCATCTTGTAGCACAAAAATATCATCCATATTCTTTTCCATATTTTCAAGAACACCTTGCTTGCATATCAAAATCATCCACACATCCCAATCAACTACATCATCAAAATCCTCCATGCCCTACACAATATCCTGCTCAACTCATTCCACACCCTCACCGTAATAAACCAATACAACAGGCTTACAATGTTGAATTGCAAAATTTACCTACCCTTCCCACCCAACCTATCTCACATACACAATTGCAGAAAACTTATATCGAGATTGGAAATGTTTCAAATCCAAAAATTGTAGAAGAAAAGGAGGTTTCTTCTAGTCTGCGTCAACAAGTTGTTTTAGAAACTCAAGAACTTCATGATATGACAACTATGGGAAATCAAGAAAGTAAAGAATATATTGAAGATTGGTTTCACTTCATTAGTTGTTTGTAGCGTCACTCCATACTTCAGCAATTTTTGACATCATATTTTCAAGGGAAGTTGGTCTCTCATACCCTAGTATTTATTGACAGACATTTCTCAAATTTGGGTGTGTATACACTTGAGGCCTTATTTCTAAAATGGCTCCATTGGAAGTACTCTTATACGTAATTATGCTTTACTTTTCAAGCTAGAATAGGTTAGTTTAGAAAATAGAATAAATAAATATATAAATAATTTTTGTTATATGTAGAACAAGTTGTGTTTGCTGCAACTTGCTGAGTATATCAATATCAATGGTAAATATTTGAATTTAATTGTGTATGTAGATGTATTATATTGAAAGAAAAAATTATTTCTACAAACACTCATCATCATTTTGAAAAAAAACATAAAAAAAAATAATCATATCTTAAGGCGTGTGGGCTTGATAAAACCACTGAAATCATAGTGGGTACAGTCATGTTTTGAGGAACAAAATGGGAATATTTTCGAAACCTATTTATATCCTAAGTATCCCTTTATTTATAATTTCTAATCCATTTTGAATCACTCAATTTGGATTTGAAATGAAAAAGTTATTACTAAAACATTAACAGTATGTCGAGTAGGCAGCTTAGGAACAAAGTTGGGATAGTCCATTTTTGGAGGCCTAAATGACTAGATTTTTGAAACCCGTTTCTTTGGTATATCACCCTACTAATCTAGTTTACAATGAAATTTGAATCACCCTATTTTGATATAGTATGAGAAAGTTATGACCACAATACTAATTGTCTATTGTAAATCAGCACCTTTAAAACTCTGTTTTCCCGACTGTTCCTTCGCACATATGACCCATCAATTCTTCATGATTTCAAAACATGTTTATATTGGATATATTCACATGAATATACCTTAATCTACAATTTTAATCAGTTCAATCCATCATTAAACGAGAACGTTATGCTTAAAATATCAACTGTTGGTCTAAGTTGGGAAATCGAAAATGACTCTGTTATTCAGGTTTTTCTATGTAAATTTGACATATCATATTATGGAATTTTTAAAACCTGTTTCAATTGGAGATATCCCCATTAATTCAAATTCATTTGGCTTTTGAATCATGCAAATTGGACGAAAAACAAAGAAGTTATGATTAAAATACTGTTGGTTAGTATGGTTGGCCACCGCTGTCCCGCAGGTAATAAATTAACTCTACTTTGTTATTTTTTTCCATGGATTTGTTTTACAGAGTAGCTATTTGTTAGATTTTTTTT
This sequence comes from Pinus tabuliformis, assembly GCA_031772625.1. Taxonomy (NCBI): domain Eukaryota; kingdom Viridiplantae; phylum Streptophyta; class Pinopsida; order Pinales; family Pinaceae; genus Pinus; species Pinus tabuliformis. The sequence goes on from CM062813.1 coordinate 909,150,705, forward strand.
CATATTTATTGGATTTAGAGAGCCCGATCACCTCTCTTCTTCCACAATTACATGTTTTATTACAGGTAGACACTCGTTTTTTGCAAGTCCGAGGAGAAGGAGGTCAATTTGTTTTTGAACAGGTGATTATTGAAGGCAGTGATAATGAAATAATAGATTTTCATCCAAGAATCTATTAAGAAATATAATATTATATAATTTTGATTCTTTCAAGGTGCCATGGAAATTGATCATAAGAGTTTGTTACAAATTATTCCTGTTATTTCTCACCAACAACATGAAGACTTTTTCATTACCTAATGGATTCATAACAGGAGAAATGGAGAATTGATTTTCATTTGAAGATCAAAGTCATTTTCACCAAAACATTTTTCCATTCATTTACCATTGACAGATTGACAGATTGTTGTTTCGTGAAACAGATTGATATTCTCTTAGGAAACAACATTGTTGTAGTCAAAATCATAGCCGTTGCAACTTGAAATATTTATTTATTTACTATTTTTCAATAAAATTTTTGTTTCTTTTCTTATTTATTTTATGATGTTGTTTTCTCAAAATAAATGAAGGAAGTTCTCGGGGTTTCATGATGTTTCTCCATTTGTTCCTGAGTCTTATCAGTGTATGGTTTTCTCAAATCCATTGGGTGCTATTACACTGCCACTGCTGTTACTCCCACAAATTTTCCAAGTGTTGGATGCTGTTACTCCTTGATTGTCGTTACTCCACTAGTGCTGTTACTCCATAATTGTCGTTACTCCACCGGTGCTGTTACTCCGCAACTACCGTTACTCTGCCGGTTTTGTTACTCCACAAATGTCGTTACTTCACCAGTGTCGTTACTCCACAATTGTCGTTACTCCGTTGGTGTCGTTACTCTGCAACTACTATTACTCTCCTGGTGTCGTTACTCCGCAACTGTCATTACTCCGCCGGTGCCATTACTCTGCAACTGCCGTTACTCCACTAGTGCCACTCCACAATTGTCATTACTCCGCCTGTTCTGTTACTTTGCAACTACCATTACTCTGCCGGTGCCGTTAATCCACAACTACCGTTATTCCACAACTGTCATTACTCCGCCAGTGCCTTTACCCCGCAACTGCCGTTACTTCGTCGGTGTTGTTACTTCGCTGTTGTTGTTACTCCGTCAGTGCTGCTACTCCATGGTGAAATATTTTCTAAGTACCCAATGTTGTTACTCTACACATGTTGATACTCTGCCAAGGTAAGTCTTCAGGTACATCCCTAATAAACTCTGTGTATTTGATTGATATTTCAATTATGACCGAGGACAGCCATATCTTTGTTGGGGGGAGGTATTGCATTTGATAGAAAATGTATTATATTTAATATCAATGATGTCATGTTATCATTTTTATTAAAATTTCACTCAACTCGTACATCTCGCGATTATTGCCACCATAATCCATAACAATCTATAACCCCCACTTATCCACACACATTGGAACTTGAATCATGCACAACGACATTAACTTGGTGAATGGGGAGATACATTTAATTGTCTAGGTCCTCTTTCACATAGTGATTGGGTAGTCAATTTATCTTTGTTTATCATAAACATAATTTTATTTTTTTAAGGAATAATTATGAAAAGATGATTTCATCATGGAAACTTTCAACTTTCCTAATTTGTCAAGTCCCTAGTTTTGTAAAATTTATGATGATGACCACAAAATTGTACTTAAATCTTTCCATCACTATCTAATGAATTATTGCTCAAACCCCAATCTTAACAAAGCAAAATATATTTATCAACAATCATTTGAAGGTTATTAGTATTTGAGAGGAAAAATTACCCGAGTTGAAAATAGTTACTATAAAACATTTTACGCCATCCCTAGCTCTTAAGGAGCTAGCGTGCCACCCCATCTATTAAGTGATCTTTTGTTGATTAACAATAACCATAGTTAAATTTTAAATATAAATATTCAACTAGAGGATAGGAGGTCTCATCACGAGCCGACCTACCATGATCATAGGTCCTAATAGAGTGACATTACCACTACTGGTCACCAAGCTAGGGTAATGGCCTTTGGTCATAAAACTGAAGGACAAGAGGTCTCATCACAAGCCGACTTGTTCACTTTTGTTAGTTCCCATGAATGACATTGTTATTAACTAGTTACCAAGCTAGAATAATGATCTTCAATAGACATCTAAGTAAATTGAAATGATTTTGTAACTATGTACTTATTTCTAATAGATGGGACACTGGCATCTCAATGGGTTAAAAAGGCATCCCTGTCAGGGCTATGGACACCTGTTGGTAACAGTGGCCATGCCTATGGTATAGAGGTTAATTCAATACTATGATATACTTGGTCACCTTGTTTTCTCAAAACTAAATACCGATAATGCCACTGTGGCATATATAAGGTTTGCTAGAACTCATGGTTCATGGGGTAGTATTTAATCAATTCTTAGATAATGGTGGTTATGGTTTATATCTATTATTGAGTTATCAATATTTACTTTACATGTTAGGGATGAAACTTTTAGGATATTTGATATTTGACATTTGACATTTTGTATCATCTAATCTATCATTCCTTTATTCTACAAGTTTCATATCTTTAACCAAAGATAATTGCTTTACCCAATCAATCTCTATTTAATCCTAGCTTAACAACTCTACTATTATTTTGGGGAAGGATGAAGAGGCCTAATTCTGATTTTGAATCCTGATGAATTACTGATTGAGGATACTCATGAGATGTGCTATAAAAATCTTGATGACAGGGAAACTAATCAGTTTGGGGGAAGGAAATCCTGCTACACTTTTTGATTACTTTCTTTGAGCTTGCATGGCTTCCACCTTTCACATCACTTACACAAGCTCAACCTACATTAGCTTCAACAATGTTAATCCATAGATGTCATTCCACGTTATTTTGTTGAAAGCAACAATTGAGGTGAAATAACATGAGTGTTTGATTTATTAAAAGTTTAGGAGAATATCATAAACAACCACTGAGCATTATTCACTCATTTTTCAAACAATTATTTAGCCTACTTTATACAGAGGCATTGGGTTGCATGTGGACATGCAACATATTCAGTTTGGGGGAATGTTGGGCTCTTAATTGGTCATTATTATTACCACTTCTTAACATTCATTTCATCTATTTCCACTATTCTTTTATCACATTATTTACCATAATTTATTATATAATTCCATTTCATAATCATTTATGCTCTTGTGGATAAATAATATCTGATTTCATTTATTTTTAATAATTAATGATTACTATGCATGATTTTGGTTTGTTCATTTGTTATAACCTCACTCATGATTTTAGCCTCCAAGATCTCTTTCAGATTGCAGATTTGGTCTTCAATAGATAATTAGATATTCCAACTCAGGAATTCGCTGGAATAAGAAGTGACTGTTTTGCGTTGGATGTTTTGGAGAAATAAAAGTGAATCTAGAAAATCCAAGACATGGGTTTTGTTCAGAACGGAACAAATTAGTTACCCGATGAGCTTTTTTCAGAAATTTGATTTGTATTGGCAGAAACGCAAGGTTCTTCGAAGGACATATTTGCAGATTTACTGTTGCGGCTGTTTTCCAGATTGCCCAAATTGTAATAACCAAATTCGACTTGTTCCAGTTGAATCATGATGGAAAGATCTCTCAGATCTCATATTGAATATTGAGATCAGTTAGTTGTAAATTTCATTTGGATGTTTGTATATTTAAAAGACACAATTCAGAGAGAAAGGGGGCTAGCTGATGTAAGAATTGAGCTTTGTAACAGTGGAACTCTTGTTAATGAAATTTCCAAACTTTTGATATCTTTCTCAATATGTGAGTTGAGCACGGCCCTGACCAGGGAGTTGGGCCCACTCTTCTGAACAAGTGCTATGCGTGTACCTTTTTTATGTATATTTTTTTACTTGTTGTATTTTCTTTATTGATGTTACAGAATTCCATAGGTTTTTGTGATTGCTTTTCTTTCTGCAATTTAATTTCCATTAATGTTAAAACGATGCTTTGATTTCTTAATCGCAAACCCTTGATTGATGTATATTGTAACCTTTCTCCTGCATATACTTTTCACGTTACCTTGAAAAGAGTATGCACCCAGATTGATAAATTAATGTAGGAAACGAGATTGAATAATTTGTTCATACTCGGACACCAACAGGGGGTAATCAGAAACAAAGGGAAATTAGGAATCCTTTGCTATAGATTAAAAAAACAACCCGAACTAAGGAGTAGTTAATAATTCCTTAACTTAGATTATCTGTAGAAAACATATATTTGCCTAACTGTTATAGCAAAGTGTAATTAAACAAATTCTGATATAATACTTCTAGTTATGGCATTCAGATTTAGATCAACAATATGAAAACTTCAAGAGATAACAACAACATAAGAAAATACTTGTCTACACTTCACTCTGCACATGAATCCTTTGAAATATCTGGTATTTATTCATCAATCCAGCTTGCTGGCTCAGTGAATGCTCTAATGGATTAAAAGTATTTCGATCAAGAAATCTATAGAAATGTCTAAGAATCCACACTACATACTTCGATTTGTGAAGTATTTATACTAAAGTGTTATTACAAATATCTCAAACTGATTTGAGATTTAATCTAGGAAATAAAAATATCTTGCCACAGGAAGATAAAGGCAGCTAATGAATTGTTTCATGCTGTCCCTTTTATTGTGGTACTACTGGCTTTTATTGTTGGATTTGTAGCTCTTTATGCTCTTTACTGTTTGAATCATTTATGCTGGAGGCTTTATTCACTTCTATCTTTCATCAGATACTCTCTGACTCTGATACTCTTTCACTCTGATGACCTGTCTTTATCCTTCACTGTCTCTTTCCTTTTTGTTGTTCAATTTTAAATTTTACTGTGTATTTCAATAGTGAGTTCCTTTGTTTTTCGTGTGTTAGCATTGGGAAGTGGATATTTGATCAAGTCTCAGTATGTTTATTCATTTGTCTTATAACTTCATCTCTGGTCTGGTTCCTCTGTTTTGACTGTCAATGGTCTGTATAGGTGTCCTCTTCTCGACTTTGTGTGTAACTGTCTTCATATTCTATTCCTTGTGTAATGGTCTTCTTCTTCTGAATGTATGCTTTTAACAGGTTTCTTGGTCGAGTCTTGGAGTAAACAAGTTTTGCAACTAGTATCAGAACTGTTTATCCAAGCTCTAGCTTCATTTGATAACCTGAAAAATTCAATAATAATTAAGAAAGCACCAGTCTGCATGGAAAGCGATTGATGGCTTCATTTGCACAGGGATTCTTGGGGAAGGGGTCTTGGTAGTGTTTTGGGTTTATATAGTTAAAATGAGCGAAAGGCTTGAAAACACGAGTTTTCCAAGGTTTTAGAACTTAACGAGTAAACTCTTGAAAATGGCACGAAGTTTCATATTCACGGAGGATGGGAAGTTTATCGGAATGGCGGGGAAGTGCTCTCAGGAGTCGTCGCACCACTTTTATGGCGTGGGCGGTTTTTAGGAGGGGTCACCTGATCTAGGTTGGGGCTTGACACGTAGCCATCAGGGGTTGGGGGAAAACCGCCTTATCGTGGGTAAAGGCAGTCCATCGGGCGCAACCGATATAGCTCTGGGCCATTGGATCTGAGTGATTTTGATCTGACGGTAGTGAGGCAGAAGAGCTACGCAGAGGAAATGAACGGGAGTTGAAAGGGGGGGCCAGGGGTTTAATCACGATGGTTTGAAATTAGTTTAGGCTTAAATCCTGGGTTAAGTGATTGGGTTGGGCTTAATTGTGAGATTAGGGAATCGGGTGAGGTTAATAACGGGGTTAACTTAAGTTTACTGGGATTAGGTAAACTAAGTGAAGTTGTATCGGGATATGGGTATTCATATAGTTTTTATTTAAAACTAAGGGCTGGGGTATTTTAATTAGGAATTTAGTTTATTTATGGGAAAAAGGGTTATAATGGGATTATATAATAATATGAAAAGAGTGGAGTGAGGTTCTTTCCTAAGTCAAAAGGGTAAAAGGCATGCGATTATGCATTTAGCTTCATACTTAGGATAAAAGTCTTTTAGTGGGTTTTTGAGCGGAGAGGGATTTGTATGGGGGATTTTCACTTTTTCTTAGGTAAATGGTGTTTAATCTTAGGAAAAAGGGGTTTTCCTTCGAGTAATGAAGGGAAATGGATTGTATGAAGGGGGAATGTTTTTATGAAGGGGATTCTAGCACATGAGTCCATAACTCATTAAGCCAAGAGTCCAGTCCCACCAAAAGTCAGAGAAATGCTCTGAGCCTCTTTGACTTGTAGGATTAAAAGTACTTAGAACATACTTGTGGATAGGAAATTAGTAAGTAAAGGGGAAAAGTGAATGAGGGGGAGTTAATCATATGAACTTGTAAATTTTTGTCTTTGCCTTCATAGTTGACCATACATGTTGAAAGATGTATCTAAGCATGATGCATGTTGTTTGGTCCAAGTAACTTTGTAATTCAACAACCTTTCTTCTACTTACCCATTTCTTACCTCTAACATATTTTCTTCATTTCTTAGGGTGAATTTAGGCTAGCAAACCCTTATTCATCTATTTTTCTTTCATAAACAAAACTATTTAATTCTAACCTTATATCATCCAAGGGCTTAGATTAAGCTTATGAGTTCCTTGTATTTTCTCTACCTAACTATGATCTGCCAATGTTAAACTGTTTGGTCAGATTTTATTCTCTAATCTATAAGCATAAAATTCAAAGCATGGAATAACCAAGATTAAATAGTTTGATTACCATGGATTGTGGCATGAATAACAAGTTGCACACAATCATTATTAAGCATAAAAGTAAATAGTAGTGGCATTTAGAATTGCAAACTTTCATGGTCTTTTTGTTTTTGGGGTTCATATATTTTAATTTTTTTGACCTTCTCTTATTCTTTTTGTCCTTTGATTTATCTTTTAGGAGATACCCTCTTTACATTTTTAAATTTTTATAATATGGAAAACATTTAAAGAAAGCAAAGGTATGTACAATATTACAAGGCTTAACCTTAGTCATTCAAAATTATGACTCCTATTGGTATAGGAACCTAAAACCATCCATGCATGCAATGAGAGTGAAATCAAGTTTGAATTGTGAAGCTAGATCTTCACCTGCTACTGCTACTATCAGCACCTTCTTGATTACTTTCTTCCATGGCTAGTTCTTGGCATAGTGCCCATGTTTGTGACAGTGAAAACACTTGACTTTTTTCAAGTCCATCTTCTTTCTGTCCTCCTCGCCGTGGGAATTATTTCCCTTAGCCTTCTTTTCCTTACTCTGTAACGTAAAATCCTCTTCCACTTCCTTGGAAGAGGTCCCATCTCTAGTGTTGCTCATGATCTCCTCCTGGATCAAATCTGACCACAGTCATTCCCAATCTGGCAGCTTCTCTCGACCATTGACAGAGTCCTAGTAACTATGCCAACTCTCTGGGAGTCCAAGTAGAGAAAGGCTCACCATATCATCCTTGGAAACCATGATTCCAACACTTCCAAGTTCATCATGACATTGAGTGAACTTGGTCAAGTAGTTTGGAATTGAATCACTTGCCTCCATATTGATTTTTTTGAAGTTTATCTTTCAGTGCCAGCTTCCTTTGTTCACTAATGTTTTGGAAAAGGTCCTTCAATACTTTCCACATGGCATGTGGTGTTTCCTTCCCATGGATACTTGAGACAATGTGGTCTCGAACTCCCTCAAGGATTATCTGCCTCGCCCTTGCCACACACTTCTTCCATTCGGCCAGATTTTGGACATTCGATACTGGTGGCTTAGGAATGTCCTGATCAATGAATTCCTTCAAGCCATTGTCTTCCAACGTAGTGTCCATTCTGTCCTTCCAGGATATATAATTTTCTCTGCCATCCAAGGCATACTCAAGCTGAAAATCGTAGAATGCCATCTGTCGATCTTGATGTATGTATTGAAAATTCGAATTTCACCTGTAACCATAAACTCAAAACTTCGAAATCTCCTCTACTCTACTATTCTTAGCTCTAATACCATGTAGAAAATCCTATAGATTCACAAGCTCATGCAATTTACTAAATCAAAAGATAAGAATCTACTTCTACTCTTTACAGCGGAAGCACATAAAGATCGAGAAAAATAATAATCAGCAAGAGGAAGATCATCAATGACACATAACACAATAAGTATTCGAGGAAATCCACAGCTCAAAACCCCACTATCTGTATTGCATTAATCAGAAATCCAAGATGATAATACAATGCTTGCTCTCACAAGAACAATCCCAACACTCAGTAAAATCAACCTCCATCTCACAAGCTAGCTCAAGCCAAATCCATGCCTCTTCTCTACTCTCAAAGCCTCCTATTTCCTTGTGAAATTCCTATGGATGGTTAACCCATCTTAAAGGGAAATCAGTGCATCCAAAACTATGCAATCTCTTCAAGGATCAGTTCCTGATTACATGCACTATCAACACAACTCAGACAATTATACAACAAATAGTACACTGTCCCTACACTCTAGCCTCAACTGGGCATTTCTTAGAATTAACATGCATGAGTTTCTAATGAGGGAATCTTCAGTTAACTGGAGTAGCACTAGTTGAGTGCATTAGTGCACCAACTGAATGTTAACTCATCATTAGTTCCTCAAACAGTTTGGAACTAGTTCAACTTTACTTAACTTAGTAAATTGAGTTAACTAATTACAACTCATACTTAACTCATCCCGGACCCCTATAATATAGGGAGAACATATACATGACTTCATAAAGACTTCCAAGTCGAAATTCCTCAGTTAACTAAGTCAACTCACTCTAGTTGACTATTACAAGTTCCTATAAGAATAAAATTCAATACTAATTATTAGTATAATTTAAGGAAAAATTAAACTGGAATTTCTGGATTCTATTTTTATCATTTCTTGTTGCTATTTTCAAGATTGAGCACTGATTTGGTGTTGAATTGGCTCAGGTACTCTGCTCCATGATGCGTTGACCTCTACTTTGACCTTCCTCCACCAAATGTATATTTTTCGTGTAGCAAACTTGGTTTTCCCATTTTTCTCAAATGGTAAATTAGATTCTCCTGAAATTTTCTGAGATTGTTACCATTAATATTATGCATCTTCCCAAAAAATATCCCAGCCAATGGGTGCACATATTTTGAGAAAATTGAGGAATGGCCGTAGGTGAAAGTGACCCATTTCTTGAAACATATACAGTGGAATTTCTTGAAATTTCATGTATTTATTTACCCTACTTAATGAATTTACCATAACAATTTCAAGACCAACAGATGCATGGTTTGCAAGATATGGTCAAATCAATTTCTTCCCCATTTCCCTTTCACGTTGCCCAATGTTGCAACCAAAACATATTCCACATACTCATTTTAATTCCAAATTGAGTGTTTCAAAAGGTAAATGGTGTTTTTTTACCATTTTTAATGCCTCATGCCTTCAGAATCCCATTTTGATGAAGAAAAGTCAGTGTTGTGCAAAAATATCGAAACTAGCCTAATTTCTCCATAATGGTGAAAAATTAAAATATTCCTGAAAATCTTTTTGAAAAGTACTGGAAAATTGCACTTTATTCGAATTGTATCTCTGTCTTATGCAATTTACCGTATTCTAATAAATCCCAGAAGCTCAAATGTTTTTTATTTCTACTCCAATCTCTTGCAATATTTGTGCCAAAACTGCCTCTAAAACAAGCTGCTACAAGAAACCAATAAAATACACTGCTGCAAGTTGTTGTTGATTCCATAAAACCATTAGCCTTCATCCAAAACCAAAATTCATGGTACAATTCTGATCATGCGAATGAATGTGCCGAAGTTGAGCATGCGAAGAAATCATTGGATTATCGATCATTAACGAAAATCGTTAACCAATGCGAAACAACTCACCAATAATGTAAAAGAGTGTTAAGGTACTTGAGTGCATCTTGACACGGACGAATAAATGTGTTGAAGTCGAGTCACTTGCATGATCTAACAATCAAGAGACATTGTTGTATTCCCATTGTTGTCAACGAGAAGGTTTTTCATTGATGTATGCAATTTCCAAGGCACTCCAAATAATCTCTTATCTTGATCCCAGATAAGGTGTTGAGGTCGATGGGACAAGATTTGTTGGAAGGTGGGACTTAAGGAATCCCAAATCAGCCATATCAAGCATAGAAACAAAAATTATCTCAATAACCATAAAAAATATTGAAACCATCATAAAATTTCAGAACTTATTGTGAACGTTTCTCGCCAGTTGCCTAGTTTTCAAGCAAATCTCATGTCTAGTTACGCCAACAAGATGGTTTTCACAATAGGAATTATTTTTATCTTTACTTTTTTTATTTTTTATATGTCCTACTCTACTTGAAAAATAAATCTTGTTCAAGTATATGAATACTTCCAATGGAACCATGTGCATAACAAGATGATAGATAAATGCATATGCACGTTTGAAATATAGTCTTTGATATATACCAATATATGAGAGACCAACTGTCTTGATTGAGATGATGTCAAAAGACACTAAATAATTGAATACTGGGATCCAATGACTCTCTTGAACCAAGATTCAATGTAATATTGTCTTCCTTGGCTTCCTGCTATTATGCGATGCAAGTCTTCAGAGATGTGATCTCCATTCATAGAATTTGGTGATAGGCATGAAAGAAAATTTTCAATCTCAGGTTCCAAAAACTACTCTTTATTAGCAAGTATCCATGATTCTTGGACCTTATCTGAATCTTCTTCTTCTAGTTGTTGTTCTTCATGTCCTTTGCCTCGATTTCAATTCATGTTGTAGGGTTATTGGTGTTGTTGGTTAGAAACTGAAAGAAAGCTTCAAGAGTTTTGAGTTTTTGAATAACTCAACATCCTGTGAATTCCACTTTGCTTTGACTTGAATATTTTCATTTCATATCCTCATATATGAATTTTAAATATTAACTTTGAAAATCCTTCATCCATGGAGTTGACCCCTCAAATCTTCCTAGGACCTGCAAAAACATAACACTTGCCTACAATACAATATTAGAAAATAGAGGAAGAGAGGTGTACAATTTGTCTTCTTCCACGAAATATGTAAAATAATTACAAGAAATGCTTGAAAAACAAGTCCAAATATGATATACAAAGGAGATGCATTTATTTACCCCTTGAGGAATGGTGACCAACCTAGACCTCCTAGTGGTATTTTGTTTGAAAAATATTTCTTTTATGTCCAATTGGAGTGACTCCAAAGTGAAGTTTGAGTGAATTCATATGTCTACTTCTAGTATAAACAAGTTTTCAAATTTTTTTATAATGATATGCAAAAAATGATGAAGAGTACCCTATCTGATAGAGCTGCTTGTGAATTTTTTACTAAACCAACAATCACTATTTGGAGTGTAACGTTTTCGTTAAATATTGGATCGATGTGATTCCACTTGGAGATTAAAGTAGATTTATTTTTTTATATCCAGTAGAAACAAGTTTTTAAAATCCTTAGGTTTTATATCACAAAATTGCTGATGAACAAACCTAAGAGGCAGAGTTTCACTTTGCTGATTTTAAGACATGCAGTCACTAAATGTGGCATAGATTTTTCATTTGACCTCCAAATGGGATGATTCAAATTGTGTCTTGAACTAGACTTGAATATATATCTTCCTTAGAAAAATATTAAAAGGCATATGATTTGGTATGTGAAATATGCCAATGAAAATTCAATACCTAAAATTGTCACCATGCAGATGTTTCGACAAGTAGTTAGTATGTTGAGTATAAAGTTTTCATTGGATGTCAAATTGAGGTGATTCAAATTGATTTGGAAACTATATTCCAAGGGATATCGTCCCTATATATATCATGTAAAAATGTTTCCATTATACCTCTCAAATCAATGCTTTACTAACTCTGTCCTCAAAATTTCTTTTGAAATCTAGTGTTTATTTCAACCATATTTTTTTATATTTGTGATCCAAGTTGAAAAATTTTAATGGGTTTAAAAACTAGATTTCAAGATATTATTTGTTTAAAAAAATGTTTTGAAAATGATCCTATGTGGTTACCCAAAATAGGATTGTTCTTAGTGCATTTTTCCATAAAATCCTTCCAAATGAGTATTGAACAATGATTTGAAAAATTATTCATGAGGGTTTGAACCAAAAGTCTTATTGTGAACTCATTTTACCTATTTATTTATTTATTCTATTCTATCCTACTCTATTGTAGAAAAATAAGTTATTCTCTCAAGTATAATATAATTTCCAATGCATCCATTTGCGTAACAGGATCATAAGTAGACTCATATCCAAGTTTGAAAAATATCCCTTAATGAATGTTTGGACATGAAAAATTAGTTGATCATAAAGATTTGATGCTAATGAATGTTGAAAAATGGAGTGGTGTTGTGGCCTAATGACTAGTTTAAACCAAGTTTTGAAATGATCTTTGTTTGCTTGGCTCTCCTTGATTGTCATATCACAAAGTTCTTCTTGTGAAATTTGTTCAAAATCATGAATGCACAAGGGATCTTGTGATACATATGCTAGATATTTTTCATTTTCTAGCTCTATTGTTTGACCTTCATCGCATGTGATCCATAATTCATTGATCTCCTTACAAATATAACTAGAAGAAGCTTCTAGATTCTCTTCTTGTGGATCCTCTTCATGGATGCTTTATTCCTCCTCTATCCTTTGAAATGAAGATTCATCCCTAGTGACCATTCTAAATTGTGGACAAGGATTTGAGAAGATCCTTGTGGTGGCATACCCTCCTTCTCTAAATGACTTCTTTAACATCATGTTTTGTAGATCTTGTTTTGCAAATGGATTTAGTGAGTTTTTGTTAGTGGTTGGGGTTTTTGTTTTGGGGATCTACCTCCAATTTCTATGTTTAAGAATGAATAACCATAATGGAAAGTGTTTTTTTTAAGAATGCAAAGGGAAAACACTCCTAAGCGCACTTCCCCGATAGCGGTGCCAAAATGTTTGTCAATTTAATTGTCTTAAATTGGTTACATAAATTATCAACCAGAATTGGTAAACTTGTGAAGTGCAAGTGCACTATCTATGCTAGGAGCCTCTTTTTATCAAATCAGTTTATCAATGTGATAATTGAGTTTGTAGAGATTACTTCTAGGATGTTTTCATTTTTATGTTCCAAATTAAATTAGTAAGTTTAAATATAGGATTCGCTCTTACTTATACTGAAATAATGATGTTTCTTATTCTTGTAAAATTACATTGAAGAAAACACTCATATAAACTACCATTCATCTTTAAGAACATAATTTTTGAGCTATGGTTGTTTCAATTATTGCATAAAGTGAGAGATTAAATCAAATACTGAAGACTCATGCTTGAAAATGAAACATTCTAGGAATGAAAATTCATAATGAAACACACTCGTATACTCAAAAGAAATTCACTGATGTGCTGAAAGGAAAATCACTCTTAATTTGAAATGAAGCTACGAAGCATCCTATGATAAAAATAATTACTCTCCAACTATCAATTCAATCTACTTAAGAATGATAATGGAAAAGGATGTGAACGCAATTAGATGATTGTATCAATTGATGAAAGGAAGGCATATAAATGACTATATCTAAGGAAACATGTAAATGACTAAATCTAATGATCAAAGAAAGCATGTAAATGAATGTAATAAAAGACAACTGAAACTACATCAAATGATAATGAAAACATGATAAAAACTACAACAATTGATAATAAGAATGAAATAAAAACATGTAAATGCAAAACCTTCATTGTTTGTAGGGGCCCTCCACAAACAGGTGACATCAAATTTTTAAACAATCAGTTAGCCATGCATTGGAACTTCAAGATGTCTTCTTCATTAACAGAGTAAAATAAATAGAGTTTTCAGAGCAATAGTGTTGCATAGCAAAATTAACCTCCTCTACTTTGTTTCAATGGAGTGTATATATAGGGGTTACAATGTAACTTCATGGAGATTCATATGACTAAATATCAGAACTGAATGGACATCTAATTTCCATGAATTTGATGAAGCATGGTCCATTCCAACCTTTGTTTTCTTGACTATGTGTTTATTGACACATGTGTGCGCACCCTTTGCTCATGCAACCTACAAAATAGGGCTCCAAAGAACCAAAAATGTCTCCCAAAGGGTGATTAATTTGGGTAAACGTCTCACGTGAAACTTAATTGGGCCAGTTATAACCAAAACCCATGCTTTAGTTTTCCGATATTCACTCTCATTTGCTCAAAAAGCGCGTTTTAAGTTGATTGGTAAAAAATATTGTGACTTTCCCTTGATCTTTGCCTTGAGGTCCACATGTACAAGCTGGGTGGAATTTGACCAATCAAAATCCATATTGGAGCTTCTAGAAGCAATGTCCATGTGTCGGATTTAATTCTCGAGTGGTGCTACTACCTCGACCATGGAAGTAACTATGGAAACATGACAAATCTGCAGCAACATGAACTTGCTAAACTGTCATTAGTTAAAACCATGAAAAGTTCTTCTTAATTCATTAAAAATAATGTAAATATTAATAATAAACCATGAAAACATGTGTGTAGGAATTTGGTGTGTTTATGAAGAAATTTGGTTAAAAATTATGACAATGGGTGAATGGAATGATGCGAAAATGAATGGTTTCATCAAAAAAATTATGAAAAATTGGAGGCCCAACAATATTCATGCCAAATTCCTATCTATGCTGCTATGTCTTGCATGATAGATCTGATTTGTACTTCATATTTACGCTGAAAAGAATATTGAATGAGTGCTAGAACCTTTTGAGTTATCATGAAATGTCATCACTCTGTCATGGTCCAGGATCTATTCATGTCTTCATGATAGTTCTTCTTTATGCTTCTTCTTTGCAAGTGGGATTTTGTTTCTTCTCCTTGACATATTCCTTGAGCGCCATCTTGGCATGTTGAGGTGGTATACCTGCAAATGAAGTTCAATTATAAGAAGGCAAGATGGTTCGAAAATCATATGTTATATCCTCACTTTTCTCATGGAAGAAGCTCACTGTGATGGGCCTGTGTTAAAACTAAGAGAGGAAGGCTTGTTGATAATTGTGTAATTGAACTCAGTAGTGAAAAAGGGAGGAAAACAATACTTACTTGAAATTTGTAATTAATTATAAGGAGGGGCTCTTTAGGGGCCAACATAGTGATTAAGTGCAAGAGATAAGGTTGATGAAATTGCTGACTAAAACTGTGTAGTGTGTAGGGGTCAAGGGATAAGGAGGGAGTGATAGAATAGTTGAGCTTCACAGTGAATAAGATAAGGCAACACTATGCACTAGAACTATTCAATGCACAAAAGGAGATAGAACAGAACAAGACATGGTGTAGTGAGGGGTTCTAGTGAGCGCAAGATGCAAGACTAGGAAATACAATTGTGTAATGCATAGTGCTCAAGGGATAGACTCTTATGCTTGCATTGTTGAGGGATGAAGTGGCTCAGAGGTGGAATAACTCTCCACTAGAAATTTACAATGTGCAAAGGGAGGATCATTGGAAAATATTATTGCATAGATGGTTGAGCCAAGCAACAAAAATTCAAGTCACTTTGCTGGGAAGGTTCTCAATGCACTATGAAGGAAAGGGAGCCTATACATTGCACATTTTGTCATTGCAAGGGGATGAAGGAGGTCCTTTCTATCATATAGAAGTGCTCCATGTGTTATAAGAGGAAGAACTAATCAAGGCTCAATGAAGTGACTTAGTACAAGCATGACCATGATTGAGGGTTTAGTGACCATGATTAAGGGTTATTAATGTTCAATCATAGGAGCTGACCTTGAGAAAGATTCAGTGGAAAAGTCTGGGAGGGATATTTTTCACCAATGAACCTCATGGATAGGAAGTTCTCATCAACTAGTGAAATATTAATTATTTCATAACTTGCACCTAATAGGAGGACCAAGAAGAGCTCCAAAATTATTGAGTGTCGAGCTAGTAGAGTAAGAGAGAAAAAAGCATCTGAACAAGACTCAAACATAGATAAAAAAATTAATTCCATCAATACAAGCTAGGGTAATGTACAGGACATGTGATCATAAATAACACCTTGAAAAAATAGCAAAGTGACACTTATTTCTAATTGTGACAATTGATATGTAGCATTGCAACACTTAGAACACAAGTTACAAGAAAAGTGTCGAATGCGACCAAAAAGTGTGCTAAACTATGGGAATGTGTCTAGTTCATGTTCTAATGATATATGGGACCATATATTGTAGAAAAGTGTGCTATAGTGTCCTTTTTTGATGCATGAAGGTGCGACATAGGAAAAATTTTAAATAGTTAGAAGTGACACTTATTAAAGTAAGAAAAAAGTGAAAAGGACAGAGATTGGACTTCCACACATTTACATTTTTTCATTTTTGAAAATAAATAATTACATTCCACAACGCGTGGGAAAGTTTATGGACAACATTGGACTATGTGATAATTCTTTGAGAGGTAATGAGTTGGCCACTGTGACAAGACTTCATAGTGATGTATCCATGCCAAGTGCCTCTCCTTGCTACTATGTCTTGCCAGATCTGATTTGTACTTTATCTTCACCCTCCAAAGGTTATTGGATTAGTGTTGGAACCTTATGAGTTATCATGAAATTTCATCACTTTTTCATGGTCTAGGATCTCTTCATGTCTTCATGATAGTTCCTCTTTATGCTTCTTCTATGCAAGTGGCCCTTTGTTTCTTCTCCTTGATGCATTCTTTGAGCACCATCTTACCATATTGAGGTGGCACACTTATCAATCAATTTCACTCATAATAAGGCAAGATCAATCCATAGATCATCAGTTCTATCCCTACTTTGCTCATGGAATAAGATGACTGTGATGGGCTTGTGTGAGATAAGAGAGCAAGGCTTGTTGGGAATTATGTAGTTGAGCTCAACAGTGGCTAAGGGAGGACACGACTACTTACTAGAAATACATAATGCAATATAAGAAGGGTCTCTTCAGGGTCCAGTGCAGTGAGAAAGTGCAAGTGATAGGGTTGTTGAGCTTGCTGATTGAAATTTCATAGTGTGCATGGATCAAGGGAGAAGGAAGGAAATGCTAGTGTATTTGAGCTTCATAGTGATTGAGAGAAGGCCTCACTATGCACTAGAACTATGCAATGTGGAGAAGGATATAGAGAAAAAAAGGCATGGCATGGTGAGGGGTTCCTATCAGCAAAGGAGGCAAGATTAAGCACTGAAATTGCACAATGCATAGTTCTTGAGGGGTAGACTCTTATTCTTGCGTAGTTGAGGGATGAAGTGGATCATAGGTGGATTCACTCTCCAATAGAAATGCACAGTCCATAGAGTGAGGCTCACTAGAAAAGAAAGTTTCACAAATGGCTTAGGCAAGCAAAAAAGAGTCAAGTCACTTTGCTCAGAAGGTTTTCACTACATTGTGAAGGAAAGCATAGCCTATATATTGTGTAGTTTGTAATTGCGGGGGAATGAAGGAAGTCCTTAATTTCATCTATAAGTGCTCCATTTTCTATACAACGCATAATTGATCAAGGCTCAATGAAGTGAGTTGGTATAAGAAACAAGTGTTCAATGACCATTCTTACGGGGTCTCAACGTGCAATCATAGGAGATGACCTTGAGAATGTCATAATGCACAAGTATGGAAGGGAGATATTTCATCAGTGAACTTCATGGATAGGAAGTTCTCATCACCTAGTGAAATATTAATGCTTTCATAACTTGCACCTGATAGGAGGACGAAGAAGAGCTGAAGAATGGCTAATTGTGGGATCAATAGAGGTAGAGAGAGAAAAGCATCCGAATGAGACTCAAACAAATATAACACAAATGAATTCCACTGATACAAGCTAGTGAATGAACAAGACTCACGATAAAAAATCAACCTTAAAACAACGAAAAAGTGACACTTACTTCTAAGTGAGACAATTGAAACATATAATTGCAGCACTTAGACACATGTTATGACAAAAGTGTCGACTGCGACTAGGAAGTGCACTAAAATGTAGGAATGTGTCTTGTTAGTGTCAATCAGTTCAGCCTGTCACGAGTGATCAAATATGCTCTTACAAGGTGTTGTTAGGGTGTCAAGTCAATTTTTTTTCATTTCAGCAAGTCTTCGAATAAAAATTTGGTCACTGGTTATCGTGTCTAGGTCATTGCTACTGCCTTCACTTACTCATGGTCTTCATCACTCATCATTTTCATTATCTTCTTCGAGGTAGCATATCTTCATTTAAATTTCTTGGGTCATGAAATGGTTAAATTCCTCACTTAGGTCATGGTCTAGGGTTTCACTTCATGTGTCATCATGATACCATATGTTGCCAAAAGTATGTCCATCATGTGATTAAGTGGGTAAAGGGAGTTAGCAACTTAGAGAAAGAAAAATAAAGGTAAAGGTAATATTTAATTTCAAATAAGACAATTTTGTAGTACACTACCTCACCTCATCATTTCTCATAGGGACGTGTTTTCTTCAAAATGTGTTTATGACAAAATGGAGAATAATTTTACAAAAGTGAAAGAGGATTTTGTCGATTATAGTCCAAGGACCAAAAACCTCCTTCATTTTATGTATAGGTGTTATGATTTGAAATACATTCCCAAAATACACTTGCCACAGGAGAGTTAATGCACTTCTGGACAGCTTGACTTCGAGATCATTTTTCAGGGGTTTGGAGCAAGTGTTGGAAGTTCTAAAGGATTCTATTGTGTAGCCGACATCCTAAGATTTCCAATGGTACCTTCTGATTATGATTTGGATTAGTGAAAGGTATCCAAAAGTGCTCTACAACTTGGCGCTTCTCTTTTGTCAGAGAAACCCTCCGTTTTTGGCGTGACCTCGGGAAAATCAATTTTTCTCCCTCATGTTTTATCCAAATTACATGCTTGAGGTGTCTATAGTATACTAGACTTCAAGGTATTTCCAACAAACTATCAAGCTCTCAATTTGGAGCCGTTTAAGGCCTCCAAAAGTGGTTTTGAAGATGGCAATGCGCTTCTGTGAATTGCACTGCGCTTTGGAAGTGTGTGTAGGAACACTGTGCTACGCGCAGGACAGAGTGCCCAGAAATCCTTCAAGACTCTCCCAAATCTCAATTTTTCACTTGCAAGCTTGATTTTATTGACTTCTAATTCAAGGGAAAAGTAAGTACAACATCATTATCCCTCTTTTTCTTTTCCAAATTCATCTCGTGTCGATGATTCTTCAAGTTAGGGTTTGTAGTGAAATTTGCATGGGAAATGATAGGGTGAAAATGGCCATCTTAATTTTCGGTTTCTAAAACATGTAAAATGATATCCTACCCCTGAATACATGTTTAAAAAACCATTTTAACCATTCAATGCACCTCAAAGCAAAGTTTCACCGCTCAAAAAGTAAAACCCTAGCTCATTCCTAGAGGTTTTTGGGCATTTTTCATTACAAACCCTGTTTTTCCTCCTTGCAAGCAGATCACTCTTCTTCACTCATTTTCATCAGCTTCCAAATTTCATATCCACCTTTTTCAAACCTTCTCTATCATTTTGTCAAAATCCACCTTCACATCACTTCATTTTCATTCATACCTCACAGTTTATTTTTCATTCAAATTGAGGTGGGGTCATCTAGCAAAATAATGGAGAAGACTCAGCTATCCAAACCTAAAGCGACTAAAGTGTATAAGAAAGGGTAGAGGCTTGTGTTTTCTTCTCACAAAGAGAAAGGGGCCAAGCCTTCTTCATCGACAAATCAAGAATCGACAGTAAAGGATAAAGACACAATATAACATGAGTTTGAACTAATCGATCGAGAGACTGAAGATCAGACCACAAACATGAGACAAACTACCAAGGATAAGGACTGCAAAATCAAGGATTTGGTGATCAATTTGGAAAGGGAAAAGTATGTTATATCATTCCTTGAACAGGAAAACAGTCAACTCAAAGCAAAGGAGTTGATACTAGAAAAGGAAAAAGCTAAGTTAATGCAGCAAGTCGGCAAAGGTAAGGAGATCATAACATCAAGTGAGCCTGAAGAATCAGAGGTGATAGGAAAAAGGAAAATACGAAGAACAAGAGGCCTCAATAAAGCTTTGCAAGAGGAACAAGAACAAATTCTGCTCAATGAGGATCTTGACCTAGAAGATAGGATCGCCCTTGAGGTTCATCAAGGTAAAGAATATTGGCTTAATAGGGTGAATGAACACTTGGAGATGCTACTTGAGAAGGAAAAAAAACACAATCAATTGTTCAGACACATGGCGCATCACTATCAAGCTCAAAACATGATCGCCAATGTCAAGGTAAAACAACTTGAAAACAAGCTCAAGGAGGCCAAAAAATACCAAAAGGATGAGGGAAACTTGGAGATTATTGCTGAAGCATCCATGAAGCTATAAAAAACATATTGTTACACCTTCCCTCCAATTTTGAGCAAATTCTGAGCATTTTGAGTTTTCTGACAAATTTTCGTCTAAGTTTAGAAATTCCACTGGTCCTGAACCACAATGCCTTCACACTGCTCTTTTTCCTTAGGCCTCCATTTGAGGAAAGGTCTACATTTTTAGAAAGGTCTTGACTTCCTATAAAAACCCATTTTCCCATATTTTGCAGAGGTGGCTTAGTTTTGGAGAAAAATGCAAAAAAGTGGCAAAAAACTAGCATTGTGGACCATTTTTTGACACGCATTGTGCTTCTGGAGTAACCTCGGGAGAATAGAGTTTTGAAGGTCTTCCCATGCTCAAAATTAAGAAATTCAAACGGTTCTAGAAACTAGACTGTAAGGGCTAGTTTACCATTCTCTTAGATTTCGATTTTGACCCATGGAAGGCACCTAAAAATCAGCTCAAAGTTGGTGTTGTGCTTCTGCACTTTCTGTGTTTTTATTTGGAAAATTTCACTATGTAAAATTTCTAGTTTTTAGTCTGACTTGGTCAAAGTCAAGATTCTCTATGTAATGGCACTAGTTGTGAGGTTAGGTGATGTAGGCATGAATAAATGTACATTATAGGTTGTTTTTTATGTTTATTAGACCTCATAAAAGAAGCAAACTCTTCATGAAGTGTTTGAGTTGCACCTTCTCACTCTCACCTCTTGGTTGAGAGAATCTTGGAGTCAGTTCCTCCACCAAGGAATTCGACTCCTGAAGGTGGGAAAGTGGTCTAGGAGAGTCTATAAGTATCATTTCACTTCATTAGAAGAGGGTTGAACGTTTTGTGATGGAGGCTTGCATGTAATCATCTTTCAGCTAATACAGAGATAGGTTGCAGCTATTTTCAAGTAACACTAGCCCAGTGAGTTCATGGTGCTTGTACTTCATTATTTTTGTTTTCTCATGGTATAAACATCTTTATCTATATTATGTCTCTTATTTCTATGAATGCCTTGTGATAAAATATTCAAAGTCTGTGTTTTTCAAGCTCTGTTATCTAGTTTTCATAGTTATGTGTTTTGTCTTCCTAAGCTAATGAAATCATGTTTATTTATGCTCATTAGTTTCTTCCACACTATATCCTTTGTACTACACTGATAAATACTCAACTTACACCATGGCTTTTGATATCTAGCTCCTTCTTATGTTTGCTCCTGCATTCCCAAAGCCTAGACATACTTGTGCCTCCAAACACTAAGTTCAACAAATCCTTAAAAAACCAAATTTTCACAAAAAACAAACAAATACACTACCCTAAAATTCATTTTCTTTAAAATCATATCACTAATAAGAGACTTAGAGAGATCCCTCTCATGCTCAGTAGGGCTAGCTATTGAGATGAAGTGGTTTGAGGTTACCCTTGTCGATTTCCTTTTCAGCCTAGGAGATTGTATGGACTGACATTTTTGGCACCGTTGCCAGGGAACGAAAGATCATATCTTCCATGGGAATGAACGACAAGGATCAGATCTGATTGCTAGTGGTGAATAGTGATCAAACACAAGAGAGGTTGTGCCATTTTCACCTGGCGACTCCAGTGTCGAAGAATCCAAAGGTTCACAATTTCATGGCGACTCCACTGTTGAAAAACTAATAGTTTAAGGAACTTCTTGGTGTATTAATTGTTTTCAAGATGGATTCAACTGCTCAAAGGTATGATCCAATGAATCGAGCTCATATTCCTAGTTTTCCGAATCGAATTCCTTATATAGATTGGCAAACAGGGCTGCCAAATTTTAAAGGTCAGGATGGAGAAGATCCTAGTTTGCATTTAGTCAAATTTCATTTTCATATTCACATATTAAAGGCTAAGTTTCTTGAATATTGTCTGATGAAGATTTACATGGCTACCTTGGGGGAAATGGCGAGGAAATGGTATGAGAGTCTACCATATGCTAGTTTATATTCTCTAAAGGATTTTCATTCAGTTTTCTTTCAACATTATCAAAGCTACAATTTTTCCTTATCAATGATGGATAGCTGTTGTGAGATTTCTGAAAATTTCATTAAATTTTTTGAAAATTCGTATGGGGATGAAGAATGTATGGAAGAAGATTTATTAGAAGCCCTTTATGATTTTTCCTCCCAACAGGAATCAACAGTTTCCTCCTTAAATGAAACATATTGGGATGAAAATAGAGAAAGGCCTACTCCTGATCTTGAAAATGAAAATCACCAAGCCAATGTTGATTTCTATAAAACTCAGTTGTCTCCTCTATCTGAAGATGAAATTGACCAGCTTTTGAAAAAACATGTTACAGACCAAGTTAAGGCAGGTTTGCAGTGCTCACACAGTCAAGATTGTGTGAGCGAAATTTCTTCCATTATTGAAAATGAAAAGTTGGGTTTAAATGATCAAAGTCATGAGACTAATGAAACTATATATGAGTTTTTTGTGAGTAAGCCAATTTGTGATGTAGATTTCCTGCAAGGAGATCAGCTAACAAACACTGTTTTCTATCATGAAAAGGATAGGGCTGACATGCTTAATAATGTTGAAGAATGTGTTTTTTTCAAGGATGATTTAGAATATGAAATGGAAGAGTATGAGTCTAAGATAGACAGTATGCCAGAGATAGAATCAGAGTTGCTCATGCTTGAGAAGTTTGTATCCAACACTCAGGTGGCAGAAAGCCATATTTCCCTATGCCTTTCTATGGATAAACAACCAAGTACTCTTTCAAATCAAAATGAAAGGAGTACTTGTATTTTTTTTGGATTTCAAGGGAAGGTAACATTTCAGATTTTTAAGGATCCTTACAATGATTTGTTGCAGCCATATGGAAAGATAATTTTTCTTGTATTAATGGATCATGAGCACATGTTTAGTGGACACTCGAAGTTTCCTAGCTTTTGTTTGTTCTACATGCTCAAGGAAAGTACAAGCAGAATTCAAGTAAGTAGTCACTTGTTGGATTGGTTACACTGGATGGATCATTACACATGATTGTATATACATCCTTAGTAGCTGGGAAGTTATCATCACGATTTGAAACCCGAGGTGAAGGCCCTAAGATCTCGATGGTCTACTGCCATAAATAAGTTCAGTTAGTATGTTTTTTATAGTCAAGTCAGTCGGTTAGTCAGTCAGTTTTCAGTTTGCGTTTAGTCTTTGCATTATGACTCCATTATCCAATGGATAAGGCTACTTGGCCTACGGTGTTCTTGAAGCCTCCAAGGATCTTCCATCCCCAGTTGGAGCCAATGTTAGTGTCAGTCAGTTCAGGCTGTCACCATTGATCAAATATGCTCTTACAAGGTGTTGTTAGGGTGTCAAGTCAATTTTTTGTTGTTTCAGCGAGTCTTCAAATAAAAATTTGGTCACTGGTTATCATGTCTAGTTCACTGCTACTCCCTTCACTTACTCATGGTATTCATCACTCATCACGTTCATTGTATTCTTCAAGGTATCATATCTTCATTTAAATTTCTTGGGTCATGAAATGGTTAAATTCACGATACCATATGTCATAACGATACCATATGTTGCCAAAAGTATGTCCATCATGTGATTAAGTGGGTGAAGGGAATTAGCAGCTTAGGGAAAGAAAAATAAAGGTGAAGTTAATATTTAATTTCAAATAAGACAATGTTGTAGTACACTACCTCGTGTCATCATTTCTCATAGGGACGTGGTTTCTTCAAAATATGTTTCTAACAAAATGGAGAATAATTTTACAAACGTGAAAGAGGTTCTTGTATATTATAGTCCAAGGAACAAAAACCTCCTTCAGTTTATGCACATGTGTTATGATTTGAAAAAAATTCTTAAAATACACTTGCTACGGGAGAGTTAATGCACTTCTAGACAGCTTGACTTCAAGATAGTTTTTGAGGGGTTTGGAGTAGGTATTGGTAGTTCTTAAGGACTCTACTGTCTAGATGACATCCTAATATTTGAAATGGTACCTTCAAATGATGATTTGGATTAGTGAAAGGCATCCAAAAGTGCTCTGCAAGTTGGAGCTTCTCTTTTGTCAGAGAAACCTTGATTTTTTGGCGTGACCTTGGGAAAATCAATTTTTCTCCCTCATGAGTGTAAAAATGACATTCTTGAGGTGTCCATCTTATAGAATACTTCTAGATCCTTTTAATGAGCTATCAAGCTCTCAATTTGGAGTAGTTTAAGACCTTCACAAGTGGTTTGGAAGATGGCATTGCACTTCTGTGAACTGCGCTGTACTTTGGCGCTGCGCGCAGGATAGAGTGCCCAGAAATCCTTCAAAACTCTCCCAAATCTCAATTTTTCACTTGAAAGCTTGATTTTATTGACTTCTAAGCCAAGGGACAAGTAAGTACACCATCATTATCCCTCTTTTTCTTTTCCAAATTCATCTCATGTCAATGATTCTTCAAGTTAGGGTTTGTAGTGAAATTTGCATGGGAAATGATAGGGTGAAAATGGCCATCTTTATTTTTGGTTTCTAAAACATGTAAAATGATATCCTACACCTGCATACATGTTTAATAAACCATTTTAACCATTCAATTCACCTCAAAACAAAGGTTTACCTCTCAAAAGGTAAAACCCTAGCTCGTTCCTAGAGGTTTGTGGGCATTTTTCATTACAAACCCTGTTTTCCTCCTTGCAAGCAGATCACTATTCCACTGTTTATTCACTCATTTTCATCAGATTCCAAAGTTAATATCCACATTTTTCAAACCTCGTCTATCATTTTGTCAAAATCCACCTTCACATCACTTCGTTTTCATTCATACCTCATAGTTTATTTTTCATTCAAATGGAGGTGGGGTCATCTAGAAAAATGATGGAGAAGACTCAGCTATCCAAACTTGAGGTGACTAAAGTGCATAAGAAAGGGTAGAGCCTTGTGTTTTGTTCTCACAAAGAGAAAGGGGCCAAGCCTTCTTCATCGACAAAGCATGAATCAGCAGCAAAGGATAAAGACATAGTAGAACATGAGTTTGAACTAATCAATCCAAAGACTGAAGATCAGACCACAAACATGAGACAAACTATCAGGGATAAGGACTACCAAATCAAGGAGTTGGCGATCAATTTGGAAAGGGAAAAGTATGTTATATCATTCCTTGAACAGGAAAACAATCAACTCAAAGCAAAGGAGTTGATACTAGAAAAGGAAAAAGCTAAGTTAATGCAACAAGTCGGCAAAGGTAAGGAGATCATGACATCAAGTGAGCCTGAAGCATCAGAGGTGAGAGGAAAAAGGAAAAGACCAAGAACAAGAGGCCTCAAGAAAGCTTTGCAAGAGGAATAAGAACAAATTTTGCTCAATGAGGATCTTGACCTAGAATATAGGATCGCCCTAGAGGTTCATCAAGATAAAGAATATTGGCTTAATATGGTGAATGAACACTTGGAGAATCTCCTTGAGAAGGAAAACAGAGACAATCAATTGCTCAGACACATGGCACATCATTACTAAGCTCAAAACATGATCGCCAATGTCAAGGTAAAACAACTTGAAAACAAGCTCAAGGAGGCCAAAAAATACCAAAAGGATGAGGGAAACTTGGAGATAATTTCTGAAGAATCCATGAAGCTATAACAAACATATATTTACACCTTCCCTCCAATTTTGAGCAAATTCTGAGCATTTTGTGTTTTTTGACAAATTTTTCTCGAAGTTCAGAAATTCAGCTCTTCCAGAAGTGCAGTGCTTAGGCGTTGCACTTTTTCCTCAGGTATCCATTTGAGTAAAGGTCTACATTTTTTGAAAGGTATTGCCATCCTCAAAAAACCCATTTGCCTAGATTTTGCAGAGGTGGCTTAGTTTTGGAGAAAAATGCAAAAAAGTGGCAAAAAACTAGCATTCTGGACAATTTTTTGAGAGGCGCTACGCTTCTGGAGTAACCGTGGGAGAATAGACTTTTGAAGGTCTGCTCGTGCTCCAAATTCAGAAATTCAAACTGTTCTAGAAGCTAGATTTGAAGGGATAGTTGACCGTTCTCTCAAATTTTCATTTTGACCCGTGGAAGGCACCTAAAAATCATCTCAAAGTTAGTGTTGCACTTCTGCACTTTCTGTGTTTTTATTTGGAAAATTTCACTATGTAAAATTTCTAGTTTTTATTCTGACTTGGTCAAAGTCAAGATTCTATATGTAATGGCACTAGTTACGAGGCTAGGTTATGTAGGCATGAATAAATGTACATCATAGGTTGTTTTTGATGTTTATTAGATAAAAGAAGCAAACTTCTAAACAAACTCTTCATGAAGTGTTTGAGTTTCACCTTCTCACTCTCACCTGTTGGTTGAGAGAATCTTGGAGTCAGTTCTTCCACCAAGGAATTTGACTCTTGAAGGTGGGAAAGTGGTCTACGAGAGTCTATAAGTATCATTTCACTTCAGGAGAAGAGGGTTAAACTTTTTGTGATGGAGGCTTGCATGTAATCATCTTTCAGCTAATACAGAGACAGGTTGTAGCTATTTTCAAGGAAGTCTATCCCAGTGAGTTCATGGAGCTTGTACTTCATTATTTTTGTTTTCTCATGGTATAAACATCTTTATGTGCATTCTATCTCTTCTTTCTATGAATGCCTTGTGATAAAATATTCAAAATTCTTGTTTTTCAAGCTCTGTTATCTAGTTTTCATAGTTATGTGTTTTGTCTTCCTAAGCTAATGCAATCATGTTTATTTATGCTCATTAGTTTTTTCCACACTATATCCTCTATACTACATTGAAAAATACTCAACATACACCATGGCTTCTGATATCTAGCTCCTTCTTATGTTTTCTCATGCATTCCCACAACCCAGACCTACTTGTGGCTCCAAACCCTAAGTTCAGCAAATCCTTAAAAAACGAAATTTTCACAAACAAACAAACAAATACACATATCTAGCCTAAAATTCATTTTCTTTAAAGTCATATCACTGATAAGAGACTTAGAGAGATCCCTCTCATGCTCAGTAGGGCTAGCTACTAAGCTAAACTGGTTTGAGGTTACCCTTGTCAATTTCCTTTTCAGCCTAGTAGATTGTAAGGACTAACATGTCTCGTGCATATTCCAATGATATATCGGACCATCTAATGTAGAAGAGTGTGCTAGAGATGCCTTTAGTGATGGATGAAGGTGCAACACATGCAAGAGTTTAAATAGTTATAAGTGAAACTTGCAGCAGTAAGAAAAAGTGAAAATGGCACTTGCAAAATCTAAGGAAAGTAAAAGTGACACATGAAAGAGAAAAACTAAAGTTGAAAATACACTTGTTAAAGCGAGAGAAAGAAAAATCACAGCCGCAAAAGTGAAAGTGTCACTTGTGAAAGTAAAGGTTCATAAAAGTGCCAGTTGAGAAAACTCACTCGGATAGTAGTACAATTGCGCGAAAGTGAGAGGGATTGTCAAATGATATTACACACTGATTGTCAGCATACCTTGTGTAGTCTATTATAATGAACATTTTGAAATCATTGTTACGAGAGGTTGCACAAACCTTACTTTCAGGAGTTGTGCAATGCATATCTAAGCTTGCATAGAAAGAAGTGTATTTATGAATTTATCACGGACTAAGTGTGTGTGAGAAGGTGACTTTGACACTTAGAACCTGATTAGAAGACTTAAAAAATTTTCAAAACATCAACTGACTGTGAAGAAACCATGGAATGAAAAATCACAAGATCCTTAGTAGCCTCCAAAATTTAAGAGTAGGAAAAATTTTGGAGGGTGTTTGACACAACGTCAACACATGTGCATACACATTTGTATTAGAGATGCACTGGATGCGTCTTGAGAAGAAATTAGCTAAATTTGTTTCTTGAAGGAGAATTGGGAATAGTGGATGGCATGGCTAGGCATTGGAGGTGGATCACACTATAGAATCAAGTGACCAAGAAGGTCAAGGTGCAATGGAAGCACATTGGACCAGATGAAGCCACTTGGGTAATGAGAGATCAAATGAGGGTGTCCTGACTATTATTGTTTACTGTATAAGTAAATGTAAAAAAAAATTGTGTGTATAAAGCTCAATATTCATTTTTTTTTTGAAATAGAACACTGTTGAATGTGTGTTTAAGTATAGAACACCAATGATGATGTTTCTATAAGAGGGTAGGGTTTGTGATATCCATTTTTCTACCCCTCTTTTAAATGTGACTATGAATTGTAATTGAAGTAAACAATATGGAAAATGTAAAATATGGTTGAGTCATATGATTGTAAATGGATTCAAAGACTGAGGAGGAGGAGTTCCTTGTGATGAGTGTAAGCCTAGGTCACCTCATTTATTATCCACCTAGTTCCCTAAAAAATCAAAAGGTATACTCGTGCATACATTGAATTTGTATACGGAAATCCTATCGCAAAATACTTTCCCATACTATCCCTAATCTCGTGGGACATGTTGAGGAAATAAAAATGCAAGAGAGGGATGAGTGGAAGGAATGTGAAGAATTGAGCGAGATGAAAAGTGGAAAAGGAGGAGTTGTTGACTTAACAAATACAATGATTTTGGAAAGTGATTGGGAAAGGTGTTCCATGATCATTTTCTAGTTTCCCTACATGATGTTAGTGGGAGAATTTGGGCCATTATATGAGAAGGAAAAGTGGAGCTCGATGCAAGACAACCTACAAAATTCCTTGGTGGTGAGATTGCGACATCATCCCTTGCATTTCAGGTCAGACCCAGTTTGTGCAATGGTGTTAATTTGACCAAGAATTCTTTGGAAAATACAAATTCACTTGGTTCTTTCCATGGGGATAAGAAAAAAAAATCTAGAGTAATATTGGGTTCATGGAATAATCGAACCCTTCCATAATCTTAGTTGACTCCATGTGATTGATTTTTGCAAGTTTGAGTGAATCATTGTGGTGTTATTTTCTTGGAAAGAGTTAATAAACCATCTGAATAGTTGACTCCTCCTCTTGAATACATTTCTAACTAATTATTGGCATGAATATCCTTTAACACTTAACTCATTAGACTGGATCCGGCTTGGGGGTGGTTAGCTGCAAAAAACATTGTAGTACAAGTAACTTACAATTGGGTGTAGAGTTGAAGTCCCTCCTTGAGTTGTCAATCATTCAAGTTAATAGATAAGTATATTTACTCGTATATATATGTAATATAATGAATGATGAATGATGTGTTATCTATTATGCTAATGAATGTATCATCATTGCGAATGGAAGAAGGTGATATTCCTGGTTGTTTAAAGTGAAATATTGATATCAACATTTTCATGGTTGAAAGGTTTGTAGAGCCTATGTTATTGATATGATCATGAACTTCATATTCATTTACATGCTTATGTATAATTGTTTGACATTTTCAATTGAATGTCACTATATATGTGAATTCCATTTTTGAGTTGTGATGTGTATCATTGGTCACTTTGGTTAGGGGATGTTTCTTATCCTTCCTAGTAAAGGAATTATGATGTAGAAATGCATGGTTTATTAAGTGGATTTGATGGTATTTTCTAGGATGCATTACGTGGAAATATATTGTTGGCATTGATGTAGTGATGAGGTGTGTTGGGCCTCAAATATGCCCATGTTTTCATCACTAAATACTACCATTCATAACCTATATTCATGTACTATTACACTCATTTCACACCATAATTCCATCACTTGTCGCCAATTCACGTCTTACGCCTCATGGTTGATTATCATTAGTTTTCTTATATTTTCTATGAATAAATATGATTTTTCCATGATTTACTAATGAAAATTTTTCTAAGTTCATTTGTCATAGGGCTCCATCGCCAAAATTCTTCACATTTCAGTTGAACTAGTTGGTACAAGTAGAGTAAAAGAATATCCAATTTGGGGTTTCGACATTTCGACACACTTCTGGGGAAAACCGAGGGAGTATATTGTCCAAAATAGTGTTTTAATACATTTGCATGTGTTGGATTTCAACCATGTCGTACATGTGGGTCCCTAGGAGCTAATTAACAAATCTGCTCAAAATGTGCACAATTTCCAAATTGCCACGTTTGACCTCAATTTCCGTGTAGATGGAGGTGAATTTGGAAAATATGAGAAAATGGGTTTGTTAACCATATAACCAAATATATATATATATATATATATATATATATATATATATATATATATATATATATATATATATATATATATATCCAAAAAGGTTTCTCCATATTGGAATTTTTCTAAAATTTATAAGTGGGTATTTGAGGAAGTTTTATAAAAAAAGTCATTGTTTTTCCAGAGTTCTAGAATCTTACAAAAAGAGCGAGACAACCAACTTTGGGCACAATTTCCAAGTAGATGGATTTGAATGAGACAAATAAAAATTAGGTTTTTTTTGAAAATACAACATTTTAGGTTCCCTCCTAATTGTTTTCCAAAATTCACCATGGTTAGGAAGATATGCCAATATCTTTTGGGTCAGTTTGTTAAAATTGTTCAATTTTCCGTAATTGAGGAAAATGACTAATTCACCTTGTAAATATTATAAATGGCTCAGTCATGGTTTGTATTGTAACATTTTGGGGAGTTTTTTGAAAGGAAGAGAAGAAGGGAAGGAATAAAGGATGGATTGGAACTCTTTTAATAATTGAATCTTAATTGAATTTTGCTTCATCTCTAAATTCTTTGTAAGTATTATGACTCTATTTTGAATTTCATTTTTATTCAGTTAGTTTAGGCTTGCTCCAGGAGTGGCAAGGGCCCACCACACATGGAAACAAGTCCTTTAACTTATCTAGATCATAGGATCTACATTCAAAGAGTGAATTTCCTCGAGAAAATTGTTTTGTGAAATCTAGCATCAGTATGTACTTAAAGCTATGTCTTGTAGATTTGAAATTAAAAATTCTAGAATTCATTCAATTAGAAGTCTTCTTGTTTTTTTTAGCACGATTATCTTGTAGTTTCATGTCTATATAAGAATGCTCAGAAACAGTAGAACACAATATTGGTTGTGTTAATTATTAATTGAACTTGTAGTGTTGCTCTAAGCCATTGGCATAATAAAAGCATGATTTAATTGGGAATTGAAGTCCTGATCCTTTTTGGATGTGTTGATATCATTGGTATGGAATATTAATTTATGGATTAGCTTCTTCTAAACGTTTTCAAAATTGAAATTCCTGTCGGTTTATTACATGCTTGCTGAGACTAGGCTTGGATCAATTATATAATTTTGCATTTTGTACTTATACAGAGTCATTTTGTACTTAAACAGAGTGATACCGTACTTAAAAAAGTCTTGTAATATCATGTTTATAAATGACCAGCAATGACATGATGACATATTGATGACTGTAGTTCAGTTTTGAGATCCCATAGAGTCAAAGTGTGGTTGAATTTAGAGTTGTAGGTTAATGCTTTCCATAAAATAGATTTTCCGAGTTTGATTGAATTTCGATTTCTTGAGTTGTAATTCAATTTCCTAAGTTTGATCAAGGTTCGATTTCCTGAGCTTTATTTGAGATTAGATTTCTTGAGTTTTATTATGATAGTGTTAGATTTCCTGAGTTTGATTTTGAAAGCATTCATTTAAGATTCAATTTTCGATAGTGTTAGTTTGAGGTTCTTAAATTGAATGTAGTTGATGCATTTGAGGTTAAAAGTAGTAGATCTTTCTGTGATCTCGAGAATTAGATTAGTCACAGTATTGTTTGGATTGATTATTTCCTTAGCTTAAATCGTTTGGATTGTAATTAGTTTTGTTTGAATTAAAATTAGCATAAGCATGATGCCTTTTTGAGTTAGCTCGATTGATTTAAGATTCTTGCATTTAGATTAAATAGATCTTAGTGTTTGATTTAAACTTTCCATTACTTCAATTAATATTGGAATAATTCGAATGATAATTTGTATTGCTTGGTTTACGATTAATTAGAGTTAGTTTCATTTGCACATTAATTATAATTTCTTATTCTTATTGTTTGACCGTGTTTTCCTTAATTGATTAGTTTCAATTAGAAATAGAAATTATGTACTTAAATGGTAAATTGATTTCATTTCTAGTTTAGATTAAACGCTCTGATCCTACACTTATGCCTCGAAGCTTACGAGTCCCGGATTGATAATTTAATGCTGGAATTATAACACATATAATTTCCCCAATATTTTTGGCGTCATTGCGAGGGACACACTAAAGGGATTAGAGCCTAGTTTCTTTCACATGTTTTTGGTGTAATCTTATTTGTAGGGAAATCAAAGGGAGGAGAGTGTACGATAAGACGTGAGTGAAGAGCCACACATCCACTATAGTGGGGTTGCTCCAAAGTTTGGTGAGTTTTCTTGCAATTAGCAGTTTTTATTCATTTAGATTAAAAATTTCAAGCTCTTAATGACAAAACATTTTTGGGGTGTTGTAAGAACCCCCATGTACTAATCCATGTTATGAGAGAGTGTTATAGACATTTTTGTGCCTTACAGCTCCAAGCATGAAATGTCCATAAACCAAGGGTTCCTAAGTCCCTAAAAGTGTTGTTCTAACCCCTAAAGGAACAAGGTCAACAAATTACAGCTTCTCCCAGAAGTTCTCCACCAGAAACTGCTCAGAATAAGTCAAAACAGGATCATTTCAGCTGCTCCACTGGCTAGGTGCGTTGCATAGCACCTAAACACACTAGCTAGGTGCGTTGCAACGCACCTAAATGCACTATGAGGGTACGTTGAGCGAGAAATGACAAATGGCAGTGTCATTCCGCGAGGTGGAGAGACAATGGAAGCTTCCAGAATCTTCTCCTATGACACTTGCCTCACTGAGTTCGACAAAGGATGAGTAAGAGGCCTTCAGTCTCCAAGTGGAAGCAAGAACTGACAGAGAGAAGACACTAATCAAATCACAAGCTGACTCATCCCCCTTGCATACATCTATATATGGATCCCTCATCCCAGAGATCCAGAGGATGGAATTCTGCACATTGTAAGGAATTGCTGTTGGTTTTGAGACAAATATCAGAGTATTGGGTGATTTATGCTTTGTTGGAGGTGAAGAGGGGCTTCTTTGCTGGGAGGTTGATGCTGGGTCAGGAATCATCAGTTGTAACTCCTCCTGGATCTTCTTGTTTATCAATAAAAACTATTTGAGTTTTTCCTCCATGCTTTTGTATCATTGATGCTTGTTACATTTGTATGGTTAACTTAAATCTGATCCTAAGTTGTTTATGAATATAGATCCATGTCTTTGTATAGTTTTCTTCTTCTGTGATCTTACAGGTACTTGGTGAAGCTGGGCAAGTAAGGGAGCAGGTAGCTGGAAGCTGTCAAAGAAGAGAGGGATTGGATCAAAGGATTAGCGCAAGACACAGGTTGGTTCTTTCTATTCCTCTCTGTCTATAGTTCATAAAGGAAATACAAAAGTAGTTTTTCTCTGTTTGTTTCTAAGGCAGCTGTCACACCTTAGTGGGATAGAGCAGTTCTAAATAGACACTTTTCCTGCTAACAAAATGGCGACTCCGCTAGGGAGATTGTCTAATTAGTTTATTTGTGTATCTCTTTGTTGTTTGTTTCATAAACTTATAAGTAGCATTCGAACTGCATTTTCCATAACAAATGCAAAGTAGACATCTGCTTCTTCAATCCATTCACTAGATTTGTTTATGATTTGAACACCTGATTCACAAATGATCTGATTGCCCTTTGTGATAGCTCTTAGACCCTCCTTAGATCTACCCCCTGATTGTGCATTACTGATTGCTTTTACTCGGCCAAAAACCAAAGACTAAACTGCAAATCGTGACCCAGAACCCGGACAGATTCTCGTTTCTGGCCCAGCGCAGGTACTGTTAAGAGTTCCTGCATTTCATCGCACTTCCCGAAAGGGCAACCTGCGCTGCAATCCAGTTTCTCTGTGTTACAGGTGCGCTGATCAGACTAGCCCTGTGCAGCTGAGGTTCTTGTGCTTCATTCTTTCCAGTTTTGTCTCTGAATTTTGCAGCCTGTGATCGATATATGTCTGTTTAAAACCCCTTTTCCTTGCTATTATTCCGCCTCCTTTGTACAAAAGAACTATAGATGTTTTTGTGTGTTTGTTGAGTTGTTTACAGTTTTCCATTGTAATAGTAGAATAGTCGTATTGTCGTCCTTTGATTTAGATCTGTCGCAAGTGTCGATTTTGATCATAGGAGAAAGTTTGATTGCTATTGATGGTCGATTATACTTGTACTATTGCCTTTGGTCTGAATTTGTGACTTTCTAGTGTCAAAAAACGAGCATTTATTTCAAAATCTTAAAGTGTCGTAATCGTCTTTATCTTTTGATTTCGAAAAAAAAGCTTGTTTGTGTTTGTCGCTTGAAAGAAAAATCAGATTTGTACATCAACTTTCTTTTTAGCATCAATACTAAGAAAGTCGAAAACAAATACATGCATGTGCATTTGCATATTGACAGTCTGTTTGGCTTGATTTAGGAAAGTGCATTTACAGTGTGCTCTTTGCTCTTTGTGAAAAGATTGTGTCTTTCTTTTCCTCTAGTAGCTAGGATTTTCATTGCACAAAAGAGATAAAAGTTTGTTTATCATCTTTAGATTACATTTTAGGAATTACATCTACATCTCGTGGTGAACCCAAAAGGCAAATTTCATAAGCAAGATCAACTTAAAATAAATTCAATGAATCTAACAACGCTTTGGAACTTAACGCACAACGTTTAGAGGTCTAGGCTAGAGACGTATTCCGGCGTTGTAAAGCCTGGTAACTGTTGTCCTCATTGATGGTTGGGTGATTCCTCCACTTTGAGACGATAAGTGCCAGTACGGACTTGTGCTCCCACGTACCGTCGAGTATATTTTGGGAGACCCCTATAGGCTTAAATCCTTTATCCATAGGAAGCCGTGTCTGCCGCCCTATCGATCGCAATGCACTGAACACAGCATTCGGGAAGATTGACTGCCGTACCGTAAAAAGTATTCTGAAGTTTTGCGATTGGTTTGGTACTCCCTCTACCTAGATCTCCAGAGTAGTCCCTTTCTTTCCTTTTCAGACTCCTTAACGGAAAAGGTCCATCTGAGCACTTGTCACTTCAGGCTCATTAAAAATCGAAGGAGACTAGAGTCATCTTTTGTTTTTTCTCGACTCTTAAAAATTGAAAAAACAAGTTGTGTCAAAGCGTATAAAAATTTATTTTAACGGAATATTCATTACCCCTTTCCTACGTTGATCTTGGGTTGAGAAAATGGAGTCTACCAACCAAGGAATTCCCCTTGGAGGGAATCCTAGTCCCTTCTCCTCTTGGGGAGATGTTGGTGCACCCCATATGGCCACATTGTCGCTTACAGGACTGACAATTGGTTTTCCTGTATGGCTCTTCTCAACCTCTGTCGTTCAGAACACCACTATTCCTGAACAATCGAATCAGCAATTAGGCGAGTCTAGAGTTGCCCACCAACCTTCTACTTCCTCTAATTCTTCCTCTCCTCCTTCCTCTTCACTTGATGGGGCTGGTAAAGCCAAAAGTCAAGTTCCTAAGGAGAAGAAGGAAAAGAAGAAGAAAGAGAAGAAGAAGAAGGAGCCAAAGGCGAGTGGGGGAAAACGAGTGTCGTCTAACGAAAATCCACACACTGCACCGACCAGGCCTAAATCGCCATGTGTCATTTGCAAAGGAGACCACTTTCACAGAGATTGTCCTTGAATCCCTCGGATATTAAGGGACTGGTCTCCTAGATTGCACAACCCGGTGTCGTCAACGTCTGATGATCATGTTGAAAGCACACCGTCGACTAGTGAAAGTGAAGCCCCAGGACAAAAAGGAAAATATAGATTTCCTTGTAAGCTGTGCAAAGGCGATCATGCTGTCCACCGTTGTCCCTTCTTAGACGAAGCTAAAATAGTTTTGGATGATCGTCCGGTTTCACCATTACGACTTCCTCCTGGATATAAAAAACTCCTGCCGAGTCCGTCACTAGTTGAAAATCCGGCTGGTCCGCTCAGGTGGTCGGCTGAAGCACCTATCATTGAAGATAAACCATCTGGATCCATACCAGACGAAAGTCAAAAGGTCGAGGCAGTAGTTGACCCAGTCTTGCCTTCAGAGGTTTCATCTTCAGAGGATACAATCACTGAAGAGAACAAGGATGACACCGTCCAAATTATCTTCATAAACACAGACTCCGATGAACATGGGGGCAATTTACCCGTTCCTTTACCGCAGGAAGGAAGTTCGTCAGAGCCATACCCAGCTGTCTATTCGGTCCCACCTCCAAGCAACCTAGTTGTCTCCTTCGACTGGAATCAACTAGGCAGACCCCGTTTACCAGCAAGCATACCATTCCGAATTATCGTTCAAATATATAGAATGGTTATGGCTGGTACCATCATAGATGAAGGGGCTTCTGTGAGTATCCTTTCCTCAACTGCTTGGAAAGTGCTTGGTTCGCCATCGCTTTTTCCTGAGATGAGAAATCTGATAGGCTTCGATAAAGGAACCAGTCGACCTTTAGGGATCCTTCCCGATGTGCCCATAACATTGAGAGGGAAAACCATTCACATGAACATAATGGTAGTTCAAGGACCCCTAGATTACAATCTACTCCTTGGGCGAGACTATATTTATTGCATGAGAGCCATTGTCTCATCACTCTTTAGAGTGATGTGTTTTCCGCACGAAGGAAGAGTGGTCAAGCTCGTGGACCAGCTTTCATTTCCTGGATCACGCATAGCAAATAGTCATATACCATCCCTAAATGGTCTTTTCACGCAAGAAATGTCTCAATCTCCAGTCCGTCCTCCCGATGAGCGCGAGTAATTCGGAGGGATATGAATGAAACCCAGGGGGCATGCATCCTGGTCTGCTTCGGCAAGAAAACTTCGGGTATAGAGTAGGTTTCCGCGGGAGAATATGCCTAGTCTGTACCCCCGTCCGTGATTGGAAGAGGGGGTTATTCTAGTATAGGATTCTCTTGTCAAAGTTATGTGAGTTGGCGAGCGCCGCCACTCACCTTTGTTTATCTCGGTAGACATCGCCGAAGAAGTGTTTTGTTTGTGCCGCGAATAGAACAATCTTTGGGTAACCTGTAAGAGGTAGGCCTCTCTCGGTAAAACAAATGTTTTAACGGACTAAAGAAGGGGTAACCTTGAAACTCTATTTTATACCTGGGGGCATGCAAACCTTTTGGAGTGTAAGCAAAGAGCGGTCATTTATCTGTTTTTTGGATTGGTCGTTTCCTAACTTGCATTAAGAAAGGATGTGGGGCAAAACTCTAAAAGTTGCCGTTTTATATGAGACATTCTTATCATACGACTGGATTAATCGAGCAGTGTTACCGCAAGGTTCAAGCTTGTTAAAAAATAAACCCGCACCGAGCAAATGTTTCAACCCGTGTTTAAGCTCATTAAAAAATGAACTATTCCCCGGTAAATAACCACCGTGAATGTAGTACTTCAGCCATTAAAGCCTTGGTCGTGTTTGCACCGTCACCTCCACTTTTACATTGGCCGATCATTCACCTCCATTTGATTGTTTACCCATTTTGAGGAACAACTGCAAAGAGTGATTTCACTAGCCATCCTTGTGACACTGCTGTGATTGGAAAATTCCAAACCTTACCTGGAATCAGCTGCTACCCATTTTATCACTCGTTCCTCAAAAGACGAGTCTTCTTTAAGCTCTTTTCAACTCACTCGTAAAATATGAAAAGATTGCCGAGCCATTGGCCTCTCCAGCTCATTAAAGGGACAGGAAGTGCTATCCCTCATCTAGATTTTAATCTTTTTGGACCTGAGGGATCATTGCACAAAAAGATCGAGCGCTTGTTTTGTTCGGCTCGTTAAAACTATCGAAAATTCATCCCTTCTGTATTGTTTTATACTTTTTCGGACTTAATGGATTAGATGACGAAAAATGAATTTTTGGAGTTACCTTTACGTACCTTTTCAGACTCTCTAAAAATGAAAAGTACCAAGTTATCTTTGTCGTTAAACTCGTTAAAAAGATTAATAGCGAAAAACTTGTCTTTAGACGAGAATGAGTTTCACTATCGCTAGGCTCGTTAAAACATAGTGATGGGTTTGCCCGAAGGGAAAATTATAGAACAAGCATATGTTATCCTCCTCAAGCTTGACAAAAATAAAGAGGTACTGGTCAGCAATGACTGGGGAAAAATTGGGAAGAAAACTCAAAGAATCTTTATTGGTAGCAAGTCGCTCTTGAACATGACACTTCCACTCCGTGTCCGAGTCGGGTTGGGTTGTTTCATTCACCGGTCACATCACCATGGTCACACCATACCATCCACATTTGGGGTTAATGCTACCAATCCATCACATAAGTGTCACCAACATGTCCAAGAGAAGTCATCCAGACAGGTCACCTGTGTCCGACCCACTACCATACATTATAGTCCATTCTTTCATGACTGCCACCCTGAACCGTATATCATCAGATCGTTTTCACCTCCATCAAAATCATTTGCTCCTTTCCATGTCATTGATGTGGGATTCATTAAGTCCCTCCTATGACAGATCACTTCTTGTCGACATCAGCTCATTATCCAAGAAGTTTGTCTGGGAACACCCCATTCAGTACTTTGAAGCTTGCATGCCTCAATGGCAAGTTTCTCACTTCCGGCGACAGGTTTACATCAATGGCCTTCGACCGAAAGATTTTGCATGGTGTTTGACATCAAGTCCTATATTCACACCACGTGAATTGTACTATAGTACCTTGAGGGTCATTATCATTATCAGTGATTCCTCTCGTGCTTGTTAACAATTTACATCATTGACTGGTAATCAAGCGATGTCTTTCCATGTTCGACTTCAGAACATTTATCACATGGATTGACTTGTACTTCGAGTGAAGATTGTGTTAGCACTTGAGATTTCACCCTAGGCTGAGGAAGGTAAACCTTCAAGGCAACATCAAACCATTTCACCTCGTAGCTAGCCCTACGGGGTATGAGAAGGCTCTCTCCGGTCTATCTCGACAAATTTTCAATGGGGTGAGATGACCAACAAGTTAACACTGATATTAGGCTAGTAAACTGATTAGGAAGGTTGATTTAAAGTTTTTGGGGTTTTTGGTGGCAATTGGAGGGAGTGCAATTCAGGGTGCGGGGATTGAGCTCAGTTTTTGCAGGTGGGTCTTTGGGGAAAGGTAGGAGTTTGTGCTGATGCCTTTAGCTGAGATGGATGATCAAGGAAGAAAAAAGAGAAGCTAAAGAGGGTAAACAATGACTTTGAATCCTCTCTAGACAGTGGAAAACATAAACATTAAACAAATTTGAAAGCTGAGCATGGAAAGCATGAATTCAAACTTTATCACTTCATTTGTTTAATAATCTGCAGTAAAGAAAGAGATGGAACACATAAACACACTTAAAATTACAATAAGAGAACACACCATCAACACAAGAGTCCACAAGAATCCCAATGATGTCTGCAAAACCCTGGTCTTCCTTTTCCTCAAATTGCAGAGATACAAGTTAATATACAATAGGAGCTTCTCCCTCAAGAGTCCAACCATGAAAATGAGCAAGAGAAGGCATAATATAGATGATCTAACTCCTTTCCCCACCTCTAGGGGTCGAGATCAGCTTCCTAGGAGCTGTTTCAACTAATTCTAAACTGAGCACTAGATAATAGGTAGTCAAAACAACTTGCCTCTAAAACTTAGGAAACCTATCCATGCATTAAATATTTACCATTTACATCAAAGAATCTTCTAGAAGTGTTCAAGGAGAGTAAAAGTATCTAAGTGCCATGAAAATTACACAAAAATCCATCATTTACATGCCTCAAAAGTCAACCAAGATGAAAACAGTGTTTTGCTGGCCGAACTGGTCAAAACAGGCAAATTTCCCTGACTGGTCGCGCACATCACTCTGACAGGTCGTGCACATTCACAGCTCTGTTTGAGGGCCTTCCTGGTGTTCAAATCAGGTGCAAGATAGCTCGTTGGAAAGGTCTGCGAGTCTACTTTCCAACCCCACTGGAATTTCTGAATTTGGAGTTGATTTGAACCCTCAAAAGTCATTTCTCCCAAGACAGCTTTCTGCAACTCAAAATAGGGGCAGAAAGTCAAAAATTGCATGTATTTTGAGCTTTTGGAAGCCCAAATCTCCATAAAATCTGAAACCCATCCATAGGCAAGTGTATTTTTGCATGAAAATTCCAAAAATACAAAGTTTTCCCCGTTCTGAGTTGCCCCCATGTATGGTCGCGTGCGGGGTGAGACCAGTCAAATGGCCAAAACCTGTAAAATACCCAAAAATGCCAAAACTGCCTCAAAACTCTCAAAATTTCTTGGGTTTGCTGCTAGGAGGATGCTAATGAGTATCATGGTGAGTGAGAGAGGCCTCAGCCAAGATACGAAGTGGGTTGGTCTTCTTCTTCCTCTTGCGGGCCTCGGATAACCTCCTTTGGAAAATCTTCATTTTTGCCTTGCAAACATGCATCCTAGCCCAATAATGATTCCTCATGTTCCGTAGCAGCCTCTTGTCCTAGTTGGCCTTCTCCAACAGCCTCTCCAAGCGAGAATTCTCATGAATGAGCAAAGACTCCCGGTCAGCAGGCAATGGGTCACTGGGCCTCCTACGATTCAAAGTTCGATCACTGCGGATCCTCCATAGCTCATCAAGTTCTTTTTCCTCTTCTAATTGTTTGGTGCGCTGTTCTAGATAAGTGATGGTCCATTGAGCCATTTGGAGCTTTTGCTGCAACACGAGGTTCTCCTCCTCTCTCTGCCTGATAATCTCATAAAAATCTGAAGAAGGAGAGCGGGCATCAAGGCCAATGAAATCATCATGTGTATCACCAGCTCTCTCATCCTCAACCATGGGCACCTTGCCCTCCCGTACTGCTGATGGAGAACATGAGGCCCCTCCCACCTGGTGTGGAGATAACACTCGCTGACCTGTAGATGATGATGGCGAGACCCCTTCCGCCTGCTGTGGAGATAGTACTCGCCGAGCTGCTGAAAACAAGGCCCTCGGGCCTTTCTGATAGGTGAGCTGAGGTGAGGAAGCAACATGTCTCGGAACAGTGATCTCAGGCTGGTGAGATGGACCTCCCTCCTCATAATTGACCTCTGGCTCAGGTTGTGGCTGTGGTGGCGCTGTGAAGAATTCATGGGAGATGAACTCTTCCCATGGAATGCCCTGCTGGCTCAATTGATGGGAAACAATGAGCCGGATGAGACCATGATGGTACAAACTCCTATACTGCTGAGCTAGGGACCACCTCTTAAACACGGACACCATCCTCTGAATGTCCTGGAAGAAGAAAACCGGGATGTTCATCATCCTCACTCGGGTAAAGTGCATCAACAGGCGAATGTGATAAGAGAAGACCTGTGAAAATCTCCCCTCACATGTGAAGTAATGCATGATAAACCGCATGATCAGAGCATACTCCCCCCGGAGGAATCTGAAAGGAAATACCCCCGACAAGTGTCTCATGAAGGCTGGCATGACATATGGCTCAAAATGAACATAATCCAACGCTTTGCGCTTGGGCCACACCTCACCCACATTTGGTATCCCAGTAGCCTCTGAAATCACTTCTGGAGACAACACAAAGTTCACTCCTGCAAGAGTGACCTGCCCATCATGAAGGTGCAAAACAAATAAGCGGGCCAACTCCCTGTGATGCTGGATCTGAGCAAGCCTCTCACAAAACTGCAAACATGACATGTATCGGAAACAATTCACTGCCAAAGGGCAGGCCTGTAATTCTGCTAAAGAGGTGGGCTCCTCTCTTTTATGATGACCACCTTTGCCACCCCTACGAGGCCTCTGCTGTACCTCAACCTCTGTGGAAGAAGACCGGTCATCACCTTGCTCATAGGTTTCAGTGGTTGACATGGTGCTTTTGAGCAAAGTGGAGAAAATAGATAAAGTAAACTGCTGCCCTTGCCTGCAAAAATACTGAGTTGTATGCTGTTTTCAAGGGGAACAAAATCATGAAGGAAATGTTAGGGGAGGGGATTTTTCATAAGGAAAGGGAAAAAAAATAGGGAATTTCTAAGGGACAATTCACAAACTGTCAAACATACAATCTCATCTTAATCACCGGGAAATCATTTGCAAAGAAATGTTTTTATTAGGGAAACATGGATGATAATAACCAAGAGAAAGGATATACATGCTCAACAGGGGGTAAGGGACAGCATGTATAATAGGGGTATGGGGTAGCATAGATCACTAACATCAACAACTTGCTCTTTGATTTTGTCTTTTGACTGTACATTATAAGGCATACTCTGTTTTTCAAGGGATTCATGTACATTTGATGCTAAGGGAAACAAGGGATTCTTTTACATTTGTCATAGGGGAAGGAGGGCTTTATTTACATTTTTGTCAAAAGGGGAAAAGGGATTTCATTGACAACTTCAACAGGGAAAAAAAAAGTTGTATTGAAACAAGGATATTAGGGGATAGAAGGGAAAAGGAAAAACAAGGTTTGGTTTTGGGAGACACAGCAACATTATTTTTTAAATGAATACTCAAAGCAATATGTCTTTTTGATAAATATACACAGCTGCATTGTCTTTGTTTTTGCTTTGAATATACACAGCAAATATGTTCTCTATTTTGTAATGACTATGCACAGTCATATTGCCTTTCTTTTAGTTTTTGTCATTTTGCCATCATATTGCCTTTTTCTTTTTGCACATCATTTTTATTCTTGCTGTGTTTATTTGTTATCCTTGCTGTGTGAAGGACGTTAGGGTTTTGGGTAGATTAGATGGAGGGCATTAGGGTTTAGGGAATGGGGATGGGAAATTTAACATTCTTTGCAAATGACATAAGATAGAGACATATCATAACAATTGTGAATTTAATGGGAAACAATGGAGGGAATAAATGGGAGTTTAAAACCTTGAAAAAGAACACCAACCCTAGCATAATGCCTACATGAACAAGCAATAACTAAAATCCATTCCTCTTTACATTCTTGGTAGCAAATATATATAAGCACAAGCCCAACATCCTTGATTTCAAGCATCCAACATGTTAGAAGACCCTACCTCGATCAATTTAGCAAGCAAGAGGGCGATTGAGCAAATTTGAAGCGGTTTTGTGGAAGACAGTTTGACTGGTCGCGCACGGGCTTTGACTGGTCGCGCACAGCCTGACTGGTCGCGCCCGTTAGGAATTAACACTGCGGAGGAGCTGCTGACTGGTCGCGCACCTGAAAATGACCCAAATTCTCTGCAATTCGCCTCGTTTCGCCTTCTTCGCCCTCTCACTCTTCTTTGCAAGCTCTTAGATGCACAATGAGGTTGTTTTAGAGGGAATTTGACTCTTTATAAGCCCAATTTGAAAAAATTTACTTACCAAACCCACTTTCTAATGTTTTGTTTTGACATTCTCTTTAACACTGTTTTGAGTTTGCTTTGTCCTGAATTTGACTTTTTGGGTGCTTTAACTCCGTTCTTTTTGCAGGTTTACCATCTGATGGACTCTAGTGAGGAGACCAGGGTTATTGCCGGCATTTTGAAGAATTTTGAAAATTTCCTTATTTTTTGCAAAATCGACATGACCTTGGCTTTAAAAACATGGTTTTTAAATCCAAGGTATAAATGAGTTGTACCTGATGAAAATATCAATGAAACATATTTACATACCTCCTTCTGGCTTGCTGGGGACTCATGGACCTCTGACTCATGATCTTGCAATGACATTTGACTGAAACCCTAGACCTAAGACTTTGGACTTCAAGACAAAACAAAACAAGCATGACACAAGTTCATTAACTGATATGACCTGATCCAGCAAAGCCAAGAAGGGAACAAGGACCAGCTCCTCCATCAGTTTTATGGCATGCCTAATGGAATGCAAAACTGACATCGATGAGACACCTACTTATGCGTAATGCAAAGAGCTTTTGATCACCGATGGAGGGCATCATGACCGACACTAACAGATTGGACGAGATTGAAGACCCCAGATCTAGTTTCATCCATCCGGGATGCGACATATATTCAGGGAAATAAAGACATTGAATGTACAAGCATTGCAGCACAGATAATCATCCTACCAAAAGGATGGTGGCTCTATCAAAATCATCAGTCTACAATCATACAATTGTCTGTCCTATGTACATGAAAATGAATTTATAAAGCTAAGCATGGGAATGACCACCTCAGCTAGATCATGAAAAACAATATGAAGATAATGTATTGTATTGTATCTTATTACAAGTCTCCTCCCAGCATTGAAAGAACTTTGGATCCTCATAATAAAGCATTTCACCTGATTAACGGCCTCATACTTTAGGGGGCAACTGTTATAGACATTTTTGTGCCTTACAGCTCCAAGCATGAAATGTCCATAAACCAAGGGCTCCTAAGTCCCTAAAAGTGTTGTTCTAACCCCTAAAGGAACAAGGTCAACAAATTACAGCTTCTCCTAGAAGTTCTCCACCAGAAACTGCTTAGAATAAGTCAAAACAGGATCATTTCAGCTGCTCCACTGGCTAGGTGCGTTGCATAGCACCTAAACACACTAGCTAGGTGCATTGCAATGCACCTAAATGCACTATGAGGGTGCGTTGAGCGAGAAATGACAAATGGTAGTGCCATTCCGCGAGGTGGAG
Source organism: Pinus tabuliformis (assembly GCA_031772625.1). NCBI lineage: Eukaryota > Viridiplantae > Streptophyta > Pinopsida > Pinales > Pinaceae > Pinus > Pinus tabuliformis. The sequence goes on from CM062813.1 coordinate 909,195,554, forward strand.
AGACAATGGAAGCTTCCAGAATCTTCTCCTATGACACTTGCCTCACTGAGTTCGACAAAGGATGAGTAAGAGGCCTTCAGTCTCCAAGTGGAAGCAAGAACTGATAGAGAGAAGACACTAATCAAATCGCAAGCTGACTCATCCCCCTTGCATACATCTATATATGGATCCCTCATCCTAGAGATCCAAAGGCTGGAATTTTGCACATTGTAAGGAATTGTTGTTGGTTTTGAGACAAATATCAGAGTATTGGGTGATTTATGCTTTGCTGGAGGTGAAGAGGGGCTTCTTTGTTGGGAGGTTGATGCTGGGTTAGGAATCATCAGTTGTAACTCCTCCTGGATCTTCTTGTTTATCAATAAAAACTATTTGAGTTTTTCCTCCATGCTTTTGTATCATTGATGCTTGTTACATTTGTATGGTTAACTTAAATTTGATCCTAAGTTGTTTATGAATATAGATCCATGTCTCTGTATAGTTTTCTTCTTCTGTGATCTTACAAGTACTTGGTGAAGCTGGGCAAGTAAGGGAGCAGGTAGCTGGAAGTTGTCAAAGAAGAGAGGGATTGGATCAAATGATTAGCGCAAGACACAGGTTGGTTCTTTCTATTCCTCTCTGTCTATAGTTCATAAAGGAAATACAAAAGTAGTTTTTCTCTGTTTGTTTCTAAGGCAGCTATCACACCTTAGTGGGATAGAGCAGTTCTAAATAGACACTTTTCCCGGTAACAGAGAGGGATCATCAACCAGCAGGAGAAATTCAAGAATGACTGAGAGCTTGAAGAATGTCCCTCGAAGTACTTTCTCAAATCCTAGCAATAGCTGGGATATTTGGCTCTCAGGAAGAGTTCATATTGACCACATTCAGGAAATTATCTATCTCTCTACAACCAAAAGAGGATTTGGAAATCTCCCTTGATTCCTCTTGCCGATCTACCAAGGAGATAGAGAAATCATGTACAAAATGTGATGGGGAACATCGATCTGAAACTAAGATTGAAGAAATTTCACCATGCCCAACAACAATCCTTGTATGCATTCCGAAGACCAATTATCCAAGTTTTCCTAGCATGACCGAGGAGGATTTTAGAGTGGTCCAAATGAAGAAATGGGCCAATAACACCAAGATTACATCAAGCATTGGTTCCAGATCACAATCCAGTCAAAGTACTACTCCCATATTCAAATAATCTTTGTATCACGTCTTTCAAAGCTGTTGATTTCTCATGCTCTTGTACATTCTAAGTCTTATATGTTAAATATGAGCATGGATGTATCCTTGTACATGATCCGCACATGGCTTCATTGGAGGTTCTCTTTCACTTGAAGGGGGATGTATTTTCTTTAGTATAGTAGGAAAGTTAGTATTGTAATAACTAAATGAAAATAGTAAAGAGAAAAATAAATCCTTGTGTGAAAACTAGCCTGTCTAGCGCCACTCGACAAGGACTTTGCTTGAAAACCAGGTAACTAGCAGGCAAGGTTCCCAATAAAGTTTGTAAATTTGTATGAGCTCTTCAAATAATTTATTTCATTATGTTTGTACTCAAGATGGTTGATGTGGGATTCCTTAAGGACCACCTGCCAAAAAGCCTTGTCCCATCGACATCGACACATTATCTGGGACTAAGGTTAGGGTTAGATAGGGTGCTTGGGAGCCTGCATGCCTCAATTGAAGGTATCCTTGTCATCTACTAAGGAAATACATCAATGTTTCTTAGTAGATGGATTCTGCAATCCATTCGACTTCAAAAAATCTATTCATGGCTAGTAGAATGTACATAGTACCTTGATTCCCATTTGACATCAAAGGTGGGATATCTTGAATTGGTTAATGACTTCCTCAATGGTTAGTAATCCAATTATTCTTGCTTATGTTTGACATTGACAACATTTATTCACATATGCAAGATTGCACACGGGTGTGTAGTGATTGAAGACTATATGGTTTTGTGATCTCAACACAAATTTGCAGTAGCTTGGATTTTTGCATCAACATTTCCATTTTCATTTGTAGTAGCAGTCACCTTTTCTCAGTTGTTTGGGGGCATAAAACTCTATAGGCATGTAGGAGAAGGGGAATTTCAGTTCATCCTTCAGCTCTTCAATTCATCCTTCAACTCTTCAGTTCATCCTTCAGTATTCTTCAGCAAGCCAGACCAACAGTCACATCAGCTCTAACCATTCCATCATTCACTTCATCTTGCAACACTGAGAACATCAACAACAAAGGTAAAACTTGAGGTAAAGTTGCCTTAATATTCTCTAATTCGTTAGAGATTTAATGAATGTTTTATGATTAACCACCACATATTCTATATATTTTGTTTTCCATATACTATAATGCATGCTACTCTAACAAAGACATAATCATCAAAAGAAAGTATATTGGTTCATGTAAACAATGCAATAACTATAGTACCTTCCCCTCCTACATTCACATATATTATCATTTAAATGTATCCAATAGAGGATGAAGTCATTTCTGCCTTTCATAAAGGAACTATCCATAAGGATTTGCCTCATAAAAACCAAGTATGCAAGCACCTATTTTACCATGTCCATCATCACCTCATCTAATCCACCATTTCCATTGCCACCTATCATATCATTTATCAATTCCTCCTACCACATCTATTGTTTATCCTCAATTTGTATTTCTATTAAAATCAAATATATGGAAATCAAATAAGAATGGTGTTGCTCCACAAGAACCAACACCCTCAAATCTTCGCCTAATGTTGCTCCACAAAAAATGACCTTGCCCAAAGCTACAATGCCATAAAATCTATATATGAGCAAAACCCTTGTTTGCATGAGGATATGAAAATCCTCAGGCATGGGGGGATTTTTGGTCTAAAATATTCCCATTTTTTCATCATTCAATACCACCATCCATAACCTATATTCATGTATTATTACAATCATTGCACACCATAATTCCATCGCTTGTCGCCAATTCACGTCTTACGCCTCGTGGTTGATTATCATTAGTTTTCTTATATTTTCTATGACTAAAGATGATTTTTCCATGATTTACTAATGAAAATTTTTCCAAGTTCATTTTTCACAAGGTTCCATCTCCGAAATTCTTCACAAGTCAGTTGAACTAGTTGGTACAAGTAGAGTACGAGAATATCCAATTTGGGGTTTCAACATTTCGACACGCTTCCAGGGAGAACCGAGGGATTCTATTGTCCAAAATAATGTTTTAATACATTTACATGTGTTGTATTCCAACCAATTTGTACATGTGGACCCTTAGGAGCTAATTAACAAATATGCTCAAAATGTGCACAGTTTCCAAACTGCCACGTTTCTCCTCGATTTTCGTGCACCTAGAGGTGAATCTAGAAACTATGAGAAAATGGGTTTGTTAACCATATAACAAATTATCTATATCCAACATATTTTCTCCATATTGGAATTTTTATAAAATTTATAAGTGGATCTTGGACGTAGTTTTATAAAAAACAACTATTTTTCCAAAGTTCTAGAATCTTGCAAAAAGAGCGAGACAACCAACTTTGAGCACGATGTATGAGGAGATGGATTTGAATGAGACACATCAAAGAGAGGTTTTTGTTGAAAATATAACAAGTTATCATATCATATCACTAACATTCATAAATTAATTAATTAATTAATTATACAATTAATTATTGGTTAGTTAATAATCACTAATTAATATTTATAACTATAATCTTAATTTTAATCTAAAAAGAAAAACTAAATATTAAATTATGTATTAAAACCAATAAACAATGACTAAATTAATAATAAAAATAAAAATAAACAATTATAAAGTAAAATTACATCATCTAACATGTCAGCCGTTATTCATTCCCATCTCAACCCTAGCCTTATTTAAACCTCATTGAGTTCTGACTTATTTCACTCATGGATCTAATCCTAATGATGAACCATAGAGGTTGGTTCGAAACGTTGATTCCAATCAAACATAAATGTGATGACTCCGGAAGACAGTACTACAAAGAATACAGATCGCAGAAGCCTCAAATCAATAAGTTATGTTCCCTTCAAACAAGTTTTCAAAATTCGCCATGGGTATGAAGATATACTAATATCGTTGGGGTCAGTTTGTTAAAATTGTTCAATTTTCCATAATTGAGGAAAATGACTAATTCGCCTTGTAAATATTATAAATGGCTGAGTCATGGTTTGTATTGTAAGATTTGTTTGAAAGGAAGAGAAGAAGGGAAGGAATAAAGGATGGATTGAAGCTCTTCTGTAATAATAATTGAATCTCAATTGAATTTTGCTTCATCTCTAAATTCTTTGTAAGTATTATAACTCCATTTAGAATTTCATTTTTATTGAGTTAGTTTAGGCTTTCTCCAGGAGTGGCAAGGTCCCGCCACAAGAGGAAACAAGTCCTTTAGCTTATCTAGATCATAGGATTTACATTCAAAGTGTGAATTTCACTGAGAAATTTGTTGTGTGAAATCTAGCATCATTCTATACTTAAAGCTATGTCTTGTAGATTTGGAATTAAAAATTCTAGAATTCATTCAATTAGAAGTCTTCTTGTTTTTTATTAGTACGATTATCTTGTAGTGTCATGTCTATATAAGAATTCTCAAAAATAGTAGAACACGATATTGGTTGTGTAATTATTAATTGAACTTGCTGTGTTTCTCTGAGCCATTATCATAATAAAAGCTTGATTTATTTGGGAATTGAAGTCAAGATCCTTTTGGATGTGTTGGCATAATAAAAGCATGATTTAATTGGGAATTGAAGTCCCGATCCTTTTTGGATGTGTTGATATCATTGGTATGGAATATTAATTTATGGATCAACTTCTTTTGAATGTTTGCAAAATTGAAATTCCTATCGATTTATTGCATGCATCCTGAGACTAGGCTTGGATCAATTATATAATTCTACATTCTGTACTTATACAGAGTCATTATGTACTTAAACAAAGTGATCCCGTACTTAAACAAGTCTTGTAATATCATGTTTATAAATGACCAGCAATGACATGACAACATATTGATGATTGTAGTTCAGTTTTGAGATCCCATAGAGTCGAAGTGTGGTTCAATTTAGAGTTGTAGGTTAATGCTTTCCATAAAAAAAATATTCCAAGTTTGATTGAATTTCGATTTCTTGAGTTGTAATTCAATTTCCTAAGTTTGATCAAGGTTCGATTTCTTGAGCTTTATTTGAGATTAGATTTCTTGAGTTTGATTATGATAGTGTTAGATTTCCTGAGTTTGATTTTGAAAGCATTCATTTAAGATTCAATTTTTGATAGTGTTAGTTTGAGGTTCTTAAATTGAATGTAGTTGATGCATTTGAGGTTAAAAGTAGTATATCTTTGTGTGATCCTGGGAATTAGATTAGTTGCAGTATTGTTTGGATTGTTTATTTCCTTAGCTTAAATCATTTGGATTATCTTTAGTTTTGTTTGAATTGAAATTAGCATAAGCTTGATGCCTTTTTGAGTTAGTCTCAATTGATTTAATATTCTTGAATTTAGATTAAATAGATCTTTTTGTTTTATTTAAACTTTCCATTACTTAGATTAAGATTGAAATCATTCGAATGATAATTTGTATTCCTTGGTTTATGATTAATTAGATTTAGTTTCCCTTGCACATTAATTAGAATTTCTTATTCATATTGTTTGAGCGTGTTTTCCTTAATTGATTAGTTTCAATTAGAAATAGAAATTATGTACTTGAAAAATATATTGATTTCATTTGTAATTTAGATTAGATGCTTTCATCCTATGTTTGTGCCTTGAATCTCACGAGTCCCGGATTGATATTTTAATGTTGGAATTATAACACATATAATTTCCCCAACATTTATGGTGTTGTTGTCAGGGATGTGCTAAATGAATTAGAGCATACTTTCTTTCACATGTTTTTGGTGTAATCTTAGTTGCAGGGCAACAAAGGGAGGAGAGTGTATGTTAAGACGTGAGTGAAGAGCCACACATCCCCTACAGTGGGGTTGCTCGAGAGTTTGGTCGTCCAATTAAGCAAGTTTGGTGAGTTTTCCTACAATTAGAAGTTTTTATTCATTTAGATTAAAAATTTCAAGCTCTTAACAACAAAACATTGGGGTGTTGTAAGAACCCCCATGTACTAATCCATGTTGTGAGAGAGGGATCATCAACCAGCAAGAGAAATTCAGGAATGATTGAGAGCTTGAAGAATGTCCCTCGAAGTACTTTCTAAAATCCTAGTAGTAGCTGGGATATTTTCCTTTTAGGAAGAGCTCATCTTGACCACATTAAGAAAATTATCTGTCTCTCCATAGCCAAAAGAGGATTTTGAAGTCTCCCTTGATTCCTCTTTCCTATCTACCAGGGGATTGAGAAATCATGTACCAAACCTAACGGGGAAAATTGAGTTGAATCTGAGATCGAAGAACTTTCACCATGCCCAGCAGCAAGACTTGTATGCATTCCAGAGATCAATTATCCAAGTTTTCCTGGCTTGACCAAGGACAACTTTCAGAGTGGTCCAAATGATGAAATGGGCGAATACCACCAATATTAGATCGGGCATTGGTTCCAGATCCAAATCCAATCAAAGTACCACTCTCATCTTCAAATACACTTTGTATCATGTCTTTCAAAGTTGTTGATTTCTCATGCTCTTGTGCATTCTAACTCTTATATGTTAAATCTGAGCATGAATATATCCTTGTACCTGATTTGCACATGGCTTCATTAGAAGTTCTCTTTCACTTGAAAAGGGATGTCTTTTCTTTGGTATAGTAGGAAAATTAGTATTGTAATAAATAAATGAAAATAGTAAAGAGAAAAATAAATCTTGTTGTGAAAACCAGCTTGTATGGCGCAACTAGACAAGGACTTTGCTTTAAAACCAGGTAGTTGGAGGGCAAGGTTCCCAATAAAGTTTGTAACTTTCTATGAGATCTTCAAATCATGTATTTATTTATGTTTGTACTCAAGTTGGTTGATGTGGGATTCCTTAAGGACCACATGCCAACAAGCCTTGTCCCATAAACATCAATATATTATCTAGGACTAAGGTTAGGGTTAGATAAGGTACTTGGGAGCCTGCATGCCTTAATGGAAGGTATCCTTGTCATCTAGTAAGGAAATAAATAAATGTTTCTTAGTCAATGAATTATGCAATCCATTTGACTTCGACAAATCTATTCATGGCTAGTAGAATGTACCTTGTGCCTTGATTCCCATTAACATCAAAGGTGGGATATCTGGCATTGGTTAGCAACTTCCTCAATGGTCAATAATCTAGTGATTCTTGCTTATGTTCGACATTGACACCATTTATTCACATATGCTAGATTACACACGGGTGTGTAGCAGTTGAAGACTATATGGTTTTTTGATCTCAACACAAATTCGCAACAGTTTGGATTTTCCCATCAACATTTCCATTTTCATTTGTAGTAGTAGTCACCTTTTCTCAGTTGTTTGGGTAAATAAAACTCTGCAGGCATGTAGGTGAAGGGGACTTTTAGTTCATCCTTCAGCTCTTTAGTTCATCCTTCAGCTCTTCAACTCATCCTTCAGCCTTCTTCAGTGGGTCAGATCAATAGTCACATCAGCTCGAGGCATTCCATCATTTACTTCATCTTGCAACACCGAGCACATCAACAACAAAGGTAAAACTTGAGGTAAAGTTGGCTTAAGATTATTTAATTCATAAGAGATTTAAGAAATCTTTGATGATTAACCACCACATATTCCATATATATTTTTTTCCATATACCCTCCATTTGCAAACTCCTCATTCATAATAGAATGCATGTTACTCTAATAAAGTCATAATCATGAAAAGAAAAGTATATTGGTTCATGTAAACAAAGCAGTAACTATAGTACCTCCCCCTCGTACATTCAGATATATTGTCAGCAAAATGTATCCAATAGAGGATGAAGTCATTCCTTCCTTTCATAAAGGAACCATCCATAAGCATTGGCCTCATAAAAACCAAGTATGAAAGCACCTATTTTACCATCTCTATCACCACCTCATCTAATCCACCATTTCCATTGTCACTTATCATTGCATTTATCATTTCCTCCTACCACATCTATTGTTTATTCTCAATTTATATTTCTATTAAAATCAAATTTATGGAAATAAAATAAGAGTGGTGTTTCTCCACAGGAACCAACACCCTCAAATCTTCACCTGATGTTGCTCCACAAAAACCAACCATGCCCAAAGCTACGATGCCATAAAATCTATATATGAGAAAAGTCCTTGTTTGCATGAGGACATGCAAATCCTCAAGCATGGGGGGATGTTCAACCTCAAATATGCCCATGCTTTTGTCATTCAATACCACCATTCATAACCTATATTCATGTACTATTACACTCATTTCACACCATAATTCCATCACTTGTCACCAATTCACGTCTTACGCCTCATGGTTGATTATCATTAGTTTTCTTGTATTTTATATGACTAAAGATGATTTTTCCATGATTTACTAATTATTGTTTTTCTAGGTACATTTTTCAAATGATTCCATCGCCGAAATTCTTCACAAGTCAGTTGAACTAGTTGGTAGAATAGAGTACGAGAGTATCCAATTTTGGGTTTCGACATTTTGGCATGCTTCCAGGGAAAATTGAGGGAGGTTATTGTCCAAAATATTGTTTTAATACCTTTCCATGTTTTGGATTGCAACCATGTCTCACATGTGGGTCCCTAGGAGCTAATTAACAAATCTCCTCAAACTGTGCAAAATTTCCAAACTGCCAAGTTTGACCTCAATCTTCGTGCAGTTGGAGGTGAATATGGAAACTTTGAGATGGGTTTGTTAAGAATATAACCAATTATCTATATTGAAAACATTTTCTGCAGATTATAATTTTTATAAAAGTTATAAGTGAGTCTTGGAGGTTGTTTTATAAAAAATGAGTATTTTTCTAGAGTTCTAGAATCTTGCAAAGAGAGCCAGACAACGAACCTTGGAAACGATTTACGAGGAGATGGATTTGTTTCAGACAAATCCAAGAGAGATTGTTGGTAAAAATATAACAAGTTAGGTTCCCTCCAAACAATTTTTAAAAATTTTCCATGGTTAGAAAGATATGCCAATATCATTGGGGTCAGTTTGTTAAAATTGTTCAATTTTCCATAATTGAGGAAAATGACTAATTCGCCTTGTAAATCTTATAAATGGCTCAGCCATGGTTTGTATTGTAATATTTTGGGGAGGGTTTTGAAAGGAAGATAATGAGGGCATGAATAAAGGACGTACTGAAGCTCTTTTGTAATAATAATTGAATATTGTTTCATCTCTAAATTCTTTGTAAGTATTATGACTTTGTTTTGAATTTCATTTTTATTGAGTTAGTTTAGGCTTGCTTCAAGAGTGGCAAGGGCTCACCACAACTGGAAACAAGTATTTTATCTTATCTAGATCATAGGATTTACATTCAAAGTGTGAATTTCATCGAGAAATTTGTTGTGTGAAATCTAACATCATTTTGTACTTAAAACTTTGTCTTGTAGATTTGAAATTAAAAATTCTAGAATTCATTCAATTAAAAGTCTTCTTGTTTTTTTTTAAGCACGATTATCTTGTAGTGTCATGTCTATATAAGAATTCTCAAAAACAACAAAACATGATATTGGTTGTGTTAATTATTAATTGAACTTGTAGTGTTTCTCTGAGCCATTGGCATAATAAAATCATGATTTAATTGGGAATTGAAGTCTCGATCCTTTTTGGATGCGTTGATATCATTGGTATGGAATATTAATTTATGGATTAACTTCTTTTGAACATTTGCAAAATTGAAATTCCTATCAATTTATTGCATGCATCCTGAGACTAGGCTTGGATCAATTATATAATTTTGCATTCTGTACTTATACAAAGTCATTTTGTACTTAAACAGAGTGATCCCGTACTTAAACAAGTCTTGTAATATCATGCTTATAAATGACCAGCAATGACATGACGACGTATTGATGATTGGAGTTCAGTTCTCAGATCCCATAGAGTCGAATTGTGGTTCAATTTACAGTTGTAGGTTAATGCTTTCCATAAAAAAGATTTTCTGAGTTTGATTGAATTTCGATTTCTTCAGTTGTAATTCAATTTCCTAAGTTTGATCAAGGTTTGATTTCTTGAGCTTTATTCAAAATTATATTTCTTGATTTTGGTTATGATAGTGTTACATTTCATGAGTTTTATTTTGAAAATGTTCATTTAAGATTCAATTTCCGATAGTGTTAGTTTGAGGTTCTTAAATTGAATGTAGTTGATGCATTTGAGGTTAAAAGTACTCGATCTTTGTGTGATCCCTAGAATTAGGTTAGTTGCAATATTGTTTGGATTGTTTATTCCTAAGCTTAAATCGTTTGAATTATAATTAGTTTTGTTTGAATTGAGATTAGCATAAGCTTGATTGCTTTTTGAGTTATTCTTGATTGATTTATGATTCTTGCATTTATATTAAATAGATATTAGTGTTTGATTTAAGATTTCCATTACTTAGATTAAGATTGAAATCATTCGAATGATAATTTGTACTGCTTGGTTTATGATTAATTAGAATTAGGTTTTTTTTCACATTAATTAGAATTCCTTATTCGTATTTTTTTGAGCGTGTTTTCCTTAATTGATTAGTTTCAATTAGAAATAGAAATTATGTACTTAAATAGTAAATTTATTTCATTTCTACTTTATATTAGACACTCTGATCTTGCGCTTTTGCCTCGAAGCTTATGAGTCCCGGATTGATAATTTAATGTTGGAATTATAGCACATATAATTTCCCCGACAAGGTGATAGTTGATGAGTGCTGCAGCGAGTGATGGTTGGCATTGATGTCAACCTAGACTTGGTTTGGAGATGATATGCATATGATTGATTGCTTGATCATATTGGTATCTATGGCTGCTATGGAAAATGTTTATGTTGCAGGTTCTTTGATCGATGTTACAGATGCTTGGATAACTTTGTTGGTTTCAACTAGGTACCCATGTAGATGATGCTTGTGTTGAGATGACCTTGATTGTTGGATGATGCTTGTAGCATTTCCCTTGAGATGTGTCCCTGAGTTATGGTTTGGAATTCTTATGATGTTTGAAAGTATTGAATAGGCTATCATGATTCCAGCTAAATTTGAGATTCATGTTTGATGCCAAGTGATATAGATTATGATCTCACGAGTTGGTTCTTGCAGTTATGGTGACTACATCATGTATAAGCTCATCAGGAGGTTGAAGAGATGGTTTTAAGACTTGTTATGGCTTAAAATAGCTTTACAGATGCCAGGGATGCTGAGAAACAAGTTAGAACAATTCTGAGTTGAATATCTAGCTATTTTCCTTTATCCTTTGCCCCATTGCATGGATGATGGGTCTTCACATGGAGAGAAGGCTTGTATAAGTGACTATGATCCCAGTTGAATGGAATACTGTCTTGTGCAAGAGAATATGCGTGTTGATGAATATGATCTGGATTTCTTCTGCTCCTCAGATGATTTAATTGGTTATACTGATGTATCTTCTTCAAGAATTTTGATGGAAGATTGAAATTGACTAAATCAACATTTCCTAATGTCTTTTGAAGTGTGAATGCCTTAATGAAGTGAGGAGCGAAGTTAGTGGAAAAATTTGTTTAAAATAAGGAGTATATCGACCATTGTGGATGAGGAAAAAAAGAAGAGCTTTGTGTAGAGAGAAGAGGGTGACCTCCCATAAAACATAATGATGCAAAGGTCGAATTTCTAAATAGGAGAACATAGAGATATAATTTTCTGAGATCAGAGTGTGAGGATATTGATGGAGAAGTCAACCATAATTTCATAAAAGCATAATTTGTTATTTTTAATGTGACAGAGTTTGCAGAAGTTTGTAACAGAGGATACTCGGAGGGAGATTCTACATTTGATTATGTTTATGAAGAAAAAATTTCAATTTATAGTTAGAAGTGATAACCTCCTCTATGTTGTAGCTAAAATGCTTATGATTGCAGGGATCAATGGTGTATTATTGAGATTCATATGTGTCTAATATGTGTGATTGCATAGAAGGATTTGTATATGCTTCTAGTTACATTATGAATTCAATTTCATGAGATAGGACTTGTGTGTTGATACGATTGACTATTGTTGGTTTTTGTTGAGATCCATTTGAGCATGTTGTCATTGATATATATCCTTATGTAACTAAGTGAGACAGATATAGTTGTGTATGCTATTAAGAGCGCATATGTTGATGTATTGGGTTTATTTGATTGAGATGATGTATTGAGATTATCAAAGAGACAAAGTTGATGTTGTCTTGTGTAGGGGTCCAGTTTGAAACATTGTGAAATGTGGTCCTAGTGGTTAGCAAATCGAGATATCTTGGTGAAGAACTGGTGGGTGTTCCTTTCCTACGGGTGTAGGTAGCTTCAGTAGAGGAAGTAGGATTCTCATAGTCCAATGGTTGTTGGGTGAGGCTTTTAGGGGATAAGAGTCTCCAGTGGATGGGTGTTCACTTAGTCGAAGTCATATGAGAAAATTACTTGCTAGACATATCCAACTATGATGATGTAAATTGATTTGCATGATTAATAGAATTTGAAGTGGAGCAGCAACAACCAGAGATCCTTGTGTCCCTTATGCATATGATTGTTTATGGATTTTATGTGATGATGGTATTTACTTTGTTTGTTTATGAATTATATGAGCTATCTTACTAATGGCATAATGTGTGATTGTGAATCAATAATCGAAAAATAATTTTAAAGTATACATTGTCACTACTAATTCACCCGCCCTCGCAAGTAGTGAGCATATTTCCAACAATTGGTATCAGAGAGGGGTTCTCTCAGTGAAAATTAATCACTTGAGAGTAGATCATGGGTCATGGTGAAGAATAAGAAGAAGCATTCCTAGAAAAAGAATATCAGTAAATAAGAAAGAAAAATTTCAAATTCTGAAGAACCCATCTTCTTGCTGGTAAAAAATGTTGAAGGTAAATGTTGCGATCATTTTATATATGGAATTGAATTTTCTTATAGTGATGATGATCTACTTGAGTTTGATGATTTAGAAGATAATGATCATTCAATTCAGTTTGATGCTTTGGAGAGAAGTGGTAATAATCCTTTTGCAGAAAACTCAAATTTAGAAGATGAAGAGCCTTGCATGATTGTAAACCTAGAAGCATAAATTAGAATGCTTAAGGCTGAAAATAAAAACTAGAAAATATTATTGCAAATACTTGATGAGAAGGAATTCATTTACAAATAATAGGTTATCAAATTAAAAAATAAATTGGACGAAGAAAGAATAATTGAAGGAGGAATGAGAAAGAAATATCAAATTTGGAAGCAGAAATGTCTACATTGAGAAATAATTTGAAAGAGAAATCCACTTAGCTATTGACTAATGAAAATACTCCAGATACTAGCATGCACAAAGAAGAAATGAGTTCTGCCAGAAGTTTTAAAAAACTAGCAGCAAAAGATGATTCTAACAACAAAAACAACAAGGAAGAAGCATATCAACAAAACCATAAGTCAAGGAAGGAAAATTTTGTTCAAGATAGATCATCCACTTCCTCAAGATAGATAAGATGCTTCAGTTTCCAAAATCATGGGCATATTGTTGCAAAATGCATAAGCATGCAACAAAAGAAGTAGTTGGATAAAAGGAAATATCAAGAAAAATCATCCATGGCCAGGTATAAAAATTCATTTTATGGCTATTGTTTTTCATGTAATAATTTTGGGCATAAGGCTTTTGATTGCAGGAACTATGTGAAGAAGAAGAGTTTCAAAGTTTTTCCTTTTTTTCTTAGACATATAAGGTGTTAAATGTGTGACAACATTGGCCATAAGGCCAAAGACTATAAATTTCCTACATGTTACAGGGGATTCACTCGAAAGGCAAAGACTACTCAAAGCAGATTAGTCAAGAGATCAAACAATGAAGTGCATGTCAAGAATCAAACCAACAAAATTTGGAAGAAAAAGGAGGAGCAAGTGACTCCTATCCAAAATTGAGGCCGACACAGTCTTAGGGGGAGCATATGGAAACATTCTGATTTTGAAAGGGAATTATTGATAATGCAACCATAGTTGGATAAAAGTATATTGAGGTTTGAAATTTGCTTATCTTTGGTATTGTTGAATCAGTTGATTGCAGCAGTTTGTTGAAACATGGAAGCATAGATGCATGCTCAAAATATAGATGGTATTATCATGCATATTTCTATCTTACGCAAATGTTGTCATGATGAGGAGATAGATGTCATAGTTATGCATTGTAGATTACCTTGGTGACAATTTTGAATTATGATGTGCATCAGAATATTTGCACAAGTTTATATTTACATGACAAATCTGCTGATTTCTTCTCTTCATGGTATATATGGTTAGAATGCTACAATCTCCTTATACTTGCCTTGGTTCATGAATAGCTGTTGATATTCATTTTTGTAAGAAATCATGTTGCTTCCTTGATTTGAGATTGATATGATTGGTAGCTTACTTCTGCTATCTATTCTATATTTTTGTTGGTGATAGTCATAGTATGGTGATGGTATTATGATACATATGATGATGTTTGTTTTGGTTGAGAGTGATGTTGTTACTGAGATCATTGTTGCTATGATATGCTTCATTTTTTGCTTGAGAGATCCACATATTATGTTGTTGTTGAAGAATGATCTCTTATCTCATTGTGGAGACATATACTTGCTGATGATACATATAAGTTCAGCTACGGTGATTTTTATGTTGCTTCCCTATGACGATTATGTCTTTATTTTTAAGATAGATTACATGTTGTTGTCAACCGCTTATGATGTGTTTCCACTGATGGTTATGCTGCTACTTTGGAGTATATTACTGTTGCTACATTCACTTGTTGTTGTTTTATGTTGATGATCACATTTGTTTTGTTGTTGATGCTCATGATACTGTTGAGTTGAGTTTTGCTACTATTTTTGGTGCATATGATGCACTGCTAGTGTTGAGGATTATACTATTATTGATGGTTATGGACATGGAGATTTGTTGCTGCTTCTTTTTCATATGGCTGAAATGTTGAAGATTTTTGGCCTTATTGATGACATTTATTCATTCATGACATATGTATGGTTCGATTTCTCTCCATTAGAAGTGTTGGTGAAATATTGATGTGAAGACTCATATATGAGATTGGCACCTTAGGTCTCACATTGTACAATGGTGGTCTTGATGTCTATTAGGAATTGGTAGGAGTTTTCTATGTTTGTAATGTCAATATGCACTCAATGCTATAACCATTCATTGTTCCTATAAAGTCATGTAATCATTATTATTCATATGGATCCATATTTGAGTTAGGACCAAGAATCAAGAGAGTCTTGGGTCATGTCAAGAGTGTGTAATGTGCAAGTGATGAGAGATGAGAAGTGTTTCAGCCATATTTTGGGCTACTTGTTATCATGTCTTCATTCTTGTATAAGCTCTTGGAGTCCTTGAGTAGCCATGTATTGTCACATTCTTCTTTTGAGTCATGGTTGGGTCATGTACGTGTCTTTCATACATGAGAGAGAAGTCATATTTCAGCTAGCTAGAGGCTTTGTAAAGTCTTGTATTATCATTCATTCAGACTTGTATCATGCCTTGCATCTCATTATTCATCATATGGCCCAAGTTGGACAAACATTGATAAATGAGGAGCAACCTTCATGCATATGAAAAAGAGGCACTAGAAGCAGAAGAGATTGCACATTCAATAGTCCAAGAGATGTTTTTGTAGTCCCTTTATATGTTTAGGGGGAGCTTGTATTGGAAGTTGTTCATTGGATTGCATCAGTTTAGTATTGGCATGATGTTGTGGTTGACAGGGGGAGTGATTCTTTCATTGATATGTTGGCTTCTTTCACATGTTGAGATTGATAGGGGGAGCATGCTTATTCATTTCTCTTATCTTCATTCATGATGTATTGTTGGTTAAGGGAGTATGAATGGTGGTTGTGTTATTCCTTTGTCCTTATCTTCATGTGTTTCCACTATGCTTTTGGAGAAGATAATGTGTATTGGTCAGAAGATGCTTCTATTAATTATATGAGAGGATGATGATGATGATGGTCTTGGAGCATGTTGATTGTTTCTACCATTGATATGTTGTTGTTGATACTACCTTAGGGAGACAAAGAGCTCATGATTATGCTATTATTTTGGTGCATGTAGCTTGGTGCTACGTATTTGTTTTGTTGTTGTTGATTGAGAGAGTGTTCTTTCTTATGAAATGTTGGTGCTTAGTTGATACTTGTAAATCAGTTCAATCATTCTTGAGGTGAGCCCTTTTGCCATTGATGTTAAAGGGGGAGAAAATCAGGAGTTCAGTTCTTCATGAGGTCTTTTTTGGTTGACCGAGATTTGGTTGTGTTGTAGTACTCGACAACCCCCATTGTTCTTAGATTTAGAATGAGAAATAATGGGGACCCTTTAAATTTTTAGGAATAAATCCTTTCTTATTTTAATAAAATAGGACAAGTTTTATATTTTTCCCTTTTGATAAATAAAGCAAGAAAATCCTTAAATATATATTGTGAAATAAAACCATTTTTAAGCTTACAATCCTTTTCATAATTCTTAGGAAATAATATTCAAATCAAGAAATTACGTTAAACTATATTTCCATCAAAAAACCTTTAAAAACATCACCAAAGTTTCTAAAGGTTGTTTTAGCAAATAAATGGAAATATCATAAAAGGATGGTCCCACTAAAAAACTGCACGTGAAGTGCAATGAGCTTATCGACGTCGAAAATTTCAAAGTGAGTATTGATAGCGAATCGCCGATAGTGAACTACCGATAGCAATATTTCATTCCGTCAATTACTGGTATCGCGTTCTTTCGACTGACGAATGCCGATATCACATTCTTTTAACTCTCGTCATTCTGATATCGAACATCCTGCATCCCGATCTATGACCAGTCAATGTAATATCAGAAATCATCTGTCACAAGGTCATGTTCATATCACCTGATACCGAAATGCCAATAAAGAAATTTCCCAATATAATGATAGGTTTCAACATTATGTGAACAAACGTTCAAAAATTAAATGGCGACTCTATGTGTTTATATTTTTGATATTTTGAAGCGATTTGTAATAATTTGATGTAATGTAGAAGGATTTCTCATTAAAACTCGCATTCAATTGATAAGACTCTTTGGGTTTTACGAGTTCTTTCCGCTCATCTTGGTTTTCTTCTTATAGGTGAATTATGATAAATAATAGTTACAGGAAATGTTAAGGATAATCAAAGTGAAGATAAAGTTTGTAATTCAGCCACAACTAATTTTTCCTCCTAAAGAAGTTCCCAAGATGTCTCCATTGTTTACGGATACTACATGCACTCCAGACGCAGGGTCCTCCTCCTAGGAGGTCATATACAAATTGTTCGAGGATGAAAGCCCAAGGGTAATTGAGAAGAAAAGTGCTACTATTGATGCTCCTACTCCAGATGTTAGCACTACATGGAATGATGTGGCTAATTTGTTTTTGCATAGAATTGTTACTCGTCCCAAAATTCTACCCTACATAGATATGGTAAGATGGGTCATTAACCATCTGGATATTATAGACAAAGTTTTTATAACTCCGAAGAAGACAATTATTGGATCGTTCAAGGCTGAGGACTTAAGGAAAATGTACCATTTTCTGCTACCACAGAAAAAGTATGATACTCAATTTGTCTAGAAGTTCATGTAGGAGAATCTGAACCCAAAAAAACTTATAAGAGAATTGATAAGGGACCCAAGAAAACACAAGCGTGAAGACAAGGGTATGTATTCGTTAGCCTCTATTGTTGGTCCTTTCTCTCATATTACTACTATGATGTGTCATCTCTACGGTTACCCCAATACACAAAAATTCTCAGAGGAATGGGTGCCACTAATAGAGGCTACTTCTGATGGCTATATCATGGATTGGAAAAATATTTTTTCCAATAATTTAACTACTCAAATCTACAGTTACAGACAAAAGTGTAATGTTATTGAGAGGACTTCTCCGCCTTTCTTTATGAGTGCCTATATCATGGACACTATTTGTTTTTCTTATGATTTCCCATCTATAGGATGGAAGTGGACAATTCAATACCCTACCCCTATTCATGTTTACCTTGATATCCTGTGGGAAACCAAGTATCATCCTCATTTTTATAAAATTTGTCATGAAATTATACTCCCCATTCACCAAGAGATATTTGGTAGCAAAGCACCTAGACTCTCCACTAAAGCTAATAGAGACTTAAAGCCATTAGGAAAGTGGTTTGGGGAAGAATAATTTACTTATATTTTTTTTTTGGCAACCTTTCCCATCCTCATGTTTTTCCTCTTTTTGTCCTGGATAAATTACTGGCCAAAGAAATTTCCTACCAAATAGTTGGTAATGGTTTGACTAAAGTGCTCAAGGATGCCAAGAAAACTACTTGGCCTCCTTCTCCTATTTCTTGTGTTACCTATATGTTGAAAACTTTCAAGCATTATGAGCTTGAAATTGACCAAATCAAAGTCTTTAGTCTTCCAACCATTCCAAAAATAAAATATGATCCCAATGGGGTCACAAAAGGTGTCACAACACAAGAAAGAATAAGGAAGTTTTCAAGCGAGCTTGATAAATTTGATGATTTATTTGAGATGGTTCTAGAGTATTCAATGGTTGAAAAGTTGGTGGCAAAAAAACTAACTCACAAAGAATTGATTAAGTTCAATCAATATCATAATCAGATAATAACCCATATGCAAAAATTTTTGTTCAGGCAATCTCAAAAAATCCTAAAGTTTCAAATACATCAACTTCCTCTTCAAAGAATCCAACTATTTCCCAAGTCTCAGAGATAGCTAATGCAACTGTTGAACAAACAATGAAAGTCAAAGAAGAAATTAAGTTGGATGAAGTGTGGCAGGAGTTTAATCGTGTCTTATCAATTGAAGAAATTCAGGATGTGAATAATATAGTCAAAAAAGAAATAGAACATTCTCTAGAAATTGAAGGGACAACCTCGTTCACTTCTAAGGCTCCTGAAAATATTACTCTTCCCCAAACTCCCGAAAAGACTATTGTCATTGAGGTTTCTGAGAAATTGTTGCTGAGGATATGGAAATTATCCAAACATTTCCTACCTCCAAGATAGTCCCAAAAATTAAAGAAACCCCTCGTTTGGATGTATTTTATAGTCCGAAACATAAATAAGTAATGAGAAGGTCAAGAAAGAATAGACATACAGAACAAGCACAAGCATTAGTTTCAACTGAGACTCCTTTTCAAGTTCTCTAGAAAGGAGCCCAAATAACCCCTGACAAAGAGTTAAACAAACTTTCACAGTTTGTAGGAGCTTATGCTAGTGCTACTATTGATAAAGCAGTAGAAATTCAACTGCTTCTGAAGGAAAAAGACCATAGGATTATTTAGTTAGAACAAGATCTCTAGAATGAAAGGTAGATGATTAAGCAACAATGGAAAGCAAACCTTGCTGAATTATAGAAAAGTTTTAATGACTTAAAACTACAATTTGAATTTGAAATCAAAGACAAAGATGCACAGGTACAACAACTACAATAAAAGATTAACCAATTGAAGGAAAATCCAGAAATAAATGAATTCTGAAAGGAAGCAGGAGAACTGGATACACTCCTTACAAAGCAACAAGTTGTCTTTTGTCACAAATTAACTTTAATTCATGATTTGTGTAAGACTAGTGATTCTTTAGTTAGCCAGTTGTCCGATACACGAACATTCTATGAAGAAATTGATGAGAAAATCTCTGAGCAAATAGATTGGAAAGATAGTGTTGAAGGAAGATCAATTGATCTTCCTCGAACCGAAGAATCTCAAAAGGATATCATTTTCGGTGACTGGGATATCAAAATGAAACAAGCAGAAATGACTATTATGAGAGCCAAAAATATTTCTTCAAACTTCATTGAATATATCAGCGATAGCTTATTGCAGGCTAATATAATACAAGAATGCCCAAAGGACACCTTGCTAGATATCAAAGCTCTCAAGTATTCATGGCATGAAACGTCCAAGAAGAAGGTCGATGGCTAGTGTTGATGTGTCTCTCTAATGCAATGACTCAACTTCTTCCAAGACTTAGTGATGCAGTACTTCTGGGATAGATGCACATGAAACCAATTCATCCCCCAGCTAAAGCCAATGAATAACATATGTGGATTGAGAGAACAAATGAAGAACCAGCCTCCAGAACAATCATGAATTTCTTGTTGCAACAGATTGCTATCTTTGTATGTTCTTTATTTTAGCTTAGTTCGTTGAAGCTTTTTCAAAATAATTTTATTTAGTTTACTATTTTTGTAATATTAATAGGCTGTTTAAACCCCTTTCATGCATTTAGAAAGGGGTTCTTTATTTTTGATAGACAACTTTGAACTTGGACTATTGTTTAAATCCAAAGTTATCTAATCGAGAAGCCGAACTGAAAGCTATCCTTTTATGAGCAGAGCATTGATGTATTAGGTACTATTATCTTTATATTATTGGTATGTTTCATTAAGATATATAGTTAATTTCTTATAAGTTATTTCAAAATATGAATACTTTGAAAATAGTCGGACATTGTCACTATTGATGTGTAGGATTGTATCATTTTTCATTGTATATGAGATAAAGAGATATTATATGTGATTAAGTTTTAATCAACTAAATTAATTATATATTTAATTAATTTAGTTTATATTATTTGTTTTCCTTCCATAAAGTGTTTAATGATCTATATTGTTGCATGCTTTGTGAAATAGTTTTATGAATCACATATAAAGACATATTATTCCTAGGAAGTAAGTAGAATAAGTTTAGTTAATAATATCATCTTTAGATTTTAAATCATTCCATTAGTCTCATTTTGTTTCTATTATTCTATTATATCTCTTTAAATGGGAAATTGGTCCCTTTATCCCTAGTCGGACCCACCAATTCAAATGGAAAAGGAGCTTCCTTAAGTTCCCAACTCGTTGGTATTCCTCGATGTTGAAGAAAATATTTTCCATCGTTCAAAAGGTTGACATCAATGCCAAAGGAGGAGATTGTTGGCATTGATTTTGTGATGAGGTGATAGTTTATGAGGGTTGCATTGAGTGATGGTTGGAATTGATGTGAACTTGGACTTGGTTCGGAGAAGGTATGGATATGCTTGATTTCTTAATGGTATTGGTGTCTATGGTTGCTATGGAAAATGTTTATGTTGCTGGTGCTTTGATGGATGTTTTAGGTGATTAGATAAATTTATTGCTGTCAACTAGGTCTTCATGTAGATGATGCTTGTGTTGATATGACGTTGATTGTTCGATCATAGTTATAGTGTTTCCCTTGAGATGTGTCCTTGAGTTATGGTTTTGAATTCTAACGATGTATGAAGGTATTGAAGAGGATTTTATGACCCCATCTATAAATGAGGTTCATGTTTGATGCCAATTGATATAGTTTCTACTCTTATGAGTTGGTTCTTACACTTATGGTGACTACATCATGTATAATCTCACCAGGAGGTTGCAGAGATGGTTTTAAGACTTGTCATAGCTTGTAATAGCTTTAAAAATGCTAGAGATTTTGAGTGATGAGCCTCAATATTGCAATAGGAATGGTGTAACTCCCAAGGCTACCAACTATAATTATCAACCCAGGGTTCATACAAACTTAAGAGATATCAGCACTATATGTGCAACATACAATGTGTCCTTCCTTCGCTGTAATGATGTAATGGAGTGAATGTAATAAAATTAGATCCTAAACTAATTGCATAAATGGAAATGCTCTAAATGGTAAATAAATTAATCCTAGGTAAGAACAACAAATTGTAATTGAAATCCTAAGAACATGAATTCGAATAAAGAGGCCTCATCTACATTGTAAAAAGGCATGTCCTAATTGGTGTTTATTATTCCTCAACCATTTATTTAGAGCCTAGGGGTCATGATTCAACCCTAAGGGCCCAAACCAAGCTTCTTGAGCGAATCTGGGAAAGTATATACATGATGGAAGGTTGTTACAGGAGATCCTATAGCTACTACAAGATGTTACAAATTTTCTACATGAGGTTATAATTCACTGAATGACCAAGAAAATCAAATCAAAATTAGATAGAACAAATTTTATTATTGACTAGGGTATCTTAGGTCTCCATTCCAAGTTGAATCACCCAAAAATACCTTTGTTAACCCATTCTAAAAAATAACACAAAATTACTAGTCTAAAATCAAGAAATTCGAGACCTAGTGAGCTAGTAAATCTATCAAATTCCTAACCTAATGTGAAAATGCAATGGGGTAAATTTTGTTATTAGCTAGAATTTTTTTTTGATATAATGCAATTGGAATCAAATCGATTGAAGAACGTTAACATGTTCTAAAAATTAGCAGAAATTTATTGATATTTTCCACAAGGGACTTCCATAAATCTAGATTTGGGAATAAGAAAACTAATCCTAGGAGCTCGATTATTACTATGACCTTCCAAATCTATTCCAATGATGAAACGATGCTTGTGATCCTGTAAAATAAATTACTTTGACCATTTAACCCAATCCTAGAACATGTAATCGTTAATACTAAATGAGGAAATATAAAAAAAGACAAGAACAAGAGATGCATGTGAATAAGATGTGAAAAGAAGAAAAGTAAATGATACAAAAGGGCTTTGAGGCTCTTGAGATTGCCAAGCCCAAGGAAAATCAGAGTCTTATGAAGGAGACCAATCTTTAGAAGCTAAATATGCCACCAATCTTCATTATTTCCATCAATACAATTACATGTCTACAAGAAATGAAAGTGGAGCTGCTAAAATATGAGTTCTATTCAGAAGAAGAAAAATAAAATTCAACCCCTAGAGGAAAATTTGACTTGGTACTTATACAAAACTATTAGGAAGCATTCCCTATGAAAATATGAACGTTTCCCCACCAAAATCCCTCATATAGTGGATCTGGTTCCCAATACTAGGAATCTGCATTAAATGGCAAGGAACACATTCCTAGATTTTTTCATTCATTTGAGCTTTAGAATCTTTGCAATAATTTCAAAATATATTATCGATTTGTTATTTAATATTGACCCTCTTGTTGTAGGGATGAAGTCCCTAAATTATCTCCTCCTCCAAATCTTCATAATCTGCCCAATATTCCACAAAAATAAATAATATTAGGCACAAATATGTAATTATCCAAAAACCTTCCTAATGAACATATTAAAGTTAAAAATACATTAGATAATGAAAAAATAGAGGTTTAATATGATGAAGGATGGTCGGATGGGCCTTAATTTATGTCTAATTTGGAGTCCCATCATACCCCCTTGTTGAAAGTGTTACTCATCCTCTTAGTAACTTAGTGACCTCGTTGTGCCTAATTAATGGCCTTGATGGCCTCCCTAATTTATACATTCCCCCCATTTCCCCTTATGCAAGATGGGTTCTTTAAGATTTCTGGGTTTGGAAAGGTCTTCCACATCCTTTTTTAATCTTCTTCTACTTTGTTCCACCATTTGGACACCTCTGGAGCCCTCAAAATGCCCTTAGATGAGATCCTTTAGTAAACTACAACATCTTGTAGTAATTCCTGTAGTAACTACTGGAAACCCTGTAGTAGCCTGCATAAACATTTTTTTAGAGGAAATGATAGTTTGAGCCTAGGGTAGGCCCTCAACATGACTTACATGCCTCTCAATTCTATTTTGGATAGACCTTTCCACGTCTTTCTCCCCTTTATATAAAATCTTTTAGGCCTTGGACAAAATCTAGAAAGAGATTATAGACCCCTTGGAAAGCCTCTTTTCATCACTGCAGTTTGAATTCTATTTTGATGCTAAATGCTTTCTTGCCTTTTGTTTCCTTGTTCTTCTCTTTTGTGGCCTAGATGATTTCCTAATGGGATTTGGAGTTCTCTGTTTTGATTAGGTCTCTCTTAGGCATTTCCATTTTGGTTTTTAGCATAATTTGCTCCTTTCTTCATTCTTGTAGCAGCATTCTACCTTCCTGTAGTAGTCATTCCTTCTCTTTCAGGGTATTCTAATATGTATGGGAGTGATGTGAAATGATATAGAGGGTTTGGAGGATGATGTTAGGGTTTAGAAGGAGTAGTGTAGGCTTGTGAAAATGGAGAGGATGTGATCCATGTGTTTTTTCAAGAAATTTTCAGGGTGAGACAAAGTGTAGGGCTTGTTCATGAAAAATGTTAATTTTTCTTATGGAATGGGATGGATGAATGATGAGTAGATAGTGGATATGAAGTGGAGGGAGGGCTTCGAGTGATTTGGTAACTTGGAATTTTCACAAATTTCCTCTTTTAACTATTGTCCCCACTCCTCAAAATCATCACCCTTCTTAATTTGGCGTTTCCACATTGCATGAGTGAGGGAGTTAGCTACAATTAACTAGATGAAGGTGGTTGAGACTACTAACCCATCCTTAGCTTTATAAAACTTTACACCTCATGCATTGACAACAAATTTCTAGATATAATATGCTCAAGAGAAGAGCTCAAGAATATTGCATACCTTTACCTACTTGATGGTTATTGGAGAGGCATGCATGTTGCTGCTAAGTTGATGATCGATCCAAGCTTCCCTGTAGGTGTTAATTTTATTTGCTTGCTTCTGCACAGGTCTTCATAGCTCATTGATTCTTTGGCTGATAAGGTTTTTGCATGCAATTTTCTTTCCAGTGTTCGATGTTTTATTGGTGGAGTAGATTGACTAATTCCTAACGAGGGTGTGCCCCCTTTTGAATATTCATACATGGCTTCAAGCTGCTCAAGGTGGCTAGATTTTCTGCTATGTGAGTGAAAAAATAATTGATGATGAGTTATGTTGTAACTATGTAGGCTGCTTACAGGAGGAATCCTCTTCCTATAGAAGTCATTTAGTTCCTCTCTAAGACCTCTTTGATTCATGTAGGATTGATGGAAAGTCATAGGAGGTATAAGGACAAGGTTAAAATCATCAAGAGGTGGTGAAGGTGGTGGAAATGTTGACAACAAAGTTCTTTCTGATTTTTTTGATGTAAGGCAGAGTGGAATTTTAAGATGGATTTTAGTTAGATGGAGTGGATGAGTGGTGAAAGTGTTGTTTGGTGATGCAGGAGCATCCAACACCTTAGAGAAAGGGAGGAATCCAAAGCAAGCGAACGTGGACCAAGGGAGAAAAATAGAGGAAAGTCCGCTTTAAAGCAGAAAAACAGATTTAAAGCGGATAAGATGGATACTTATCTGTCATGCATGCGTCTTTAGTTGGGGAAAAGCAAGGAGACGATCCGATCGATCCTTCCAATCTAACACTTCTTGTATATATGTGACTGAGATAGGTGCATAGAATATAGAAGAATAGAGAGGCATTTGTGAGTGGCCAGGATGTAACCGAGAGCGAGCTTGTTCTAAGGCTGCAATGCCTTAGATGTAAGCGATTTTGTATATAATCAAATTAATATATTCTGTTGATTTCCTGCGTGTCGAATTATGAATTTCTGTGTGCGAGTTTGTTGATCGACATTGATCACTTACAGGATCAATGCCGATTTGAATTATTGTGTAACCGGTATATATGTTGGTCGATTATAACTATGCATGTGTAATGCGGTTGGTTTAATTGCCTCAGTAGATAGTTCTAAATAGCGAGATTTCAGATGGAGCTCGTGCCGAGAGTTGTATGAATGAAGACTGTGATCGAGTTGAAGATCAGGTTTGCTGTACGTGATGACAGTGACTGCAGAGAAGCGGAATAAGCTACATCGCATCGGAACCGGAGAGACTCCCATATTACAGCAGAAATGGATGCGATCAGTTATAAATCAGTTTTGATGTGAATCGGGTCTGGAGAGGTCGATCGGAGCCATGAAATTGGACGGACCAAGTCACATAGTAAATGCCGACCTCCGATTCCAATTGAATCGGATCGGAGGGGTCTCATATTTGCATCAGATCAGAGTTGGGGTATGTGGGCCGCCGATGTCTATAGCGGCGCCCATATTAATTTTTTTTTAAATCTATATATTGTTATGTATTATATTACCATGTGGCTGCGAGGTCTTAATACTTAGCACGTATGTATGGATGGCACGATTTTAATGAAGATCCATGTCAATAAGTTAAAAGGTTTTAAGTTTAAAACGCTTCTGATAAGGCTTAGTGGGCCCATAACCCACAAGCCAGGTTCGATATTTTTACATGAAAAGGGATTTTGGGCTTACCCCAAGATCCATTTCCATCATTTTGGTATCAGAGCAGGGAAAGTTTCCTGCGAGGAGAAGGATTCCAGAGAGAAAGAAGAAGAAGTAGGAGGTATAGTTTGTGGTATTACTGTCGTACATATAGCGGCAGCGGAAGGTGAGAATATTTGCAGCAACCTAGAGCAAGGTGTGCTCAATTGGTTCTAGAGAAGAGAACCAGAAGGATTGCAAAAGACCGAGTGCAGAGGGCTTGGTGAGGTATCATGTAGCAAGAGAAGACTGTTACTGCAAAGGTTGGTTGCAGCTCACAAAAGACCATGAAGGCAGTTCCACTAAAGATATGAAGTGGGTAGAATTGCTAAGGACAAGGAGAAGCATATGACCAGGAGGTCATAAATTTTTGTGCCTCAGGAGTCTGATGCAGGGGCATCTAGCACCTTAGAGAAAGGGAGGAATCCAAAGCAAGCGAACGTGGACCAAGGGAGCAAAACAGAGGAAAGTTTGTTTTAAAGCAGAAAAATAGATTTAAAGCGGATAAGATGGATACTTATCTGTCATGCATGCGTCTTTAGTTGGAGAAAAACAAGGAGAGGATCCGATCGATCCTTCCAATCTAACACTTCTTGTATATATATGTGACCGAGATAGAGTGCGTAGAATATAGAAGAATAGAGAGGCATTTGTGAGTGGCCAGGATGTAACCGAGAGCGAGCTTGTTCTAAGGCTGCAATGCCTTAGATGTAAGCGATTTTGTAGATAATCAAATTAATATATTCTGTTGATTTCTTGCATGTCGAATTATGAATTTCTGTGTGAGTGTTTGTTGATCGACATTGATCATTTACATGATCAATGCCGATTTGAATTATTGTGTAATCGTTATATATGTTGGTCGATTATAACTATGCGTGTGTAATGTGGTTGGTTTAATTGCCTCAGTAGATAGTTCTAAATAACGAGATATCGGATGGAGCTCGTGCCGAGAGTTGTATGAATGAAGACTGTGATCGAGTTGAAGATCAGGTTTGTTGTACGTGATGATAGTGACTGCAGAGAAGCGGAATAAGCTACATCACATCGGAACTGGAGAGACTCCCATATTACAGTAGAAACGGATGCGATCAGTTATAAATCAATTTTGATGTGAATCGGGTCTGGAGAGGTCGATCGGAGCCATGAAATCGGATGGACCAAGTCACATAGTAAATGCCGACCTCCGATTCCAATTGAATCGGATCGGAGGGGTCTCATATTTGCATCAGATCAGAGTTGGGGTATGTGGGCCGCCGATGTCTATAGCAGCGCCCATATTATTTTTTAAAATCCATCTATTGTTATGTATTGTATTACCATGTGGCCGCGAGGTCTTAATACTTAGCACGTATGTATGGATGGCACGATTTTAATGAAGATCCACGTCAATAAGTTAAAAGGTTTTAAGTTTAAAACGCTTCTGATAAGGTTTAGTGGGCCCATAACCCACAAGCCAGGTTCGAGATTTTTACATGAAAAGGGATTTTGGGCTTACCCCAAGATCCATTTTCATCATTGGGGAACCTTTATCTACCTATCCTAAAGAATACATGACCTTTTGATCCCTTTCTCCAATTACATTTCCTCTTGTAGCTTCTTCTCGACCATCCTGTAGTACTATAGGATCTCCCTATAGTAATTCAGGACAACCTTTTGTTGCAAACTTGTTTTGTCCATATCTCCCAAACAGTAGAATGGATTGACATGAAATTTTCTGATCATGTTTCCATCATCATATGCACCTCCTCATAAAACATGTTGGCCAATGGATACACGAATATTGAGAAAAAATTAAAAATGGCTATAGGTGATGGAGTTCAATTTCTTGAAAATTGTGCACTAGAATTTTCTGCAATTTCTTGGGCATGTTACCATCATCCACATGCATCTCCCCATGAAACAACTTTGCAAATGGATGCACGAATATCAAGAAAATTAAAAAATCGTTGTATCTAACGGAGGTCAATTTCTCAAAAAGTGTGCACTAGAATTTGCTGAAATTGCATGGGCATGTTACTATCATCCATATTCATCTCCCCCTTAAACATATTGGAAAACGGATGCATGGTTTTCAAGATATGAAAAAAGTAATTTTATGCTCTATGTATTTTTGCTTCTTGTAGTAACTATAGCATCTTCCTATAGCATTTTAGGAAAACAAGGAAAATGAGTAGTAAAAGCTTGGGAATTATAAGTCAATGGTGGAAATCGATGAGGGTGATGGACTAGCATGGCCTTGATCTGATCCAGATTTAAACAGGAATGCAACAAATTACAGAGATAACCAAATACACAAAGATGCAGCGGAAATAATACTTCATTTCATTAACGGAAAATACTGAAATATGCTTACAACCAGAAATGGAAATAAACTAGCTAGGGCGATGGTAGCTTATCTCTGAGAAGAGATGTGATGGCTACATGCCTCTAAACTGTGTTACAATGAGGCTCGAAGGCCTATTTATTGTTGAGAAACAATGGAAAACCCTTAACATTCCAAAACCTAACCCTAGGAGATGAAACGCCAAACTGTGGGCCCCGTTTGGGGTAAATTGGTACATCAACTTCCCGAGGTCGTAACTTTGGCATATGATCTCCGTTTGACGCATACAATAGCTCGTTAGAAAGATCTATCCGAGTACTACCATTGTTGGAACAAGCAACATCGGTCCATTCCATGGACCCATGTTGCTCTCATATTCCCCAAAAAACGTCGTTTAGGGCCTCAAAACGGCTCCAGAAGTTCAGGACCCGAAAAACTGCTAAAAATAGTAAGTTGTGCTACAATCAAGGAAACTGAAAATGCTGAGAAAGACAATGGTGGGGGTCCAGGTGGACTTGGCAGGTGGCCACCAATATCCACCTGGATCATTCCTCCCCCCTTAGGAAGCAATGGTCCCCATTGCGTTGAGCTCCTCCATGAGATGAGGAAACTTTTGCTGAACTTGTTCCCTGGTGAGCCACTTGCCCTGCTGAAGGAGTTGGCCTGCTTTGACAACTCGATACAGTTGGATATTCTGTTGGCGAGTGTTCTTGATCTGTGTGTCCATGATCCGATCAGTTGCAGCTTGTTCCATGCAATTCAAATTTAATTCTATGGGTTTGAGCTGTTCTGTAATGTCGGATGTGTCTAGCAATGGTGGAAAGTATGGCCGAAGGCGGTCCACATTGAACACTGGGTGCAGGCCAAGGAATGGGGGAATGCTGAGCTCAAATGCATTGTCTCCCATAGCCTTAGTAATGGTGTAAGGACCATATCGGAGTGGTCTCAATTTCTGATAGGCTCCAGTAAGGCGTTCCTTTTGCAAATGCAACCAGACTTTGTCACCCACCTGAAACTTGTGTGGCACTCGGTGTTGATCATGTCGCTGCTTGTACTTGGCATTTGATTTCTCAAGAATGTCATGGACATGCTAGCGAATATGTTGGATGCGCTTAATGAAGCTGGTGGCCTTATCTGTTTCGGACTGGACATGAACTGAATTCATGTGAGTAGCTGCAAGTGGCATGGCCACATCAATGGGGCATAGTGGCTGGAATCCCAAACCCACCTGAAAAGGGCTATGGCTAGTGGAGCTGTGAAGAGCTCGGTTGTAGCTGTGCTGAACATAGGGGAGGCTCTCGCCCCATGTGCGTGGATGCTTTGAGTTATACATGCGCAGAATGTGCACAATCATTCTATTGACAACCTCTTTCTGGCCATCAGTTTGAGGATGGAAGGCTGTGGACTTCGTGAGTTTGGTGTCCAGCATTGATCAGAGACTGGACCAAAATGTGCTGAGAAACCGACTGTCCCGATCTGAGATGATAGACTGTGGGATCCCAAAGTGCACCCACACTCGTTCAAAGAAGAGTTTAGCAGTGGCTTCTGTTGTGATATTCTTCTTGCAGGCCATCATAATGGCCATCTTCGAGAACCTGTCGACGACCACAAAAACACAGTCATTTCCATACTTAGTGGAAGGAAGGCCTGACATGTAATCCATGAAAATGGATTCCCAAGGTCGACTAGGGGTAGGAAATGGGGTATAGAGGCCGTGCTTCTTAATGGTCGGTTTGGCAATGGCACAGGCAGTACATGATCTGATGTACTTCCCAACATCCTGTCGAAGATTCGGCCAATAGAAATAATTTTGTAGTACTGCCACTGTTTTCTCGACCTCGAAATGCCCAACAACCCGACTATAGTGTGCTTCCCAAATCATCTTGGCACGCTCTCTTGAAGGAACACAAAGGTGACCGAGGTGGCATAATAGGGCATCCTGGAGGTGAAAATCTGCAACATGCCGACCCTCCAAGAGTGTCTGGTATGTGTGGCTGAATTCTGGGTCGCTTCTGTAGAGAAGTGGCCAATCAGAAGTCTCGTGCCCACAAGAGTTGAGCACGGTGGTTAACGCCATGATCGGTGGTCGACTGAGGCAATCTGCAACATTATTGGTGCTGCCCTTCTTATACTTGATATTCAAATGGAACTGTTGCAGGTATGTAGACCACTTCTGATGGCGATCATTCTGCAATTTCCCTTGGGTCTGTATGAACTGCAGGGGTCGGTGGTCTGTGTGGATGAACGTTTCCTTCCCCAAAATGTAATGCTTCCATTGTCGGCAGGCCTGTGCAATGGAATACATCTCTTTATCATAAGTGGGGTACTTCCGGACTGTGTCTGAAAGTGTTTCACTGTGATATGCCACTAGATGTCCATGTTGAGTAAGGACTGCCCCAATAGCATAGTCAGAGGCATCTGTCTCGACCTCAAATGGTTGTTGTAAATCTGGTAATGTGAGCATTGGTGCCGTGCAGAGGCGATCCTTCAACTCCATGAATGCCTTCTGTTGAGATTCAGACCAAAAGAACTTTGCTTTAGCCCCTCCCTTGGTGACTTGACTCAAGGGCCAAGAAATATGAGAAAACCCCAACACAAACCTGCGGTAGAAGTTGGCAAGACCTAGAAAGCTGCGGAGCTCTGTTAGAGTGGTTGGAGAGGGCCAATCCCGAATGACTTGGATCTTGGCTGGATCGACATGCACTCCCTGTTCATCAATGATGTATCCCAGATACTGAACCTGGGTCATGCCAAAAGTGCATTTCTCCAAATTGGCACATAGCCAGTGTTGCCGCAGTGTTTGGAGAACCTGTCGGATGTGGTGGAGGTGCTCTTCCCAACTCTAGCTGAATATCAGAATGTCATCCAAGTATACTACTACAAAGGAGTTGGTGAATGGCCACAAGATGTCATCCATTAGCCTCATAAAGGTTGCAGGAGCATTCGTCAATCCGAAAGGCATGACCAACCATTCGAAGAGGCCCTCCTTGGATTTGAAGGCAGTCTTCCACACATCAGAGGGTTCGATTGGTACCTGGTGATATCCTGACTTCAGATTGATCTTGATGAAATATTTCACCCCCTTTATTTGGTCTAGGAGGTCATCAATCCGTGGGATCGGGTACCTATTACGGACAATGATCTTGTTCAGCGCCCGATAGTCAATACAGAGTCTCCACGTCCCACCCTTCTTCTGTACCAACACGATCGGGTTCCCACAGGGCGATGAACTCGGACGGATGTGTCCTTTCTGCAGGAGCTCCTGAATCTGCCTCTTGATTTCATTGTTCTCCAGAACGGAGCGCCGATAAATTGGTGCATTGGGTAGCGGCGCACCTGGGGTCAGATCGATGGAGTGCTTGACTTGATAGTGCAGAGGAACCCCTGCCGGAGCGGTGAAGATGTCCTCGTACTCCTCCACAATCTTGTCCATCTGTAGTTGTTGTGCAGAGGGACCCTGTCTGGAGGCCGCGGCCACTGTCTTCTTCTTTCCTTGAGGGCGTATCATCAGGAAAAAAAATTTCCTGGTTTTGGAAATGATCTTACTGCATTGTTTTGCAGTAATCAAAGAGATGGCGGCAGGTGGTGCTACCTCTGGTATCCTAAACAACTTATTTCCCAATGTAATAATAACAGCACGGGGCCTTGATTCATACACAGCATGTCGCTTCCACAAGTATGGTTGTCCTAGTAATACATCACAAACTTCAAGGGGAGCAATGTCACACAATACCTCATCCGTGAAGGGCTTGATGTTGTATGGAAGGCGACACTACTGGCTCACGCGAAGATCTCGTCCTTGGTGAAGCCACCCAATGGTGTATGGTTGTGGATGTGTTGTGGTCGGTAAGCCCAACCGCTTCACGACCTCTGCCGAAATGAGGTTCTTTTGACTCCCGCTATCAACAATGAACTGTATCGGGGAGCCCTTTACCCACATCTGGGAGTGGAAGAGACGCTCCTCCTCCTCTGGATCTTCGGGTTCATTTTTCTGGATCTTTGTGGTAGCAACAGTGGCGCTGGGATCCGCATCAATGATCTGCTTCCCTTTTTCATACCCCTTATCGGGTTCTGACTCAGAGTCGGAACATGCATCTAATTCTGAAACCTTTAGCTCAGCCACCAGTGACTGCTTGGCCCGACACTCACTTGTGTTGTGAGTGGAGCTCTTATGGAACTCGCACCATTTTCTAGTGTCCTTTCTCGGCTTCGCGGCGCTGTTCTTTGCTTGCAGCTTCGGCTAGTTGTCTTGGGATGTCCCGCCTTGGCTTTGTCTTTTGTTTTGTGGTTTAGGGGCACCTTTCCCCTACTTCGGATTCGCAGATCCAAAGTCTCGCTTCCTTTGTTTAAACTTCTACTCGACCTTGACAGCATATCGGTATGCTGCGCCGAGCGAGGGGATGTTTAGGAATTGTATTTCTTCCTGGATGTACTTGTGCAGGTAGCCACGGTATTTGAGTATCAAATGTTGCTCCGAATCTTTGATACCCAACTTTGTGCAAAGGGTATGGAAAAGATTGGTGAACTCCGGCATGTCTTGGTCCATTCCCTGCCGCAGCGTGGTCCACTTTATGTATTCATCCTCATAGCTTCCAACAGGGTAGTACTGCTCCTTGATGGCATCCCGGAAGGAATCCCAGGTGGGTGTGGTTGAAAATAGTGAACCAGTACTTTCATCCTTCTTCTCGCAGTAGGTTTCCCACCAGTCCTTGACGTGGGGGGCTGCTTTGAGAAGAGCAAAAACAATCTTTTCCCGACTCGAAAATTCATGAACAGAAAAATAACCCTCTAGCTGATTTAACCATTTATCTACGACATCTGCGTCTATCTGACCCTCGAATATGGGGATTTCAAAATTAACTTGTACCTTAAAGGGTGTGTCGTTTCCAGAGTAGCTGCTGGAAGCCGATGCGTCGCTTCTGGGTAGCCGCTGAAGGATCTGGGCAAAGCTGTCCATCATCGCATTTCGTTGTCGCTCGAGGGCTTCTTCGAGCAAGATTTTGATGGGATCTCTCTTCCCCTCATCCTTCTTCTCGTCCACCATGGGAGGCCGTCGGGATTTGCGAGGCTGGTCTTGCAAAGGTTCAACCAGTTCAAGCCCTAACTCCTTATATCCCGACCTTGTTGGGGACATGCAAAGAAAAACAGAGAAAAAGCAGACCGCTCTGATACCACTGATCCGGATTTAAACAGGAACGCAAAAAATTACAGAGATAACCAAATACACAAAGATGCAGCGGAAATAATACTTCATTTCATTAACGGAAAATACTGAAATATGATTACAACCAGAAATGGAAATAAACCAGCTAGGGCGATGGTAGCTTATCTCTGAGAATAGATGTGATGGCTACATGCCTCTGAACTGTGTTACAATGAGGCTCGAAGGCCTATTTATTGTTGAGAAACAATGGAAAACCCTTAACATTCCAAAACCTAACCCTAGTAGATGAAACGCCAAACTGTGGGCCCCGTTTGGGGTAAATTGGTACATCAACTTCCCGGGGTCGTAACTTTGGCATATGATCTCCGTTTGACGCATACAATAGCTCGTTAGAAAGATCTATCCGAGTACTACCATTGTTGGAACGGGCAACATCGATCCATTCCATGGACCCATGTTGCCCCCGGATTCCCAAAAAAAATGTCGTTTAGGGCCTCAAAACGGCTCCAGAAGTTCAGGACCCGAAAAACTGCTAAAAATAGTAAGTTGTGCTACAATCAAGGAAACTGAAAATGCTGAGAAAGACAATGGTGGGGGTCCAGGTGGACTTGGCAGGTGGCCACCAATATCCACCTGGATCATGATCCTTCTGGAGCATCTGAGCAAATGAGGAGAAAGTCCAAGTTTGAATTCCTTTGACTAGGCTTTTGATAAACTTTTCTTTTGGTGGCTAACTTGTTTTTGTTGCTTGCAAAGGTTGCAGAACACCCACATTCATGAGAAAGAGACACATGGAGCAAAGATTTTTCTTTTTTTCTTTTCTTTTTTCTTCTAGGCCTACTAGCTGCCTCAATGAGGTTTTCAACTAGTAGGTTTGCCTAGGCACTTCAAAGGAGGTTTTCACTTGAGATTTTATTTTTTCTCTTAATTTTCATTTTTTATCTCTTTTCCTCTCCTACTCTAATTGAAAAAGCATAATCATTTTCAAGTGTAGGAATACTTCCAATGCAGCCACTTGCAGAACTGGATGATAGATGAAATCATGTGTAGGCTTGAAACATATTCTTTGACATGTAACTGAATGTAAGAGAACAAATGCTTTGACTTTGATTATGTTAAGCACATTTGAGGAAGAGAGTATAGTTGTAGCTTAGTCACTGTCTAGAACCATATTTCAATATAGTTGTGATGCCCCTGGTCCACTTGTTGATTTGGATCATCTTGGATGTCTTCTTCTTCCATGAAATTTATACCTTCTTCCTTTTTCTGATTATTCTCTTGAACACATAGAGGATCTAATGGTAAATATGAGGGCACTTTCCCAATATTTGATTCTGATGTCTGCTCTTCATCAAGTGCAACCCATGATTCTTTGGTCATCTCATTTCAATCTTATTTTTCGGCATGTTGTCCTTCAATGATACGAAGAGAATCTTCTTTTTGTGATACTCTTCCTAAACTAAGATTAATACCATTTAGATCAAGAAAATATTTTTGGAAGTGTTGTATCTCAACATTGTAAGTGGGTTGAACTACTTCATTGTGTGGGTTTGGAAATGGTGGTATAGGTAGTTGAGTGGGAGTGGATATTTGAGATGGATGTTGTTAGGGTTCTGGTTGTGGTGGAAGTGAATGGTAGGGATGAATATTGAGGATATTGTGGATGGATCCCATAAGTTCCTTTCCAACCTTGTTTCCAAGATTGGTTTTGGGGTTGACATGGCCAAGGTTGTCAAGGAAAGGCTGTGTTCCAATTACCTTGAGATGGATGTGCATAAGCTTGAAATTGTGAATTAGGCTTTTGAATCATACCAAGTTGAATAGGCTTCCATCGTCCTCTTGGAGCTACATAACATAGTTGAATTTGCAATTGACTTTCTTCATTTTCCTCTTGGTAAAATTCCTTCAACCTTGGTAATGAGGGAAAATATTTAATAGCATGTGATTATGCAATGACAACACAAATATCAACATATTATTTTTCCTCATCTTGTGTTCTTAACATCTCTACTTGTTTGGTTATATTGCTAAGAATTTATGTTTTAAAGTCATCAAACAAATTTAGCTTGACTTACCGATCTTGATGCTAATTTACTTACACTTTCCCTTCCTCTTGATATGTGTTTGCATGTTTCACAAATTTCTTCAAATGATAACTGGTATACATCAGCTCTACTCATGAGATCAAGAATATCAATCCACTCATTCCTAATCATTCTAAGTAAGAGGGTTTTTAGTGTGTCAGATCCTAAATGATGTAATTTTTCCCTCTTAACATTATACATGAACCTCTCTATTAAATCCTCAAGGCTCTCATCTTATTTTTTATTCATTCTAAAGATTTATTTTTTAAGATGATGATATTTATATTTTTCTAGAAATATATTTTGCATATCATTCCATGATCTTATTGAACTAGTGTTAGGTCCCTATAATACTAGTGATTCCCCCATTACTATTGTCATTGTATCCCTTATTGTTATTGTTGTGCCCCTATTGTCCCCATATTCTTATTATTGTGCCCCATAGAATCCCTCTATTGTTATTTTTGTGCCTTTATATTATTATTGTTAGGTCGGCTTGGTTATATTGTGACCCTTTAGACTCCTATATATATAAAGGAGGTTTTGTCATTTGAATCATCCAAGAATTGTTCATTTGTGTAATGTAAAAGAGGTTTCCCCCTCTAAGAGGATTATTTTAAGGCATTCATCTATCATTTCTATCTTTTTGTGAGCTAGTTTCATAACATTTGGAATGAGAGCTTTGGATTCTAGGGTTTCGTTGCTCCAAATAGGGCATTGTGGCATTTTCACTATAACTTGTTTTCTGCGACGTTTCAGAGCTAAACACAAAACCCATTTGAGATGAAATTGCACTGAACCTCAGGTCCGAACTTTAGAGTTTTTTTGGCTATATTTTCGGAGATATGATTTGAGAAAGGTAGGGATTTTGTAGACCCCTGAATTACATTCCAAATAGGTCACCTTGGGAAAATCGTCATAACATTCGCTTTGAGCATCAGATTGAATTTTTATAAGAAGTTACAAAAAGAATATGGAATTTAGTTTTTTTGGATATCATTTTCAGAACCTAAGGTTGAAACAGTGATCCGCGACATGTCGTACAAGTTTGCTCTATTGAACTAGTCTATACTTAGGTCATTGTAGGAGATTTGGCATGACTATTCATTGGAGAATCCAATCTCGATCAGACTTGTGGGGTTAGAAATATTGCTCATATGGATACCATAGGAAGAAATTTCATACCCGGGAGATCCAAAATTACAGAGATATATCAGATTCAATGTCAAGCTCCTAAAAAGTGAAAAAAGGTATGCAATTTTTTTTAAATTTTTGCATAAGCTTAGTTTGAAAAATTAGTTTGAAGGAATTAAAAGGGCATAGTGAAGCATTATTATTGGTAATTGATGCCCTGAAGAAAGAAAATGGAAACACCTAGTAAGCAACCTAAAAGCTCTAGCATGACTCGTGAAGAAGAGGAAGAAATGCAACATGATATATCAAAATATTGAGACCAAGTGCAACAAATTTCACTCGCACAAAAAGTAATAGAAAATAATATGGATGGTTTAAAGAAAGACATAGAAGGTAATATGGATGGTTCAAAGGAAGGCATAGAAGCTAATATGGATGGTTTAAAGAAAAACATAGAAGTTAAGATGAATGACGTGGAAGCTAAGATGGATGGCGTGGAAGCTAAGATGGACGGCATGGAAGCTAAGATGGATGGCGTGGAAGCTAAGATGGATGATTTAAAGAAAGGCATGGAAGATTTGTAGACAAATTTGAAGATAGATTTGAAAAAGTTTCGACAAGAAATGCTTCCTAATGGTGAAAAGGTAGGAAAGGGAACTCATGATGAGAACAAAATAAATGTTAATCATGATTTCATAGACTCTCACATTGCATCGAAGAACCACCATGTTCCAAAGATTGATATGAGGAAGTTTGATGGCAAGGATCTCGGAACATGGGTACTACAAATGAAGCAATTTTTCGAGCTCCATAATGTGCAAAACACACAAAAGGTATGCATTGCAAC
Organism: Pinus tabuliformis; assembly: GCA_031772625.1. NCBI lineage: Eukaryota > Viridiplantae > Streptophyta > Pinopsida > Pinales > Pinaceae > Pinus > Pinus tabuliformis. The sequence continues at coordinate 909,233,313 of CM062813.1, forward strand.
TTTATATTTGGAACCAAATCAGTTTGTATGGTATCGATGACTTTGCTCTTGTAAACAAATTGTCACTTGGGCTATTTTTATGGATGAAATGATAACACATTATGAGGATACAAAAAGCAACACTTTTTTTAGCCAATTGATAAATCTCAAACAATAGGGTTCAATGATGGAGCACATTGAGGACTTCCAAAAATTGAATATAAGGGTAAAATATATTCCAGAGGAGCATACGATTGATGTGTTCATAGGGACTTTAAAAGATAACATCCAACATGAGGTTCGCCTTTGGGAACCAGTTTCATTGGAGAAGGCATTCAGGTTGGCAGAAAAATGGAAAGCAAAATTATGGCAACAAGGAAGCCTACCACTCACAATCATAAAGATGGAAGTATTACTGCCCCTAGCCATCCACAACCTATAAGGTTGACACCACAAAAATTGGAAGAAAAAAGAGCAAAAGGGCTTTGTTACAGTTGTGATAGCAAATACATTAGAGGTCATAAGTGTGCAGAGAAGAAATTATTTTACATAGATTATGAAAAGGAGGAAGAAAAGGAATAAGAAATGTCAAAATAAGAAGATGTACAGCAAGAACAAACCCTAGAAAAAGAATAAATGAATCTAACCATATCTTGTAATGCATTGGTTGTAATTACCACTTCTAAAACTATCAAGATAGAAGGGCATATCAAGAAGTAAAAGGTAGTAGTGTTGATTGATTCGAGAAATAACCATAATTTTATTCATTGTAAGATAGCCAAGGAATTGAATTGCTTCCTATATCCGGCACCAGAGTGTCAAGTGATGGTTGCAAGTGGAGGAACCATAAATTGCTTAGGAAAGTACCATAATATCAACCTATCCATGGGAGAATATGTATTGAATACCCCAATGCTTTCCATTCCAATCGGTGGTGTTGATGTTGTACTAGGAGTCCAATGGCTACAATCCTTGGGTATAATAGATTTTAATTTTCAAGAACTTTTCATGAAATTCTCTTAAGAAGGAAAGGAAGTTGAATTAAGGGGTATCGCAGGGAAACCGGCAAAGATAATTAGCTCTAATGGAATCACAAAGCTTCTAAAGAAAGAACAATGAGGCATAATTGCACAATTATGTTCACTAGAGGTTCCCACTTTGAAATCATACATTTCTCCAGATCTCCAAAAAGTCTTGGACAATCATTCCAATGTATTTGAGACTCCCAAAGGCCTCCCGCCTATTCATGATCATGATCATGCTATTAATTTGATTGCAGGAAGTGTTCCTCCAAACATCAGGCCTTATAGATATCCCTATGTCCAAAAGAGTGAAATTGAGCGTATGGTTGTAGAAATGCTATAGGATGGTATAATTCAACCAAGTTAAAGTTCTTTCTCTGCTCTAGTAGTATTGGTTCACAAGAAGGATGGATCATGGAGCATGTGTCTAATATATAGGGGGCTCAACAAGCTCACTATTAAAGATAAATTTCCCATTCCTGTCATTGATGAATTATTGGATGAATTGCATGGATCAATTTACTTCCCCAAGTTGGATCTTCATTCAGGGTATCATCAAATCAGAATGAAGAGTGTAGACATTCCAAAAACATCATTTAGAACTCATGAGGGTCATTATGAATTTTTGGTCATGCCTTTTGGCCTTACTAATGCACTTTCTACATTTCAAGGTTCGATGAATTCCATTTTCAAACCCTTCCTTAGAAAATTTGTGTTAGTATTTTTTGATGATATACTAATCTACAGCAAGTCTTGGAAGGATCATGTCCAACATGTTGACATGGTGCTCAAACTATTGGAGGAGAAACAATTATATGCAAAAATCTCCAAATGTTTCTTTGGAGTACAAGAGGTGGAATATCTCGGTCATATTATATCTCATGAAGGTGTTAAGGTAGACCCTAGCAAAATTAAAACCATTACGGAATGGAAAATCGCCACATCCATAAAGCATCTACCAGGATTTCTCGGGTTGATAGGGTATTATTGCAAGTTCGTTAAGAATTATGGGACGATAGCAGCACCTCTAACAACATTATTGAAGAAAGATGCATTTTCATGGACTCCAAAAGCAACAAAGGCCTTTGAACATCTCAAAGAGGCAATGTGTCAAGCACCAGTACTAGCTACACCAGACTTCACAAAAACCTTTCTTGTGGAATGTGATGCCTTAGGAAATGGAATTGGTGTTGGTTTAATGCAAGAAGAAAGACCCATTGCTTTTGTAAGTCGTCCAGTCAAATGGAAGTATTTACACAAAGCTAGTTATGAGAAGGAAATGTTGGCAATACTACATGCACTTAAGAAATGGTGACCCTACCTAATGGGAAGACACTTCAAGGTAAAAATAGATCACGATAGTCTTAAATACTTTTTAGAACAAAGATTATCTTCAGAAAAGCAACAAAAATGGGTCACAAAGATGTTGGGTTATGACTTTGAAATCATCTACAAAAAAGGGAAGCAAAATGTTGTGGCAGATGCACTCTCAAGAAAGGATGAGGATGTGGAAGCATTTCTTTGTGCCATTTCTATTATCCAACCAAATTGGATAAACGAAGCAAGGGATGAATGGAATAATGATGAGGAAGTGTGGGCACTCATTCAAAAGATACAACAAGATCCCAGTACATCTCATACATTTAGCTGGAAAAATGATTCATTATGGTACAAGGATCGGTTATATCTATGTAAGAATTCCCAACTCAAATAAAATATTCTTAGGGAATTGCACACCTCTCCCTTAGGAGGGCACTCAGGATTTCTAAAAACCTACCATAGGGTTAAGAAGGGTTTTTTTAGGGATGGCCTTAAATCAGATATTCAAAATTTTGTGGCGGAATGTTTGGTTTGCCAACAAAATAAAGTTGAAACAATTAAGACCCGAGGACTATTACAACCTTTATCCATTCCAAGCCAACATTGGGAGGAGGTTTCAATAGATTTTATCATAGGTTTACCCAAGTTCGAAGGAAAGAGTGTTATCATGGTAGTAGTTGACAGGCTTACCAAGTATGCACACTTTTGTGCATTATCTCATCCATTTAAAGCGAGTACATTTTCTACTGCATTTATGGAAACAATTCAAAAGCTACATGGAAACCCAATGATTATTGTAAGTGACAGAGATCCCATTTTCACTGGAAATTTTTGGACAAAATTATTTTCTTGTCTTGGTACTTAGTTAGCTTAGCTCATCTTATCATCCTCAATTTGAGGGGCAAACTGAGATAGTAAACAAATGTTTGGAAGGATATCTTCGTTTCTTTGTATGTGATAAACAAGCACAATGGGTGAAATGGTTGCCTTTGGCTGAATGGGAGTATAACAATTCCTTCCATACTGCAACAAAAATGATGCCATTTATGGCACTTTATAGATATCATCCACCATCCATCACATCGCATTTAAGAGAAAATTCTAAGGTTAAAGCAGTGGAGGATCACATCTAGCATCAACAACAAGTTCTCCAACTCTTAAAGGATAACCTCACCTCGGCATAGAATAGAATGAAACAATAGGCAGATCAACATCGCAATGAAAGAAGTGTTGATGTAGGTGATTAGGTATAAAAAAATGTCCCTCAAGCAAGCCAAGAAGAATAATAAATTACCACCAAAGTATTATGGTCCGTACAAGGTGTTGCAAAGATAGGTACTATGGCATAAAAATTGGAGCTTCCTGCAACTTCCCGAGTGCACTAAGTTTTCCATGTTTCATGCTTAAAGAAGGTTATAGGCGACAAGCTTCTAGTTCAAACAATATTACCAGAACTTGATGAGGAAGGAAAAATCATATTGGAACCTGAAGCAGTCAAAGAAACAAGAACTCAACAGCTACGAAATTGATCAATTTCAGAGTATCTCATCAAGTGGAAGAACTAACCCATTGAAGATTCCACATGGGAGGATGAGAATTTTATACAGAAGCATCCAGAACTACTCAAGCATTGAGGACAATACTCTTTTGAAGGAGAGGGGCATGATAGGTCTCTATAATACTAATGATTCCCCCATTACTATTGTCATTGTATCCCTTATTTTTATTTTTGTGTCCCTATTGTCCCCATATTGTTATTATTGTGCCCCATAGAATCCCTCTATTGTTATTTTTGTGCCTTTATACTATTATTTTTAGGTCGGCTTGGTTATATTGTGACCCCTTAGACTCCTATATATAGAAAGGAGGTTTTTTCATTTGAATCATCCAAGAATTGTTCATTTGTGTAATGTAAAGGAGGGTTCCACCTCGAAGAGACTTATTTCTAAGGCGTTCATCTATCTTTTCTATCTTTTTCTGAGTTGGTTTCATAACAACTAGTCCATAAACTCATGAACCATTTAAGAGCTCTATCCTTCAATGTTGCTGGAAACAATATCATTTTTTGAGGGTTTAGTAAGTAACCATAAGATATATAAAGGATTTCAAATTCAAAGAGAAAAGTTTCTGGATCCTCTAACCTCATACCATGGAAGTTGGGAACAAAAGATGGAGGGATGTTCTTCATATGTACCATGACATCAATATCTTAAATGGGAAATCCAAGAATATATTCTTCATTATCATCATCTCCATCCATTTATTTTACCTTGTCTCTCACCTCCTCTTCTTCTACTTGATAAAGTGGATAGTGATGTGGCTCTTACTGCACCATGTGATCAAATGGGGGGTTTGGTGTTTGAGAAGTATTTTTTTTTTAATAAGAATGCTATTGCAATGCAATTTTAATTATTGAAATGAAAGATGCCTAATGAAATTTTTTGTTTTTGTAGAAAGTAAAAGAAATCAATCAAATAGGGAAGAAAATAATGCATACTTTGACACCTCCTTGACAACGATGCCAAAAAGTGATGAGCCTCAATATTTGCAACATGAATGTTGCAACTCCCAAGGATACCAACTTTAATTATCAACCTGGCATTCATACAAAATTAAGAGGTATTGGAACTATATGTGCAGCATACAATGTGTCCTTTCTTAGTTGTTATGATTTAATGGAGTGAATGTAATTAAATCAGATACTAAACTAATTGGAGAAATGGAAACGCTCGAAATGGAAAATAAATTAATCCTAGGTAAGAACAACAAATTGTAATTGAAATCCTAAGAGCGTGAATTCAAATAAAGAGCCCTCATCTACATTGTAAAAGGGCATGTCCTAATTGGTGTCTATTATTCCTCAACCATTGATTTAGAGCCTATGGGTCGTGATTCAACACTTACGAACCAAAACCAAGCTTCTTGAGTGAATCTGGGAAAGTATATACATGTTGGAAGGATGCTACAGGAGATCCTGTAGTTACTACACGATGTTATAGATTTGCTACATGAAGTTATAATTCACCGAATGAACAATCAAATCAAATCCAAATTGGTTGGCACACATCTTTTTATTGAATAGGGTGTCTTAGGTCTCCATTCCAAATGAAATCACTCAAAAATACCTTTATTAACCCATGCTAAAAATTATCACAAATTACTAGTCTAAAATCTAGGAATTCGAGAACTAGTGAGCTAGTAAATCTATCAAATGCATAATGTCATCAAGTGAAAATGCAATGGGGTAAATTTTCTTATCAACCAATTTTTTTTGTGATCTAATGTAAGTGGAATCAACTCGAGTGAATCTCGTTAGCATGCTCACAAAAATAGCAGAAATTTATTGTTATTTTCCACAAGGGACTTCCAAAAATCTAGATTTGGGAATAAGAAAACTAATCCATGTAGCTCAATGAGTACTATGACATTCCAAATTTGTTGCAATGATGAAATGATGCTTTTTATCTGGAAAAATAACTTACTTCAACCATTTAACCCAATCCTATAACAAGAAATCATTAATACTAAATGCAGAAATAGGAGAAAGGACAAGAACTCGAGATGCATGTGAATAAGAAGTGAAATGAAGCAAAATAAATGATACCAAAGGGCTTTGAGGCTCCTGGGATGGCCAAAACCAAGGAAACTCAGAGTCCTATGAAGGATACCAAGATTTATAAGCTGAACATGGCACCAATATTCATTATTTCTATCAATACAATTACATCCCTACAAGAAATGAAAGTGGAGCTACAAAAATATTAGTTATCTCCACAAGAGTAATAATAAAAATCAACCCCTAGAGGAAAATTCAACTTGGTACTTATAAAAAATGATTAGGAAGAATTCCCCATGAAAATATGAATGTTTCCCCACCAAAATCCCTCAAATAGTGGATTTGGTTCCCAATACTAGTAATCTGCATTAAATGATAGGGAACACATTCCTAGATTTTTTCAATCATTGGGGCTCTAAAATCTGTGCAATAATTTCAAAATATCTTATTGATTTGTTATTTAATATTGACCCTCTTGTAGTAGGGATCAACTCCTTAAATTATCTCCTCCTGCAATCTTCATAATCTGCCCAATATTCCACAAAAATAAATAATATTAGGCACAGATATGCAATTATCCATAAACCTTCCTAATGAGCATATTAAAGTTAAAAATAGTTTATCTAATGCAAAAATAGAGGTTTAATGTGTTGAAGGATGGTTAGATGGGCCTTAATTTATGTCTAATTTGGAGGCCCATAACTGAGCAACAAGTTGGAAGCAGCTCTGAGTTCAAGATCTCACGGTTTTCCTTTATCCTCTGCCCAATCTCATAGGTGAAGGGTCAAGGAAGCAGTTTTAGTCTCCATTCACATGGAGAGCAAGCATGTACAAGCAACTATGGTCCCAATCACATGGAATATTGTGTTGTGCAAGTGAATATGCCTGTAGATGAAGTTTCTCTCACTTTCTTGTGCTCCTAGGATGATTTAATTGGTTTTATTCATGTATCTTCTTCGAGAATTTTAATGAAAGACTCCAATTGAATAAATTAGCATGTCATAATGTATTTTGAAGTGTGAATGCATTAATGAATTGAGGAGTGGAGTTAGTGGCAAAATATGTTTAAAATAAGGCACATATCGACCATTATGGGTGAGGAAACATAGTAGAGCTTTGTGTAGAGAGCAGAGGGTGACATCCCATAGAACATAATGTTGTAGAGGTTGAATTTATAAATAGGAGCACAAACATATATAATATTCTGAGATCATAGAGTGAGGAGATTGATGGAGGTCAGACATGATTTCAAAGAAGGACATTTTGTTTTTTGTGAATGTGATGGAGTTTGCAGAAGCTTGTAGTAGAGGATACTCAGAGGGAGATTCTACATTTGATTGCATCGATGAAGAAATTTTTTTAGCTTATAGTTAGAAGTTACAGAATCATCTATGTTATAGCTAACATGCTTATGATTGCAAGGATCAATGGTTTATTATTGAGAGTCATATTTGACTGATATGTGTGATTGCAAAGAAGGATTCGTATATGCTTCTAGTTACATTATGAACTGATTTGCATGAGAGAGGACTTGTGTCTTGAGATGATTGAATATTGTTGGTTTTTGTTGAAAGGAATTTGAGCATGTTGTCATTGATATATATCCTTGTATAGATGAGTAAGAGAGATATAGTTGTGTATGTTGTTGCGAGTGCATATGCTAATATATTGGGGTTGTCTGATTCAGATGATGTATTGAGGTTATCAAAGAGAGAAAGTTGTTGTTGTCTTGTGTAGGGGTCTAGTTTGAAACATTTTGAACTGTGGCCCTAATGATTAGCAACTTGAGATAGCTTAGTGAATAAGGGATGGTGTTCCTTTCTTATGAGTGTAGGTAGCTTCAGTAGATGAGGAAGCATTCTCATAGTCCAATGGTTGTTGGGCGAGTCTTTTAGGGGATAAGAGTCTCTAGTGGATGGGTGTTATAGGTCTATTTGGGCTCATGACTCCATCATTCAGATTAGGGCTCATAAAACCCTAATTCTGTTGCTACATGCCATAGAAAAGTTATCAAATTGAATTCCATCATTCCTGAGAGTTTCCTGGACTGAAGACATCCTAAATTGAATCTTTGAGGGACCAGCACAACCTTGGTCAGGGGTAAATGTGTTGCAGAGCACTTATGCCCATTCAAGCCTACTCTACAGAGCCTCTAGGCCTACTTTGACTTGCGCTCGGCGAGATTGAGCGAAATCTACATAGGGTTCTCAGAATATTCCTACATTCTAAGCCATTCTAGAGGGTTTCCACCTCTTATCCTCTCCTATGAGCTCACAATTTGATAGGGAATGAATCAAATATCCTCCTATGCTCTCATTCCTTCCTCCATGGAAACTAACTCCCAAATTGGAAATCCATTCAATGCCCAATTTATGACAAAACCACCTCCATTTCCCTATAAATTGAGCACTCATCATAGTGATCGGGGGCTAGACATTGAGAATTTGTAAGGAGATACTATTGGTTTGAGGTTTGTGATTGTAAGAAAGTATTGTTATGCTACCAGAGTGTTGTGCTTTTGGTGTAGTGAAGGATGGAACTCAAGCTGGATGGGTGACATCGGATCAGACTTCTTTGGTTGTAACCCTTCCTTCTACTTAATAAAGTTGTTTACACCTTTTCCCATATTTGTGTCTTTATGTGTAAATGCTTTTGATTCCATTTTCTTGTAGTAGATAGATCTCTTGCTTTGATTGGTTTTTGTCCTTGTTTATGATTTCAGGTACTTATCGAGCGGATTCAGTTCGAGAAGGAGAGACGTGAGCTATTCAAAGGAGACAAAGGGAAGTGGAAGATAACAAGTAAGTCCCTTGTATTATTTGTCTTCTATAGGAAAAGGTGAAACTCTTTAAATATGTTGTTCTAGGTGTAGCTACCCACCTAGGGAAGTTGTGTTTATCCATAGATGCAAAATTCCACATAACAAATTAGCAACCATACTAACTCCCTTAGGTGGTTTTATTGTTAACTCGGGTGAAATAGGTGGTGGAATAAATCCAACAGATTCCAATCTTGTGGTTTTCAACCATGAAGGTTTTACGCCATAGTTACCAATGCAATTAGCATTCCTGATTCAAGTAAATGCCTTGAATAAATTTATTCGCCGAACCATTATTGAGGAGGGGGCATCTACTTGTATTGTGTCAATGAAATGTTGGAAAACACGTGGTCCCTGCCTTTGTCATGTTCACCAACAACATTAAAATCTTTTGACGGTCACACATATACACCTTGTGGAATCTTGAGTAATCTACAAATTGAACTAGGGGGCAAAACAGTAACTGTTGAAGTTGAGGTCGTTGACGGACCCCTTGACTACAACATTTTGCTAGGAAGATCATGGGTATATGCTATGGCTGTTGTGGTCTCGACATACTTTTGTATGATTGCATTCCCTCATAAGGGCAGAATCACAGTTATCGACCCACTCGCCTTTTCTGCTTCTATTTCACAGGCTGCTGGAAGCATTTTGTTAGTTCACGGACCGCCTCTATCTCTTCAAAACATTGGTGTAGGTCTCTTCAAGGGTTCTTCCCTAATGGGTACTTTTTCACTATCATCACCATCAAACATGGCAGAAGTGTCCAAAGTTGAGACATGCAACATGATATCTTCCACTTCATCTGATTTAAGGAAGATTACCAATAGTTATGAAGTTGATAATAGTAATGAAATCATGCTGCTAAGCCCCATCAAGCTTGCGTAACAATCAATCTTTCTGGCTTGCGCAACGAACCCAAATTCATCTTCACAATTTGTATGGGTAGATCATTCATTAGAATATGGTACTTCTTCTGATCCTTTTTCACGTATATTTTCTACTGATGAAGGAATCATCCAATCAATGATCACAGAAGAAGAACCATGGGAAGATTATCATCATTGTTCCCATCTTCTAGATCACATAGAAGATTTTTCAAATGAAATTAATCACCATTCAGTTGTTGACTTTCTTTCGAATTCTATTTTGATAGATACAATAGATTCTAAGTGAAACTTGTCAAATATCGAAGAAACTATTTCTATCAATATTTCAACCAAACCTAAAGTTGTAGAAAATATTCATGTTGGAAAATCTTTTTCTCCATCAGAAGTTGATATTTACCATGCTCTCTTTCGTGAATTCCAAGATATATTTGCATGGACATATGAGGAGATGCCAAGAATTGGCTCTAGTATAGTTGAACATGAAATCAAAATGTACCCTAATGTCTAACCAGTGCGAAAGCGCCTCCGTCTTGTTCATCCAAAGAAGGCTGCTTCCTTTAAAATAGAAGTTGAAAATTTTTTGCATGCTGGTTTCATATACCCTGTTCCTCTTACTGATTGAGTTTCCAATATTGTTCCTTTCATGAAGAAACAAGGGATAATACGAGTGTGCGTTGATATAGGGATGTTAATCAGGCTTGTCCAAAAGACAATTATCCCACTCCCTTTATCAACCAGATTATTGATGAATGTGCCCGATGTGAAATATTTTCATTTATGGGTGGCTTTTCTAGTTATAACCAGATCAATATCCACCTAGAGGACCAATCTAAAACTGCTTTTATTTGTCCATGGGGCACATTCGCTTACAGTAAACTCCCTTTTGGTTTGAATAACATTGGGGAATATTTTCAGAGGGTGATGAATTATGCCTTCCATGACATCAAACATATTTTTCAACCATACCTTGATGATTTACCTGCTCGTTCACCAAAGTGGACTAATCACCAAGAGCATTTGAGAGCTATATTTTTATGGTGCCGACACTACAAAATACGACTCAATCCACAAAAGTGTGTCTTTTGTGTGGGTTATGGTCATTTTCTTGGTTTCATAGTGTCTAAGGAAGGAATTCGACTCGACCCTCTTAAGGTTAAGGCAATTCTTGACTTTCCTCCACCTTCTAGTCTACTACAGTTATAGAGACTCCAAGGGAAGGCTAACTTTCTGAGGAGGTTCAATCCCAATTATGCTGAAATGGCTAAAGGATTTACTCGCCTTATGAAAAAGGGGATACCCTTCCATTGGGATTAGGTTGCGCAAGATTCCTTTGATGCTCTTAAAGATACCTTAATTAGAGCGTCAATAATCTATTCCCCAAATTATCAAAACGACTACTTCTGGTATCTCACCGCTATGGGCACAACCCTTGCGAAGGTTTTAGTCCAAGAGGAAGATGGGATTGAACATCCGATATATTATTTGAGTCGCAATCTCAATGATACAAAAGTTAAGTACTCTTATGTCGAAAACCTGGCTTTGGTTGTTGTTCAAGCTGTACAAATATTTCACTACTATATCCAGCTCTGAAAGACTATTGTCATTTCAAATTGCAATCCACTGACATATGTTTTGTCATGTCAATTGTTTGGGGGAAAATACTCAAAATGGATCGTCATTTTGCAAGAATTTGATTTGGAATTCATCATATCCAAATCAAAGAAATCTCTAGTTTTCGTCGAGCTTCTTTGCAACCTTCCCTCGAATACCATTGATTCAACATCAGAACCATCAATTCTGGATGAGTCTTTATTCTTGATTTTTTCATCTCACTGGTGGTATGGAGGTATATTGATTTATCTCCAGACCCAAAATTTATGGCCCAATACCTCTCGCTTGCAACAGTGACGTATCCAATACCAAGCCAAAGATAATCTAATCATTGGCAACACTCTTTACAATTGTGGTATCGATACGATTTTACGGAGGTGCCTCACACATGAGGAATCTGAGAAAGTTTTGAATTATTTCCATTCAAGTGCTTTTGGTGGGCACTTATCTGGTTATGCTACCACATAGAGGATTCTCTGTGCCTGTTACTTCTGGCCTACCATATTCAAAGATTTCATTATTGTTGTCATAAGTTTTCATGCATGCCAGATCTATGACCGTAAAGCTAGATTACCACCTACACCATTTCATCATGTCTTCATTGTTGGACCATTCTCCAAATGGGGCATTGAATTCATGACATGTAACCCTCACTCGGTCGAGGGCCATGGGTACATTATAGTCTCCATTGACTATTTCACAAAATGGGTTGAGGCGATGCCTACATTAAACAACATGGCGAGACGGCTGCACTTTTATTTTTCAACCACATGGTTTCCCGGTTTGGTGTACCACGTGCTATAGTTACAGATCATTGGTCACATTTTCACAATCACATGATGATTGAGTTAACAGCCAAGTTAGGAATTTCACACGATAGTTCTACTCCTTATTATCCACAAGCTAATGGACAAGTTGAGGCCATCAAAAAAGTCCTAAAGCGAATAATTCAAAGAATGATAAGGATTCACAAACAAAATTGGCATTTAATCTTGTACTCTGCTTAATGGGCATACCGAACCTCGGTAAGGAATGCAACTAGATTTACACCCTTTAAATTGGTGTATGGTGTGGAGGAAATATTGCTGATACAATGTGAGATTTCATCTCTTAAACTCGCAATTGACTTGTTACCCGACACTTCTGATGAAGAAGTGCATTTCTTAGAACTCATCCATTTGTATGAAACCCATTGTGAAGCTGCATCAGCTAATGAAGCACATAAGAAACGAATCAAGGCATAATACAACCAAAATGTCAAGCCTCACATTTTCTCAAAAGGAGACCTAGTCTTGCTTTCTGATCAGGAAGCTGATAAACTATGAGCAGGAAAATTTGAACCACTATGGATGGGCCCTTACATTGTCAAGCATTTTCTAGCAAAGGTGCCTATGAGTTGGTGGATTACGATGGAATTCCATTGTTGCAGCCCCGAAACGGGTTGTATCTCAAACATTACTATGCTTAATAGAGTGTAGTAAAATCACTGTATATATGCTTTAATTGCATGTGTGTGTGTCAGTGTGTATTTTAGAGTTTTTACTTGGTTAAGTAACCCACTTTTCATTTGTTGCAGATGTCAAAATATTTGGAACCATTTGTTGGTTACACTGATGGTGCTAGTCGTAGTACGCGGAACCTATGTTTTGCACCATGGGCCATTTTTGCTCCAAGTCACGAGTTAGTGAATTTTCAAGGGATTTGTATCGGTCCTTCTACAAACAATATCTCTAAGTATAGTGCATTGATCGAACTTCTCTCTGATTCCATTTCACTTGGAATTCGCCAAATTATTATTAGGCTGGACACACAACTCATTCTACTGCAACTAACAAATATTTATACCATCCGAAATCCAATAATGCTTCATATGTTCCTTAGATTTCATCTGTTGGAAAGACATTTTGAGTACATTCAATATCAACATATTTCTAGAAACATTAACAAATTAACTCATTTATTAGCAAACTATCTGTTAAATAGACATTTGCAACACATGTAAAAGTAAATTTTCAATTCAAATCATTAGTTGAATAGGATTGCACATAACCATATATAAAAAATTTGAAAGTAAAAATAGATATATGTTTTAAAAGTTCTTACAAAATTTGCGTCTGAGACATGTTTGGTCATCTGACCTAAAAACTCAAAATGCATACATAGATCATCCTATGTAGACCTAGTGATGCTCATGATAACAGGTCATACCCTGAGCTATCATGCGCAATAGCCTCATCCAACAGCTAGGAACACCAATAGTATGGCATTGAAACCTCATAGGTAACTCCTCTATTTGGATATCTAAAATATCGAGGGCAAGCCCTTCTACATGATCTTGCAACTCTGCTAGTGTCTCGCTCAAATCCAAATCTTGGAGAAAAGCTCTCCTACGATTTCTCTGCACTGGTCCACCTGCCTCGTATTGATGTCCCATAGGTTGAACAATACCAACATCTGTATGCATGAGGAAGATTTTAGTTTAGTCTTGGAAACATCAGAAACACAAAAACATGTAGAAACTTAAAAACCAAAAACATTTGGTCAAAAACCAATTTACCTATAACACCCCATTGAGCGCCCACTAGTAAACTCAACTCTGGATCTCCACGAAAATCCATCCCTGTGTATGGATGCTCCTCGATGACAATGTGTTGTCGATCAAGCCAACTCAAGAATGTAGTATAAAATGTGATTGATGACTGACCAACATGTCTAGCCATCAATTCGACCTACCTCTGCATCCGTGGATCTCTAGGATCGGCTACACCCAGTGTTACATGTTGAGGTTGCACCAATGAAATTCTCTCTAAGGTAAAAGTAATTAAGAGTGATCCATAACTAAAATTCTTCGTCTTACTGCTCTTTACCTTTGTCAGCTGCTCTTTCATTGAAGAAAGTACGACCTCACACCAGTTGGAAACAGTTGGCACAGGACACTCAAGTGCATACTACATGTATGATATGTTCGCCAGATGAAGTGTCACACTGCCTGCTAAATTTGCGATAGTGAAAAGGATTTTTCTCAAAGGCAAATCACGTACATCCCTGATTTTTATTTTACCATCCTTGCTAGGCTGTGTACTTGGCCGACAAAACTGTCGAATCTAGTCCCTCACCGATTCACCCCGACGGGCAAATCCTGCAAGAGAAATGGGGGCACCATGTCTCGACAACCCAGTAAGAAAGTAAACATCATCGATCATAATAGGGACCACTTTGTCCCTTACGTGAAAATCCTGATTTATTGGCTCCCATGCATGAACTAAGAACTGCAATAATTATAATTGTTGGCTCATCTTGGACAACCTGAAGTATTTGAGCAACCCACAGTTTTTGAGGGCCTCAATAGTACCCGGATCATTTAGGGAAACCATGTCTTGTTCTTCATGCTCTCTTTCTCGCCAACTAATAGACATTCTAATTTGATCAAAGCTTGAAATCAAACCATAACCTTAGTTAGGATCCATGTCATGCAAAAAACTTGAGAAATTTTGGGCCAAACATGTGAAAGAAATAAGTGAAACATGCCTAACACAGCTCAGGCAAGGAGATAGTGCACTGCAGAGAAGGTACCCTTCTGTTTGGGTGCTCTGCAATGCAGTTTTCGATGTGGAAGGATGTGCTGATCCCAGGGCGAAATATACTAACCCCGGGGGCCCTAAACCTAAAAAATTTGCCTGAAACTGCAAAAGAATGACATGAAAAGGAAGAGAAGGGGTAGATCTTATACCTAGTCTGGACGGCACAAGAAATGATCCACAGAATCTCTCATAATCAGCGGCTGAAGTTCGAGGTAAAAAATTGGTTTAGAGCACAAACTGAATGGTAAATATCAAATGGTGAAAATGACATGGTAAATTCTTGTTTTATGTTTATTTTATGATCATTAAATGAATAAAATTTAGTATTTACCTATTTTTACCAATGAACAGGTATGTTTGATCTGTTTGGTGTTGCTTTGAACAGATTTACAGCTGATATAGTGAATTTGACGTGCACGATCGTGAATTGTACTTTGACCACAAAGCATACTTTTATCTCTTTTTCGAGCTCTGTTAAACATCGAAAAAGGAACCCCCTTGGAGTCCTCTTTAAGCTCTTTTCAGACTCTCGAAATATGAAAATATTTCCGAGCGCTTGTCCTTTTTAGCTCATTAATGTATTGGAAACGACATCTACTCAGTATAAGTTTAACCCTTTTCCGGACTGAGATAGATTATTTATGAAAAAGGAATACGTTGATCGAACATGATCAATAGGTTCTCTCTCGTATTATTTTATGCTTTTTTGGACTTGAGAGACAAATCTACGAAAAATAACTTGTGGAGTTTTCTTTTTGTCCCTTTTCAAACTCTCTAAACATGAAAGGGACTGAGTTATTATTGTCATTAAACTCGTTAAAAAATCAAATATTGACAAACTTGTCCATCATGGCAAGATCGAGTTTCACCTTCGCTCGACTCGTTAAAACATCACATAGCGATGGATTCACCCAAAGGGTGGAATTATACAACAAGCATATGCTATCCTCCTCTAGCTTGATAAAAAATAAAGAGGTACTAGTCAGCGATGACTAGGGAAAATGGGAAAAGGGGAAAACCACTTTATGGCAACAAGTCGCTTTTGAACATGACACTTTCACTTCATCACTGTGATTATTTGGGTTGGATTATCTGCTTGATGGTTATAACGCCTATGGTCTATCATACCATCCATTACTTTGGCTTTGGGTCAATGTTGCCAATTCATTCAGTGTTGCTAACATGTTCAAGAGAAGTCAATCAATTAAATTCATGCTTTGCAATACTCATAAACCTTCATTTTCATGACCGCCATTCATGAACCTTGTGTCATCAATCACATTCTGTATCCAAAAATAATTACACTCGTTTCATGTCGTTGATGTGGGATACATTAAAGCCCTCCTCTAACGAGTCGCTTCTTGTCGACATCAACACATTATCCAATAAGTTGACTTAGAAACACCCTTCCAGTACCTTGGGGCTTGCATACATCAATGGCAAGTTTCTCACTTCCGGTGATAGGTTAACATCACTAGCCTTCGACCAAAAGCCTTTGTATGGTGTTAGACATCAAAACATCCATTCACACCATGCATAATGTACTACAGTACCTTGAGAATCATTATCATTATCGGTGATCTCTCTCACATCTTTTAACATCTTACATCATTGGCTAGTAATCAGATGGTGTCTTCCCATGTTCAACTTTAGATCCCATATTCACATGGTTAGACTCGCACTCGAGTGAATGATTGAATGAGATAGAAGACCCTGGAACTAGTTTCATCCATCCACGCTGCGATTTTAGGAAGTACTAAATCATTTGTATGATGGCTTTACACTGATGGTCATCGCATCATGGGTTTATATCTGTAGATGACTATCTATGTAAATGTAATGAAAGTTTATATGTTGAGCATGGGTATGCCTTCCCTCAAAAATTCATGAAAAATCTAAAATATTCTGATATTACGTATTGTAATTGATGCAAGTTACCATCTGCTTCAGAACCTCATCATCACATCGTAAAACATATCACTCAACATTATCATTTTCAACTTCATGCTTTAGGTGGAAATTGTTACAGGTCTATTTGGGCACATCACTCCCATCATTAAGATCAGTACCTTTAGGGCTCATCAAAACCTAATTTTGTTGCTACATGCCGTAGACAAGTCATCACATTGAATGCCATAATTCCTGAGAGTTTCTTGGCCTGAAGACATCCTGAATTAACTCTTTGAGGGACTAGCGCAATCTTGGTCAGGGGAAAATGCGTTGCAAAGAACTTAGGTCCATTCAATCCTGCTCTATAGAGCACCTAGGCCCACTTTGACCTGTGCTGGGTGAGATTGAGTGAAATATTCATAGGGTTCTAGGAATATTCCTACATTCTAGTCCATTCTAGAATATTCCCACCTCTTAACCTCTCCTATGAGCTCTAAATTGGATAGGGAATGAATCAAATAACCTCCTATCCTCTCATCCCTTCCTCTATGGATACTGACTCCCAAATTGGAAAGCCATTCAATGCCCAATTTATGAAAAACCACCTCCATTTCCCTATAAATTAAGCACTCATCATAGTGATCAGGGGCTGGACTTTGAGAATTTGTAAGGAGATAATGTTGGTTTGAGGTTTGAGATTGTAAGAAAGTATTGTTATGCTACCATAGTGTTGTGCTTTTAGTGTGATGAAGGATGAATCTCAAGGTGGATGAGTGACATGGGATCAGACTTCTTTGGTTGTAACTCTTCCTTCTACTTAATAAAGTTGTTTACACCTTTTCCCATATTCTTGTCTTTATGTATGACGATTATACGTGTAAATTCTTTCGATTCCATTTTATTATAGTATATATCTCTCTTGCTTTGATTGGTTTTTTTTTTCCTCTGTTTATGATTGCAAGTACTTATCAAACAGATTCAGTTCGAGAAGGAGCGATGGGAGCTATTCAAAGGAGACAAAGGGAAACGAAACATAACAAGTAGGTCCCTTGTCTTATTTATCTCCTATATGAAAAGGTTAAGCTCTTTAAATATGTTGTTTTAGGTGTAGCTACCCACCTAGGGATGTTGTGTTTATCCATAGATGCAAAATTCCACATAACAATGGGTGTTCACTTAGTCGATGTGATATGAGAAAATTCGTTACTGGACATAGCCAACTATGATGATCTAAATTGATTATGCATGATTAATAAAATTTGAAGCATAGCAACAACAACAAAAAAGGGTGTTTTTTTCCCCTGAGGGTGGTTCTCCACCAGAGATCCTTTTGTCCATTGTGCATATGATTGTTTATGGATTTTATCTAATGATGGTATTTACTTTGTTGGTTTATGCATTATATGAGCTAATCTACTAACGGCATATTGTATGATTGTGAATCATTAATCGAAAAGTAATTTTAAAGTATACATTGTCACTACTAATTCACCCTCCCTCTCAATAGTGAGCACATTTCCAACATGTATGTTGTTGTTATGTTGGATAATTTACAAAGTAGTATTAGCCCTGGTTTTGGCTTGTTTCTATGCTTGTTAGTAGGCATGCATATTTTTTTACTATATTATGGTTATGAAAGAATTTTTGAAATGTTAACATGGAATGAGGGTTTCACTCTTGTGATTAATAATATTTTGAGTAACACTAGGCTTTAAGCAGGCTAGGGCTAAGTCCCTATAAATGTCTTAGAGTTATAAGTTTGAAGTATTACAAGAACCATACTTATATTTACGACCAGATGTCCTTGGTAGCAATTTTCATTTGGGCTGGATACGTCACAGACTTTGGGGATGTCTCTAGGAGTCCCAGACTCTATGAATTTTGTGAAGGAAACCATATTTGGAAATGAGCTAGATGACTCATGGTAAAATGAGGTGAAAATAGTTATAGCTAGGGTGGGGCTCATTTAGGTCTTCAAAGCTGTGAAGTTGTACATGGGCGCAAGCTCGATTTGGTACATGTACCTAGAGTGGGTCCCATTTTCTGGTGAATCAATGGAAGCTTGGATTACCTAGCTATTGGTGGATGTATCTGAGAATTCAATTCATGTAGGGGTGATGGAAAAAAACATATGCCTGTAGCCTTGGATGTCATCCAGGGCTATGTTTCATAACCTAGGAAAAGGAACTGAGATGGGGCTAGTCCTATGAAGTAAAGTGTAAGGGCTAGATATGATAACTTGTGGAAGTATCTGGGAATCCAAAAAAAAAGGGATTTTCTAAAGTTTGGGAAAGCCCAGTTGATGGACCATGCCCAAATAAACTTGAGGATATGTGGAAATATAGGCTTTTGGGGTCTAAGGAGGTTTCCATGGTGCAAAAAATCACATGTCTAGATATCAGCTAGAACCAAATAACAAAGGAATTATTTATAATGCATGAATAAGTGGGGTTCTGTAGGACCTACTAGCTAGGATGAGGTGGCATATGCCATGTAGGTTAGCTGAGGCTATGTGGGTGCCACATTAGATTTAGGAAGATGTGAACATGGGGAGTGGCAAAGCTACTAATGTGGCATGCTCATAGTGTGACATGTGGTAGTTAGCAAAGTTGCTTTTGTATGTTGATTCAATCAAATCCATTTGACACGTGGTAGTGCTTTTGTGGTGTCAAATGACTTGTGTATGCTATGTTTATTTGACATTGAGTCTATTTCGATAGGGGCCTTGTCATCTCTAGAAGTGTTTTGCAAGTGTTTCATGTAATTTTGGCATAAGGGCACAATAGACAAAATGTGTGGGATGGGTATATCCCTGTCACCTATCATCAAACTTTCCTATCGCATTTCACAGGTGAGATAATGATAGTTTCTCAAATGTAGGTGTGGTGGAACTATTGAAAAATGTTGCAAAGCATATGGAAGGTGCGATACATAGACAATTACCTTTAACTAACAAAAATATTTATGCTGTGTTGCAAAGGTTTGGAATGGAGCATGGTTAATAGGTATTGAACATTGACACCAAAGTGCTATGGTGTAGTGAAATAGTGAATTTCATGCTAGTCCATGGGTGGTGTGGCATAACCACGGGGGATTCACTAAATGAACCTTTGACATATCATGTGTGTTCATGGCATACTAAACAATACCCCTAATTTGACTACATATTGGAAAATACCAATAAAAATAACATTATTCAACCACCTATTTAATAAGAACTCAGTACACCTTCCCAATTTAAAAAAAACCCTACTTTCACTAGATATTTTAGGTATCCATTTTTTCATTAAGATTTTTTATACCCCTTTATACTTTTTCATTAACTTTGAGCTCCATTATTTATACCTGCTAATATAAAAACACTTTACCCCCATTATATGGTTAATATATTATGTCATTTTTTCCTCAATCTCTATCCCCCAATATGAATGCATGTGGTATGGTATCACATCCCCAATGAATCTCCCATGGGCATAGCCATGTATGCACTAGTTTGCCACATGGAAATACTTGTTGATGTGGTAAGGGTTAAGGGGACAAATTTCAAATGGGCATAAATTTAAATCATGATGTTGGATTGGGGAAAAAATTATACCATTAGAAATCTCTTCATGAGATGGATGTGATGGTGTTATTAAAAGTGAGCTCCGTACACTTTGGGTGAGAAATATTTTTGTAACCCCATCTTCATAATGATAACGTGGAGGTTGAGTTAGCTGAAAGTAACACATCCCATTTAGGTTGGATTAATACAAGGGGGTAAGAGGGAGTGTTACAACTTAGGACAAATTAGATCAAGAAACCACAATTTTTGAGTGGATCCAACATTTTCAACAATAGATTCATGATGTCTTGTAAAAATCCAATGGAAAGTACAAACAACAACACGACCAACATTAGGTTCCACAAAATTTTCAGGCTATAGTGGATTGAATCATGGACACCATGACAAATGATATATGCTAGTAGAGCTTAAATCTACTAGGTTGTGAAAGCAAGGAACCTTCTTTACCAAGGAGAGTGGCTCAGCAAGATAAAACTTCAAAATAAGTTTCCCCATCTGATGAGGGAACTTGATGCAATGGAGACCATTTCTACCTAAGGGGGGATGATTGATTCAGTTGTATGTTGGTGAATAACCATGATCAATAATATTTGTTTTACTATTGGTGGTTTACAAGCTCATGGTTTGGGTAAACCATGGTATCCACCCATGGCATTTGAAAGGTGGAGGGAAAAAAAGATCTAGCCTCACTTTTAGCTTTTATCATATAGTACCATTCATTAGCTTTTTACCATAATGATTTATGGTATTCACCCATGGATTTGTGTAACCTGTGGTATTTGAAATAAATTGAAGGCACATAACTCTAGGTGAAAAGACACCATAAATAATGTAAGTTCACAATTGTAAAAGCCATGAAGCTTCTAATTATTTATTCCTATAATTTTTTTACCATTTAATAAAAAAAATTAAATATCTTTTAATATTATGTTTTCCTCCATGTTATTTCTTTTATGCACTTGTGACATTTTCTATCTTCAACATTTAGTCCCATTCCGCACATAGGCCAAATACGATGTTGGCATTATGATTCAGGTTTGGCGCTATGGCACAAGTGTTTTACTTGATGGCAACTCACTCAAGTGGCAAATCTCTGTTCAGGCTCTCAAAATCATAGAAAAAGAGATACCTGTAGGTGAGCTTAAGAAAAGCTACGGACCCGCAGGTGCCCTGAACAAGAAGTGCGGGCATACCCGCAGGTTCTCCAAACAAAAGGTGTGGGCATCAAATTCAATCACTTCAATGCAGAGAAGTGCACGCACGTGGGAGTTTTTATGATTGGTCCATGGTATTTTGTCCAACGTGCATGATCCTATGGTTTTGGTCCATGGTATAACATCTAAATTATTGAACCCCGGTTTTGGATCCCTTGTATTGGTTTTCGATGGTTTTGTTCCATGGTTTGAGTAAGAGCACGCTTATAAAAAGGAAAGGAGATCTCTTGGTTGGTCACTTGTGAAATTTGAATATCTTAAGATCTGAAATTTTGGGTGATCGGTTTGAAAAGCTAGATCTAAATCAAGGTGAAAACTGTAAATTGTAAGGCGGATCTATTGACAGGTCGTGATCTCTCTGGCGCATGATTAGATCTGTAGATCTGACTGTCTGTGGCATATTGGAGGACTGTTAATTTGGCTCTATTTGGAGGTCCGCAGGCGATCCACAGCACAGGTACGGGGGTACGCAGCGCAGCAGAGGGCGCAGGTGCGGAGGTACGTAGTGAAGCAGAAGGTGTTGGTGCGGAGGTACGGAGTGCAGCAGAAGGCACAGGTGTTATAGACATTTTTGTGCCTTACAGCATGGAGCATGAAATGTCAATAATCTGAGGGATCCAAAGTCCCTAAACATGTTGTTCTTACCCTTAGAGGAACAAGGTCAGCAAACCACAGCACTGCAAATCAGTTCTCCACTGAAAAACACTCAAAAACAGGTCAATTTTGGATCAAAGCAGCTGCTCCACTAAGCATCTGCGCTGAATGTCAAAAGCTCTATGGTGTACCTGCGTTGCATAGCAAGTGAAACAAAGGCTACCTGCGCTGGGCGTACTTTGACATGTGGAGGAATCTTTTCTCAATGTGCCAGTGCCCAGGAAGCTTCCAAAATGACACTTGGATCAGAAGATTCGCCTAATGATGAGTTAAGAGCTTCTAAAACTCCAAGTGGAAGGTAGAAACTCCGAGTGAAGGATTGAAGAACAACTGGAGTTGAAGAGGACAACAAGTCACACATCAAGCTGACTTATCTTCACTCCAAAACTCTATATAAGGATCTCATCCCATGGGATCTGGAGGCCAGAATTTAGTGCAAAGAATTGCTGTTGGTTTACAGTTGAGAGTATTGGGTGATTGCTTGAGGGAGGTGAAGAGGAGATTTCTTTCTGTCGGGAAGGTGATGCTGGATTGGACCTCTTACGGTTGTATCACCGCCTGAACCTTACTTCCTTATATTAATAAAGCATTTGAGGTTCTTCTATTCGCATGTGTTTCAATGGTGTATTGTCTTACTTGCGTATTTGATTTATGCTAATCCTTGAATCAATTATGAATGCATGCTTCTTGTAGTTTCCTTTTCTTGTCTTGTTCGCAGGATCTCGTGTAGCTGGGCCCGTGAGAAGACTTGGAGCTGGGAGCAAGCGGCAAATAGAGGAGATTGGATCGACCATTTGCGCAAGACATCAGTAAGTGGATCTCTTCCTTTCATCTCTTGCATGTCATAAAGAAGTAACTTTAGATAGCTTTGCTTCAGCTGTTGCTAAGGAACTATCACCCTTAGAGTGGGATAGGGTCATTCCGTGTTGGATACTTTTCCCCACAACAGACTGGCGACTCCGCTGGGGATCGTGTCTTGTTGGTAGCTTGTGTTTCTTGCTATTCATTTCCTAAACAAAGGGAGTACCGAATCGAACTGCATTCGAATCCTTCGAATGCAAAGTAGAGGGCAGCTACTCTAGCCCAGTGCTGGGCATGTTTATGATTTGAAGAGCTGATCCAAAAGGACTCTTTTTAGCTCTTTGTGATAGTGTTCATCTTCCTTTAATCATCCTCTAGTGTATACTTGACTGATAGCTTCTGATTTGGCCAAAAACCATTGATTTTTGAGCAAACTGTGACCCGGAATCTGAGAGAGATGAGAGTTGTCTCTTCAGTGCAGCTGCAGCAAAGGCTACTTGCGCTGCAACGCAGGTCCTGAAGGGGCTACCTGCGCTGCATGTCAGATTGACAGTGCAGCACTTGCGCTGATCCAGTTTTGCCTTGTGCAACTGGGGTTCCCCACTGTCTGTTGCCCAGTTTTCAATATTGTTTTTGCAGCCTGTTGTCAACCTGTATACCCAGCTGAAACCATCTTTCTTTGCCTTCATTCCGCCTCAGTTGTATGAAGAAACTGTGATTGTTCTTATTGTATTTCTTTCTTTCATTCACAGTTTCCCGTAGTGAAAATGAACTAGTCTTGCTATGACCTCTTGGATCTAGACCTGTGATAAAGTGTCGTTGTGATTCTAAGAGCTAGTTTATTGCTGTTCATAGCTGCTTGAGCATTTGCTTTTGTTATATGGTTCGAATTTCAGTATTACTTGTGTTGAAACGAGTGAATCTTAAGGTGTTCTTTTGATTATTGGACAAATACTTGTTTGCTTTCGCTTGAAATAGAATTCGAAATCGTACAACAGCTTTCTTTTTGTAATACATCAACATTAAGGAAGAAGAAAAGAAATACTTGCATTGTGCATGTGCATTTTGACAGTTTTCATGTCGATTTAGGAAAGTGCATCAGTGTGTGCTCTATGATCTGTTTGAAAAGATGATGTCTTTCTTTTCCCTCAGTAGTTAAGATTTTCATAAGTTGAAAGAATTGAAAAAGCTTGCTTATCATTCTTAGACTGCATTTAGGAGTTGTATCATACATCACGTGGTGATCCATAAAGGCAAACTGCTAAGAAAGATCAACCTAAAAAGAACTGAATTTATCTAACAATGCTTTGAAACATAACGAAACACAGTAGAGGTCTAGGTAGAGACGTGAACCGGCGTCGTTAAACATAGTGACTGTCGATCTCTACGAAGGTGGGTGATTCCTCCTGAGGGACGATAGCACTAATACAGACTTGTGCCCCCGCGTACCGTCGCGTATATTGGGGGACCCCTATAGGAACAAAGCCTTTATCCATAGGAAGCCGTGTCGGCCGCCCTACTGATCACGATGCAGTGAACACAACATTCACGAAGATCAACCACTCGTACCGTAAAACGTATTCTGTGGTTTCGCGAAAGGTTTGGCACACCCTCTGCCTAGAACTCCAGAGTAGTTTCTTTTGGCCTTTTTCAAACTCTATAACTGAAAAAGTCCATCCGAGAATTTGTCACTTCGGGCTCGTTAATACATCGAAGGAGACTAGAGTCATCTTTAGCTTTTTCTCGACTCTTAAAAAGTGAAAAAGCAAGTTGTGTCTTAAAAAGCGTCTAAAATTAATTCAATTCGAAAACACATTTACCCTGTGCATTGTTGGTTGATCAAGTAATCCGCAACCGTGGAAGAAAGTCAATCGATGAACCGTCGTTCGCGGAGGCGTACGAGTCAACCATCTTTGTCCCCGGAATCGAAAACAACCCGGGCAAAACGATCTCGTTCAACTGGTTCCAAATCTCCTGTCAAAGTTAGAACAAGTGTTCCGACGACATCTGAGGTTCCGGTTACTCCAAACATTTCTGGAAACCCTGCCCCTATTGAAGAAGTTCAACAACCCCAGAAGGACAGTAACACTGATCCTAGTCTGAGAGCAAATACTTGTGTTACTGAATCAATTCCATCGGTGATCGGTTCAGAGAGTCTTGCTCCTCAAACAACTGTCGCTGTCGAAACAACCCCTTCTTCGGCACCATAAATATTCTACGGACCTGACGGTCTTCCTCTTCCACCTGGTCTGATCACAATAGAAGAAATTGTAGAAGATCCACAAGCAACTACTCCAACACATTTTGGAGCAGGGATCACTCTACTTCCTACTGCATCAGAAGCTAGCCTATCACCCAGAGAAGTTCCTGAAGAATCACTAGGCAATCTACTGGATAGACTCAAAATGTCGGAACAACCGTCAACATCTAGGACTGTGCCAAATGACACAGCGACAGCAGAACTCCCTGCAGTCATTCCGACAACGTTCGCCGGCATACCATCTGTCCCTAACTCTCAACAGCTAGAGGGGGTCCCTTCGGGGGCCATGACGACAGTATGGTCTGTTCCTATTTGTTCTCCCGGGATAATACCCGGTAACTCCTATGTTGGAACTCAACAAATTGATCCTTTTGGAAATCAGTTTGGGCAATCCGGTCCTCGAGGTGTAATAAATCCTCTCGGTTCCGGACCACCACCTTATGGGGGGCAATATGCTTTTTCATTACCCCCTCCGGGAGGTTACCCATACGGGAGTTCACAACCATATTCAGGTTATACTGGAATAACTACAAGTGGTTGGATACCTATGCTACCCCAGCAACCAAGAGTTGTGTATTCTATGCAACAACAGATGCCTGTGACGAACATCCCGATGACACCAGCAATTGTGACTGTGTCGCAAGTTCAAACAATACCTGTTGCATGTCAACCTCAGTTTTCTCAGGTTGTAATGCAACAACCCTTTGACCCTGCAACCCAAACACAATCGCCGACTAGCGGGGCGACACAAGCACAAACGGGTATCCTTACCCCTCATCTTGGCCCAGTGGTAAGCTTCGCACAACAACCAATGGTATCACAACCATGGTTGGTGCAGTATCAACAACCGCAGTTCCAGCAAGTGTACCAAGGTACCGAGCAGCAGATTTTTGCGAACAATGGACAACCGTACCTACAATACGGTCAAAACCAACCACTTTACAGTGGGGTAGTCCACCAACCGTATCAATCATACCAGCATCAAATACATTATGCCGGTATGCAAAGACCAACTGCTTAGGCGATCCCTTCGTATCCTGGGTACGCTTCGCCTAATCTGAGTCAACAGTTGCCATTTGTGGCAACTTTGGAGTTACCCGATTTACATCGGTTGACAAACGATCTGATTGCCTACGCCCCTTGGTGGCCAGCGATTCCTCACAAACTTCCCTCGGACATTCCTAAATTCAATGGAAATCCAGGTGAAGACCCGTCGAATCACGTCATGACCTTTCATCTATGGTGTTCATCGAACACTCTGAACGATGATTCGATAAGACTTCGCCTCTTCCAGAGGACATTGACAGGTCCGGCGGCTAAATGGTATATAGAATTGCCAAGAGCCTCTTTCGACAATTTCAGCTCCTTAGCCACGACTTTCTTAACCCATTTTCAATTACCTATCAGGTATGAAACAGGAACCGAAATACTGACCAACTTCAAACAAACGACAGCTACTCACATATCTGATCATATACATGAGTGGCGTCGCCGTCGTAGGATGGTGAAAACATACGTTCCTGATCAGCTATTAGCTGAATGGTTTATAAAGTCATTACTTCCGGCTATAACGGAAGATGTGGCCAAGGGGGGAGTCATAACAGAGGAGCAAGTCATCGCTCGTGCTCAATATTTAGACTTGGTATATACTCAGTCTGGCACGCTCTACGACAAAATACCTGATGCCCCCAGACCTGAATTTTCAATTCCTCCCCCTCCTAAATCGAATATTGACTCTCATGCCGGAGATGGCGTGATTGGCACTGCAAGCGCGAAGTCGAAGAAGGCTTCACCTCAGAAAGCCCGTAAGACTTCAGATCGAAATGCCCATGAAGAGATTCTTGCTTCCGAAGTAAATGCCATATCAGCAGATAAAGGCAAAGAAACCAATCAACCAGGAAGCAAGAAGAAGCAAAATAAAGGGAAGAAGAAGCAACAGGATGATCCGTCACCTGAAAAAACTTCTTCGAACTCTCCTGAGAAAGGGAAAAAGAAATGGCCCTGTATGATATGTGACGAAGACCACAAGACATTAGAGTGTCCGTACAAAGCTGAGCTCAAGAGATTCTTTAAAAGTCCAAAGAACCCAGCTGTGCTGACCGATCCATTTCCCAATCCAGGTCAAAATATGGTTGATAGTGGAAATGCTTCCCCGTCGCAAGTGCTAATGTTATCGATCTCCAAGCAGCAGAATGATGCTTTGATTTCGACAAGGAACAAAGATTACGGGAATCCGCAACTGTCAAACGAAAAAGGTAAAGATCAACCTAGTAGTTCGACAACAACTTCGACAGAAGTTGTCCCACCCATAATGCCAGAATTAACGATAAAACCACCTAAGGGTGTAGTACACAAGTCGACTTTTAATCCTCGTGCCAGAGCGGCGCAACATTATAACATAGTAGAAGATTTGGCTCAATCGCCATCCGCTATGTCGACTCTAGAAGTACTACAAAATTGTCCATCCCAAAGGCAGGCATTGTTATCGGCAATAGGGGGGTTGATCCTAAGGATTCCAATCTCGTGTCCTTTGATCACAAAGGGTATGACCCTCAGTTACCAGCTCAACTAGCTTTCCTTATTCAAGTGAAGGCCCTCAACAAAACTGTTCATAGAACAATTATTGACGAGGGGGCATCGACATGTATTATGTCGATGAGCTGCTGGAAAATGCTAGGGTCACCAACCTTGTCGAGATCTTTGACAACACTAAAGGCTTTCGACGGTAGGACATATACCCCTTACGGTATCCTAAGTAACTTGAAAGTTGAACTAGGTGGAAAAACAGTAGAAATTGATGTTGAAGTCATAGATGGGAATCTGGATTACAACATCCTACTGGGAAGACCATGGATTTATGCCATGGTAGCTATCGTGTCGACTTATTTTAGGAAGATCGCATTCCCGTTTGAAGGAGGGATTATGGTCGTCGACCAACAGAACTTCCTCCTTAATGGTTCACAAGTTACAGGAAGCATTCCCATGATCCATGAAAGCGACCATTCAATTCAAGATATCGGAGTAGGCCTGTTGAAAGACCCCACGATGATGGGGACTTTCTTGCTACCAAATCATATGTACATAGGAAATGTACCATTGGTGGCTACCTGCAACATGATATCTTCCACGAAGGTCGCAAAAGACAAAGTCGTTATGGATCGGGCAATGGTCTTGCACCCGAGCCCAATCGAAATATTGTAGCAATCAATGTTTCAGGCATGGGAGGCGAGCCCAAATCAATGCTCGTCAAGCGTTTGGGTAGATAGGTCAGGAGAATGTGGTACCCCTTTGGATCCTTGGTCACGAGTGCATGCAAGTGACGAAGGAATCCTGCAATCAATGTGGATTGAGGGGGCACCATGGGATGATAACCACCATCGTTCCCTTCCTAAGGAAGATACTCAAGGCGACCTGTATCACCCTTCAGTATTTGAGTTCCTAACGAATACTGTAAATACGGTGGACTCCGAGAGAAACCTATCCAATATAGAAGAAACTATAGCCATAAATATCTCGACCAAAACAGACATTGTAGAGAATATTTATGTCGGCAAAGGTTGTTCCCCTTCAGAACAAGAAATATATAAAGCTCTTTTCCGCGAATTTAGAGATGTCTTTGCTTGGTCATATGATGAAATTCCAGGCATTGACTCGAGTATCGTTGAACATGAAATTAAGATGTATCCTGATGTCAAACCAGTAAGACAACGGCTTCGACAGGTGCACCCCAAGAAGGCCGCTGCCATTAAAGCAGAAGTTGAGAAGCTTCTCCATGCTGGTTTCATCTACCCAGTTCCTCTAACCGATTGGGTATCGAATATTGTCCCTGTTATGAAAAAACAAGGAACAATACGAGTGTGCGTCGATTATAGGGATGTAAATCAAGCCTGTCCAAAGGACAACTACCCTACACCCTTCATCGACCAGATAATTGATGAATGCGCCGGATGTGAAATCTTTTCGTTTATGGACGGATTTTCCGGGTATAATCAGATTAATATCCGCCCACAGGACCAGTCAAAGACTGCATTTATTTGTCCGTGGGGCACATTCGCTTATCGAAAATTACCCTTTGGTTTAAAGAACGCAGGGGCGACGTTTCAGAGAGCAATGAATTATGCTTTCCATGACATCAAGAACATCGTTCAACCTTATCTCGACGATCTTCCGGCTCATTCGCAAAAGCGGACTGATCATCCGCAGCATTTAAGAGCGATATTTCTACGATGCCGACACTACAAGATAAGACTCAATCCGCACAAATGTGTGTTTTGCGTCGGTTCTGGTCGTTTACTTGGCTTTATAGTCTCCAAGGATGGAATTCGTCTCGACCCTTGCAAGGTGCATGCAATCATTAATTTGCCTCCACCTTCGAACTTGCTTCAGATTCAGAAACTCCAAGGGAAAGCAAACTTTCTGAGGAGGTTCATTCCAAATTACGCAGAACTTGCTAAAGGTTATACCCGTCTCCTGAAAAAGGATGTACCTTTCGTCTGGGACCAGGTTGCACAAGCTTCCTTTGATGCTTTGAAAGAAGCGCTAGTCAAAGCATCATTAATGTACGCCCCAGACTATCTAAGGGACTTTAACCTGTATCTGGCTACAGCAGATACAACCATAGCAATGGTTTTAGTTCAAGAAGTCGATGGAATTGAACACCCTATATATTATTTAAGTAAAAACTTAAATGATACAGAAAGTAGATATTCTCATGTTGAAAAGCTAGCATTGGCGGCTGTTCAAGCGATACAAAGATTTCGACATTATGTCCTCTTTAGGAAAACCACCGTATTGTCAGATTGCAACCCATGACTTATATACTGTCGCGACAGTTGCTTGGGGGCAAATATTCAAAGTGGATAGCTATCCTTCAAGAGTTTGATCTGGAATTTTTTAAATCCAAATCAAAGAAAGCTTTAGTTTTCACAGAATTATTATGCGATCTCCCATCATCGTCCAACGATGACACTTCCCAAGAATCAATCGTGGACGAAAGTTTGTTTCTGATATCAGCAAGTGATGAGTGGTATGGAGATATAATAGTTTATCTCCAAACCCAAAAGTTTCGGCAAGACACCTCTCACTCAGAACAAAAACGCATTCGATGCCAAGCAAAAGACTACATGATCGTCGGTGATACGCTTTACCGTCGTGGTGTCGATACGGTCCTGAGAAGGTGTCTAACCCATGAGGAGGCCGAAAAAGCCCTGAATGAATGTCATTCAGGCACCTGTGGGGGGCATCAATCTGGATATGCTATAGCACAAAGAATCTTACGAGCAGGATACTTCTGGCCAACCATGTTCAAAGATTGCATAACCGCAGTTAGAAGTTGCCATGCATGTCAGATTTTTGATAGCAAAACCAGAAGACCCCCCGCTCCATTACAGCCAATAATAGCTGTGGGGCCTTTCGCCAAGTGGGGCATCGATTTCATGCAATGTAACCCCACCTCAACCGAGGGGCATGGGTATATTATAGTCGCAGTTGACTATTTTACCAAATGGGCCGAGGCGATGCCTACATTGGATAACACTGGTGAAACAGCAGCCCTATTCTTTTTTAATCATGTGGTCGCTAGATTCGGCGTCCCACAGGCCATAGTAACAGATCATGGATCGCATTTTCGCAATCACATGATGGTTGAATTAACTGCCAAACTAGGATTGTCTCACGACAGCTCTACTCCGTACTATCCGCAAGCTAACGGACAAGTTGAAGCGATCAACAAGGTCCTGAAGCGCATGCTGCAAAGGATGGTTGGGGTTCACAAAAGAAGATGGCATTTGATCCTGTACTCGGCTTTGTGGGCTTACCGAACATCGGTAAGGAATGCCACTGGGTTCACACCGTTTCAGCTGGTGTATGGCCTGGAGGCGATCCTACCAATCCAGTGTGAAATTTCGTCCCTTAAACTCGCAATTGATCTCCTCCCCGGAACCTCGGAAGAAGAAGCTCGTTTCTTGGAATTAATCCAGTTGGATGAAACCCGTCGTGATGCCGCCTTGGCCAACGAAGCCCACAAGAAACGAGTCAAAGCGCAGTTCGACAAAAATGTCAAACCTCGTGTCTTCTCAGAAGGTGATTTGGTCTTGCTTTATGACCAAGAATCCGATAAATTGGGAGCTGGGAAATTTAAGTCCTTATGGATGGGCCCTTATATTGTTAAGAGTGTATTAGCAAAAGGAGCCTACGAGTTGGTAGATTATGACGGAGTTCCACTGGCGCAACCCCGTAACGGGTTGTACCTTAAGCGTTACTATGCCTAATAGTAACCTGAGTGCTTTTGTTACATTTTTGTTTTCGCTAAAGCGTTTGTTCCGGTTTAAGTAATCCGCTTTTTACACTTATTGCAGATGTCAAATCCATTGGAACCGTGGGTTGGATATGCTGACGGAGTGAGTCGTAGTTCGAGGAACCTATCCTCTGCAGCATGGGCCATTTTTGACCCAAGCGGCGAGTTAGTGAGTTTCAGGGGGGTATGTATTGGTCAATTAACAAATAATATCGCTGAGTATAGCACGTTGATAGAGCTCCTCTCTGATGCCATCACCCATGGCATACGCCGGCTAGTCGTCAGGCTGGACTCACAGCTCGTGGTACTACAGCTCAATGGTACCTACTCTGTTCGAAATCCAGCTATTTATCGCAAGTTCCTAAGAGTTAAAATCTTGGAAAGACAGTTTGATTTTATCCAATATCAACACATTTCCAGAAACTTAAACACATTAACCGACTCATTAGCAAACTATGTGTTAGATAGACATTTGCAAAATTGATAAAAAGAGAAGCATCATCGATGTTTCATACATGGATCACATAAAAACTGGAATAAACCCCGAAAATAAAAAATATATATAACTGTTTACGGTTTACATATAATGTTCTGTAACCAAGACAAAATCGGTCATATGACCCCAAAAATCAAAATGGCTGGGGGGCACCCTAGCCTAGTGATGCTCATGATAACATGCCACGGCCTGTGCAATCATGCGCAGAAGACGAGACCATCGTCTAGGAACACCAGCAGTATGTCGCTGCAATCGTAGAGGCAACTCGTCGATCCGTACATCCGGAATCCCAAGGGTAAGACCCTCGACCTGTTCCTGCACAGCTGTAAGAGTCTCGGCCAAGTCAAGGTCACGGAGAATAGCTCTCCCAGGAGCCTCCCCTGCGGGGGCGGCGGCCGGAGCTCTGGGGCGAACTGCTGGACGGACGGGACCAACATCTGCATGCACACATGAGTTTGATTAGAGTCTTGATAGAGTAAAGCACAAGGACATTACAAATAAAAACAGTAAACAGTGATAAGGTCAAGATTTTACCAAGATCACCCCACTGCTCGCCATCCGGTAGCACCAAGTCCGGATCACCTCGGAAATCCATGCCAATATATGGATACTCGGAAAAAGCCATATCCTGCCGCTCGAACCACCTAAAGAAGGCATCAGTAAAAGTAATCTGAGATTGACCTGCATGTCTGGACATGTGGTCAACCCACCTCTGCATGCGTGGCTCAGTAGGAGATGGCAAGTCGAGAATAATATACTGAGGTTGCATCAAGGGTATCTTCTCCAAAGCGAAGGCAGTCAAAACTGAACCGAAGCCAAAATTCTTCAGTTTCCCGTCCTTTACTTTGGTCAACTGGTTTTTCAACTGAACCAGTACTGCATCACTCCAGTTAAAAACTTTTGGCTGAAGACACTCCAGGGCGTGCTGCACATAAGACCTGTTGGCAACATGAGGGGATGCGCTGCCGGCCATCCTACAAATCGTGTATAGAATAGACCTGAGAGACCTGTCAGTGATATCACGGATAGAAACCTTGCCGTCTCTGATCAGCTGGGACCCCTCCCTACAATACTGACGGATATAATCTTTCACGGAATCGCTCCCTCGGGTCGAACCGGACAAGGAAATGGGGGCACCCCGCCTTGACAACCCAGTCAAGAAGTAAATGTCCACTATGGTCAAAGGGATGGACTTGCCCCTAATCTGGGACACTTGGTTAACAGGATCCCAAGCATCAAGCAGGTACTGCAGTAAACGTATCTGTGCCCTCATGCTAGATATGCGAAAGAATTTTAGCAAGCCACAGTTCCGCAACGCGCTCACGGTAACAGGATCATGGAGGGCAATCATGTCCTCCTCTTCATGCTCTCGTTCTCGCCACATAAGAGTCATTCTGCTCCAATAAACTCTGCAAAACAAACAAGAGGAGGAGTAAGATCCCTGACTCGGTAAAGAAAATGGCAAAATTCTCATGAAAAAGTATGCAACCAAAAAGTTTTCTGCACCCAACGCAGGTGGGGAAGGGTCTCACCTGCGTTGGGAGACAAACTGCCTTTAAAATGAGAACCCCCAACGCAAGTTTCGATATGGGGCACCTGCGCTGATGGCAGAGCTCCCTAGAGAAACCCCAGGGGCTCATGGGGGCAGGAAAACAAGCATAAAACTGAGAAATAGGACCATGAAAAGATAGAGCTAGGGTTTAGCTCCTACCTGGTGGAAACGGCACTGAAAATCGTCCACAGAATCTCCCGAAATCAGCTGGTGAAAAATCAAGAGGAAGAGGCACCTCCAAAGCTCCAACAAACCAAATGCACATGAAATGGTAAAATGAGAGGTAAAAACATCTTTTAATTGCTTTTTACGTAGTTCAAAGTGAAATATTAGTATTTTTACTTCATGTTATCCGTTTCTAACAAAGTTTGTTGCAGCAATTGATGATACAGTACTATCTCTGAAAAAGAAAAAGCTGGTCATGGTAAAATATGAATTTGATCTTATCAAATGAGCAGTTTTGGCAAAGTTCATGCTCGATAAAAAATAAACGCAAACATGAGCAGTTTTGGCAAAGTTCATGCTTGTTAAAAAATAAACGCAAAACCGAGCAGTTTTAACGCGGACTTCATGCTCGTTAAAAAATAAACATAAGCAAGTGAGCAGGCTTCCTCCAGAGTTCAAGCTCATCCAGAAAAAACGAACCGGTAAATAACCATTTGAGACCGTAAATTCATCAGCCATAAAAGCCTTGGTCGTGTTTGTGCACCGTCACCTCCACTTTTTGGCCGATCATTCACATCCACTTGATTGTTTACCTATTTTTGAGGAACAGCTGCGAAGAGTGATTTCACTTAGCCATCCTTGTAATACTGCCGTGATTGGAAAATTCCAACCCGTACCTGGAATCTGCTGCTATCCCTGTTTATCACTCATTCCTCAAAAGACGAGTCTTCTTTGAGCTCTTTTCACTGACTCGTAAAATTTGAAAAGTTTGCCGAGTTTTGGCCTTCCAGCTCGTTAAAAGGACTGGAAGAGCTATCCCTCCTCTAGATTTTAATCTTTTTGGACCTGAGGGATTATTGCACAAAAAGATCGAGCGCTTGTCTAGTTCGGCTCGATAAAGATATCGAACATTCATCCCTTCTGTATTGTTTTATACTTTTTCGGACTTAAGGGATTAGATGACGAAAAAGGACCCCTGGAGTCCACTTTATGTACCCTTTTTAGACTCTCTAAAAATGAAAAGGACCGAGTTGTCTTTGTCGCTGGGCTCGTTAAAAATATTATATAGCGACAAACTTGTCTTTAGACGAGAACGAGTTTCCCTATCGTTAGGCTCGTTAAAACATAGCGATGGGCTTGCCCGAAGGGTAGGTTATAGAACAAGCATATGTTATCCTCCTCAAGCTTGACAAAAATAAAGAGGTACTGGTCAGAAATGACTGGGGAAAAATTGGGAGAACCTCAAAGCTTAATGGTAGCAAGTTGCTCTTGAACATGACACTTTTGCCTCCGTAAATATCGGGTTGGGTTATTATCATTCACCGGTCCCTTCACCATGGTCTCGCCATACCATCCATATATGGGGTAATGCTACCGATCCATCACATCAGTGTCGTTATATGTTCAAGAGATGTCATTCAGAAAGTGTCAACCGGGTCCCATCCACTACCATACATCATCTTTCATCCTTCCATGACCGCCACCCTGAATCATATTTCACAGATCGTTTTCACCATCATCACTAGCTCTGTTCCGTGTCACCGATGTGGGATTCATTAAGGCCCTCCTTTGACGGATCACTTCTTGTCGACATCAGCTCATTATCCAAGAAGTTGATCTAGGAACACCCCCTCAGTACTTTGAAGCTTGCATGCCTCAATGGCAAGTTTCTCACTCCCGGCGATAGGTATACATTAATGACCTTCGACCAGGAGACTTTGCGTGGTGTTCGACGTCAGATCCTATATTCACGCCACGTGAATTGTGCTGCAGTACCTTGAGGGTCATCATCATTATCGGTGATTCCTCTCGCGCTTGTTAACAGTTTACATTATTGACTGGTAATCAAGCGATGTCTTTCCATGTTCGACTTCAAGAAATTCTCACATGGATCGACTTGTACTAAGAGTGAAGATCGGACAAGTTTGAAGACCCCGGATCTAGTTTCATCCATCCGGGCTGCGATATATATTCAAGAGATAAAAACATAGACATGTGCAGCAGATGATCATCCTACTAAAAGGATGATAATTAAAAGCAGAGAATTATCAGTCTATTATCAGACGATCGTCTGTTTATGTACAGTAAATGTATTTATAAAGCTGAGCATGGGAAATGCCCGCATAAGCTAGATCATGAAAAGAAAGTATGAAAATATAATGTATTGTATTGTATTTTGTTACAGGTCACCTCCCGACGATTGAATGAACTTCGGATCCTCCTAATAAAGCATTTCACCCGATAAACGACCTCATACTTTAGGGGGCAACTGTTATAGACATTTTTGTGCCTTACAGCATGGAGCATGAAATGTCAATAATCTGAGGGATCCAAAGTCCCTAAACATGTTGTTCTTACCCTTAGAGGAACAAGGTCAGCAAACCACAGCACTGCAAATCAGTTCTCCACTGAAAAACACTCAAAAATAGGTCAATTTTGGATCAAAGCAGCTGCTCCACTAAGCATCTGCGCTGAATGTCAAAAGCTCTATGGTGTACCTGCGTTGCATAGCAAGTGAAACAAAGGCTACCTGCGCTGGGCGTACTTTGACATGTGGAGGAATCTTTTCTCAATGTGCCAGTGCCCAGGAAGCTTCCAAAATGACACTTGGATCAGAAGATTCGCCTAATGATGAGTTAAGAGCTTCTAAAACTCCAAGTGGAAGGTAGAAACTCCGAGTGAAGGACTGAAGAACAACTGGAGTTGAAGAGGACAACAAGTCACACATCAAGCTGACTTATCTTCACTCCAAAACTCTATATAAGGATCTCATCCCATGGGATCTGGAGGCCGGAATTTAGTGCAAAGAATTGCTGTTGGTTTACAGTTGAGAGTATTGGGTGATTGCTTGAGGGAGGTGAAGAGGAGATTTCTTTCTGTCGGGAAGGTGATGCTAGATTGGACCTCTTACGGTTGTATCACCGCCTGAACCTTACTTCCTTATATTAATAAAGCATTTGAGGTTCTTCTATTCGCATGTGTTTCAATGGTGTATTGTCTTACTTGCGTATTTGATTTATGCTAATCCTTGAATGAATTATGAATGCATGCTTCTTGTAGTTTCCTTTTCTTGTCTTGTTCGCAGGATCTCGTGTAGCTGGGCCCATGAGAAGACTTGGAGCTGGGAGCAAGCGGCAAATAGAGGAGATTGGATCGACCATTTGCGCAAGACATCGGTAAGTGGATCTCTTCCTTTCATCTCTTGCATGTCATAAAGAAGTAACTTTAGATAGCTTTGCTTCAGCTGTTGCTAAGGAACTATCACCCTTAGAGTGGGATAGGGTCATTCCGCGTTGGATACTTTTCCCCACAACAACAGGTGCGGGGGTACGCAGCACAGCAGAAGGCGCAGGTGTGGAGGTATGCAACGACGCAGAAGGTGTAGGTGCGGAGGTATGCAGTGAAGCAGAAGGTGTTGGTGCGGAGGTACACATTGTAGCAGAAGGTGCAGGTGCAGAGGTACGCTGTTGAGTAGACAGTGCAGGTGCGGAGGTATGCTGTCCGGTAGAGAGTGCAGGTGCGGAGCTGCACAATCCAGACACAGAAGAACTGTAGATACTCGCAGGTTTCTATTGGTGAAGTTGTGGACTTTTTCTTGAAATATTTGTTGGCTGCCTTTTATCTATTGTTGCAGAGTTCTGGGTTTAGATTACTGGTATTGCTTTTCTGGTTACTGCATTCTGAGAAGTTATTGGTAAATTCATTGGGTGATTGTAAAAGGAAGATTGGTTGATTCACATGTACTTGATAATTATTTGATGTTCATGGATCCAGTTTGAAAATTTATGAAATGCGGTCCTTGGAAGAAAAGAGGTAGGTCAGCACCTACGTACTAGTAGTTCAGCTACTACAAGAGCTAAGGGGGTTGTAGCTCCCTTCCAAGAGAGAGTGGAAAATGAGAGAGGGTTGTAGCTCTCTGCAGGTTGCAGCCTGCGTACTGGTAAAGGACTGCACCAGTACAAAATCATTGTAAAAGAAGTTTCTAATTGAAAGAAGATAGAGACATATTGCAGCAGGTGGTTTTCACCCACATTGGGTTTCCACCTTATATCTGGTGTTCTTTGGTGTGACTATCTGTTTTTCTTGTTCTTCATCATTATTATATGGTACTGACATACAAATTAATGATCAATATCTAAAGAATAAATTAAAGTAGAAATCTAGAAGATATATTGAAAAGAATTTGATAATATTGATTCACCCCCCCTCTCAGTATTATTTCCAACATACGATAGATCACTCGTGAGGCTTTAGTGATGAAATGCTTTTGTAGGGTTCGAAAATTTGTTAATTAATTAAAAACATCGATACCATTTCCTGATTCCAAGGCCATGCTCATCAACCCATACATGAATTTTAAAGGCATGTGAAAGTTGGGCATAGTAAGTGAAGTATGCATACTTTTAATCAAGTTGTAAGAAATGACCTTTCATGGGATCTTCACTCAATTGAACTCTGGAATTATAGGTGCATTCGTGGGATACTAAAAAATGCTCCTAATTTGACTACATATTGGAAAATACCTCTAAAAATCACTTTATTTAACCCAATAACAGTACTAGAGGGGCTTCACTCAATGAACATCCGACATGTCATGTGCAGTCGTGGCATAATAAAAAATACCCTTAATTTGAATGCATATTATAAAATACCTTTAAAAATCATATTATTTAACCCCCTGCTAATACGAAGCCAATACACCTTTCCAATTTAAAAAACCCTACCTTCACTAAATATTGTGGGTATCCATTTTTTCATTAACATTTTTTATAGCCCATTATATTTTTTCATTAACTTTGAGCTTCATTTTTTATACCTGCTAATACAAAAATCCTTTACCCCCTACTATATGCTCAATATATTATGTCATTTTTCCTCAATATATATCCCCTAATATGAATGCATGTGGTATGGTATTGCTCCCCAAGTGAAGCCCCATGAATAATATGAACCCAATACACCTTCCCAATTTAAAAAGTCATACCTTCCCTATATATTGTAGGTATCCATTTTTCATTAACATTTTTTTACCCCTTTATATTAATATCCATAGTATAGCGACATGATGACTCTCATATGACCCCACATGCATTCTATAATGCACCTTACTTATTTTGATATACATTGTAGAAGATGAAGGATTCAAAAGGTTCAGGGAGAAGATGGAGGATATGTGCAAGTTAAATTGACAAAAGGGCATTTAAAGTAGGTTGGTTTCCAAATGCAATTGGGAAACCCATGACACATTGCTTCTTCTTTTGTTACTACTGATCTTGCAACATTTCCATTTTTAGCGACTCCTTCCCTTGAAGATACATTGCAAAAGGATTACCATGAAATTGAAGAGAGAAATCACAAGGTCAGAAGTAATATGAAAACTTAGCTAACAACACAAACAACCCCAAGCTACCAAACGAGGTTGCTTTCTATTATGGACTTAGAAAGGAATAAGTTGAAGATAGCAATAATGCATATTTCTATTCAATCTATTCCTTCAGGACCTGATTTTAAAATGTATTGCATAGAAATAACTTATAATACACATATTTCTATACAACATATAAAGACCCTTTATGCCCCTATTATATGCTCAATAGATTATTTAATTTTTTCCTCATTTGTTATTCCCCAATATGAATGCATGTGGTATGGTATTTCTTTATCAGTGAATCCCCTTTGGGACCTTTAGGAAATCCATGGCATAATGTAATTTGAAATAAAGTCAAACAAGCGGAGGCCTGATGTTCATCCTACAGAATGGGGATCATAATTTTCTCTACATTATTCAATGTCCATCACAGAAGATAATCAACATCAATTCTTAATAGGAAATGACAAATCAAGATTGCTATCACCGACAACCAACCAAGCCATGTTGTTGAAAAGTTGATAGGTTCCCCAACCCATGCACTATGTATGGAATAGTCAAATGAAAGGAGAGTGTTCAATCATCAAAAAGAACAAAATATCTATAATATGTACTCCATTGGTAGCCATGATAATATCTCCATTTGCAAATTATGAGTTAACTCCTTTCACTAGACACTAACAAGACATGTTGTGTGGGAAAGTATCCAACTCGGAATGACCCTAACCCACTCTAAGGGTGACAGTTCCTTAGCAATAGCTGAAAGCAAAGCTATCTAAAGTTTCTTCTTTATGACATGCAAGAGATAAAAGGA
The DNA here is from genome assembly GCA_031772625.1 of Pinus tabuliformis. Classification (NCBI taxonomy): domain Eukaryota; kingdom Viridiplantae; phylum Streptophyta; class Pinopsida; order Pinales; family Pinaceae; genus Pinus; species Pinus tabuliformis. The sequence continues at coordinate 909,273,164 of CM062813.1, forward strand.
AGAGATCCACTTACCGATGTCTTGTGCAAATGGTCGATCCAATCTCCTCTGTTTGCCGCTTGCTCCCAGCTCCAAGTCTTTTCACGGGCCCAGCTACATGAGATCCTGCAAATAAGACAAGAAAAGGAAACTACAAGAAGCATGCATTCATAATCGATTCAAGGATTAGCATAAATCAAAGACGCAAGTAAGACAATACACCATTGAAACACATGCGAATAGAAGAACCTCAAATGCTTTATTAATATATGGAAGTAAGGTTCAGGCGGTGATACAACCATGAGAGGTCCAATCCAGCATCACCTTCCCGACGGAGAGAAATCTCTTCTTCACCTCCCTCAAGCAATCACCCAATACTCTCAACTGTAAACCAACAGCAATTCTTTGCACTACATTCCGGCCTCCTAGATCCCATGGGATGAGATCCTTATATAGAGTTTTGGAGTGAAGATAAGTCAGCTTGATGTGTGACTTGTTGTCCTCTTCAACTCCAGTTGTTCTTCAGTCCTTCACTCGGAGTTTCTACCTTCCACTTGGAGTTTTAGAACCTCTTTACTCATCATTAGGCGAATCTTCTGATCCAAGTGTCATTTTAGAAGCTTCCTGGGCACTGGCACATTGAGAAAAGATTCCTCCACATGTCAAAGTACGCCCAGCACAGGTAGCCTTTGTTCCACTTGCTATGCAACGCAGGTACACCATAGAGCTTTTGACATTGAGCGCAGATGCTTAGTGGAGCAGCTGCTTTGATCCAAAATTGACCTGTTTTTGAGTGTTTTTCAGTGGAGAACTGATTTGCAGTGCTGTGGTTTGCTGACCTTGTTCCTCTAAGGGTAAGAACAACATGTTTAGGGACTTTGGATCCCTCAGATTATTGACATTTCATGCTCTATGCTGTAAGGCACAAAAATGTCTATAACAAGACATCCTTTCCTATTTTGATTATTTTCAACTAAACCAAACTATCAATATTTATGGACTAGAAGATAAATGATAGGACTTAAAAACAATCAATTGAGTGCATTGAATTAAATGAGTAGAAATTTATATCAAAATTTTTAGTAATTGCACCCTTTTTCCAATTTATTAACAAATGATTTCATTGTTATTTGTAAATTATTTGGTTAAACGATTTTAAGTCTTAAACATACGGAAACATAAGAGATACTCCAAAACACACAGCCTGGGTGATTGAGGATAAGATAACAATACAAGTGCATTTCTTTGTAGTCTAAGGCAATAAATACTTGCCTACACTATTAGGGAAAATAACATAGGATAAATTCCCTCATGTTAGGCTTATTTTGAAAGGAGTATTATAGACTTTACCGAATATCTAATATAAAAGTTCCAAATTTACAACTAATTCCATTTTCCAACAACTTGATGGGATCCTTATGATGAAATTTTTTTCTTGAAGGATGGAAAGGCTTATCTGTAGCACTCCCTACCACATCCTTGAGTTACTCCCGGGTTACAGAGTGTTAGGACGCTACATTGTACCTTTTTGCTCACATATTTTGCTATCGTTCCACCCTTTTTCAATCTATATTTAAAGTCCATGTTAGTACTTTAATCCATTTTCCAAAGGTATATAACATTTCTTCTCATTACTATATGTTTAATTTGTTTTACATATAATTTTACATTACCTTCATAATTAATCGTTGATCGGATAGTTGTTGAAACAATTTGAAGACTGCAAATTTATCATTGTGGTTTACGTTGCTGAAACAGTTAGAACAGTGCGCAAATCCCGTTGCTGAAACAGCCCATGATTTTCATTTTAGATTCAGCAGCAACAAGAGGAGATCATCGAAGGAGCTGTTACACTGGCCGTAACAACTACATTCCAAAGTCAGCATTGTCACAACCATTGTAACAACATTTTGTTAATGGAAGAACCAATTATCCAAAGATAGGATTTATAATGTAATCAATTGTATAATAGATGTCTCCTCTTTAAAAAGAGGAGACATCAACATTAAGGGACTATGGACAGACTACAGGAAGGTCTAGCTAAAAGTAGAGGAACTTGAATCTTTTGTGATACGATACATTGACGGATGAATAAAATATTGTTCTGAGATTCCTTCTTAGTTCCTTTTTCTGGGGAATCTTGTGAGAAGGAAAGGGCCCACTTTCATCACAAGATTCACCCACTGGTTCCTGCAGTGTGTTTAGTGTTATTTTTCATTCATACCTTGTTAATCTCTGTTTGTTGAAATTGCTTACGCATTATTGGAACTCTGTACTTATTGCTGAAACTCTGTTTTCCATTTGATTATTGCATTGTTTTCATAAATTCATTCATAGCTAATCAGTGATTATTTTAATTGGTAATTGGGTTTATAGGGTGACTTTGTGAAGCATAGTAATGAGAAACAGGTGCTGAAGATTCCTACTTGGGGAATAGGTCCTGTTCTCTGTTATAGCACAACTAGTCATTTCCTCTACAAATTTATTTCTTTGCCTAGATTGTTCTTTTCAATGTAATCCAGGATTCTTTTGATAATTTTTTGCGATAGAGAGATTGTTCCTGCTGTAACTTAGAGTAGAGCTTCATCTTGTTTAAAAGCAAGGTGTGATTAGTGTAATTGTTACTACAACTTTTGATTGCTTTTGGGATTGAGCATATATAGTGTGTGGTTGCCTTTGAAATAAACAGTCTTCCCTGGGTTGACAATTCATGTAGCATTTGGTTGTTTGATTTAATAAGCAATTAAAGTGACCAACATTTTGGTGCCATTGCCAGGGAAGGCAATTGTATATTTCAAAAGCATTAATGTTTTTCTTTCAGATGTGCAGAATGCATGAGAGGATGCAAGAAAACTAACCCTACTGGTGGCAAGGGCAAAGGAAGAGGAGGAAGAAAGACCTTTATTGACGAGATTATATCAAAAGCTAAAACTTCTTAGAGGCTAAGCTCTCAGAAGCCAAAGTCTCAGCACTCCCTTCAAACAAACTACGAAACGGAGGAAGTTGTGGGCCCTGAAAAGGTTGAGGAGATAGTAGAAGACATTGAGGAACCAATAGAAGACATTGAGGAACTAGTTGAAGACATTGAGGAGCCAACATAAAACATTGAAGACAGGGCAAGTGCAGTAGGAGAACAACCAATGGAAGGGAACAATGAAGGATTCTTTGGTGGAGGATAGGTAGGAGAAGGAAGAGATGAGAATTCTCTCTCTACCTTGGGATTTCCTATTGGTGATCCTCCTAGAGGAGCAACTCCCATGAAGAATATCCCACTTTCGGCCTTGCCTAACTTCCATGGTTTATCTTTTGAAGATCCTGATGAGTTTCGTTTTGAGTTTGATATATTATGCAGAAGCTATGATTATGCTACTAATGCTCAAAAACTAAAGCTGTTTCTAGAAACACTAAAAGGAAATGCACTAAGATGGTTCATGAGTCTGGGAAGCCAGGTGATCACAACATGGGAACAGATGAAACAAAAGTTTCTGCTCAAATATCAAGACTACTGCCGGATGAGAGAAAAAAGGGAGGAACTATTTAAGATGGTACAAAAGGAGGACGAAAATCTGGATGACTTTGTGGAAAGTCTACAATATAATCTGCAGAGATCCAATCATCCCGATGTAAGTAAAGATATTATTAAAAAAATATTATTGAAAGGGGTGAGGGATGATTGTATATAAATGCTAAATATGCTTGGTAAATGGGAAATATCTAAAGAATCATATGATGAAATTGTTAACCTCTGTAAAAGATGTTCAAGAGGAGTTGCAAGGAATAGATCAAACAGCAGGGATAATACATATTCAAGAGTTCAAAAATAAGCCAGTGGAGGAGCAACGAGAGCCGAAATAGGTAATTTACTTAAGGAATTTAAAACTGAAATGTTAAGTTCTTTTGCTTCATAGATTGACACCTTGCAGGTTAAGAAGAAACAAGCAGAAGCAAAAGCTACTTTGGCTGTCTTTTGTCCCAAATGCAGAGATAAACACCCACTAAGGGAACGCCCATTGGACAAAGTGCCAATTTGCACCCTTTGTGAAAAGGATCATGAAACACAATAATGCCCTTCTTTACCAGGAATAAAAGCAGCATTGCAACCACCGAAGAAGAAGTTGAAGCAATCTATCTGCTGACACAGAGAAGGCAATGGCAACCACGAGGACAAGGTATGAACTCTAATATGCCATTTACATCCTCTAATCATTGGAACAATTATCCTTCTTTTAATCAAGCAAACTACCCACCCTTTAACCAGATGCAATACCCACCATTCAATCAAATGAATTACCCACCCATGCAACAAAGAAATTGTCCCTTTGTAGACCCAGCAATGTGGACTCCTCGGCCTCCACAACAACAATCTTACTTTAATCAATGGAATCCAAACTGGAGGGGTCAACAACTATCGTTTCCAAATGAATTTCCTCAGTTTCAGAAACCACTCCCTCTACCATCACGTGCTCCACCAAATAATCAAATGATGAGACCCCAGTTACCTGTACAACCAAACCCTAACCCCAATAGTAAAGATGTGCAAGTTATTGATATTCAGAATCAGCCTATACTTCCTGTTCTCCTTGTGCAGTGTAATTATATTCATTTACGATATGGGAAAATAGTCGAACCCATTATTGATGATATTACCTCTTATGATTCTGATAAAGAAGAGACATAGAAAAATAATTCATGAAAGGAGGTACAACCACCCTCTAATAAGGGTGCTGAAACAGCAGAGCCACCATTCCCTGAGCATTTAGATTGGACTAAAACACCTGAGCCACCTGCTTTCAATCTTTTAGGGGAATTGCAGAATCTTTATGTTAAAATTCCACTTTTACAAGCACTAAGAGATGTACCAATTTATGCCAAAACTATGAGAGATATTTGTATTAAGAAACCGGTAGGAAAGCTAAAGATCCCCTTACAGTTCATGTTATGGGTGATCTATCTGCCTTAATGTCCGGTAAAGCCCCTCCTGTTAAATATGGTGATCCCGACCATCCTACTATTACAATACAAATTGGAAAAACTATCATTTCACGAGTTCTGGTAGATTTAGGTGCTGCTATAAATATTATGACTCTTGAAACTTCACAACTGTTACAGCTGAAGAATGTGATCAGAGAGACACCAACCATTCTAGAGTTAGCTAACCATTCTACAATCAAACCAGAAGGAGTCATTGAAGACCTAATCATCTCAGTTGAATCCTGGAATTACCCAGCTAACTTTGTGGTATTACAGACTAAAACAAAGTTGGGGGGACATCCTCTAATTCTGGGAAGGCCCTGGTTGGCCACAGCCGATGCCTTTATCAGCTGTAGATCTGGTTCAATGACAATTTCTAATGGATGTGAAACCAAGCAGCTTACTCTCTACCCTCATGCCACACCCATGATTAATAATGATAATTCTGTATGGTTGGACTATGATGATAATGCTACTCAACCTATTTTGACTATCGGACAAGCTTTAAGTCTTAAAGATACCACGGAGGATGAAGTAATTAATAATTTTATTTGTGAACCCTCCTCCATCACTTCTGAAGCAAATAATTAGTTGACTGCAATTTTGAAATCTGATACCCAGGAAAAGCTTAAATCTGAAGATCTACCTCAAACATCAACTACCATCTCCTCTAAAAGCATAACAGTAGAAATCAAACCTGGCAAGACATTGAACATAAACCCCAACTTAACAGATGCTGAAACACAACAACTAATGAAGTTACTTCATGAAAATAAGGAAGCATTCGCATGGGACTATACAGATATGAAGGGAATCTCTCTTGAATTATGTACTCATCGCATCTATATCAAGGAAGGTTGCCAACCAATCTGTCAACCCCAGCGACGAATGAATCCCAATTTGAGGGAAATTGTTAAAGAGGAACTTCAAAAATTGCTTAATGCAGGGTTTATATACCCCATATCTAACAGTGAATGGGTTTCTCCATTGGTAATAGTACCTAAGAAAAATGGGAAATGGAGGGTGTGTGTAGATTATAGAGCCTTAAATAAAGCCACTCAAAAGGATCACTTTCCCTTGCCATTCATTGATCAGGTGTTAGATAGTTTGTCAGGGAAGAAATTCTTCTCCTTTTTAGATGGTTTTAGTGGATATAATCAAATCAAAATTGCACCCCAAGACCAAGATAAGACCACTTTTACTAGTCCCTGGGGAACTTTTTCCTATAGAGTTCTCCCATTTGGACTATGTAATGCACTAGCAACCTTTCAAAGAGCAGTGATAGGAATCTTCTCTGATATGCTTAATGACTCTATGGAGATATTTATGGATGATTTTACCCCTTATGGTGTGTCTTTTGAGGATGCATTACAAAACCTTGAGAAAGTACTTAAACGTTGTGTATAATCTCACCTTTCCTTAAGTACTAAAAAATGTCATATGATGATGAATGAAGGATTTGTACTTGGACACTTTATTTCATTTCAGGGAATTCAAGTAGATCCATCCAAAATATAGGTAATTCAGAACCTTCCTATTCCTAGAACACAAATTGATGTAAGAAGTTTTTTAGGACATGCAGGATACTACAGAAGATTTATCAAATTTTTTTCCAAAATAGCTTCTCCTTTGTTCAAAATTCAAGTGGACTGATCTTTGCCAGAAAGCATTTGATGAACTCAAGCATCAGTTATCTACAGCTCCTATTTTAAGGGGACCTGATTGGGCATTTCCCTTCCATAGATCCTCTGATGCTTCAGATACTGAAATTGGGGCTGTCTTGGGACAAGAGGAAAACCATCTTCCTTATGCTATCTATTTCATTAGAAAGAATATGACTCCTGCTGAGCTTAATTACACAGTTACTGAAAAGGAATTTTTAGCAGTAATTTATGCTATTAATAAATTTCGAAATTACATTACTAGTTACTCTACTTTTGTCCATACTGACCACTCGGCTATTAAGTATTTAATGAAAAAATTTGTCACAAATGCTCGAGTCACCAGGTGGTTATTGTTATTACAAGAGTAGTATATTACAATTGTAGATCGACCAGGTAAAGAAAATGTAGTTGATGATTTCCATTCTTAGTTAAAAGCTAATGATAATACTCCAGTAGATGATTTCTTTCCTGATGAATATTTATTTGTAGTATTTTCTCACTCACCTTGGTACATAGACATTGCCAATTACCTGGTTACAGGGAAGTTACCATCACACCTATCACATCGAGAGAAAAGAAAGATCATTCAACAAAGTGCTCCATATAGCTGGATAAGTGGGTGTCTTTTCTACATTGGACTTGATCATGAAATCCAAAGATGCATTAGAGAAGATGAGGTTTATGATATACTAAAGGCTTGTCATGATGGCCCTTGTGGAGGGAATTTTTCTAATAAGAGAACGACACATAAAATTCTCAGGATGGGTTATTATTGGCCCTCACTCTTCAGGGATGCAAAGAAATATGTTCGAGCCTATGATAGATGTCAGAGAATGGGTCAACCTAATCAAAGAGATGAAATTCCATTAAATCCCCAGGTAATACTTGAACCCTTTGAAAGATGGACTCTAGACTTTGTAGGGCCCATTAATCCTCCATCCAATCAAAGAGTTTACATATTGGTTTGTACAGACTATATGACTAAATGGGCGGAGGCTAAAGCACTCATTAGAGCTAATGAAGACTTTGTTTTAGTTTTTCTATTTGAAGAAATCTTTGTTAGATTTGGAGTGCCTAGAGAGCTAGTTACAGATGGAGGACCTCCTTTCAATTCTCATGGTTTTAAAACCAACCTTCAAAAATATCATATTCATCATAGAATGACTACACCATACCACCCCCAAGCCAATGGATAGGTGGAGAGTACAAACAAAGTTATAGAATCCATTCTAACAAAAATAGTGAAGGAAAACAGGAAGGATTGGTCTCTAAGGCTCCCTGAAGCTCTATGGGCTTACAGAACTACCTAGAGAAATACTACAAAATTTTCTCCCTATGAATTGGTTTATGGTAAAAATGTTGTTTTTCCTATGGAATTTGAAATTGAAACCTTAAGAACTGCTTTAGTTGTTAACCTTGATTTGACTGATGCACAAACAGCCAGGTTGCAACAACTCTGGGAATTGGATGAAAAGAGATTAGATGCCATTCATCAAACAACTATGATCCAATAACAAAGAAAAAGGTGGCATGAGAAAACCATTAAGCATAAGTAGTTCCAAAAAGGTAATTGGGCTTTATTGTATGATTTTCGGTTTGAAATTTTTCAAGGGAAACTACGTACAAGATGGTTGGTACCTTACGAAATAGATACTGTTTTTGCCAATGGAACAGTGAGGCTCCTAACAATTGATGATTCTAGAGCACCATTATTAGTAAATAGTCATCGAATCCATCTGTACCAGTGACCCATTTCCAGAGAGGATTTTAAGCCCACTTGCATGGCAGATTCACATGATCTCTTTTTGGGGGAGCCTGTTGCCCCTCATTGCATCTAATTTCTGCATTGTATTTTTAGCATTAGATTAGATTTCTTAACTAATAATCCCTATCAAGGGTTGGCATGTTGCAATTGATTATTTTGCAGATTCCAGATTTAGGAAAGGCTGATTGAAAAGGACAATCCTACTACAAGCAGATCCAAGCTTCATTTTGTGAAGCACTGTCATCTCATTTCAATCCATCCATAGTTCATTTCCCCATCTTCTAGTAACATTTCCATCATTTCCCCTCCTTTCTCTTCCCCATGTTTCCCATCATTTTTCAGCAACATTTTTCCTATTTTTCTCATCAATGAAATAGTACTCTTCAGCAACATTTTCTCTATTTTTCCCATTCCTGGAACAGTACTCTTCAGCAACATTTTCCCTATCTTTCCCATTGCTGAAACACCACCCTTCACCCATTTTCCCATTGCTGAAACACCATCCTTTACCCATTTTCCTGTTGCTGAAACACTACCCTTTACCCATTTTCCCGTTGTTGAAACACCATTTCTTTTCAAAAGACATCACCACACAGCACTTTCCGTCATGAAAATCACTTCTTCCATTATTTTTATGCTAATTTTGTCCTTTCACTACCTTCTCCTATGACTATACAAACCTTTAATATAATCACCCTCATGTTTCAAAAGCTTCTTCCATGACTATTGATGATCTATTGTCAATGAGCACTATATTTTTCGAAATATGGATTAAAGGTAAACATGAGGTATGTAAATATTATGTGTAAGTACTATTAAACTATGGTTAAATGAGAAGATTATGTCATTATTACCATGATCCCCATACATTTAAAGCCATTATTTCAGTCGTAGTTGGGGGGAATACCAAGATTATACGCCATCATTTCACAGCAAGCCAATTACCGTCATTTTTCTTACCCACTATCACGTCTTATCACCTTGCCTCTGTGTTGTTACTCCATGTTCTCATTCACAAAATTTACTTTGTCCAAAGTGTGGTAACTCGATTTTTGACTGTGCATTTTACCAAAGCTGGTTAACTATGGGAGGACCTACTATTCAACATGAGCCTGGCTCGATAGCTCTACTTGAATTACATCTAGAGGTATATCAAATTTTTCAGTGGGTAGGCTGGGTAGGATATTTTCAGAGGCTTCAGGGATTCGATCCACAACAGGTCCTTGAATTTGCACGTAATCTACGAGAGGGCCATTCTACTGTCCAGGGAGTTCGAATTTCGGTCTTAGAGCATGACATAGCACAGGTTTCAGGTCTGCCGGTCACTAGCACTCGATGGTTTAGTCGTAAGCATATCATTCTGAATGCACAAATGGATTTTCTCCTGCCAGGAGAATAGGTCGAGCCCAAAGGCTGGGGTGTCCGACTTCACTCATTACCGCCTCCGTGGCCGATGGTTGCTGAATTCGTCAAACATTATCTCACTTGTGAAGGTCGCTACCAGGTAGTCTATCAGCATGATTTTGTCTTGTTAAATCATTTGAGACATGGTCGACTGTTAAATATTCCGTATTATTTACTTGGGTGTCTAAAGAATATGTCACATTACTGTAGACAGGTAAAATTCCCACTCCTTTCCCTCACCCATCACCGTCTTGTCCAGTTACTAATTCAGAGGGGTTTTGCTCAGCAAATCCTTCCTCTCAATAATCCACCCCTAGACCCTGAGCAAGCTACTGAAATCCCTCAGCAAGTTGCTAAAAATCCTCAAGAAATTCTTGAAAATCCCCATGAGCAGCAACCAGAGAACATTCTTGATCCCCTAGAAATCCCACCAGCAGAATCAATCAATCCAATTGACCCTCCCACCACATCAACTCCATCCCACAATTTAGCAGAATCATCTAATCCTATTGTTCATATTCCTAGTGATGATTCTGAAGATAACCTTCCCATTGCTATGCTAAAAAGAAAAAGGCAAACTAAGTCTGTTTTCCTACCAAAAATACGAATGAGGGCCTCAACCAAAGAAGCCACCGTTTCTGATAGCTCTCCCCTCACAAAAAACCCACTCATAAAAGGAAAACAATTGTTCTCCCTGCCTTTTTACCCCGATGACGAATGAGGGCATCAACTAAAGTAGCAACTGTTACCACCATCCTAAATTCCCCACCTATTTGTCTAAAACCCCATACCCCACCATAGTCCCAAGTCCCAAGATCTTTACCTGTCTCACCCTCGGGCACTGAAACACAAGAACCAGATGCCCAGGATGTTATGACATCATTTCTTTCAAAACAAGTAGTTGTCACACAAGAACCAGCTACTCATTCAACATTTGTCACACAAGAACCAACTACTGATCCATAAAATTTAGATGCTGAGGATGTTGCACATCAAGTAGTTGTTACACAAGAACCTGTTGCTCATTCAGTAGCTGCCACAGAAGAACCAACTGCTGATATACAAAATCTAGATGCTCAGTATGCTACACATAACGTAGATGCTACACAAGAACCAGCTACTCATTCAGTAGCTGCCACACAAGAACCAGCTACTGAGACTGTGACTGATACACAAAACCTAGTCAACATGGCTTCCCTTTTACAGGAAAACGAGTTTCTAAAATCAGAACTCGAAGCTTATAAGCAGGAATTAGTAACGGCAAGGGAAGCCTACGATAGAGAGCTTAATTTGTACACTTTAACCCATGCAGCATCCATGACCTAGAAAACAACAGAGAAAGACCACTATAAGGAATATATGTGCAGCCATTGCAGTAACATTTATCAGCAAGCCAGGTATAAAATAGTTGAAATCCCACTGCCTGGAGCCTCCTCTGCATCCACTTCTTTTGCAATCAAAGAGAAACACCCTACTGCCACAAAAGAACCAGCAGGGCCTTCAAATTTTTTTGAAAAAGAAGCTAAAGCACAAATACCTCAGCCTACTGTGACTGTTAAAGCTGAAGATCTGGTACCTTGGCCTACAAAAACAATTTTTACTCAGACTTGCAGTACTGAAGAACAAATTGATAAATGGAAGAAAGAATATGTTATGTCGCAAGATAAGATCTTGTAGGAGCATAAATCACTCTGGCAAAATCATATATATTCAAATTGGGAAGCCTTAGAGCAAGTACTCGAGTAGTCTCGCGCACAGAAGAAAGAGAATGAAGAGCCAAAAAGTAAAATGTTCCTTATGTTTGATTTGTTTCACAAATTATTAGCTGCCAAGAAAGCATCCTCTAATTATTCTCTTTTTCTTGCAGAACGCTTAGTGTTCTTTCAGATAAAGGAAATTAAAATGGAAGACCTCATGGAGTATCTACACCTGATCATTTTGTGGAAACTTTCACAGAAGCATCCACCATTGATCAACATTTGCTCTGTGAGTTATATCTCCACAATGAGGCTATCCCTAAAAATAGGAAGATCAATCTTAACCCTTTGGCTGGTGATGTTCAGATTAGGGCATTTTCCTCCTTGCTTGCCAATCAAATCACATGGCAGACTGCCTTTCTTGCAAAAAAGCATAATGAGAACAACCGTCTCCTATGGATTCGACTAGAGCCACAAAATCCTGCCATTTTCATTTGGGAATATCGTCAATTTTTGAAAGAACCAGGGATGGTTGAACACATCAGGCAACTACAAGCAATAGTGCTATAGGACTGCCAACATTTTGTTAAAACTAAGGAAGTTGTTGCCTTAAAAGTAAACAACTTATTCTGGCAACAGTCCTCTAAGGAAAGGCAGGAGTATAACTCCTTTAGTTCTCCTAATCTTGAAGCAACAATCTCAAGGGTACCTGACTACATCAGATGTGTTCAGAAATGTGTTGAAAAATGGATAGGATATCATTTTCATTTTCCTCTTCTATGGATAGCAGCACAAAAATATAAGGCTCATTACAGGTTGACTAAAAAGGAAGAAGCAGCAGCATGGCAGAGCCTACAAAATGTGCACGGGTTCAGAGATCTAACTGACAATACCTTCTATAGTTACTATCTAAGTAATTTTCACTCTAAGACCCAGTACCCAGACTCGGATTTCGAGTGAATTGGCATGAGGACATGCAACCCTTTCAGTTTGGCGGGATGTTAGGACCCTACATTGTACCTTTTTTCTCACATATTTTGCTATCATTCCACCCTTTTTCAATCCATATTTAAAGTCCATGTTATTACTTTAATCCATTTTCCAAAGGTATATAACATTTCTTCTCATTACTATATGTTTAATTTGTTTTACATATAATTTTACATTACCTTCATAATTAATCGTTGATCGGATAGTTGCTGAAACAGTTTGAAGACTGCAGATTTATCATTGCGGTCTACGTTGTTGAAATAGTTAGAACAATGTGCAAATCCCGTTGCTGAAACAGCCCGTGATTTGCATTTTAGATTTGGAAGCAACAAGAAGAGATCATCGAAGGAGCTGTTACACTGGCCGTAACAACTACATTCCCAATTCGGCATTGTTACAACCATTGTAACAACATTTTGTTAATGGAAGAACCAATTATCCAAAGATAGGATTTATAATGTAATCAATTGTATAATAGATGTCTCCTCTTTAAAAAGAGGAGACATCAACATTAGAGGGACTACAGACAGACTACGGGAAGGTTTAGCTAAAAGTAAAGGAAATTGAATCTTCTGTAATATGATACATTGACAGATGAATAAAATATTGTTCTGAGCATTCCTTCTTAGTTCCTTTTTCTGGGGAATCTTGTGAGAAGGAAAGGGCCCACCTTCATCACAAGATTCACCCACTGATTCCTGTAGTGTGTTAAGTGTTATTTTTCATTCATACCTTATTAAGATCTATTTGCTGAAATTTCTTACGCGTTATTGGAACTCTGTACCTATTGCTAAAACTCTATTTTCCATTTGATTATTACATTGTTTTCATAAATTGATTCATAGCTGATTAGTGATTATTTTAATTGGTAATCGGGTTTACAGGGTGATTTTGTGAAGCATAGTAATCAGAAGCAGGTGTTGAAGATTCTTGTTTGGGGAATAGGGTCGTGTTCTCTGTTATAGCGCAACTAGTCTTTTCCGCTGTAGATTCATTTGTTTGCCTAGATTGTTCTTTTTAATGTAATCCAGGATTCTTTTGATAATTTTCTGCGATAGAGAGATTGTTCCTGCTGTAACTTAGAGTAGAGCTTCAACTTGTTTAAAAGCAAGGTGTGATTAGTGTAATTCTTACTACAACTTTTGATTGCTTTTGGGATTGAGCATATACAGTGTGTGGTTTCCTTTGAAATAAACAGACTTCCCTGGGTTGAAAATTCATGTAGCACTTGGTTGTTTGAATTAATAAGAAACTAAGTGACCAACACAGACGGTGTCACTTTTGACTTAACCCAACTCTCATGGTCTATTTTGACAATGGGATTACAAAAATCCTCTTTTTCCAACTTCTCTAAAACTCAAAAGCATTATGGTGTTATGGTGATTTTTAAGTTTGTCCAAGTAACTTTCGCCACATTAGTGAGACCAAAACCTTGCAATTCCCACATGGCTCTACCACATCACTCTTGATAGTCTCACATAACTCATGGAACTAATGTGGCACCCACATGTCCATTACCAAACTACCATGGCATTTTTCGCCTCATCCTGACGTGTGGATCCTACCAAGCCAACCATTCTATGTATTTTTGCATTTCTCTATTATATCCAATTTTAGGGGATGTCCATGTGTGTCATAGGAATAATACACCCTACGGTTTGGGTTGAGAAGGCCAATAGATTGAAGGGCATACACCAAAAAGAAGCAAGAAAAGAAGCAGTCCTAATACTGAAACTACTAAAGTGGGATGAAGAGATAGTACTTGTAGGTCGTACATTTTAGGATGTTCATGTAGGATCCAAACCCTCTACTTCCTCCAATTCTTAAAAACATGTGACTCATTCAAGAAGATCATATATACTAGCAGTAGTTCAAAACATGTTGAAGATATGAATGTTATATCATATAAGCATATAGATATAAAAAATGAAAGCATACATAATTAGATCATAACATGAATTAAAGCATAAAGATCATAACATCAAGAACAAGACATAGCTTCTTTATTAATGACTGCAAAGAATCTGGAAGAATACAACTTGATTCAACCATGGCTTCAAGTGAAACCTTCCTCCGGATCCATCCAGCCCAAGCCTCAACGATCCTCTTTAAAATGCATACACATAGATGCCATATAAAGGAGATGGACATCTCTATTAGGAAACAAGGGTTTCCTATAGCTGGGAATGCAGAGGGCACAAGGATAAATCAAGCTTTATTAGGGACCATTTGGATATAATAGCAATGTCCTCTCTTTTTCTCCCCTTAGGCCTTCCCCATAAGGTGTATTTATATCACCTCAAAACAATTTTTTCAGTTGGGATACAGTCACACCTCGAGCTCCTATAGGCGGGCTTCTAGTGTAACCCATAAAACCTTCCCATAAAATAGGGATTTATATTTTCTTTTATATTTAAAATTATATACATGGGTTGGGTATACCTGGAGCTGCATGTGTAAGCTCTTTTTGAAGGGTAGAGTCACATATGGAATTTAAAATAATGTTTTTTAGTAAATGGACCAAGTCTGAAGGGAAAAGGTTGCCCAAGGCCATGACTTAGAGCATCAAGTATATAAGGGTGATAAATGATGCTATAATAGATGCCCCCTAATATATGAGATCAGAAGGGGTACATGATGGACGAAATGTATTAAGTGTCTAGAAATAATCATGCAAGGACTTGGGAGGAGACCACCAGATTCTAGCCTGTCAAACTAGTGGAAGAGATTAGAAAGAAAGCTCATGTCTAAGGCAGGCATACTCATGCTTAAAGATATTAAATCACGTCTGCATATCAAGTGTAGAGTGGATCCAATATGTATACAAGTACAAAGGAAACTGAGAAATACATAGTGGATCATCTGATCATAGCCATGAAAGTACATATCAAGGTCATGTCAGAATATCACATATAAAAGAAATGATCAGTGATACTGAAGGAGATATCTGATTACTAATGTCACGTAATGGATCCTCAAAGTACCAAGTCAAAAAGTGGAATAATCGTGTGGTGCACAACTCAGGTGCCAACATATAAAATGCTGCTGTGATGAACTACAACATATAAGGTGGACGATGTCACTGACAGAAAACTGGAGGAACTGTCAAGTGAACCAAAACATTTTGATGCAACCTAAGGTCTTCATTGACCACCATGGTTACATTTCTCAACTATGGGAATAAAAGAGCAAAATTTGACCATGTGAGAAATCATTTGATTACCGATCGTTGATGTATACCGTTAACAAACGTGAGACAACTCACCTATAATGATGATGAGAGTCAAGGTACCCCAATACAATCTAACAAGTGCAAATGAATAATTTGAAATCGAACACTTGAGAGAATCTATAAATCAGGTGACATTGATGTATTCTCACTATTGATATCAAAGGACTCTACCATTGATGACTAAAAACCCTAAGGTACTAAAAATTTACTCTAGACCTTATTCCTAGAGCAATGAGTTGCAGTCGACGGGAAAAGATCTACTAGAAGGAAGGCATTAAGGCATCCCACATCAATCCAGTGTGAGTGTAACTCGTAGGCAAATAATTTGGAAGGAATCGAACGAATAAAGATGAAGTAACCATACAGAATCATGTTTCCATCGTACATAAAATGTGGCTAGAGCATGACAGAAACCCTCTGAAGCAACCAATGATGAATGATGAGACAGAGGTGAGGAATCCACCAATAGGGTCAAATGGAAACCAACGTATTGCACAAATCCCATTGTGTGATAATGTAAGCCAATGTCAAACACAAGGGAAACCACTTAGTCAAAGACCCATGATACTAATCGATGTTGAGCACAAGGTCACCTATCAATGATGGAAATAGGGCTAGGCTCTGGCTCTAGGCCTACTCTCAGAGAAATTTGTCAAAGTTGATAAGAGTAGACCCACCAGCAAGAAGTCAATGCAGACCTTCTTAACTAGCATGAGCAAAGGACCAAATAGTTGAAGTGACACTAAACATAAATTTGACAGACCAGGTATGGCCAACTAAAGATGAGTCAAGAGACACCATAGAAATGCTGACTCAGGTTTACTTCCCTTGAACAAAATTACAACTCAAATGTGACTATATGGTAGCATATGCTAACTTTGTATATGTTTATCATGCAGGAGGTATAAACAAACTCTCCATATGATTGGAAGAGATAACCAACCTAAGGAGTAATGACTCAATGACAAGGTTATGGCTCTCCAAAGTCAAACTAAATCCCATCCCGCTGGATGAAAGACTTGATTTGAGTTCTTGTTCAAGGGCGACACAACTAGCTCTTGTGGCAATCAATTATGGAAGCTCAGTATTGTTCCTAATTTTATAAAGCACAACCCAAATGTGATTGTATGGCAGAATATGCTAACTTTGTATATGTTTTTAATGCAGGAGGCATAAACAAACTCTCCATATGATTGGAAGAGATAACCAGCCAAAGGACTAATGACTCAATGACAAGGTTATGGCTCTCCTAAGTCAAACTAAAGCCCATCCCGATGGAGGAAATACTTGATTTGAGTGCTTTGTTCAAGGGTGACACAATTGACTCTTGTTGCAATCAATTATGGAAGATCTGTCTTATTCCTGATGTTATAAAGCACAACTCATATGTGACTGTATGGTAGCATATGATAACATTTTATATGTTTGTCATGTAGGAGGCATAAACAAACTCTCCACATGATTGGAAGAGATAACCAACTGGAAGAGTAATGACTCAATGACAAGGTTATGGCTCTCCTAAGTCAAACTAAATCACATCGTGATGGAGGAAAGACTTGATTTGAGTGCTTTGTTCAAGGGCGACACAAATGACTCTTGTTGCAATCAATTATGGAAGCTCTATCTTGTTCTTGATGTTATGATCTTTGTTATTTAATTCATGTTATGATCTAATTATGTATGATTTCATGTTTTATATCTATATGCTTATATGATCTAAATTTCGTATCTTGAACTTGCTTTGAACTACTGCTAGTATATATGATTTTGTTGAATGAGTTGCAGATTTTGAAGCATTGGAGGAAGTAGAGGGTTTGGATGCTACAGGAACATCCTCAAATGTAGGACCTACATGTGCTATCTCTTCATCCCACTTTAGTAGTTTAAGCACTAGGACAGCTTGCTTTCTTGCTTCTTGTTGGTGTATGGCCTTTGATCTATTGGGGTTCTCAACCTAAACCCTAGGGTTTATTATTCCCGTAACAAAATTAACAACTCCACTCAGGATATAACTAGGAAGGCTATGTAAAGGATGGCTCCACCATCATGTCATGATTTTATAAGTTGGCAAGTGAAAGTGTTTAAAGAATCATAACACAATGGGTCCGGCCCTATGACAACATATTGCAGTATGGAGGCTAGAACACATAATGCAATGGAAAAAGTAATCTTCCTTAACCTATATGCCAGTGGAGAAAACAATATCTGCCATGATGGGTCAGTGACCATGGAAAATGGAAAAAAAGTGGTAAAAAACATCTCAAAGTCTCCAATTTAACTTGTAAGACAACCTCTCCCAGCACTCAAAGCCAAAAGGTCACAAAAATAAAACATAAACTTTGCAAAAATGATTTTTTTAATTTGTTTTGAAATGACAACTTATAAATAGACCTTTTGACTTACCAAGTCTCAATTGAGTGCAAGATCTCTGGAGAAAAACCCGACGACCACAGTCCACCACATTTCTCAGCTAGAAAAACCATCAAACTTCTAGGTAATCTCCTAATTTGATTTCTTAATGAAATTTTATGCATTTCAAGTATTTTTTCAATAATTTTACCATCAAATATTTATTTTTAGATTTTAACTCTGCGCATATGCAAGTTGGGTATATCGAAGCCATTTATTTGGAATCCCTATACGTGAATGTGTATGAAGCAAACCCACTTGCACATAGTGAAAAATTTTAAATCATGGATTTAATGGATGAAAATGCTTGAAATTGCAGGATGACAATTACTTGGAAGGAAAGAGAGCACAATGTAGTAGATAATGAAGTGATGAATGATCCATTAGCACTAGATGCACAAAGAGGATGTGGATTTTTAAAGTTTTTCAAAATTCCAAATATGAGAATGAGCACAAGCTTGTTGGGAATGTTCATCAACTACTGGAATCCAAAAGAAGATGCATTCATGATTGATTAGCTGCCCCTGCAAATTGAAGTAGAAGACATACACTTCATTATTGGAATTTCTTAGAGAGGAGAGCGAGTAAATTTGCAAGGGAAGGATTGAGTAAGCCTTAGTGTGGATGATTACATTCATATTTATTGCCTTGGGAACAATGAGAAGGTAGGGACATAGATCCAAATTAAGAATTTGGAGAGTCAGCCCTTAAGTATTCTCCTTTTTACCATTGTGAGGGTAGCAGGATCAACCTCATTGTACCAAGCTTCCCGTATTAGAATGAGCTTATCAGTAGATTGCCTCACCACAGTTTTTGACTGGTGCACAACCCTCCTAACCAGTTTGAAAAAACAACTTAGTTCCATAAAGAAGAGTAATACCAAACATTTTGGGTATGGTACTATTCTTTGTACTTTCTTATTTTAGAAACTACCAAAACTTTGACCCAAAGTGATTTCCACCATCAAAAGCCCAAGAGATCCATATATAGGTAGATGGGCTGACTTAATGAAGAGACTAGGGGGTGGTGAGGTCCCTAGAACGACATTTGATGATGAGTTTTTCCTTTGGTGGGAAAAACAAGTCATTGCCATCGAGGACTACCCCTATGTAGGCATGGATTTTAGAGTGGATCTAGATCTAGTGCTTCCACCCGATGCTTCATGGGGTGCCATTGGTAAAATTGTTTTTAAGTTTTTAATGTTATTTGATTTTTTTTTTATTTCAAAATTACGAATTGAAATTATTTTTTATGAGACAAAGATTATTACAAATTTTTTTGATCGTGATATAGATGTGGGACCAATAAAACATGAGGGTCTACCCAGGCATAGGCGTCGTGGAAGAGATGCAGAGGGTTCTGCAACTAGGACTGAGAGATTTCTCCATGCCGTATAGAGGAACTTAGAGATATTGACTCACCGGGTACCTATGGCAACAATAGAGGATCTACCAGAGGCAATGCAGAGACATGTGGTAGGAGTACAACAAGATTGGGTGTGGCTTTCCTGGCAGGTGGCTACTACCATCATATTCTTCAGAGATGCACATCCAGAGCAGGGCCCACAAATATAGATTATAGAGGTCCTGAGATTTTTGATGGACATGATTGGGCTTAATCCCTAATTTTGTAGGACATTTTGTCCTGATTTTGTCATGATTTTGTATAATGTTTTGAACATATTGTTGGGCTTAGGGAAAAGGTATGTTTTCTCCTCATAAATAGCTTAATTAAGGATTTGTCCTCACATGTTTATCTTCGTTTTATGGATAAAAATAGAGGAAACAACAACAGAAGATGGTTAAAATTGATTAGTAACAAATTAGATAAATCTAGGCACGAAAAACTGAATTTCAATATCTTTATATGGAAGGGCACAGATTGGACAATTGTTGTTCAATCAATAGAGCAGCAGCAACCAGTAAAGTAAAAAGACAACGTCCTAAGTATGGAAGACAACGGAAGACTAGGAGGACCAATTCTATTCTATGATGAAATCAGATCGAGTGTCGTGAAATCCTCAAGATCCCCTGATCCTAAGGATTTTCTTCTATCCATTTACTTTTCCAAATTTTATATAAAGTCGTAAGGTGAATTGAAAATCTAGTTAGGAATTCACAAATTGTAACTATTATTTTGGACATATAATACTTTCATCGTGGTGATGTTGTAAGTTTGTTGTTGATTTTAATGAAGAAGGCTGCGTTTAATTCATAATCATATTTTGAATATCTAACAACAGGGACTTCTGGAGACTTCTGGCCTAGTCAACAGAAAAACTACTGCTTTAGATGTGTTATAAACATTTTTGTTTATTCTTAACTATTTATTATTGTTGGTTTGAAAAGATTAGAACCATTCTGATTATTGTGAGGATTGGTGATTCTCATTTACATTTTCTATTCAGTCAAGATTATAGATTTAGTTGTGTGTTACATATGTGTGATACTCTTTATTGAATTGGTTATGTTAACTTCAACATTAGAGTGTTGTTCATTCTAAGTAACACTGTCATAGATTTCAAGGCTAGAATTGATTGTTTTCCATGAGATTCTTATATGGTTATTTGTTGTTCAATTTTTATAAATTTCCTTCATGTTAAATGAATTATTTTCAATACGAGTTAGATTATTGAGTGTAATTCATTATATTTGCATTCTGATTCAATTTCTTGCATAATAGATTAAGTAGACTTGAAAGTGTGTTACAGATTTCTTTCAGAATTATTTGTATTGAATTTAGGGAAATAGATATTAGCAATTGCAATGATTGCAAATCCTTTCATTATGAATTGACCTCTGAACTCAATGCATATACATTGATAACACTATTGAAATAAAAATACTTTCCCTGGGTTGCTGATTAATGCAGGTATTAATATTTCTTGTAATAAGACATCTTAGTGCACCAACATTTTGGCGTTGTTTCGAGGGAGAGTGTTTCAATGTGATTTCCTTTTATCTTGATGTAAAAGAATTGGGTTTTAAAAATGAGAGGTGAGAACCTGTGTAACCAGCAAGTAAAGTGCTTTCTCACCAACCCGCTTTGTAGAAAATGCATAGAGGTTAAATAGGAATAGGTTTTTTTATGAATGACTAGGAATAAAAAGATAGAAAAATATCAGAAACCCCCACCTAAATCCAAAAAACCCAAGGGATCGATGAACCTTGGGAGAACAAATTTTATAGACGAAATCATAAGAAAAGAAGAGTCTCAAGCATCAGTAGGATTTCAGACTATCTTTGGAAAAATCCCTACTGTAATCCCTCAGGAAGTATGCTCACCATATGTAGCTTATGCTGAGATTCATAGCCAAATTGGAGGATCTGAATAGAGTTTGCAGGTTATAGCAAATTTACATTCTCATCCTCTCCAAGAAGGAAAATCGTGCAACTTAATAGAAGGAGAGGGAGAGACCAGTGGAATTGCTAAGGCAGGAACTCGGTTGTCCAAACAAGGATCTCCTGTGATCCTAGATCTATGTAGTGCTGAAAAACCAACTCGGATTGTGAATCCCCCGCTTATTCAAATAGAACCCCCTGAAATCCCTGAAGGATATTGACACCTTTTTGAACAAATGGAGAATCTACCACCTCAAGGTCAGACCTTGACATTGGAATACCCCATAGTCAACCAAGTGGCCAATGC
This sequence comes from Pinus tabuliformis, assembly GCA_031772625.1. Lineage (NCBI taxonomy): Eukaryota > Viridiplantae > Streptophyta > Pinopsida > Pinales > Pinaceae > Pinus > Pinus tabuliformis. The sequence continues at coordinate 909,294,923 of CM062813.1, forward strand.
CTTGATGAAAGCTATTCCCTTGAAAATCATCCAAGTTTTTCATGGGATGATCACAAAGGATCTAGATGCCTTCTTATTCAAGTTTTATGTCCTGTGCAGAGGATATGACTATACCACTGACCCTCAAAAACTAAAATTGTTCCCTTCTACTCTAAAAGGAGCAACTTTGAGGTGGTTCATGGGTCTAGGAGGACGTATTATTAACTCTTGGGATGACATGAAAACCTATTTCCTCACAAGATAAGAGGAATTTTGCAAGACTAGGGAATTAAAAGATGAAATATTTAGGATGGTTGCAAAGGATAATGAAACTCTACAAGAATATGTCGAATGGTTTCACTATACTTTGGACAGATCTCCTGACACCACCTTTACCAAAAGAAGTCCTGAGAGCTATCTTAATTAAGGAATGACATAAGAATAGATAGAAACTCTAAATTTCATGGGGAAAGGAGATATTTCTCAAGAAGATTATGATGAAATTGTTCGCTTGTGTATCAGGTGTTCGTGAGGTAGCACACGCACTGGGTCAAGAAGCCGAGATCCTATGACTAGAGGAAGAAAACCACACAGTGGAGGCATAACAAGAATGGAAATCAGTAACCTCCTAGAAAAATTGAAGATAGACATCCTGGGCACCCTTACAGCGCAGTTGGATGACTTGCAGGCTAAAAAGAAACAAGCCTTAATAGAATAGAACTTGGCCATTTTCTGCCCACATTGCAGGAAGAAGCACATGCAATGGGAGTGTCCATTGTACATGGTCCAGACATGTGCCATCTGCGCCAAGGATCACACTACTCAACAATGTCCATCGCTTCCAAGGCTAAAAGCAGTTTTCAAAGAAGCATAAGAAAAGACAGAACCAGTATATTTAATGAACCAACATCGACAGTGATATGCCAAACCCAAAGGTATGTCACATGACACATCCCAGTTCTTTCCTTCTTCATTATTTAATCAGCAACAAAATCCCGGGGTAGCATGGCACGGCCAATCACCTTACTCGAATTGGAAATCCCATCCGTTCCTTATCACACCTTGTCCAACTCAGTCCTTTCCGGGTAATGGCTGGCCAAATTCTCCTTTTACTCCTATTTGGCAAGGTAATCCATATCCATCCTAGTGTCCTACCTCTACTTCTCAAAATCCGAACTGGTCTCTGAATTGACAGCGACCTTTAGGGATATCCAATACACCTATGGTGAGAGGTCCTCAACCTCAACCTACATTATCAACCCCATATCCATTACAGAAAAATCCTCAGCCCCTTCTGCATCCTCAATTGCTAGCTCAACTGAATCTGAATCCCAATAACAAGCCAATTCAGCTAGTGCAAATTGTCGAAAGCTCAGACTATGAGATTGAACAAAAAGAATGTAATGAACTTATTTTGAGGTCAGGACATATCATCACCCCTGTGGAAAAATAGAGACCAACCATCAATTGAGTTAGAAACCCCACTTGTACATATACCATCAACTGGGATTGACATAGAAATAAAACAAGGTGAAGGCACATATGAACATAAAGACCCTAAAAAATGCATAGTCACTTCTCCCTCATTCCCTGAAAGGTTAAAAATACCTAAACTTTTTGTTTATCCGGACTTTGATCTTGGAGGGGAACTAAAAGAATCTTTGTATTAAAATTCCTCTCCTCTAGGCTATCCAATGTATTCCTATTTATGATAAAACGATTAAAGATCTATGTGTGAAGAATCTTGTGAGGAAAGAGAAAACTTCATCCACCATTCATGTTGTAGGGACCTTATCTGATTTTCTCTTGGGAGGGGAAACTCTGGTAAAGTATGAAAATATTGGGAATCCCATAGTTATAGTTCAAATATATGGCTGCTCCTTTCCAAACACACTAGTTGATCTGGGTGTAGCCATTAACATCTTAACAGAAGAAACTTGTCAGACACTTGGTATTGCAGCTCTAGAACCAACAACCACCCTGCTAGAACTTGTTGATCGTTCGGTGGTAAGACCAAAGGGTACTTTACAGGATGTTATAGTTTTTGTTGATTCATGGGAGTATCATGTAGGTTTTCTCGTTATAAACCCAAAGAGTCTATTGGATGGGCACCCTGTGATTTTGGGCCGACCTTGGCTAGAAAAAGATGATGCTTACATAGGTCGCTGAGAGGGTAGCATGACCATCGCTAAAGGCGATGCTATAAAAAATATTGTTTTATATCCTCCTGCCAAACCAAGTCTTCCCATTATAAAAACACATAAACAACCACCCGCATACCTAGAAGGAAGCATTCATTCACCACTTATAGTAGCAGAGGCACTTGAATACAAGGATCAGATTGAAGATGATGTTATTAAAAAATTTATCAATCAAATAGCTAATGTCAATAATGTAAAATGTCAAAATTTAAAAGAAATTCTTGACAATGAAGCCTTGGAAGACCCTTTGAAAGATACTGATGATCAACATATCCAGAAAATTGCTATTCATAACAACAAGCTCATTGTAATTGAACCACGAAAGGTTTTAAACATTAATGATAGCCTGGATAGTGACCAACAACAAAAACTCATTCAGGTCCTGCAAAAATATAAAGGGGCTTTCACCTGGGACTATCGTGACATGAAGGGAATAGACCCACAGTTATGTACACATCATATCTACACCGAAAAGGATGCTCATCCTATTCGACAACCTCAGTGGAGATTGAATCCACATCTCAAGGACATTGTAAAAGAAGAGCTACAAAAACTGCTGGATGTGAATTTCATTTATCCTATTTCAGATAGCAAATGGGTCTCTCTATTGATAGCTATCCCCAAGAAAAATAGGAAGTGGTGTATTCGTGTGGATTATCAGGAATTGAACAAGGAAACATGGAAATATCACTTCCCTCTTCCATTTATTGATCAAGTCCTTGATACTCTGGTAGGGAAGCAATTATTTTCCTTTCTATACAACTTCAACAGCTATGATCAAATTCAAATCGCCCTTGAAAACCAAGACAAAACAACCTTCACCTGTCCTGGGGTATATTTTCTTACAGAGTATTACCATTTGGCCTATGCAATGCCCCAGATACGTTTCAAAGAGCTATACTCATAATTTTTTTTGATCTGATAAATGAAGGACTTGAAGTTTACATGGATGACTTTACCCTATATGGGGATGACTTTGATCAAGTGCTAAAATATTAGAAAAGGTTTTGGAGCAATGCATCGCTACCAGGTTATGTTTAAGCAATGTCAAGTGTCACATGATGATCACAGAAGGCGTAATCCTGGGACATTACATTTCTACAGTAGGGATACAGGCAGATCCAACAAAGATACAGGTAATTGTTTTACTACCTACACCTTGTACTCAAACAAAGGTATGTATCTTCCATGGCTATGTAGGCTATTATCACAGATTTATAAAAAGAAAAATCACAAATTGTTGCACCTTTATATGCTTTAACTGGAAATTTTGACTTTAAATGGTCTGACAAATGTGACACAGCTTTTACAGATTTAAAGAAACTACTTTTGACGGCACCAATAATACATGGACCTAACTGGGAACTAGCCTTTCACATCTCCACAAACGCATCAGATGCATCAATAGGTGTTGTCCTTGACGAAGAGGAGGATAGAAAACCTTATGCTATATATTATATTAACAAAAATCTTATTGTTGATGAAGTTAATTATATAGTAAGAGAAAAGGAATTCTTAGCTGTCATTTATGCCGTAAACAAATCTATACCTTATATAACTAACTATCAAGTTTTTTTGTATACTGATCATTCCACCATTAGGTACTTAGCTAACAAACCTATTACAAATGGTCGAGTGACTCATTGGTTGTTGCTTTTGCAGGAGTTTGATATCACCATCAAAGATTGTCTGGGGAAGGAAAACCCAGTCGCTGATTTTTTGTCTCGAGTTCCAAAGATAAATGATCCATTGGCAGTGGATGACCAATTTCTAGATGAACATTTGTTTGTCGTAGCAGTCAAAACGCCATGGTATGCAGATGTAGCAAACTATCTGGCAGTAGGAAAGTTGCCTAGGCACTTGAAAGCAAGGGAAAGGAAATAGATTGTCCAGCACAATGCCTGATTTTCTTGGATTGGCAGATACCTTTTTCACACAGGGTCTGATATGTGTATACACAAATGCATTTGTGAGGATGAGATTTATGACATCCTGAAGGCTTGCCATGATAAGCCATGTGGAGGACACTTCGTTGATCGTAAAACATGGCATAAGGTATTACAAATGGGCTATTATTGGCCCACTATTTTTAAAGATGCTAAGAAATATTCCTAGGCTTGTGATAGTTTCCAAAGGATGGGCTGACCTAGTAAATCTGATGAAATGCCACTACAGCCCCAACTAGTAATAGAACCTTTTGTATGATGGGTGGATTTTTTTGGCCCATTTCATCCACCATCAAACCAAAATGCCTACATACTGGTTGCCACAAATTATGTAATGAAGTGGGTAGAAACAATAGATTTGCCAAGAGCTATAGAAGAAGTTGTAATTAATTTCCTTTTTGGGCTATTTGTGTGGTATGGTTTACCTCGAGAAGTGATAATGGATGGAGGAGGGAAATTTGTAGGACACAAGATTACAGCCACTCTAAGGAACCACCACATTACACATAGAGTCACTTCCCTGTATCACCCGTAGGTGAATGGGTAGGTTGAAAGCACCAATAAAGTCATCGAAGCAATTCTGACCAAGAGAGTCTCGACACATTGGCGAGACTGGGCTGCTAGACTGTCAGTGGCCTTGTGGGACAATTGCACAACTTGGCGAAATACTACTGGATATTCTTCGTACCAACTTGTATTTGGAAAAGAACCTATATTTCCTATTGAATTTGAAATAAAGACTCTAAGAACAACTCAGGAAGTGGGATTGGATCTAACAGAGGCCCAAACCAAACGACTTCAACAAATAAATGAATTGGATGAGGCTCAACTACTTGCTCTACAACACAGTGTAATTATTCAATAGCAAAGGGAAAATTGGCATGATAGTCTTATTAAAAAGAAGACTTTTCAAAAAGGAGATTGGGCACTCCTCTATGACTCCGAATTCCAAGACTTTTCGGGCAAGTTACAGACAAGATGGCTTGGCCCTTATGAAATTCAAGAAGTACATAACAATGGTACTCTCACTCTGACTACCTTTGATGGATTTGTCCATTCTTTCAAGGTGAATGGGAATCAGGTTCATCTTTGTCACAAACCTATCACCAAGGAGTCTTTTTGTCAACAGGTACGTGATGACCCCACTATGAAAATTTTAGCTACAGGGAGTGATAACACGACAACTTTTCTCTCGTAAAATTGTATCTTTTTTTTTCAGCTGTAAATAATGTATATATTATTTTGTAATTGGTTGCAATTTTGTTAGGCATCACTATGTATATATGAGGATTTCTCTTGCTTTTGGGTGTGTTTAGTTTTGTTGTTCAATCGTTTGAACGATTGTTGTTCAATCAATTGAAGAATACTTCTTGTGTGTTTTGTTGTTCAATCAATTGAACAACACCTTTTTTGTGTTTTGCTATTCAATCAATTGAACAACGCTTTTTTGTGTGTTTTTTTGTTCAATCGATTGAACAATCATTGTTCAATCAATTGAATGATCGTTGTTCAATCGATTAAATGATTGCTGTTCAATCGATTGAACGATTGTTTTTCAATCGTTTGAACAATTGTTGTTCAATCAATTTAACAACACTTTTTGTGTGTATTTCTATTCAATTGATTGAATTAGTGTTGTTCAATCAATTGAACAACACTAATTTCTTTTTGCGTGTTTGTTGTTCAAACATTTGAATGATTGCCATTCAATCAATTGAACAACACTTTTGTGTGTTTTGTTGTTCAATCGATTGAACGATTTTTGTTCAATCAATTTAACAACAATAATTTATTTTTTTGTGTTTGTTGGTCAGAACGATTGCTGGTTAGTCAATTGAACAGCACTAATTTCTTTTTGAGTGTATGTTGTTCAATCGATTGAATGATTGTTGTTCAATCAATTGAACAACCCCGATTTTTCCTTTTGTGTGTTTGTTGTTCAATCAATAGAATGAATAACTGTGATTTCTTTTTTTTTGTTTCTATTGGACACCTAATCCCTTAAGGGTTAGTGTGGAAGCTAAATAGACTAAGGAAGTCCAAGAGACCTTGGGATGTGGAACCCAACGGTCAAACCATGTACTATAAATGTGTATGTTTTGTTAATAAAAATGCACTCTCATGTTTTGTCTTTTAGATCTTGTTGTTGCCCATGTGTGTGTTCGACATGGTATCAGAGCCATGACATGTGGCTTGTGTAGTTTTCTTCCTCACAGTTTATGCTTTATGTAGAATACCTGACACTCCTAAGCACTTTGCCTTCCTGCGGCCTTCTTGCGTGTCAGAACTATCATTCCTTAGCCTTGTATGCAGTAATTGTTTCCTGAGATATTATGCCCTGACATGACATTCTACTATGCTAATTGTGTTATGCCCTGACATGACAATCTACTGCGCAAATTGTGTTATTCCCTGACATGAAATTCTATTGTGCCAATTGTGTTAGGTAGTAAGGAATCAATTTTATCCCTGTCTCAATTTCCGCTCAGATATGCACCCAACTGTTCATTTGGTCTTACTGTTTTTTGAGAAAAACGAGTGCCTATTGACCTGAATTATCACTACCATGGAGTTAAACATTACAATTGCCTCCTCCTCCAGTTTCTCTGCATTGTGTGATTTCCAATTTCCTTTGTGTGTTTGGAATTCCACATTATGGTGAGAATTCCATGTTGTGGCCAGACCTAGGTGTTGTCCAAACCCTGTCAACTTTGCACCTATCATGCGCAAGTCGCAAGTTTGACTCTAAAAGGTCCACTCATGAATTTTTTGTAGTTAGGTCTGTCAATTCTAGAAATGAAACATTCTTGATAATTATTTCAGAGCTGTGGCTAAGTTCGGGCTAGCTTTGAAAGTAGGGAGAGAGCATCGAATCAGCCAAAAAGCCAGAAACTAAAACGATGGTACATGTTGAGAGGTCATAGTATGTTTATACGAGAAGTGCAGGGAAAGAAGGACTTGATAACAGTGGAGCTTTTTCAGCTGGAAGATTCTAGGCTGTGCTTCTTAGCATGGGAACTATGCATTCTTGGTTTGGCCATCCTGGACATGCTTTATGATAAAGATGATGACTTGTTATTCCTTCAGACATATGGGCAAGTTGAAGGTTATTTGAGAGAACAAGCTGATCTTATTGAGAAGCAAGTCACAATTCTTCCCAAGAATAAGTTTGAGTCGAAGTTGAATCAGCTTGAGAAACTTGCACCAGACTTATAGCAAGTAAACTATCTACGGTACCTGAATAGCCTTTATCATGCGACTATTCCTGGTGATGGTGCAATTTTTTGAAGGATGTTTCTATTAGCGGACGGAAACCAAGGGTTTGTTGCAGACAGAAGCCAAATCGTTAAACACAACGAAAGCAATGCTTCTTAGTGCGTGAGCATGGATATATCTCCTGGTGCAGTTATATGAATTGGTTTGAGCACTAAGCACCTGTCTGTTCGTATAACATAAAGAATATTTATGTGGGTCAACATTGATGCATGTAGTTGTAGAAATCGTATGTATGTTGGTTAATCGTTGTGCGCTGGGGGGCATTCTTGTCAAAGTATATTGTATATCCTACCAACCTAGAAATTGCAAACCTGTCGCAACAGCCAATAACAACTTTATAATGACATTATCTTCAACAAATGTTAATGATAGCATGAAAATTCAAGAGAACATTTTAATATCCCCTGTAAATAAAGGGAGGTTTTAGGAATAAACCCAATATGAAAGAGTGAACATTCATGCTTAGAGTCCATCACTGCAGATGTTAGTGTCCATCCCAAGATTTCAGGTGAGGTTTGTAGCATTTGAATCATTCGAATAACAGTTCCAATACTCAACAGGAATATGCTTTGTACATTAGCTTTTCACATGGTGTTGATGGACGAAGGACGAGTTTGATATCACGTTCCATCAGCTAATGCACCATATCTCGAAGCCACTCGAATGTCAACTTAGAATGTTTGTTGAGTTCCTGACATAGATCTGGATAAATCCTGAGTGAGTCACCTAACATTCGGTGCACGTGGGTTTAAACCATTTGCCATGGAACTAGATACTTCTCACAAAGATTGAAGTATTCCAACACCAGAGTTGCCTGATTGAATGGATTTCTGAGTTCGTGTTTAGTATGCTTCACTCTCTCATATTTTTTTAGCACCTCTTCTGCCTGGGAGCTTGAATTATCTTCCCAGTCTACCATTAATCAATACCCTGCAAAAAGTGCAGGATTTTCCAGTATGGATTCAGCTGACAAAACTCCATCTGCACCAGTCTCTCTTAAACAATCATAGACATCTTCTAAATATCTTATATTTCCATTTTCCAAAACAGGAATTCTAACAGCCTTCTTGACAGCATTAATTACAGCCCAATCTGCTCTAACGCTTTTCCCATCTTTCTGATCCCTGGTGCGTCCATGAACAACAAGAAGTGAGCATCCTATAGCCTCAAGCATTTTGGCATATGCTATAGTGTCATCAAGGGAGGAAAACATCCAAATCTTATATGATATAGGCACAGATCAGTTAGAAGCCCGATTTTTAACTTGTAGTAGACTCTCTACAAGTTGAATTTGTTATACAAGTGGCTGGGTCAGGTTCTTTTTTAATTTGTGCACTGTATTTCTTGAATAGATAACTATGTAAAGCTTGCATCCTTGCTGTTATGAAACCAACTCATGAAAATATAGAAAAGATAGATCAACACCTTAGAATTCAGCCTCTTCAAGGGGGCAACCTCCTTTACATTACATAAATGAACAATTCTTGGATGATTCAAATGACAAAACATCCTTTCTATATATAGCAGTCTAAGGAGTCACAATATAACCCAGCCGACCTAAAAATAATAATATAAAGCCACAAAAATAAAAATAGAGGGATTCTATGGGGCACAGTAATAACAATATAGGGATAATAGGGGCACATAAGGGATGAAACTACAATAGTAATGGGGTAATCACTAGTATTATAGGGACCCAACATGCCCCTCTCCTTCAAAAAAGTGTTGTCCTCAACGCTTAAGTAGTTCTGGATGCTTTTGTATAAAATTCTCATCCTCCCATGTGGAATCTTCAGCGGATAAGTTCTTCCACTTGATAAGATACTCCGAAATTGATCGATTTCATAGCTGTCAAGTTCTTGTTTCTGTGATTGCTTCCGGTTCCAATATAATTTTTCCTTCCTTGTCAAGTTCTAGCAATATTGTTTGAACTCGGAGCTTATCACCTATAACCTTCATTAAACATGAAACATGGAAAACTAGGTGCAATCGAGAAGCAACATGAAGCTCCAATTTGTATGCCATAGTACCAATCTCTTGCAACACCTTGTACAGACCATAATACTTCGGTGATAATTTATTATCCTTCTTAGCTTGCTTGAGGGACATTTTCTTATATGGTTGTAGCCATAGGAATACCCAATCACCTACATCAAAACTTCTTTCGCTGCGATGTTGATCTACCTGTTGTTTCATTCTATTTTGTGCCAACACGAGGTTATCCTTTAAGAGTTGGAGGACTTGTTGTTGATGTTTGATGTGATGTTCCATTGCTTGAACCTTAGAATTTTCTCTTAAACATGATGTGATGGATGGTGGCTGATATCCATAAAGTTCCATAAATGGGGTCATTTGTGTTGCTGTATGGAAGGAAGTGTTATACCACCATTCAGCCAGAGGCAACCATTTGACCCATTGTGTCCGTTTATCAGATAAAAAGCAACGAAGATATCCTTCCAAACCTTTGTTTACTATCTCAGTTTCCACATTAGATTGAGGATGATAAAATGAGATATGAGCTAACTGAGTATGAAGACAAGAAAATAATTCTGTCCAAAAATTTCCAGTGAAAATGGGATCTTTGTCACTTACAATAATCTTTGGGTTTCCACGTAGCTTTTGAATTGTTTCCATAAATGCAGTAGAAAATGTACTGACTTTAAATGGATGTGATAATGCACAAAAGTGTGCATACTTGGTAAGTCTGTCAACTACCACCATGATGACACTCTTTCCCTCAGACTGGGGTAAACCTGTGATAAAATCCATTGAAACCTCCTCCCAACGTTGGCTTGGAATGGATAAAGGTTGTAATAGACCCAGTGTCTTAATTGTTTCAACTTTATTTTGTTGGCAAACCAAACATTCCGCCACAAATTTTTGAATATCCGATTTAAGGCCATCCCAAAAAAAATTCCTTCTTAACCCTGTGGTAAGTTTTTAAAAATCCTGAGTGCCCTCCTAAGGGAGAAGTGTGCAATTCCATAAGAATCTTTTGTTGTAGTTGGGAATTCTTACAGAGGTATAAGCAATCTTTGTACCATAAAGAATCATTTTTCCAACTAAATGTATCAGACGTACTAGAATCTTGTTGTAACTTTCAAATAAGTGCCCACACTTCTTCATCATTCTTCCATTCCTTCCTTGATTCATTTATCCAATCTGGTTTGATAATAGAAATGGCACCCAAAAATGCTTCCACATCCTCATGCTTTCTTGAGAGTGCATCTACCACCACATTTTGCTTCCCTTTTTTGTAGATGATTTCAAAGTCATAACCCAACATCTTTGTGACCCACTTTTGTTGCTCTTCAGATGATAATCTTTGTTCTAAAAAGTATTTAAGGCTATCATGATTCATTTTTACCTTGAAGTGTCTTCCCATTAGGTAGGGTCGCCATTTCTTAAGTGCATGGAGTATTGCCAACATTTCCTTCTCATAAATAGCTTTGTGTAAAAACTTTCCCTTGATTGGACGACTTTCAAAAGCAATGGGTCTTTCATCTTTCATTAAAACAGTACCAATTCCATTTCCTGAAGCATCACATTCTTCAATAAAGGTTTCTGTGAAGTCCGGTGTAGCTAAGACCGGTGTTTGGCACATTGCCTCTTTAATATGTTCGAAGGCCTTTGTTGATTCTGGAGTCCATGAAAATGCATCTTTCTTCAATAATGTTGTTAGAGGTGCTACTATTCTCCCATAATTCTTAACAAACTTGCGATAATACCCTGTCAACCCAAGAAATCCTCGCAGATGCTTTATGGATGTGGGGATTTTCCAATCCTTAATGGCTTTAATTTTGCTAGGGTCTACCTTAACTCCTTCATGAGATACAATATGACCAAGATATTCCACCTCTTGTACTCCAAAGAAACATTTGGATCTTTTTGCATATAATTGTTTCTCCTCCAATAGTTGTAGCACTCTATCAACATGTTCAACATGATCCTTCCAAGACTTGTTGTAGATTAGTATATCATCAAAAAATACTAACACAAATTTTCTAAGGAATGGTTTGAAAATGGAATTCATCAAACCTTGAAATGTTGAAGGTGCATTGGTAAGGCCAAAAGGCATGACCAAAAATTCATAATGACCCTCATGAGTTCTAAATGTTGTTTTCATAATGTCTTCAGTCTTCATTCTGATTTGATGATATCTTGAATGAAGATCCAACTTGGTGAAGTAAATTGACCCATGCAATTCATCCAGTAATTCATCAATGACAGGAATTGGAAACTTATCTTTAATAGTGAGCTTGTTGAGCTCCCTATAATTCGAACACATGCGCCATGATCCATCCTTCTTGTGCACCAATACTATTGGAGCAGAGAAATAACTTTGACTCGGTTGAATTATACCAACCTCTAGCATTTCTGCAACCATACATTCAATTTCACTCTTTTGGGCATAGGGATATCTGTATGACCTGATGTTTGGAGGAACACTTCTTGGAATCAGATGAATAGCATGATCATGATCACAAATAGGTGGGAGACCTTTGGGAGTCTCAAATACCTTGGAATGATTTTCCAAGACTTTTTGGAGATCTGGAGAAATAGATGATTCCAATGTGGAAACATCTAGTGAACATAATTGTGCAATTACACCCCTTTGTTCCTTTTTTAGAAGCTTTATCATACCGTTAGATCTGATTATCTTTCCCGGTTTCCCTGCAATGCCCCTTAATTCAACTTCCTTTCCTTTCACAGAACATTTCATGAAAAGTTCTTGAAAATTAAAAGCTATTGTTCCCAAGGATTGTAGTCATTGGACTCCTAGTACAACATCAACACCTCCCATTGGAATGGAAAGCATTGGGCTAGTCAATACATATTCTCCCATTGATAGCTTGATATTATGGAACTTTCTAGAGAAATTTATTGTTCCTCCATTTGCAACCATCACTTGACACTCTGGTGCTAGATATAAGAAGCAATTCAATTCTTTTGCTACCTTACAATGAATAAAATTGTGGGTACTTCCTGAATCAATCAACACTATTACCTTTTTCTTCTTGATTTGTCCTTCTATCTTGATGGTTTGAGGAGTGGTAATTCTTGCCAATGCATTACAAGATATGGTCGGATTCATTTCTTCTTTATCTAGGCTTTGTTCCTGGAGTATATCCTCTTCTTTTGACCTTTCCTGCTCCTTTTCTTCTTCCTCTTCATAATCTATGTAGAATAATTTCTTCTCAACACACTTATGACCTTTAGTGTATTTGCTATCACAACTGTAAAAAAGCCCTTTTGATCTTTTTTCTTCCAATTGTTGTGGTGTCAACCTTAGAGGTTGTGGAAGACTAGGGGCAACAACACTTCCATCTTTATAATTGTGAGTGGTATGCTGCCTGGCTGCCATAATTTTGCTTTCCATTTTCCTTGCTAACATGAATGCCTTCTCTAATGAATCAGGTTCCCAAAGGCAAACATCATGTTCGATATTATCCTTTAAAGTCCCTATGAACACATCAATCCTATGCTCCTCTGGAATATTTTTTACCCTTATGTTCAATTTTTGGAACTCCTCAATATGCTCCATTATTGAACCCTTTTGTTTGAGACTTATCAATTGGCTAAAAAAAGTGTTGCTTTTTGTATCCTTGTAATGTGCTGTCAATTCTTTTGTAAAAATTGCCCAAGTGATAATTTTTTTACGAGAGCAAAGCCATTAATACCAGACAAAATTATTTGGTTCCAAATATAAAGTTGCAATACGTACCTTTTGTGTGTTTTGCACATTATTGAGATCGAAAAATTGCTCCATCTGTAATATCCATGTTGCGGGATACTTGCCATCAAACTTTCTCATATCGATTTTGGAATATTATGGGTCTTCGATCCCACATTAGAGTCTATGAAATCATGATTAACATTTCTTTTGTTCACATCATGAATTTCCTTTACTACCTTTTCACCATTAGTAAGTATTTGATGTAGAAAATTTGTCAAATTTGTCTTCAAATCTGCCATGTCTCTCTTCAAATCTGTATTTAAATCTATCTTCAAATTTTCCATCTTAGTTTTCACACCCTTTACCTTAGATTCCACACCATTTATCTTAGCTTCTGTTAGCTTTTGTGAGAGTGACATTTGTTTCACTTGTTCTTGTAATTTTGATATATCATGTATCATTTCTTCCTCTTCTTCATGAGTCATGCTAGAGCTTTCAGGTTGCTTCCTAGGTGTTTGCATTTTCTTTCCTCGGGGAATCAGTTACTGATAATAATTCTCTACTATGCCCTTTGAATTCCTTCAAAATAAATTTTGAAACCAATCTTAAGCAAAAATTTAAAAGAATCCACACACCTTTTTTCACTTTGTAGGAGCTCGATATTGCCTCTGATGTATCTCTATACTTTTGGTTCATCCAGTTCTAAAATTGCGACCTGCAATAGCCCTCTATGTCATCTTTCCAATGCCACCAATCTGATCGAAATTGGATTCTCCAAGGAAGAGTTATGCAAAATCTCCCACAGTGACCTGATTATAGACTAGTTCAGTAGAGCGAACTTGTATGACGTACCACGAGTTACTGTTTCGATCTTTGCCTCTGAAAAATATATACAAGAAACTTTTGTCTATCTTCTTTCTGTACCTTCTGATGAAATTTCAATCCGATGCTCAGAGAGAAAGTTATGATGATTTTCCCCAGGTCACCTGTTTGGAATGTAATTCAGGAGTCTGCAGAACGACCAACTTCCTCAGATCATATCTCCGCAAATATAGCACAAAAAGCTCTAAAATTTGGACCCAAGATTCAACGCGATTTATTTTCAAATGCATTTTTTTTTTAGCTTCTAAGATGTCACAGAAAAAGGTTATAGCGAAAATTCCATGATGACCTATTTGGAGCAGGGAAACCATAGAATCCAAAGCTCTGATACCAAATGTTATGAAACTAGCTCAAGAAAAGATAGAAAAGATAGATCAACGCCTTAGAATTCAGCCTCTTCGAGGGGGAAACCTCCTTTACATTACATAAATGAACAATTCTTGGATGATTCAAATGAAAAAACCTCCTTTCTATATATAGGAGTCTAAGGAGTCACAATATAACCCAGCCGACCTAACAATAATAATATAAAGCCACAAAAATAATAATAGAGGGATTCTATGGGGCACAGTAGTAACAATATGGGGATAATAGGGGCACAACAATATTAATAAGGATGAAACTACAATAGTAATGGGGTAATCACTAGTATTATAGGGACCCAACACTTGCTGATATATATTTCCGAGTATTCATAATGGAGAAACAAGTATTTTATTTGTTGTAGCATTTGAGTCTCATCATTTGGGAATGCACAATATACTTTTCCTTGTATATGAAGGCAACCAACCATTGTTGTGTGTGGACTTGGAGAATAATTGTATAGTTAAAATCTTGCTTTTGGTTCATTCCTTAAGGAATAATATCACTTGATTGTTGTAGTTTTCTCGGAGAACAAATTTTGAGAATACCTTGCAGTGACATTGGTTCATAGTTGGTTTAAGTATAAGTTTAACATTGGAGAAAATGGCGAGAATTAATGAAGTATTAGAGTTCCTAAAAACTTTGATATTATCTACTACTCATGATACATTAAAAGTCAGCAAAGTCTCTCACAGAAATTCAGGTCTGTCTACAAAATGCACAAGAGAAAATTGATTTTTGCAGCTCGAATCTCAGCTACAACAAGAAGAATTAAAACAGAGGAGTCATTCTGAACCTGTTTCTATTTAGAATATTGAAACAGACTCTCATAAAGCAGTAAGGTTACATGCAGATGTAGAAGTTCAGCTTGCACTTTGCAAGCCCATCATCAGACCTTGGGAAGAGCTTGTCCATAACAAGCATAGAACTGGTCTTGGATATGGCAAGGACGTGTCCTTTCATATTCCAGACTACTCAAAACCAATCCAATTTAAAAGTGCTAGATTTTCTTGAGGATGGTTCATCTTCACATGTTCTTCATGACAGTGCACCTTCAGCTATTCCAGATTTTGCCCCTCTTCCACAACAACAACAACAACAATAGATTATGAAATGGCAACACTATGACCGAGTTGGCCATCTAAAAGATCATTGTTTTGATCTTCATCCATGTAAGCACTGTCATAATACCACTCATTCTTCAAACAGATGCTTCAGAAAAAAACCTCTTGCAAGAACAAAGATTCATTTTGGATGGATCACTTCTTCGCAATGGGCATCAATAGCCAAGAAGATATTTCAATCATATGTCCAAACTTGTTCTAGAGTATTGAACAGTCTTTCAGTTGAGTTTTCTCCATCATCTCACCTTATATTTGACAGGGGGGAAATGATGGTCATCTACAAGCTTCAAAGTCACATCAAGCGAGCCTGAGCCACAACCTACCATACCATATTCAGAGTTGTAGCCAAAGAGAAAGATGCCCCTGAGCATGCCTTCAGTTGGTAATCTGGGACACTTCTCTAGCAGAAGACTTCAACTTCTTGCCAGTTTCAGAAGAATTCCAGGAATAGAATTGGGGACACTTCCTCTAGTAGAAGACTTCAGCTTCTTGTGAGTTTCAGAAGAGTTCAAGGAATTGCATTAAGCATTCCAGAGTTGTTGGTCATCGTTAAACCATCACAGGTTGAGACTTCCATTTTCAGGTTGAAGTTCTCCTTTTTATGCGGGGTGAGACCTCCCTTTAATTGTTGAAGGTTTCCCTCTTCAAAACATCAGGAGCACTTCCTCTACGAAAGACCTGAGCTTCATGCTAGAATTGGAAGAGTTCTGGGAACTACACTGAGCGTTCTAGTCTTGGTGGTCATCCTAAAACCACCACCCTTTATTCCAACATTTCAAAGAGCAAATTCAGACTAGTGTTTCCATGCATTTTTTCAAATTTTGTATTACAACTCTCTTCTTGGACTCATACATAACCCTTTGGATTAAAGGGGGGGATGTTGGACACCTAATCCTCTAAGGGTTATTGTGGAAGCCAAATAGAATAAGGAAGTCCAAGAGACATTGGGATGTGGAACCCAACAGTCAAACCATGTACTATAAATGTATATGTTTTGTTAATAAAAATGCATTCTCATGTTTTATCTTTCAGATCCTGTTGCTGCCCATGTGTGTGTTTGATAGTTTCTTCACTGGTCATTCTTTTTACCATTTTGTTTCTCTTCTATGTTTTGAATAAAAATCATCTCGTTGGATTTGTGCCTAAGTTAAAGAAAAATAGTAATGTTAATACCATTATGACCTATGAAACCTTTTGATGATCATTTTTATTCCAAAGCTGACATGGTGCATATCTATAATGACTGGCTAAATATCTTTCCTTTGGACACATCATAAAATGATTTATCATCTTAATACCAAGCTAGTTCATAGTTTACACTTTCAAATGGATAAATCCCTTTGATATGACGATATGGGGGGTAATAGCATAACTTTCATTGGCATTTTTCTTACTTCTGAAATCATCCCTGACTCTTAAGGAGTAAACGAGCCTCCCTCTCTTTACAATAAAATCATCAAAATATGAAAATATAAAATTTGAAAATGCAACAAACATTGTCTTAAAGAGGATATGGGGTCTCAATACGAGCCAACCTACTAGGACCATAAGGATGTAATGGGTGACATTCCATTATGGACACCACAACAAGGTAATGACCTTCTTGATAATTAAAACTATCAGAAGGATAGGGGTCTCATCACGAGCTAGCCTGATCACTTTGTTATATCCTATTGAATGGCACTATGATTATCTGGTTACCATGCCAACATAGTGGTCTATTTATAGCAAGAAAAGGAGAATCGTCTAAATACTAAAGGAGGACTCTCGCTCATTTGTGGGATTAAAAATAAACCCTGTCGAGGCTATGAACACCTACTGGTAGCAGTGGCTCTGCCTGTTGTATTGAAGTACTATGTAACACTGCCAAGTACTGTCTATCCTATTACCACCTATGGATTGGTTTCTAAGGAAAACTTCCCATTTGAAAAACATTTCTAATAGCCAACATGCATGGTAACCTATATCATATATGGATTATATCATCATTATCCAATCAATTTACTGACAATCATTAATACTTATCGTCGGTCATGTGTTTGTCACTTTTCCACCTAAGGTAAATATCTATTGACATAATGGTATAAATCTCTATTTTATTTTATGGGAATTTCAAATCTTTTGATGTGTGCTGCTTTGGTTGTCGTTGTCATATATTACACCGCTTTTATTGATTGGTTGCCTGCATTTATAATTTACCGACGCATTCTCCCATTTTCCCATGTTTGGTGAGCATGGACGCCCTTTCGTGATTGGAGGGGGGATGGTCTGGGTATGAACATCATGTGTGACAATTTATAGATAGTTTTTGTGATGATTATGAAACTAGTTTCTGGTTAAAGGACTGCATGATGATTGCGCGTGTGTAATAATTATCAAACCATTTCTGATCGGAGGAAAGAAGGAAACCATTATGGGTAACATGTTAATTGATTATGATCCTGCACAAAAATATTGCTGAGGAGACAAATAACTTAATTTTCTGTGATATTAATTATCAAAACAATCTCATTTTCCTGTCAATAGCTTTAACGTTCTTTGGTGTCATTCCAAACTGTGGAAGTGTGAAAGAAGTGCATGCAAGTGAATCAACCATAAAAAAAATAGCCATGGGAGGAAAATCCATTCGAAATGAACCCACAGTGCTCAGGGTATCAGACAAGGCTCGTACGATTCTTGAGCGTTTTGGCTGGCTACAATACTTGACCAAATTACAGGGATTTCATGAGAGATGAGACTTGAATTTCTACAGAATTTACAGAATGAACACACCATGGTGAAAGGCAGGAAAATAACGGTCTCTGAAGTAGTCATAGTTGAAGTCACTAGACTTGCATTAGAAGGAAAGAGATGGATAGACAAACATGTTCTTTTGCAAGATGCAGTCACAGTATTTCAGGACCCACCTATAGAAAACCCAACAACCGAACAACATGGGCCAAGAGTGACAGGTCCAAAAAGGACACAGAAAATGAAGAATCCCTCTTTGGCCTCGGGCCCAACAAAGTGAAGACGCTCTGTGAGGATAAAGTCACAGTGACACACCCCACTTCAAATAGACGAGGCAGGGCCATCTCACATACCCCCTCCAAGTCCACAAGATGACTCTTTAAAAGACTATGAGGAAGAGATTTCCCGAGTACTGGAGACTATGGGGATATTTGGTGAAGGAAAGGAGAAATTTGGGAGTTTTGAAGGGAAAAATTATGCCCCCAACCAGTCTACCCCTACTGGCAGTCCTGCTCACGATGAAACCTTATTGTTTACTGTTAATTTGGAAGAACAGAGGGAACCAGTTCCTTCTATGGAGAAGCTCGTTGAAGTAGAAGTGCATGCAGAGGAAACCATTAGGGAGGGAAATAAAGAAAAAGCTACTTGTCCACTGGAACTCCCAGCTAAGAAAACCCTACAGAAGAAACCTTGGAAGGTGAAAATCAACCAGGGAGCACCATTTTTATGAAGTCCCCAGAGGACGAGGACCATCTTGAAGAAGACCTCGAAAATGATAATTGCTCAGGAGACACCATTCCATTGGGGTCTCCTGATAGGGAAGATCATGAAGATAGAGACCTGGAAGGTGAAAATCCATCGGGAGACACGGTTCCATTAGAACCCCATCCTGATGTTGAAACAATTCCACCTGAACATGGACCTGAAGTAAATACAGTTGTACCACTGTCGGTCAGAAGCCTCATGATAAAGAAGACATACAAGGGTAGATTTAGGAAGTTTCTTAAAAAGTAGAGGAAGAAAAAGAAAACAATTAAGCAGCTAAGACAGTGGTTGAGGGAAGCAGCTAGGGTCAGGAAATTGAACACAGAATTGGAGACCACATGGACCCAAACAGAACATATCTCTGGGGAAGATGTTGAAACCTAGTTTGAGACCCTTTTAGTTTACTCAAAAGAAACCCAAACAAAGCCATGTCTTTTAGAAGACAGTGAAATGCAAACAGAAGATCCTTGTGTTTTCCCATAGGAAACCCAAACAGAATTCCCTACTACTTATGTCGCTCAAACTGATACTGAAGAAAACACCCAAGTTGATTGTTGCATGATTCGAGAAGCGATCGAGGCTGTTGTTCAGACTGACCCAATGGAAACACAGGATGATGAGGTCCAGACAGAGGAGATGCCTAACTACATTCCCCTAGTAAGGGAAGCGTTCATTAGGAAATTGCAAAATGAACTAGTCAACACTTAGTAGGAATTGAATCGCATAAAGAGGAAGTAGTGCCCCTGCAAGTAAACCAGGAATTATGAAATAAATTTGAGGCACTCACGGTCACAGAGGATGAGACTTTCGCTAATTACAAGGATGAATAGAAGAAAGTCGAAAAAGCACAGGTCAAGTTACAGAAGGCTAAGGAGAAAATGGAGACTGTTTTCTCTCTTTATTCAAATGCCTTGTCGAGCTCCTGCCACCAACTATGCACTGTTCCTACTAGAAAGATACCTTTTATTGAAGGTCAAAGCTGTTAAAGCTAGCAAGTTAGTGGAAATTAAGACCACCCCAGACTTTTTCAAGTGTTTCAAAGAACATAATGAACAGGTACAACGCCTCTTGTGTGAATCGTACATGCATAATTTCTTCTTAGAGGATGAGTTAGACAATAGTCCTGGCCCCTTCATATGGAATATCCAATTCCAAGGTTTTCATTCCTTTGCCACTAACCAGATCTAATGGGCTAAATCCCATAATACTTTTTGAAAGAGAGAATATGGCATAGACTTATGGGTTAGGGGAGAACCTACAAAACCCCTGCACCTCTCTGTCCAGCACAAACATTTCATGAAACAAATGGGTGTTGTGGGCCAATTAGGACCGCTGCACATAGACATCATATAGGCAGGGAAGGAGTACTTCCAGGAAATCAAAGAAGAAGCTTTGTCTGCAGCCAGATAGAGATGGGAAGCCTCCAGCAATAATGTCAGGAACAGAGAGCCATTTGGATTCAGGAATTTCAAAGTTACCTCCACTCACTTACACAAATATAGCAACATGGTCTTGAGCATGGGCCTTGATTAGATAGGGTGTCGATATAGAAGTCAAATTATCTAGTATACTCCAGATGGGTACCACAATGATTATAACTTTCCAGACCAACAAGTGAACCAACCTTTTGCAATGCTCCAAAAGAAAAATGATTTTAGGCTGTATAAGGAGGAAGCATATCCTTCTTATTGATTAACTCAGCTACACCTTAACCATATGATTGCATGAGGATATGCAAAAAGGTAAGCAAGGGAGTATGTTGGGTCGAGGAAAAGGTATGTTTTCTCCTCGTGAATAGCTTAATTAAGCATTTGCCTTCACATGTTTATCCTCATTTTATGTATAAAAATAGAGGAAACAACAACAAAAGATGGGTAAAATCGATTGGTAACAAATTAGATAAATCTGGCCACAAAAAACTAACTTTCACTATATTTATATGTATGGATGCGGAATGGACGATTGTTATTCAATCGACATAGCAGCAGCAGCTAGTAAAGGAAAAAGACAACATCTTGAGTATGGAAGACAACAAAAGACCAGGAGGACCAATTATATTCTATGATGAAATCACATCGAGTGTTGTGAAATCCTCAGGATCCCCTGATCCCGAGGATTTGGTTCTATCCATTTACTTTTCTAAATGTTAGATAAAGTTGTAAGGTGAATTGAACAACTAGTTAAGAATTCACAAATTGTAACTATTATTTTGGACATATAATAATTTCATCATGGTGATGTTGTAACTCTGTTATTGATTTTAATGAAGAAGAAGATTGCGTTTAATTCATAATCGTACTCTAGATATCTAATAGCAGGGACTTCTAGAGACTTCGGGCCCAGTCAATAGAAGATTTACTACTTCAATTGTGTTATAATCATTTATGTTTATTCTTAACTATTTATTTTTGCTAGTTTGTAAAGATTAGCACCATTCTAATTATTGTGAGGATTGGTGATTATGATTTACATTTGTTGTTCAGTCAATATTCTAGATTTAGTTGTGTGTTAGATATGTGTGATACTCTTTATTGAATTGGTTACGTTAAGTTCAGCATTAGAGTCTTGTTCATTCTAAGTAACGCTATCATAGATCTCAAAGCTAGAATTGATTCCTTTCCATGAGATGCTTATACGGTTATTTGTTGTTCAACTGTTATAGCTTTCCTTCATGTTAAATGAATTAATTTCAATACCAGTTAGATTGATGAGTGTGATTTGTTCTATTTGCATTCTGATACAGTTTCTTGTAGAATAGATTAAGTAGACTTGAAAGTGTGTTACTAATTTCTTTACGAATTGTTTGGATTTAATTTAGAGAAGTAGATATTAGCAATTGCAATGATGCCAACTTATTTCATTATGAATTGACCTTTGAACTCATTGCATATATAGTGCGACACTCTTAAATATAAAGACTTTCCTTGGGTTGATGATTAATGTAGGTATTAAGATTGCTTGTAATAAGACATCTTAGTGCACCAACAGATATAACTTCTATCGATATATAGATAGTTTTCATGTTGTGACAACCATATATATAGAATATTTTTTATTATTTTTTTATTTTAATGTGATGAATGATTAATATGCCAATCTAATGCTTGATTAGCTATGGAATCAACAAATGAGTTTTCTGATTGTGGAATATGAATAAATGTGATAAATTAAATGATCTTTGTAATAAACACACTCTCAGAAATTGGCGATATAAATAAGGATCTCTCACATGATAGATGTTGTTTAACTGAGACACCACCAGTTATGAATCCAAGTATACTAATAATGAAACAATACCAAGAGATATTGCTTCAAATAGTAAGTTAACAACAACAATATATTCAACAACATTGTTTGAAGAAAAGTCAATACATATGCCTCTTGAAACCAACAACTGGCCAGATGGATACTAAATCACCGAAGCCACGGAAGCCAAATTCTGGGTATGTAAACTAGGACCATCGGGGAACTGTAGATATACTAGATCATCCATCGATACCTACCAAAGAAGATAACAAATATTGATATCACTATGAAACCTATAGATAGACATGAAAATATATACAATATCTACAAGACCAAGCAAATGTTGGCATTATGATGCATGTGTTGTACTTGATGGCAACCCACTTGTAGCAGAACAACTCACCTGTATATGGTAAGTAAATGAATCTACAGAAGAGATATCAGATGTGACAGAATGCATGACAGTTGTGACAAAATGTAGGGTAGTTCAAAGGAATCAGTTCAGAAGTAATGTACAATGCCAACAATCTCCCCCTTTGGACTTGATGGCAACCATGTTGGTTTTTTATTTTGAGGAAAAACCTATGAACAGTTTCAAAACCAACGTTTCGGACTAGCTTAGTGAGTCCATCATCAGGGCAATGAGATTTGTTTTTGAGAAGAGAGATCGTGAAAATTACAGAGCTTATTAATAGTTATTTGAAAAATATTGTTGTTGTCTTCATTAGTAGTCGGCTTATAAATGGTAAATTAATTAATACTTATTTAATTTATTTATTTAGATAGGTATTTATTATATTTATTATTATTTATTATTATTATTATTAGAATTATTATTTATTTATTATTATTTTTAATAAGTACCTATTTGTTTAGATAGGTATTTATTATATATTATTATTATTTATTTATTTAGTTATAATTTAATTATATTATTGTTTAATTATATATATATAATTTATTATTTAAATTTCAAATAAAATAAATCTATTACTTATTTATTATTATTATTATTATTATTATTATTATTATTTATTTATTTTTATTTATTTATTATCGCAAGCTATAGAAAATATTAGAGATAACAAGCAACACCAAAATGCTCTCCCCCTTTGACATCAAGGGCAAAGGGCAGACCAAGATATTGTCCCCTTTTTGATATCATGGGCAAAGGGATGAGCAAAAAGAAAACATTCATATCTGAACAGCTGAATATAAACATTGATCATGCTCCCCTTAAGCACATGTTGAATTCCTTGATTAAACTCCCCCTTTGTACATGTTGAGATGCACTATATCATCCACGCTCCCCCTGAGCACATGCAGAGTCTGCAAATATTTTTCAAAAAGAATAACATGACTCTATAACTCAACTAAGTGACTTTGACCTTCTTATAATCAAAGACTCATACATATATCAATCTCCCAACCAAGTGGGGATATACTGAATTTGACTCATCCTCCCAACCAAGTGGGGATATACATGACTGAAATATATCAATTATTACATCATCCTTCCCATGCATAGTGGGGTTACAAATTACATCATATGGTCAAAAGAGACTCATCAAAATACTACACAAGACATGGACAAATTATTACATCATGGGTCTTTATATGACCTTTACATCGAATGATATACATGACATTTATAATAGAGACCAAATATCTAAACAAGACCATGATAGTCATCAAAAACTATCATACACCATGTGTGATCTGCTTCATAAGCATCTATCAACAACATCCAGACCAAAAACCTGTATATGTCCATGATCAGTTCCCAAGATATGACAGTGTAAATATCATCAACCTGTGACAAAGTATGTCTGCATATAGATATCAACTCATCGTCTTGATCTCATCAAGATCAACTTGCTTCATTTCCTTAGTAGAAAGAGCCTTCCATGAATCAAATCATCATATGTCATACTCCAAGCAGTAACACAACATCATTCACACCATATCATATGTGAAAACACCATAGTCATCACATTATGATCTTTCACAAGAACCCTTAATATATCTACCATGTGTCATCACTAAGGAGCATCCTACATCTGCTAATCAACATATGTGAGTATCAACCTATCATCATAAGGTAAGAACTCATCATCATTATGTGTCTAGGTAAGCCATGTCTTCGAATATCCATGTCTTCAAATAGTCATGTCTTCATGTGACCTACAATAACACCATTCTCTTGGCCAACCAACAATATTTATAAATATGCAACTTAAGTAATCATCCTTGTACCCAGCGTGCTATATATCCATCAAAGAGATAGCAATATGTATCTAGTAAATCATGAGCTCATGGTCATTTATCAAGATTTCTTGATATCATCAACAGCAACAGTCCTCAACCATGTGAGAGCCAAGAGCTATAGGAATCCTGCATCATATCTGCACCATATGAACTTTATGCATCTTTGAAGACATGATGTCAACAACATAAAAGAAATAAATGGCTCATAATCAAATAATGAAGATGTGTACTCAAGATTTTTACTTCTCCTTCTCCTTATGAAGATCATCATGTAAGAAACATATATGTACTATATGCATCATCAAAAGTCATTTACAATCATCCATAAATCTGATCTGAATACCAACTTATGTGATCCCAAATATCATCTGAGGTTTTATCATGAGCAACTCATAACCATAACATAGAAATCCATATAAGCATTATCATAATTGATTAGGTACCAAAGACTTCTAACCATAATGCCAACAATGCTTTATTAGAAGCATAGCATGTTCTCCCCCTGAACCTATTCCACCTGTTCATTGTCAGATCTGATCATTGCATATATTAGTAAGAAGTATCAAGGAATCATCATCAATCAAATATACTTCAAGTTATCAACAACTTGTGAGGATCAAAACACTTCTAACATCCACAAAATGTAGTCATCTACGACAGAAAAGATAACTGATAATTGTCTGAATCATATCACATCAGTTTCTCTGAGACTGTCCCACAACTTTTTTCTCAAACTACATATACGTGACTGTGTAGCTTCGAACTCGCGTATATACGTGACTTGTCTTCATGAAACTTGCATATGAGATTTAAAACATTGAAGTTTCATAATTTTGGCTTCCCCTGAGTCTATCATATCTATACACTGTGCCATGTCACATTTTTCTGACTGTACTTCCTTCTTCTTCCATATCTTCGAGTGTGATGATGTTTTCTCCTTTTGGTATGGTGCCTGAAATTTTCTCTTGCATTCCTTTGCTATATGTCCAAACTTGTTAGATGCATAACATCTTACATGTTTCATATTTCTTCTATAGCAGTCAATGGCTTTGTGACCAAACATATTGCAAGAAAAACAATATCCCTTAAAGTACCTGGAATCTGATGATCTTTTTGTGTGATGGTCTTGAACCATTCTACTTCCACATATCACTGCAACATGTCCAAGATTATGACATATAAAACATTCAACATTATTAATTTGAGGAAATAACCGATTATCACTTCCATAGTTAGGAGTAAAATATTTTCTTTGAATAATTTCCTTCCTTGGTTGTTGATGGAATTGACCTCTCATCTCCTTGTTGAGAATTTCAGATTTTGCTTTAGAGTTCCTTGCCTCACTTTTTGAGCTAGATTCACCTTTAATAGATTCATGAAAACCAAGACCAGTCTTGATGGCAGGAGACCTTTGACTACTAAGAATATCATCCAAAATCTTAGTACTATCTTGAAATCGTAAAAGCTTATCCTTTTCTCCTAATTTACCTTTTAGGATATTTACCTCAACTTGATATTTCTCTTCCTTTTCAAGATACTATTTCTTCATGATTTCTTCAGCTTTTCTTCCTTCCTCCATGTATTGCCTTAATTCAAGAACTTCATTTTCTTGTTCTTCAAGAGCTTGGAGTAGTTCTTCATTCTTATTATTTGATTTTTCAAGATCTTCTTTTAGAGAGAGGATCTTAGTTTCAAGACTTTCATAGTAATTGGATCTATATTTGAGTTTCTTTATTGTTGTGCTCCTTTTATTTACTTCATTTCTTAATGATGTCACTTCATCCTGCAGCTTTTGACATTGATCTTACTTTTCCTTGTTTCCTTCCTCTAGTTTAGCTTTTAGTTTGGTAGCTTTTTCTTTGAAGGCACAATCCCTTTTGTCCAATAGATCTTGTTGATCTCTAATTTTGTTTGTGAGCCTTTTAAATTTTGCCTCTATTTGATATATTTCTCCCTCACCCATAAGAGAAAATTCAGTTGTTTTTCTATCCATTTCATCATCTTTAAATGGACCGAGAAATGTATCATCAGAGGATAACAAATTCAGGTTATCTTCAAATGGACAGAGAAATGTATGAGATCTAGAATGCAAGTTATTGGCTTATGGTTCTTTGTTTGATCTGAACCAAGGATGAACCTTAGCAGTTGATGAGGGATAAGATCTAAGGATGGATCGAGATATCAAGGCTTGAAATGAATTATCATTATATGGTTTGATCATGTATAGTCTAGATCTGAATACTGACGCATGTATTATTATGTAAATGTTATGATCTGGGTATAACTGAAGTCTAGAATAGCTACAAAATTATGAATTAATATTTGCAAATGTATATGCTGGTTGGATTTGATAAAAGCGCATATACACGCTGGTTCGACACATGGAAGTAACGTATACCTTATGAAGTGTGTTTCAGTTGTTTCTGTTTGCTGTTGCAGAGTTCTGGGTTTTGCTTTGGGTTCTGGTGACTGTGTTTTGATGACAGTATACTAAATGTTTAGATGATTGATTGTGATTTTCTTCAGTGACGATGGGTTTTTACTGATTCAGATGTGGGTGATTCAGAGATTTATGATTGAGTTTCAATGATTGGTTAATGCAGATGTATTTGATGGTTGTAGTGCATTGGTGATTGATTTTGAGCTTCAATGTTGATAATGGGTCCAATATGAAATTTGGATGAAACGAGGCCTTCATGTGTATTGCTGTGTACCGGAGCATCCATTCTAGAAATTTATGAAACGTGGTCCCTGGAGGAAGAAAGTTGTAGCCTTCTGTAGGTCGGTGCCTACGTACTAGTAAACATATCGGCTAGCACAAGAGCTAGGGGGTTGTAGCTCCCTTCCAGTAGAAGCTAGAGAATGAGAGAAGGTAGTAATCTTCTGTAGGTAGAAGCCTGCATACTAGTATGAGTCTACACTAGTACAATGTTGTAAACAGATTTTCTTCTTATTGAAAGAAGACAGATATGACAGCAGCAGGTGGTTTTCACCCACATTGGGTTTCCACCTTAAATCTTGGTGTTCATGTGTGTTGCTTATGTGTGATGGTTCATTCTATTATTAAATGCACATGGTTACTGTTTAAATGTTTAATAAAGTACTAATGCATAGATTAAAGATCAACCTATGATGAATTAACTGAACCTTTAGTTTGTTGGATATATGCTGGTTGCATTAAACACAGTTGCACATACACGTGGGTTACCTTCATTGAAGTAGCATATATAAATTTGAGTATGAAAAGAAAAATATTATTGACTTGACTAATATTGATTCACCCCCCCACTTTTAGTATTATTTCCAACAACAAATGATAGGCAGAATCCTAGGCATAATACTTCTTAAGATAGATCCCATTTTTGGGCTCTACCAGCTCGTTTCCATCAAAATCAACTAATTCATAAGCTCCTTTTTTCAAGACATTTTTAACAATAAAAGGACCATACCAGATGGGTTTGAACTTACCTGCCCCAAGGTATCTTTATCTTGTTCATACACTAGGACAAGGTCACCTTCAGAGAAAACCCTAGGACGCATATCCTTATCATATTAGATCTTCACTCTCTTTTTTTGAGCTTCGTTAATTGTTGCTTCATCTCAATGCTGCTTGTTAAGATGTTCCAAATAAACGAGGCATTCTTCAAGAGTAGAATTGTCTAGAAGAAGTTCTACAACTAATTTCAGAGAAGGAATTTCACATTCCACAGGGAAGATCGATTCCAAACCATAAACTAGTTGAAAATGAGTGAAACCCATGGCGGTCTTAACCGACATCTGGTATGCCAAAATAATAGGATGTAAGATGATATGCCAATTGGATTGAGATTTATTAATTTTCCTTCGCAGGATAAATTTCAGGGATTTATTCACGACTTCCAGCTGAACATTGGCCTGAGAATAGTAAGGAGATGAATGCTCCTACTAGAAACCCAACTTGAGAGCCAATTCAACCATAATATTGTTTTGGAAATTACTGCCATGGTCAGTGACACTCTCCTTTGGAATACTGAAACAAGAAATGACTTGGTTGAATAGAAACAGGGTTGTTGTTTCACTATCATTCCGAAATGTGGGAATAGCTTCAGCCCACTTAGTAAATTAGTCCATTGCTACTATAATATACTTGTGAACCATTTTTGAAGGTGGGTTAAAAGTTGTAAATTAAATGCTCCACTTTGTGAATGGACTAACGATAATAACAGGAAAGAACAGATCTGGATGGTTTTGCATTTTCTAAGTATATACCTGACAAGGATGGAATTTTTTTACCACTTCAACCCAATCTTTGAAAATCAAAGGCCAAAAAGAACCTGTATGCAATATTTTTGGGCTATAGCAAGCCCAAATATATGACCACCAAAAGCTCCACTGTGGAAATCATTCATCACTGACTAAGCTTCTTCTAAGGTTAAGTAGCATCTAAGGATTGAATTAACCATGCAACGATATAAAGTGTCACCGATAATAACATAACTTTTAGCTGTGTGACACAATTTTCTTCACTCATCATTTAAAAAAGTACAAGGAAACTTCGAATTCTGAAGATATATTATAATATCTCCATACCAAGGATCTTGTGAAGAAATAAGGAAAATATGTTCATCAGGGAATCATTCCTCATAAACCATTTCTTATTCACAAGGAAACTCTAAGATTAATTTTAAAAAAATCATGATTTCTTAGATTTCGCTGACAAGAACTCGAGATCGAATACTTGTAAAATAACAATCCATTTGTTATATTTTCACCCAATCAGTCACCTATTGAGAACAAACTAAAATGGGTTGACAACCACTAAGAAAAAATAAAAATTAAGCAGTGTATTGTGTCAAAGTTGCTGGATAGCATGAGAAGCTTCCAAAGCTAATTTACCTACAAGAGAGTATCATAATTCAAGACCTACCAAGCCTCACCTCAGATAGTAAACCACATGCTCATGGAGAGCATTGCCTTCCTAAACCAGAACCATACCGATGGTTGATTTTGTTGCAACGAGATATGAGAGGAAATCCCTGCTATATCAGGTGGACTCAGTAAAGGAGTAGACGTCAATGATTTTTTCAAAGCATCTAACGAGCGTTGAATGAAATAGTCCCATAGAAATGGAACTCCTTTTTTCAGAAATCTCATAAATCCCTTTGTGATCTCAACACAATTGACGATAAATATCCATAAGAAATTTTCCTTCCCTTGGAGACTTTGAAGTTGACGGATGGTAGACGGGGGAGGCAATTGAAGTATTTCCTCAACATTGAAAGGATTTACATGAATCCCTTTAGTAGATACTATAAATCCCAATAACTGACTGGATGTGGTAGCGAAAACACATTTATTTGGATTCGAATGGATTTTATAATGACAACATTGCTCAAAAATCAATCGAAGATGATGAGGATGATCGACTCTCTTTGAGAATGATTAGGTAGATCATAAAAATAATATTTGATGATATGTTTTATATTCTGGAAAGCGTAGGACATGGCCTGCTGATAAGTCGCTCCAACATTTTTAAGACCCAAAAGCATCGTTTTGTATGCAAAGGTACCATAAGGGCAGATAAAAGTTGTCTCATGCTGATCTTTAGGATGGATAGTAATTTGATTATAACCAAAGAAACCATCCATGAAGGAGAAAATCTCATTTCCCGCACATTCACCGATAATCTGATCAATAAAAGGTGTGGGGAAATTATATTTTTCAAAAGCCTTAGTTAAATCCCTAAAGTCTATGCATACGTAGATCATTCCTTGTTTTTTAGCAACCGAGACTATATTTGAGATCCACTTAGTCAACGGAACGAGGTATATGAAACCTACCTTAAGAATATTCTCAACAACGACTTTGATAGTTGCCACTTTCCTGGGGTTTACCAGACAAAGCTTTTTCCATATAGGGTTCACATTCATGTAAGTCTCGATCTCATGCTAGACTATTGATGGATGAATTCCAAACATGTCTTCATAAGGCCAAACAAACACATGACGAAACTCTGTAAAAAGATCGACATAAATTTGAATTTATTCAGGGGAGCACTCAGCTTCGATGAAAACATTCTCTATTATATTGGGATTGCTGGAGATGTTCACCAGAACTAATTCTAAAATGAAAGACATGTTACCTTCGGCAAAAATTTGTGTTGGAGCCAAAGGGTTTAAAATTGTGTGAACACCACCAGTTGATGAAGGGCTAGACAACTTTGATTCTACTTCATGCAAGTCTGGGAGAAAATATGACCGATGATGCAAATCATCCCACGATCTTTCTATACTCGTCATTTCTTCTAGGATTGCTTCCTTATATGGTAGAATAATATCAAGGCAATCCTTAGAAAAGGTAGAGTCAAGAGTCCAAGCTGGAGCCACATCTCCATCCAAATCCTCTTGTGAAAGAGGAGCAGGATCGAAATCTACATTATTAACTATAAATTAATAAGCAATTTCGGCTGTAGACATGGGATATTCCATTCCACCCACTTTCCCTTCTTCTAATGTGGTGTTAGAAGAGGGTAAGGGCCAAGGATCTGAAAAATAATGAGTTCTGAAGAAATATCTTCGAGAAGGGGCCTTGGATGATGAAATGGCATTTATTTGAGCAATAGGAGAAGGAACATCAAAAGTACCCATCAACGAGTAATACATTCCAACTCCTAAATTCTCAACAGGCTGTTTGGGATTGTTCAAAGGATGCATTGGATTCTTTCAGAGAATGCTCCATCTGATCAATAGTAACAATTCTCCCTTCATTGGGAAAGCATAATATGCGAAATAATGATGATACAATGGAATCCATTTCATAAATCCAATTTCGTCCCAATAAAATATTATAATCCAAATTCACATAAACTATTTCCACCTCAATATTGAACACTTTTCCCCCAACACAGATGGGAAAGGCTGGAATAATTCCATGCGACCTATGAGAATGACCATCAAATGAAATCAAGAGAGTAGGTGAATGAACAACTTGAGGAGATATGATATATTTCCAACATGTGATTGACATGACACATGTGGAAGCTTCCTCATCAAATAAGTTCGAAAGATATTGATCTATCGATATGTAGATTTAATTTGGAAAGCCATGTGATGAGGTAGTCTCTTCTTAATATATGATGAATAAAATGTAACAATAAGAGAGTTTTTTTAATTTATTGCCCCAAGCACAGTGAGTAACACACTCCTTTGTGATGGACATGATGGAGTACCTCTAACACAGACATCACAGAAGGACATTGATCCAAATCTTCAACAATGGAGTAGTTTTGGGCAACCTGGCATTACGGTTGATTGTCGAACATTTTGTAGAGCCTTGCGACATCTGAGGTATAGGCTCAACTGTGGTTCTCCCAATATGGAGTGACTCTAGAACATCAGGAGTTTCCTTAGCCTTAGAAGATTCCAGTTCACCATAGTCATGTGATTTTTTAGCAACATCAACATGAGAACTCATCATGTATATACTTGATGGATCTTCTGCTTCCTTGTTGCCCCTCGTGGGGGTTCTAGTATTAGCATTCGCATCAGCAAACGTTTGCTGCCCTTGGGGAAAGGGTTAGTTAGAACAACCTGGGAGCTAGAAGAACCCTACTGCACTAACAAGTGCTGAGCATCCTAAATCTTAGGGAAAAGATGATTTAAATGGTCTCCATTGCACAATTTGCAAGGAAACTTAACTTTCTTTTTGGACTCCTTTTTACCCTCTCCAGTATTTGTACTGGGTTTGTTCACATTACCCTTCCCATCCTTATATTTCTTC
This sequence comes from Pinus tabuliformis, assembly GCA_031772625.1. NCBI lineage: Eukaryota > Viridiplantae > Streptophyta > Pinopsida > Pinales > Pinaceae > Pinus > Pinus tabuliformis. The sequence continues at coordinate 909,327,138 of CM062813.1, forward strand.
TTATGACATCCCTTTTTCTTCCCATCGGATTGTTGATTTCCTTTGGGGTTAGAAGTTTGTACAATGTTAATAGTTAAAAATTGAGAATGCATAGGCACTGACGACAATGCCTGAATCAAAGAAGCAGTTTGTAAAGACAACTGGTGCAATTGACTTAACATGTTAGTCATTCTATTATCAATCTAACTAATATCCCATCGGCATGGGGACCTAGCTTTAGCTTGGCTAAATTGATCTTGGATCAAGGAGCATGAGGCAAAATCTTTTCAAGAATCCCATACAAAGAATATATAAGTTTTAATTGCTTAGCTCAAAATATAGCTTGTTCTTCAGTGAATACCCCAGACAGGGATACATCCTTAGAAATTTTTGGCAGCAGATATTTTATGTTATGAAACCAACTCACAAAATAGAAGAAAAGAGAGATCAATGACTTCAAAATCAACCTCTTCGAGGGGGACACCTCGTTTACATTACACAAATGAACAATCCTTGGATGATTCAAATGAACAACCTCCTTTCTATATATAGGAGTTTAAGCGGTCATAATATAATTAGAGCCGATGTAACAATAATAATGTAAGGGCACAACAATAACAATAGTGGTCTTCTATGGGGCACAATAATAACAATATGGTTACAACATGGGCAGAAAAATAATAATAACGAGCTATAATGACAATAATAATAAGGGAATGCACTAGTATTATAGGGACCTAACAATTCCCCACTCCTTCAAAACAAATTGTCGTCAACGCTTGAGTAGTTCTAGATGTTTCTGTATAAATTCTCATCCTCCCATGTGGAATCTTCAACAAGCAAGTTCTTCTACTTGATGAGATACTCTGAAATTGATCTATTTCATAGGTGCCAATTTGTTATTTTTGTGACTGCTTCAAGTTCCAATATGATTTTTCCTTCCTCTTCAAGTTCTGGGAATATTGTTTGAACTGGGAATTTGTCACCTATAACCTTCTTTAAGCATGGCACGTGGAAAATTGGGTGCACTCGAGAAGATGCAGGAAGCTCCAATTTGTATGCCATAGTACCAATCTGTTGTAACACCTTGTACAGACCATAATACTTTGGTGATAATTATTATCCTTCTTAGTTTTCTTGAGGGACATTTGTTTTTATGGTTGTAGTAGTATAAATACCTAGTCACCTACATCAAAACTTCTTTCATTGTGATGTTGATTTTCCTGTTGTTTCATTCTATTTTACGCCAAAGTGAGGTTATCCTTCAAGAGTTGGAGAACTTGTTGTTGATGCTCAAAGTGATCTTCCACTTCTTGAACCTTATAATTTTCTCTTAAATATGATGTGACAGATGGTGGATGATATCCATAAAGTTCCATAAATGGGGCCATTTTTTTGTAGTATGGAAATAAGTGTTATACCACCATTCAGCCAGAGGCAACCACTTGAACCATTGTGTATGTTTATGAGATACAAAGCAATGAAGATATCCTTCCAAACATTTGGCCACTATCTTAGTTTTCCCATTAGATTGGGGATGATAAGATGAGCTATGAGCTAACTGAGTACCCAAATGAGAAAATAATTGTCCAAAACTTTTCAGTAAAAATGAGATCTCTGTTGCTTACAATAATCTTTGATTTTCCATGTAGCTTTTCAATTATTTCCATAAATGCAGTATCAACTGTACAAGCTTTAACTCGATGAGATAATTCACAAAAGTGTGCATACTTGGAAATTCTATCAACTACCACCGTGGTGACACTCTTTCCTTCAAACATAGGTAAACCTATGATAAAATCCATTGAAACCTCCTCCCATCGTTGACTTGGAATGGATAAAGGTTGTAACAGAATCGGGGTCTTAACTGTATTAACTTTATTTTTTTGGAAAAACAATCATTCCACCACAAACTTTTGAATATAAAATTAAGTGCATCCCAAAAAAAGTCCTTCTTAACCCTTTGGTAAGTTTTTAAAAATCTTGAGTGCCCTCCTAAGGGAGAGGTGTGCAATTCTAGAAGAATATTTTGTTTGAGTTGGGAATTCTTACAAAGGTATAAGCAATTTTTGTACCATAACAAATCATTTTTCCAGCTAAATGTATCAGATGTACTAGGATCTTGCTGCAAATTTTGAATGAGTGCTAACACTTCTTCGTCATTCTTCCATTCATCCCTTGCTTCATTTATCCAATCTAGTTGGATAATAGAAATGGCACAAAATAATGCTTCCACATCCTCATTCTTTCTTGAGAGTACATCTGCAACAACATTTTGGTTCCCTTTGTTTTTAGATGATTTCAAAGTCATAACCCAACATGTGACCCATTTTTGTTGCTCTTCTAAAGATAATCTTAGTTCTAAAAGGTATTTAAGACTATCATGATCCGTTTTTAACTTGGATTGTCTTCCCATTAGGTAAGGTCTCCATTTCTTAAGTGCATGTAGTTGCCAACATTTCCTTCTCATAAATAGCTTTTTTTAAATTATTTCCTTTGATTGGACCACTGTTGAAATCAATGGGTCTTCCTTCTTGTATTAAAACAACACCAATTCCATTTCCTGAGGCATAACATTCCACAATAAAGGTTTTTGTGAAGTCTGGCATAGCTAATATTGGTGCTTGGAACATTTCCTCTTTAAGATGTTCAAAGGCCTTCGTTGCTTCTTTAGTCCATGAAAATGCATTTTTCTTCAGTAATGTTGTTATGGGTGCTACTATTCTTCCAAAATTCTTAACAAACTTGTGATAATACCCTGTCAACCTGAGAAATCCTCACAAGTGGTTTATGGATGTGGGGATTTTCCATTCCTTAATGGCTTTAATTTTTCTAGGGTCTACCTTAACACCTTCATGAGATACAATATGACCTAGATATTCCACCTCTTGTACTCGAAAGAAACATTTGGAGGACTTTGTATATAATTGTTTCTCCTTCAATAGTTTGAGCACCCTGTCAACATGTTAAACATGATCCTTCCAAGCCTTAATGTAGATTAGTATATCATCAAAAAATACTAACAAGAATTTTATAAGGAAGGGTTTGCAAATGGAATTCATCAAACCTTGAAATGTAGAAGGTGCATGGGTGAGGCCAAAATGCAAAACCAAAAATTCATAATAACCTTATGTTATCACTCAGGTTGTCCCTCAGGTTGGAGTAAAGGAATATGAATAAATGTGATAAATTAAATGATCTTTGTAATAAACACACTCTCAGAAATTGGCGATATAAATAAGGATCTCTCACATGATAGATGTTGTTTAACTGAGACACCACTAGTTATGAATCCAAGTATACTAATAATGAAATAATACCAAGAGATATTGCTTCAAATAGTAAGTTAACAACAACAATATATTCAACAACATTGTTTGAAGAAAAGTCAATACATATGCCTCTTGAAACCAACAACTGGCCAGATGGATACTAAATCACCGAAGCCACGGAAGCCAAATTCTGGGTATGTAAACTAGGACCATCAGGGAACTGTAGATATACTAGATCATCCATCGATACCTACCAAAGAAGATAAAAAATATTGATATCACTATGAAACCTATAGATAGACATGAAAATATATACAATATCTACAAGACCAAGCAAATGTTGGCATTATGATGCATGTGTTGTACTTGATGGCAACCCACTTGTACCAGAACAACTCACTCGTATATGGCAAGTAAATGAATCTATAGAAGAGATATCAGATGTGACAGAATGCATGACAGTTGTGACAAAATGTAGGGCAGTTCAAAGGAATCAGTTCAGAAGTAATGTACAATGCCAACAATCTCCTCCTTTGGACTTGATGGCAACCATGTTGGTTTTTTATTTTGAGGAAAAACCTATGAACAGTTTTAAAACCAACGTTTCGGACTAGCTTAGTGAGTCCATCATCAGGGCAATGAGATTTGTTTTTGAGAAGAGAGATCGTGAAAATTACGGAGCTTATTAATAGTTATTTGAAAAATATTGTTGTTGTCTTCATTAGTAGTCGGCTTATAAATGGTAAAATAATTAATACTCATTTAATTTATTTATTTAGATAGGTATTTATTATATTTATTATTATTTATTTATTTAGCTATAAATTTATTATATTATTGTTTATATATATATATATATATATATATATATATATATATATATATATATAATTTATTGTTAAAATTTCAAATAAAATAAATCTATCTATTTATTATTATTTTTATTATTATTATTATCATTATTATTTATTTATTATTATTTTTAATAAGTACCTATTTGTTTAGATAGGTATTTATTATATTTAGTATATATTATTATTATTTATTTATTTAGTTATAATTTAATTATATTATTGTTTAATTATATCTATATATATATATATATGATGATGATGATGATGATGATGGTTAACGTCCACTGAGACCAAATTGGTCTATCGGACCTACAATCTTCTTAATTTTTACTTGTCTGGCTCCTCGTCTTTCTTGGCAAGATTGGTGTTGTAGCTTTCTTTCTTTTCTCTACGGTCTTCCAACTTCCTTTGTCTTGCATCTCCTTCATCTCTTCTGGTTCTTGGGACATTGGTGTCTTAGCTTCGCGATCTATAGTCGGAGAAGTTTGGTTTAGGAGATCTGCTTTGTTGTTAAATGAAGATTTATTTTCTGCGGTATTCAAATCCTCATAACTATTGATTTGTTGGGGCAGGCTTTCTCCTTGCTTGCTTTGAGAGTTGTTTCCTTCTTCCTTGATTTCTTGTGACTCAGAGTTTTCTCTAGAATATTCTTCTTTGATGATAGTGTAGTGTTCTTTTTGTGCTCCTTCCCACCATGCAGATCTGTGGTGGTTTTTTCTAGCAAAATTTTTCTCAGAGGCTTTTGGGCAATTTTTGGCTAGATGCCCCGTCTCAAAGCACGATCGACATCTGAAGAGGACACTTTCATAATCAAGCTTCTGGTTCCACACATAGTCTTTACTTGTTAGGTTTATTTCAGCTGGGAATCCGGCGCTAAAATCCATTTCCACACAGATGCGTGCATAGGTGGTTCTGGCATATTCCTCTGTTTCTGGGCACCTGCAGTAAAATTTCCCAATTGCATTTCCGATGGCTTTTAGCGAGGAGAGATTCCAGAGATGCAAGGGTAGGCTTGGCAATCTCACCCAAACTGGTGCTGAGGTTATCACTGCTGTAGAGGGATCGAATGATGGGTTCCATGGCTTCATGAATAGGCCTAATTTTTCCCAAAACCAAGGGCCGGAATCTATATATATATATATATATATATATATATATATATATATATATATATATATATATATATATATATATATATATATATATATATATATATATATATATATATATAATATATATATATATATATATATATATATCTATATATATATATATATATATATATATATATATATATATATATATATAGATATATAATTTATTATTTAAATTTCAAATAAAATAAATCTATTACTTATTTATTATTATTATTATTATTATTATTATTATTTATTTATTTATTTTTATTTATTTATTATCGTAAGCTATAGAAAATATTAGAGATAACAAGCAACACCAAAATGCTCTCCCCCTTTGACATCAAGGGCAAAGGGCGGACCAAGATATTGTCCCCTTTTCGATATCATGGGCAAAGGGATGAGCAAAAAGAAAACTTTCATATCTAAACAGCTGAATATAAACATTGATCATGCTCCCCTTAAGCACATGTTGAATTCCTTGATTAAACTCCCCCTTTGTACATGCTGAGATGCACTATATCATCCACACTCCCCCTGAGCACATGCAGAGTCTGCAAATATTTTTCGAAAAGAATAACATGACTCTATAACTCAACTAAGTGACTTTGACCTTCTTATAATCAAAGACTCACACATATATCAATCTCCCAACCAAGTGGGGATATACTGAATTTGACTCATCCTCCCAACCAAGTGGGGATATACATGACTGAAATATATCAATTATTACATCATCCTTCCCATGCATAGTGGGGTTACAAATTACATCATATGATCAAAAGGGACTCATCAAAATACTACAACAGACACGGACAAATTATTACATCATGGGTCTTTATATTACCTTTACATCGAATGATATACATGACATTTATAATAGAGACTAAATATCTAAACAAGACCATGATAGTCATCAAAAACTATCATACACCATGTGTGATCTACTTCATAAGCATCTATCAACAACATCCAGACCAGAAACCTGTATATGTCCATGATCAGTTCCCAAGATATGACAGTGTAAATATCATCAACCTGTGACAAAGTATGTCTGCATATAGATATCAACTCATCGTCTTGATCTCATCAAGATAACCTTGCTTCATTTCCTTAGTAGAAAGAGCCTTCCATGAATCAAATCATCATATGTCATACTCCAAGCAGTAACACAACATCATTCACACCATATCATATTTGAAAACACCATAGTCATCACATTATGATCTTTCACAAGAACCCTTAATATATCTACCATGTGTCATCACTAAGGAGCATCCTACATCTGCTAATCAACATATGTGAGTATCAACCTATCATCATAAGGTAAGAACTCATCATCATTATGTGTCTAGGTAAGCCATGTCTTCGAATATCCATGTCTTCAAATAGTCATGTCTTCATGTGACCTACGATAACACCATTCTCTTGGCCAACCAACAATATTTATAAATATGCAACTTAAGTAATCATCCTTGTATCCAGCGTGCTATATATCCATCAAAGAGATAGCAATATGTATCTAGTAAATCATGAGCTCATGGTCATTTATCAAGATTTCTTGATATCATCAACATCAATAGTCCTCAACCATGTGAGAGCCAAGAGCTATAGGAATCCTGCATCATATCTGCACCATATGAACTTTATGCATCTTTGAAGACATGATGTCAACAACATAAAAGAAATAAATGGCTCATAATCAAATAATGAAGATGTGTACTCAAGAGTTTTACTTCTCCTTCTCCTTATGAAGATCATCATGTAAGAAACATATATGTACTATATGCATCATCAAAAGTCATTTACAATCATCCATAAATCTGATCTGAATACCAACTTATGTGATCCCAAATATCATCTGAGATTTTATCATGGGCAACTCATAACCATAACATAGCAAGCCATATAAGCATTATCATCATTGATTAGGTACCAAAGACTTCTAACCATAATGCCAACAATGCTTTATTAGAAGCATAGCATGTTCTCCCCCTGAACCTATTCCACCTGTTCATTGTCAGATCTAATCATTGCATATATTAGTAAGAAGTATCAAGGAATCATCATCAATCAAATATACTTCAAGTTATCAACAACTTGTGAGGATCAAAACACTTCTAACATCCACAAAATGTAGTCATCTACGATAGAAAAGAGAACTGATAATTGTCTGAATCATATCACATAAGTTTTTCTGAGACTGTCCCACAACATTTTTCTCAAACTACATATACGTGACTGTGTAGCTTCGAACTCGCGTATATACGTGAGTTTTCTTCATGAAACTTGCATATGAGATTTAGAACATTGAAGTTTCATAATTTTGGCTTCCCCTGAGTCTATCATATCTATGCACTGTGCCATGTCACATTTTTCTGACTGTACTTCCTTCTTCTTCCATATCTTCGAGTGTGATGATGTTTTCTCCTTTTGGTATGGTGCCTGAAATTTTCTCTTGCATTCCTTTGCTATATGTCCAAACTTGTTACATGCATAACATCTTACATGTTTCATATTTCTTCTATAGTAGTCAATGGCTTTGTGACCAAACATATTGCAATAAAAACAATATCCCTTAAAGTACCTAGAATCTGATGATATTTTTGTGTGATGGTCTTGAACCATTCTACTTCCACATCTCACTACAACATGTCCAAGATTATGACATATAAAACATTCAACATTATTAATTTGAGGAAATAACCGATTATCACTTCCATAGTTAGGAGTAAAAGATTTTCTTTGAAGAATTTCTTTCCTTGGTCGTTGATGGAATTGACCTCTCATCTCCTTGTTGAGAATTTTAGATTTTGCTTTAGAGTTCCTTGCCTCACTTTGTGAGCTACATTCACCTTTAATAGATTCATGAAAACCAAGACCAGTCTTGATGGCAGGAGACGTTTGACTAGTAATAATATCATCCAAAATCTTAGTACTATCTTGAAATCGTAAAAGCTTATCCTTTTCTCCTAATTTACCTTTTAGGATATTTACCTCAACTTGATATTTCTCTTCCTTTTCAAGATACTATTTCTTCATGATTTCTTCAGCTTTTCTTCCTTCCTCCATCTGTTGCCTTAATTCAAGAACTTCATTTTCTTGTTCTTCAAGAGCTTGGAGTAGTTCTTCATTCTTATTATTTGATTTTTCAAGATCTTCTTTTAGAGAGAGCATCTTAGCTTCAAGACTTTCATAGTAATTGGATCTATCTTTGAGTTTCTTTATTGTTGTGCTCCTTTTATTTACTTCATTTCTTAATGATGTCACTTCATCCTGCAGCTTTTGACATTGATCTTACTTTTCCTTGTTTCCTTCCTCTAGTTTAGCTTTTAGTTTGGTAGCTTTTTCTTTGAAGGCACAATCCCTTTTGTCCAATAGATCTTGTTGATCTCTAATTTTGTTTGTGAGCCTTTTAAATTTTGCCTCTATTTGATATCTTTCTCCCTCACCCATAAGAGAAAATTCAGTTGTTTTGCTATCCATTTCATCATCTTCAAATGGACAGAGAAATGTATCATCAGAGGATAACAAATTCAGGTTATCTTCAAATGGACAGAGAAATGTATGAGATCTAGTATGCAAGTTATTGGCTTATGGTTCTTTGTTTGATCTGAACCAAGGATGAACCTTAGCAGTTGATGAGGGATAAGATCTAAGGATGGATCGAGATATCAAGGCTTGAAATGAATTATCATTATATGGTTTGATCATGTATAGTCTAGATCTGAATACTGACGCATGTATTATTATGTAAATGTTATGATCTGGGTATAACTGAAGTTTGGAATAGCTGCAAAATTATGAATTAATATTTGCAAATGTATATGCTGGTTGGATTTGATAAAAGCGCATATACACGCTGGTTCGACACATGGAAGTAACGTATACCTTATGAAGTGTGTTTCAGTTGTTTCTGTTTGCTGTTGCAGAGTTTTGGGTTTTTCTTTGGGTTCTGGTGACTGTGTTTTGATGACATTATACTAAATGTTTAGATGATTGATTGTGATTTTCTTCAGTGATGATGGGCTTTTAGTGATTCAGTTGTGGGTGATTCAGAGATTTATGATTGAGTTTCAATGATTGGTTAATGCAGATGTATTTGATGGTTGTAGTGCATTGGTGATTGATTTTGAGCTTCAATGTTCATAATGGGTCCAATATGAAATTTGGATGAAATAAGGTCTTCATGTGTATTGTTGTGTACCGGAGCATCCATTCTAGAAATTTATGAAACGTGGTCCCTGGAGGAAGAAAGTTGTAGCCTTCTGTAGGTCGGTGCCTACGTACTAGTAAACATATCGGCTAGTACAAGAGCTAGGGGGTTGTAGCTCCCTTCCAGTAGAAGCTAGAGAATGAGAGAAGGTAGTAATCTTTTGTAGGTAGAAGCCTGCATACTAGTATGAGTCTACACCAGTACAATGTTGTAAACAGATTTTCTTCTTATTGAAAGAAGACAGAGATGACAGCAACAGGTGGTTTTCACCCACATTGGGTTTCCACCTTAAATCTTGGTGTTCATGTGTGTTGCTTATGTGTGATGGTTCATTCTGTTATTAAATGCACATGGTTACTGTTTAAATGTTTAATAAAGTACTAATGCATAGATTAAAGATCAACATATGATGAATTAACTGAACCTTTAGTTTGTTGGATATATGCTGGTTGCATTAAACACAGTTGCACGTACACGTGGGTTACCTTCATTGAAGTAGCATATATAAATTTGAGTATGAAAAGAAAAATATTATTGACTTGACTAATATTGATTCACCCCCCCACTTTTAGTATTATTTCCAACAAAAAATGATAGGCAGAAGCCTAGGCATAATACTTCTTAAGATAGATCCCATTTTTGGGCTCTGCCAGCTCGTTTCCTTCAAAATCAACTAATTCATAAGCTCCTTTTTTCAAGACATTTTTAACAATAAAAGGACCATACCACATGGGTTTGAACTTACCTGCCCCAAGGTATCTTTATCTTGTTCATACACTAGGACAAGGTCACCTTCAGAGAAAACCCTAGGACGCATATCCTTATCATATTAGATCTTCACTCTCTTTTTTTGAGCTTTGTTAATTGTTGCTTCATCTCAATGTTGCTCGTTAAGATGTTCCAAATAAACGAGGCATTATTCAAGACTAGAATTGTCTAGAAGAAGTTCTACAGCTAATTTCAGAGAAGGAATTTCACATTCCACAGGGAAGATCGATTCCAAACCATAAACTAGTTGAAAATGAGTGAAACCCATGGCGGTCTTAACTGACATCTGGTATGCCGAAATAATAGGATGTAAGATGATATGCCAATTGGATTGAGATTTATTAATTGTCCTTTGCAGGATAACTTTCAGGGATTTATTCACGACTTCCAGCTGAACATTGGCCTGAGAATAGTAAGGAGATGAATGCTCCTACCAGAAACCCAGCTTGAGAGCCAATTCAACCATAATATTGTTTTGGAAATTACTGCCATGGTCAGTGACACTCTCCTCTGGAATACTGAAACAAGAAATGACTTGGTTGAATAGAAACAGGGTTGTTGTTTCACTATCATTCCGAAATGTCGGAATAGCTTCAGTCCACTTAGTAAATTAGTCCATTGCTACTATAATATACTTGTGAACCATTTTTGAAGGTGGGTTAAAAGTTGTAAATTCAATGCTCCACTTTGTGAATGGACTAACGACAATAACAGGAAAGAACAGATCTGGATGGTTTTGCATTTTCTAAGTATATACCTGACAAGGATGGAATTTTTTTACCACTTCAACCCAATCTTTGAAAATCAAAGGCCAAAAAGAACCTGTATGCAATATTTTTGGGCTATAGCAAGCCCAAATATATGACCACCAAAAGCTCCACTGTGGAAATCATTCATCACTGACTAAGCTTCTTCTAAGGTTAAGTAGCATCTAAGGATTGAATTAACCATGCAACGATATAAAGTGTCACCGATAATAACATAACTTTTAGCTGTGTGACACAATTTTCTTCACTCATCATTTAAAAAAGTACAAGGAAACTTCGAATTCTGAAGATATATTATAATATCTCCATACCAAGGATCTTGTGAAGAAATAAGGAAAATATGTTCATCAGGGAATCATTCCTAATAAACCATTTCTTACTCACAAGGAAACTCTAAGATTAATTTAAAAAAAAATCATGATTTCTTAGATTTCGCTGACAAGAACTCGAGATCAAATACTTGTAAAATAACAATCCATTTGTTATATTTTCACCCAATCAGTCACCTATTGAGAACAAACTAAAATGGGTTGACAACCACTAAGAAAAAATAAAATTAAGCAGTGTATTGTGTCGAAGTTGCTGGATAGCATGAAAAGCTTCCAAAGCTAATTTACCTACAAGAGAGTATCATAATTCAAGACCTACCAAGCCTCACCTCAGATAGTAAAGCATGTGCTCATGGAGAGCATTGCCTTCCTAAACCAGAACCATACCGATGGTTGATTTTGTTGCAACGAGATATGAGAGGAAATCCATGCTATATCAGGTGGACTCAGTAAAGGAGTAGACGTCAATGATTTTTTCAAAGCATCTAACGAGCGTTGAATGAAATCGTCCCATAGAAATGGAACTCCTTTTTTCAGAAATCTCATAAATCCCTTTGTGATCTCAACACAATTGACGATAAATATCCATAAGAAATTTTCCTTCCCTTGGAGACTTTGAAGTTGATGGATGGTAGACGGGGGAGGCAATTGAATTATTTCCTCAACATTGAAAGGATTTACATGAATCCCTTTAGTAGATACTATGAATCCCAATAACTGACTGGATGTGGTAGCGAAAAAACATTTATTTGGATTCGAATGGATTTTATAATGACAACATTGCTCAAAAATCAATCGAAGATGATGAGGATGATCAACTCTCTTTGAGAATGATTAGCTAGATCATCAAAATAATATTTGATGATATGTTTGATATTCTGGAAAGCGTAGGACATGGCCTGCTGATAAATCGCTCCAACATTTTTAAGACCAAAAAGCATCGTTTTGTATGCAAAGGTACCATAAGGGTAGATAAAAGTTGTCTCATGCTGATCTTTAGGATGGATAGTAATTTGATTATAACCAAAGAAACCATCCATGAAGGAGAAAATCTCATTTCCCGCACATTCATCGATAATCTGATCAATAAAAGGTGCGGGGAAATTATATATTGCACAAGCCTTAGTTAAATCCCTAAAGTCTATGCATACGTAGATCATTCCTTGTTTTTTAGCAACCGAGACTATATTTGAGATCCACTTAGTCAACGGAACGAGGTATATGAAACCTACCTTAAGAAGATTCTCAACATCGACTTTGATAGTTGCCACTTTCCTAGGGTTTACCAGACAAAGCTTTTTCCATATAGGGTTCACATTCATGTAAGTCTCGATCTCATGCTAGACTATTGATGGATGAATTCCAAACATGTCTTCATAAGGCCAAACAAACACATGACAAAACTCTGTAAAAAGATCGACATAAACTTGAATTTCTTCAGGGGAGCACTCAGCTTCGATGAAAATATTCTCTATTATATTGGGATTGCTGGAGATGTTCACCAGAACTAATTCTAAAATGAAAGACATGTTACCTTCGGCAAAAATTTGTGTTGGAACCAAAGGGTTTAAAATTGTGTGAACACCACCAGTTGATGAAGGGCTAGACAACTTTGATTCTACTTCATGCAAGTCTGGGAGAAAATATGACCGATGATGCAAATCATCCCACGATCTTTCTATACTCGTCATTTCTTCTAGGATTGCTTCCTTATATGGTAGAATAATATCAAGGTAATCCTTAGAAAAGGTAGAGTCAAGAGTCCAAGCTGGAGCCACATCTCCATCCAAATCCTCTTGTGAAAGAGGAACAGGATCGAAATCTACATTATTAACTATAAATTAATAAGCAATTTCGGTTGTAGACATGGGATATTCCATTCTACCCACTTTCCCTTCTTCTAATGTGGTGGTAGAAGAGGTTAAGGGCCAAGGATCTGAAAAATAATGAGTTCTGAGGAAATTTCTTCGAGAAGGGGCCTTGGATGATGAAATGGCATTTATTTGAGCAATAGGAGAAGGAACATCAAAAGTACCCATCAACGAGTAATACATTCCAACTCCTAAATTCTCAACAGGCTGTTTGGGATTGTTCAAAGGATGGATTGGATTCTTTCAGAGAATGCTCAATCTGATCAATAGTAACAATTCTCCCTTCATTGGGAAAGCATAATATGCGAAATAATGATGATACAATGGAATCCATTTAATAAATCCAATTTCGTCCCAATAAAATATTATAATCCAAATTCACATAAACTATTTCCACCTCAATATTGAACACTTTTCCCCCAACACAGATGGGAAAGGCTGGAATAATTCCATGTGACCTATGAGAATGACCATCAAATGCAATCAAGAGAGTAGGTGAATGAACAACTTGAGGAGATATCATATATTTCCAACTTGTGATCGACATGACACATGTGGAAGCTTCCTCATCAACTAAAGTTCGAAAGATGTTGATCTATCGATATGTAGATTTAATTTGGAAAGCCATGTGATGAGGTAGTCTCTTCTTAATATATGATGAATAAAATGTAACAATAAGAGAGTTTTTTTAATTTATTGCCCCAAGCACAGTGAGTAACACACTCCTTTGTGATGGACATGATGGAGTAGCTCTAACACAGACATCACATAAGGACATTGATCCAAATCTTCAACAATGGAGTAGTTTTGGGCAACCCTGGCATTACGGTTGATTGTCGAACATTTTGTAGAGCCTTGCGACATCTGAGGTATAGGCTCAACTGCGGTTCTCCCAATATGGAGTGACTCTAGAACATCAGGAGTTTCCTTAGCCTTAGAAGATTCCAGTTCACCATAGTCATGTGATTTTTTAGCAACATCAACATGAGAACTCATCATGTATATACTTGATGGATCTTCTGCTTCCTTGTTGCCCCTCGCGGGGGTTCTAGTATTAGCATTCGCGTCAGCAAACATTTGCTGCCCTTGGGGAAAGGGTTAGTTAGAACAACCTGGGAGCTAGAAGAACCCTGCTGCACTAACAAGTGCTGAGCATCCTAAATCTTAGGGAAAAGATGAGTTAAATGGTCTCCATTGCACAATTTGCAAGGAAACTTAACTTTCTTTTTGGACTCCTTTTTACCCTCCCCAATATTATTACTGGGTTTGTTCACATTACCCTTCCCATCCTTATATTTCTTCTTACCACATCCCTTTTTCTTCCCATCGGATTGTTGATTTCCTTTGGGGTTAGAAGTTTGGACAATGTTAATAGTTAACAATTGAGAATGCATAGGCACTGATGACAATGCCTGAATCAAAGAAGCAGTTTGTAAAGACAACTGGTGCAATTGACTTAACATGTTAGTCATTCTATTATCAATCTAACTAATATCCCATCGGCATGGGGACCTAGCTTTAGCTTGGCTAAATTGATCTTGGATCAAGGAGCATCAAGCAAAATCGTTTCAAGAAACCCATACAAAGAATATATAAGTTTTAATTGCTTAGCTCAAAATATAGCTTGTTCTTCAGTGAATACCCAGATAGGGATACATCCTTATAATTTTTTGGCAGTAGATATTTTATGTTATGAAACCAACTCACAAAATAGAAGAAAAGAGAGATCAATGACTTCAAAATCAACCTCTTCGAGGGGGACACCTCGTTTACATTACACAAATGAACAATCCTTGGATGATTCAAATGAACAACCTCCTTTCTATATATAGGAGTTTAAGCGGTCACAATATAATTAGAGCCGATGTAACAATAATAATGTAAGGGCACAACAATAACAATAGTGGGCTTCTATGGGGCACAATAATAACAATATGGTTACAAAATTGGCAGAAAAATAATAATAACGAGCTATAATGACAATAATAATAAGGGAATGCACTATTATTATAGGGACCTAACAATTCCCCACTCCTTCAAAACAAATTGTCGTCAACGCTTGAGTAGTTCTAGATATTTCTGTATAAATTCTCATCCTCCCATGTGGAATCTTCAACAAGCAAGTTCTTCTACTTGATGAGATACTCTGAAATTGATCTATTTCATAGGTGCCAATTTGTTATTTTTGTGACTGCTTCAAGTTCCAATATGATTTTTCCTTCCTCTTCAAGTTTTGGGAATATTGTTTGAACTGGGAACTTGTCACCTATAGCCTTCTTTAAGCATGGCACGTGGAAAATTGGGTGCACTCGAGAAGATGCAGGAAGCTGCAATTTGTATGCCATAGTACCAATCTGTTGTAACACCTTGTACAAACCATAATACTTTGGTGATAATTATTATCCTTCTTAGTTTTCTTGAGGGACATTTGTTTTTATGGTTGTAGTAGTATAAATACCTAGTCACCTACATCAAAAATTCTTTCATTGTGATGTTGATTTTCCTGTTGTTTCATTCTATTTTATGCCAAAGTGAGGTTATCCTTCAAGAGTTGGAGAACTTGTTGTTGATGCTCAAAGTGATCTTCCACTTCTTGAACCTTATAATTTTCTCTTAAATATGATGTGACAGATGGTGGATGATATCCATAAAGTTCCATAAATGGGGCCATTTTTTTGTAGTATGGAAATAAGTGTTATACCACCATTCAGCCAGAGGCAACCACTTGAACCATTGTGTATGTTTATGAGATACAAAGCAATGAAGATATCCTTCCAAACATTTGGACACTATCTTAGTTTTCCCATTAGATTGGGGATGATAAGATGGGCTATGAGCTAACTGAGTACCCAAATGAGAAAATAATTGTCCAAAAATTTTCAGTAAAAATGGGATCTCTGTTGCTTACAATAATCTTTGAGTTTCCATGTAGATTTTGAATTATTTCCATAAATGCGGTATCAACTGTACCAGCTTTAACTCGATGAGATAATTCACAAAAGTGTGCATACTTGGAAATTCTATCAACTACCACCGTGGTGACACTCTTTCCTTCAAACATAGGTAAACCTATGATAAAATCCATTGAAACCTCCTCCCATCGTTGACTTGGAATGGATAAAGGTTGTAACAGAATCGAGGTCTTAACTATATTAACTTTATTTTTTTGGAAAAACAATCATTCCACCACAAAATTTTGAATATCAAATTAAGTGCATCCCAAAAAAAGTCCTTCTTAACCCTTTGGTAAGTTTTTAAAAATCTTGAGTGCCCTCCTAAGGGAGAGGTGTGCAATTCTAGAAGAATATTTTGTTTGAGTTGGGAATTCTTACAAAGGTATAAGCGATTTTTGTACCATAACAAATCATTTTTCCAGCTAAATGTATCAGATGTACTAGGATCTTGCTGCAAATTTTGAATGAGTGCTAACACTTCTTCGTCATTCTTCCATTCATCCCTTGCTTCATTTATCCAATCTGGTTGGATAATAGAAATGGCACAAAATAATGCTTCCACATCCTCATTCTTTCTTGAGAGTACATCTGCAACAACATTTTGGTTCCCTTTGTTTTTAGATGATTTCAATGTCATAACCCAACATGTGACCCATTTTTGCTGCTCTTCTGAAGATAATCTTAGTTCTAAAAAGTATTTAATACTATCATGATCCGTTTTTAACTTGGATTGTCTTCCCATTAGGTAAGGTCTCCATTTCTTAAGTGCATGTAGTTGCCAACATTTCCTTCTCATAAATAGCTTTTTCTAAATTATTTCCTTTGATTGGACCACTGTTGAAATCAATGGGTCTTCCTTCTTGTATTAAAACAACACCAATTCCATTTCCTGAGGCATAACATTCCACAATAAAGGTTTTTGTGAAGTCTGGCATAGCTAAGATTGGTGTTTGGAACATTTCCTCTTTAGGATGTTCAAAGGCCTTCGTTGCTTCTTTAGTCCATGAAAATGCATTTTTCTTCAGTAATGTTGTTATGGGTGCTACTATTCTTCCAAAATTCTTAACAAACTTGTGATAATACCCTGTCAACCTGAGAAATCCTCACAAGTGGTTTATGGATGTGGGGATTTTCCATTCCTTAATGGCTTTAATTTTTCTAGGGTCTACCTTAACACCTTCATGAGATACAATATGACCTAGATATTCCACCTCTTGTACTCGAAAGAAACATTTGGAGGCTTTTGTATATAATTGTTTCTCCTTCAATAGCTTGAGCACCCTGTCAACATGTTGAACATGATCCTTCCAATCCTTAATGTAGATTAGTATATCATCAAAAAATACTAACAAGAATTTTATAAGGAAGGGTTTGCAAATGGAATTCATCAAACCTTGAAATGTAGAAGGTGCATGGGTGAGGCCAAAATGCAAAACCAAAAATTCATAATAACCTTATGTTATCACTTAGGTTGTCCCTCAGGTTGGAGTAAAGGAATATGAATAAATGTGATAAATTAAATGATCTTTGTAATAAACACACTCTCAGAAAGTGGCGATATAAATAAGGATCTCTCACATGATAGATGTT
Source organism: Pinus tabuliformis (assembly GCA_031772625.1). Classification (NCBI taxonomy): domain Eukaryota; kingdom Viridiplantae; phylum Streptophyta; class Pinopsida; order Pinales; family Pinaceae; genus Pinus; species Pinus tabuliformis. The sequence goes on from CM062813.1 coordinate 909,344,874, forward strand.
GTTTAACTGAGACACCACCAGTTATGAATCCAAGTATACTAATAATGAAATAATAACAAGAGATATTGCTTCAAATAGTAAGTTAACAACAACAATATATTCAACAACATTGTTTGAAGAAAAGTCAATACATATGCCTCTTGAAACCAACAACTGGCCAGATGGATACTAAATCACCGAAGCCACGGAAGCCAAATTCTGGGTATGTAAACTAGGACCATCGGGGAACTGTAGATATACTAGATCATCCATCGATACCTACCAAAGAAGATAAAAAATATTGATATCACTATGAAACCTATAGATAGACATGAAAATATATACAATATCTACCAGACCAAGCAAATGTTGGCATTATGATGCATGTGTTGTACTTGATGGCAACCCACTTGTAGCAGAACAACTCACTTGTATATGGTAAGTAAATGAATCTACAGAAGAGATATCAGATGTGACAGAATGCATGACAGTTGTGACAAAATGTAGGGCAGTTCAAAGGAATCAGTTCAGAAGTAATGTACAATGCCAACAATCTCCCCCTTTGGACTTGATGGCAGCCATGTTGGTTTTTTATTTTGAGGAAAAACCTATGAACAATTTTAAAACCAACATTTCGGACTAGCTTAGTGAGTCCATCATCAGGGCAATGAGATTTGTTTTTGAGAAGAGAGATCGTGAAAATTACGGAGCTTATTAATAGTTATTTGAAAAATATTGTTGTTGTCTTCATTAGTAGTCGGCTTATAAATGGTAAATTAATTAATACTCATTTAATTTATTTATTTAGATAGGTATTTATTATTATTTATTTATTTAGCTATAAATTTATTATATTATTGTTTATATATATATATATATATATATATATATATATATATATATATATATATATATATATATATATATATATTTTATTGTTAAAATTTTAAATAAAATAAATCTATTACTTATTTATTATTATTATTATTATTATTCTTATTTATTTATTTATTTTTATTTATTTATTATCGCAAGCTATAGAAAATATTAGAGATAACAAGCAACACCAAAATGCTCTCCCCCTTTGACATCAAGGGCAAAGGGCGGACCAAGATATTGTCCCCTTTTTGATATCATGGGCAAAGGGATGAGAAAAAAGAAAACTTTCATATCTGAACAGCTGAATATAAACAATGATCATGCTCCCCTTAAGCACATGTTGAATTCCTTGATTAAACTCCCCCTTTGTACATGCTGAGATGCACTATATCATCCACACTCCCCCTGAGCACATGCAGAGTCTGCAAATATTTTTCGAAAAGAATAACATGACTCTATAACTCAACTAAGTGACTTTGACCTTCTTATAATCAAAGACTCATACATATATCAATCTCCCAACCAAGTGGGGATATACTGAATTTGACTCATCCTCCCAACCAAGTGGGGATATACATGACTGAAATATATCAATTATTACATCATCCTTCCCATGCATAGTGGGGTTACAAATTACATCATATGATCAAAAGGGACTCATCAATATACTACAACAGACACGGACAAATTATTACATCATGGGTCTTTATATGACCTTTACATCGAATGATATACATGACATTTATAATAGAGACCAAATATCTAAACAAGACCATGATCGTCATCAAAAACTATCATACACCATGTGTGATCTGCTTCATAAGCATCTATCAACAACATCCAGACCAGAAACCTGTATATGTCCATCATCAGTTCCCAAGATATGACAGTGTAAATATCATCAACCTGTGACAAAGTATGTCTCCATATAGATATCAACTCATCGTCTTGATCTCATCAAGATCAACTTGCTTCATTTCCTTAGTAGAAAGAGCCTTCCATGAATCAAATCATCATATGTCATACTCCAAGCAGTAACACAACATCATTCACACCATATCATATGTGAAAACACCATAGTCATCACATTATGATCTTTCACAAGAACCCTTAATATATCTACCATGTGTCATCACTAAGGAGCATCCTACATCTGCTAATCAACATATGTGAGTATCAACCTATCATCATAAGGTAAGAACTCATCATCATTATGTGTCTAGGTAAGCCATGTCTTCGAATATCCATGTCTTCAAATAGTCATGTCTTCATGTGACCTACGATAACACCATTCTCTTGGCCAACCAACAATATTTATAAATATGCAACTTAAGTAATCATCCTTGTATCCAGCGTGCTATATATCCATCAAAGATATAGCAATATGTATCTAGTAAATCATGAGCTCATGGTCATTTATCAAGATTTCTTGATATCATCAACAGCAACTGTCCTCAACCATGTGAGAGCCAAGAGCTATAGGAATCCTGCATCATATTTGCACCATATGAACTTTATGCATCTTTGAAGACATGATGTCAACAACATAAAAGAAATAAATGGCTCATAATCAAATAATGAAGATGTGTACTCAAGATTTTTACTTCTCCTTCTCCTTATGAAGATCATCATGTAAGAAACATATATGTACTATATGCATCATCAAAAGTCATTTACAATCATCCATAAATCTGATCTGAATACCAACTTATGTGATCCCAAATATCATCTGAGATTTTATCATGAGCAACTCATAACCATAACATAGAAAGCCATATAAGCATTATCATCATTGATTAGGTACCAGGGACTTCTAACCATAATTCCAACAATGCTTTATTAGAAGCATAGCATGTTCTCCCCCTGAACCTATTCCACCTGTTCATTTTCAGATCTAATCATTGCATATATTAGTAAGAAGTATCAAGGAATCATCATCAATCAAATATACTTCAAGTTATCAACAACTTGTGAGGATCAAAACACTTCTAACATCCACAAAATGTAGTCATCTACGACAGAAAAGATAACTGATAATTGTCTGAATCATATCACATAAGTTTTTCTGAGACTGTCCCACAACATTTTTCTCAAACTACATATACGTGACTGTGTAGCTTCGAACTCACGTATATATGTGACTTGTCTTCATGAAACTTGCATATGAGATTTAGAACATTGAAGTTTCATAATTTTGGCTTCCCCTAAGTCTATCATATCTATACACTGTGCCATGTCACATTTTTCTGACTGTACTTCCTTCTTCTTCCATATCTTCGAGTGTGATGATGTTTTCTCCTTTTGGTATGGTGCCTGAAATTTTCTCTTGCATTCCTTTGCTATATGTCCAAACTTGTTACATGCATAGCATCTTACATGTTTCATATTTCTTCTATAGTAGTCAATGGCTTTGTGACCAAACGTATTGCAAGAAAAACAATATCCCTTAAAGTACCTGGAATCTGATGATCTTTTTGTGTGATGGTCTTGAACCATTCTACTTCCACATCTCACTGCAACATGTCCAAGATTATGACATATAAAACATTCAACATTATTAATTTGAGGAAATAACCGATTATCACTTCCATAGTTAGGAGTAAAAGATTTTCTTTGAAGAATTTCTTTCCTTGGTTGTTGATGGAATTGACCTCTCATCTCCTTGTTGAGAATTTTAGATTTTGCTTTAGAGTTCCTTGCCTCACTTTGTGAGCTACATTCACCTTTAATAGATTCATGAAAACCAAGACCAGTCTTGATGGCAGGAGACGTTTGACTACTAAGAATATCATCCAAAATCTTAGTACTATCTTGAAATCGTAAAAGCTTATCCTTTTCTCCTAATTTACCTTTTAGGATATTTACCTCAACTTGATATTTCTCTTCCTTTTCAAGATACTATTTCTTCATGATTTCTTCAGCTTTTCTTCCTTCCTCCATCTGTTGCCTTAATTCAAGAACTTCATTTTCTTGTTCTTCAAGAGCTTGGAGTAGTTCTTCATTCTTATTATTTGATTTTTCAATATCTTCTTTTAGAGAGAGGATCTTAGCTTCAAGACTTTCATAGTAATTGGATCTATCTTTGAGTTTCTTTATTATTGTGCTCCTTTTATTTACTTCATTTCTTAATGATGTCACTTCATTCTGCAGCTTTTGACATTGATCTTACTTTTCCTTGTTTCCTTCCTCTAGTTTAGCTTTTAGTTTGGTAGCTTTTTCTTTGAATGCACAATCCCTTTTGTCCAATAGATCTTGTTGATCTCTAATTTTGTTTGTGAGCCTTTTAAATTTTGCCTCTATTTGATATCTTTCTCCCTCACCCATAAGAGAAAATTCAGTTGTTTTGCTATCCATTTCATCATCTTCAAATGGACAGAGAAATGTATCATCAAAGGATAACAAATTCAGGTTATCTTCAAATGGACAGAGAAATGTATGAGATCTAGTATGCAAGTTATTGGCTTATGGTTCTTTGTTTGATCTGAACCAAGGATGAACCTTAGCAGTTGATGAGGGATAAGATCTAAGGATGGATCGAGATATCAAGGCTTGAAATGAATTATCATTATATGGTTTGATCATGTATAGTCTAGATCTGAATACTGACGCATGTATTATTATGTAAATGTTATGATCTGGGTATAACTGAAGTCTGGAATAGCTGCAAAATTATGAATTAATATTTGCAAATGTATACGCTGGTTGGATTTGATAAAAGCGCATAAACACACTGGTTCGACACATGGATGTAACGTATACCTTATGAAGTGTGTTTCAGTTGTTTCTGTTTGCTGTTGCAGAGTTCTGGGTTTTGCTTTGGGTTCTGGTGACTGTGTTTTGATGACAGTATACTAAATGTTTAGATGATTGATTTTGATTTTCTTCAGTGACGATGGGCTTTTAGTGATTCAGTTGTGGGTGATTCAGAGATTTATGATTGAGTTTCAATGATTGGTTAATGCAGATGTATTTGATGGTTGTAGTGCATTGGTGATTGATTTTGAGCTTCAATGTTCATAATGGGTCCAATATGAAATTTGGATGAAACGAGGCCTTCATGTGTATTGTTGTGTACCGGAGCATCCATTCTAGAAATTTATGAAACGTGGTCCCTGGAGGAAGAAAGTTGTAGCCTTCTGTAGGTCGGTGCCTACGTACTAGTAAACATATCGGCTAGTACAAGAGCTAGGGGGTTGTAGCTCCCTTCCAGTAGAAGCTAGAGAATGAGAGAAGGTAGTAATCTTCTGTAGGTAGAAGCCCGCATACTAGTATGAGTCTACACCAGTACAATGTTGTAAACAGATTTTCTTCTTATTGAAAGAAGACAGAGATGACAGCAACAGGTGGTTTTCACCCACATTGGGTTTCCACCTTAAATCTTGGTGTTCATGTGTGTTGCTTATGTGTGATGGTTCATTCTGTTATTAAATGCACATGGTTACTGTTTAAATGTTTAATAAAGTACTAATGCATAGATTAAAGATCAACATATGATGAATTAACTGAACCTTTAGTTTGTTGGATATATGCTGGTTGCATTAAACACAGTTGCACGTACACGTGGGTTACCTTCATTGAAGTAGCATATATAAATTTGAGTATGAAATGAAAAATATTATTGACTTGACTAATATTGATTCACCCCCCCACTTTTAGTATTATTTCCAACAACAAATGATAGGCAGAAGCCTAGGCATAATACTTCTTAAGATAGATCCCATTTTTGGGCTCTGCCAGCTCGTTTCCATCAAAATCAACTAATTCATAAGCTCCTTTTTTCAAGACATTTTTAACAATAAACGGACCATACCACATGGGTTTGAACTTACCTGCCCCAAGGTATCTTTATCTTGTTCATACACCAGGACAAGGTCACCTTCAGAGAAAACCCTAGGACGCATATCCTTATCATATTAGATCTTCACTCTCTTTTTTTGAGCTTCGTTAATTGTTGCTTCATCTCAATGCTACTCGTTAAGATGTTCCAAATAAACGAGGCATTATTCAAGACTAGAATTGTCTAGAAGAAGTTCTACAACTAATTTCAGAGAAGGAATTTCACATTCCACAGGGAAGATCTATTCCAAACCATAAACTAGTTGAAAATGAGTGAAACCCATGGCGGTCTTAACCGACATCTGGTATGCCGAAATAATAGGATGTAAGATGATATGCCAATTGGATTGATATTTATTAATTGTCCTTTGCAGGATAACTTTCAGTGATTTATTCACGACTTCCAGCTGAACATTGGCCTGAGAATAGTAAGGAGATGAATGCTCCTACCAGAAACCCAACTTGAGAGCCAATTCAACCATAATATTGTTTTGGAAATTACTGCCATGGTCAGTGACACCCTCCTTTGGAATACTGAAACAAGAAATGACTTTGTTGAATAGAAACAGGGTTGTTGTTTCACTATCATTCCGAAATGTGGGAATAGCTTCAGCCCACTTAGTAAATTAGTCCATTGCTACTATAATATACTTGTGAACCATTTTTGAAGGTGGGTTAAAAGTTGTAAATTCAATGGTCCACTTTGTGAATGGACTAACGATAATAACAGGAAAGAACAGATCTGGATGGTTTTGTATTTTCTAAGTATATACCTGACAAGGATGGAATTTTTTTACCACTTCAACCCAATCTTTGAAAATCAAAGGCCAAAAAGAACCTGTATGCAATATTTTTGGGCTATAGCAAGCCCAAATATATGACCACCAAAAGCTCCACTGTGGAAATCATTCATCACTGACTAAGCTTCTTCTAAGGTTAAGTAGCATCTAAGGATTGAATTAACCATGCAACGATATAAAGTGTCACCGATAATAACATAACTTTTAGCTGTGTGACACAATTTTCTTCGCTCATCATTTAAAAAAGTACAAGGAAACTTCGAATTCTGAAGATATATTATAATATCTCCATACCAAGGATCTTGTGAAGAAATATGGAAAATATGTTCATCAGGGAATCATTCCTCATAAACCATTTCTTATTCACAAGGAAACTCTAAGATTAATTTCAAAAAAAATCATGTTTTCTTAGATTTCGCTGACAAGAACTTGAGATCGAATACTTGTAAAATAACAATCCATTTGTTATATTTTCACCCAATCAGTCACCTATTGAGAACAAACTAAAATGGGTTGACAACCACTAAGAAAAAAAAAAATTAAGCAGTGTATTGTGTCGAAGTTGCTGGATAGCATGAAAAGCTTCCAAAGCTAATTTACCTACAAGAGAGTATCATAATTCAAGACCTACCAAGCCTCACCTCAGATAGTAAACCACGTGCTCATGGAGAGCATTGGCTTCCTAAACCAGAACCATACCGATGGTTGATTTTGTTGCAACGAGATATGAGAGGAAATCCATGCTATATCAGGTGGACTCAGTAAAGGAGTAGACGTCAATGATTTTTTCAAAGCATCTAACGAGCATTGAATGAAATCGTCCCATAGAAATGGAACTCCTTTTTTCAGAAATCTCATAAATCCCTTTGTGATCTCAACACAATTGACGATAAATATCCATAAGAAATTTTCCTTCCCTTGGAGACTTTGAAGTTGACGGATGGTAGACGAGGGAGGCAATTGAATTATTTCCTCAACATTGAAAGGATTTACATGAATCCCTTTAGTAGATACTATGAATCCCAATAACTGACTGGATGTGGTAGCGAAAAAACATTTATTTGGATTCGAATGGATTTTATAATGACAACATTGCTCAAAAATCAATCGAAGATGATGAGGATGATCGAATCTCTTTGAGAATGATTAGCTAGATCATCAAAATAATATTTGATGATATGTTTGATATTCTGGAAAGCGTAGGACATGGCCTGCTGATAAGTCGCTCCAACATTTTTAAGACCAAAAAGCATCGTTTTGTATGCAAAGGTACCATAAGGGCAGATAAAAGTTGTCTCATGCTGATCTTTAGGATGGATAGTAATTTGATTATAACCAAAGAAACCATCCATGAAGGAGAAAATCTCATTTCCCGCACATTCATCGATAATCTGATCAATAAAAGGTGCGGGGAAATTATATTTTGCACAAGCCTTAGTTAAATCCCTAAAGTCTATGCATACGTAGATCATTCCTTGTTTTTTAGCAACCGAGACTATATTTGAGATCCACTTAGTCAACGGAACGAGGTATATGAAACCTACCTTAAGAAGATTCTCAACATCGACTTTGATAGTTGCCACTTTCCTAGGGTTTACCAGACAAAGCTTTTTCCATATAGGGCTCACATTCATGTAAGTCTCGATCTCATGCTAGACTATTGATGGATGAATTCCAAACATGTCTTCATAAGGCCAAACAAACACATGACGAAACTCTGTAAAAAGATCGACATAAATTTGAATTTCTTCAGGGGAGCACTCAGCTTCGTTGAAAACATTCTCTATTATATTGGGATTGCTGGAGATGTTCACCAGAACTAATTCTAAAATGAAAGACATGTTACCTTCGGCAAAAATTTGTGTTGTAGCCAAAGGGTTTAAAATTGTGTGAACACCACCAGTTGATGAAGGGCTAGACAACTTTGATTCTACTTCATGCAAGTCTGGGAGAAAATATGACCGATGATGCAAATCATCCCACGATCTTTCTATACTCGTCATTTCTTCTAGGATTGCTTCCTTATATGGTAGAATAATATCAAGGAAATCCTTAGAAAAGGTAGAGTCAAGAGTCCAAGCTGGAGCCACATCTCCATTCAAATCCTCTTGTGAAAGAGGAGTAGGATCGAAATCTACATTATTAACTATAAATTGATAAGCAATTTCGGCTGTAGACATGGGATATTCCATTCCACCCACTTTCCCTTCTTCTAATGTGGTGGTAGAAGAGGGTAAGGGCCAAGGATCTGAAAAATAATGAGTTCTGAAGAAATATCTTCGAGAAGGGGCCTTGGATGATGAAATGGAATTTATTTGAGCAATAGGAGAAGGAACATCAAAAGTACCCATCAACGAGTAATACATTCCAACTCCTAAATTCTCAACAGGCTGTTTGGGATTGTTCAAAGGATGCATTGGATTCTTTCAGAGAATGCTCCATCTGATCAATAGTAACAATTCTCCCTTCATTGGGAAAGCATAATATGCGAAATAATGATGATACAATGGAATCCATTTCATAAATCCAATTTCGTCCCAATAAAATATTATAATCCAAATTCACATAAACTATTTCCACCTCAATATTGAACACTTTTCCCCCAACACAGATGGGAAAGGCTGGAATAATTCCGTGCGACCTATGAAAATGACCATCAAATGCAATCAAGAGAGTAGGTGAATGAACAACTTGAGGAGATATGATATATTTCCAACATGTGATCGACATGACACATGTGGAAGCTTCCTCATCAACTAAAGTTCGAAAGATATTGATCTATCGATATGTAGATTTAATTTGGAAAGCCATGTGATGAGGTAGTCTCTTCTTAATATATGATGAATAAAATGTAACAATAAGAGAGTTTTTTTAATTTATTGCCCCAAGCACAGTGAGTAACACACTCCTTTGTGATGGACATGATGGAGTACCTCTAACACAGACATCACAGAAGGACATTGATCCAAATCTTCAACAATGGAGTAGTTTTGGGTAACCCTGGCATTACGGTTGATTGTCGAACATTTTGTAGAGCCTTGCGACATCTGAGGTATAGGCTCAACTGCGGTTCTCCCAATATGGAGTGACTCTAGAACATCAGGAGTTTCCTTAGCCTTAGAAGATTCCAATTCACCATAGTCATGTGATTTTTTAGCAACATCAACATGAGAACTCATCATGTATATACTTGATGGATCTTCTGCTTCCTTGTTGCCCCTCGTGGGGGTTCTAGTATTAGCATTCACGTCAGCAAACATTTGCTGCCCTTGGGGAAAGGGTTAGTTAGAACAACCTGGGAGCTAGAAGAACCCTGCTGCACTAACAAGTGCTGAGCATCCTAAATCTTAGGGAAAAGATGATTTAAATGGTCTCCATTGCACAATTTGCAAGGAAACTTAACTTTCTTTTTGGACTCCTTTTTACCCTCTCCAGTATTAGTACTGGGTTTTTTCACATTACCCTTCCCATCCTTATATTTCTTCTTACGACATCCCTTTTCTTCCCATCGGATTGTTGATTTCCTTTGGGGTTAGAAGTTTGGACAATGTTAATAGTTAACAATTGAGAATGCATAGGCACTGACGACAATGCGTAAATCGAAGAAGCAGTTTGTAAAGACAACTGGTGCAATTGACTTAACATGTTAGTCATTCTATTATCAATCTAACTAATATCCCATCGGCATGGGGACCTAGCTTTAGCTTGGCTACATTGATCTTGGATCAAGGAGCATCAGGCAAAATCTTTTCAAGAATCCCATACAAAGAATATATAAGTTTTAATTGCTTAGCTCAAAATATAGCTTGTTCTTCAGTGAATACCCCAGACAGGGATACATCCTTAGAAATTTTTGGCAGTAGATATTTTATGTTATGAAACCAACTCACAAAATAGAAGAAAAGAGAGATCAATGACTTCAAAATCAACCTCTTCGAGGGGGACACCTCGTTTACATTACACAAATGAACAATCCTTGGATGATTCAAATGAACAACCTCCTTTCTATATATAGGAGTCTAAGCGGTCACAATATAATTAGAGCCAATGTAACAATAATAATGTAAGGGCACAACAATAACAATAGTGGGCTTCTATGGGGCACAATAATAACAATATGGTTACAACATGGGCAGAAAAATAATAATAACGAGCTATAATGACAATAATAATAAGGGAATTCACTAGTATTATAGGGACCTAACAATTCCCCACTCCTTCAAAACAAATTGTCGTCAATGCTTGAGTAGTTCTAGATGTTTCTGTATAAATTCTCATCCTCCCATGTGGAATCTTCAACAAGAAAGTTCTTCTACTTAATGAGATACTCTGAAATTGATCTATTTCATAGGTGCCAATTTGTTATTTTTGTGATTGCTTCAAGTTCCAATATGATTTTTCCTTCCTCTTCAAGTTCTGGGAATATTGTTTGAACTAGGAACTTGTCACCTATAACCTTCTTTAAGCATGGCACGTGGAAAATTGGGTGCACTCGAGAAGATGCAGGAAGCTCCAATTTGTATGCCATAGTACCAATCTGTTGTAACACCTTGTACAGACCATAATACTTTGGTGATAATTATTATCCTTCTTAGTTTTCTTGAGGGACATTTGTTTTTATGGTTGTAGTAGTATAAATACCTAGTCACCTACATCAAAACTTCTTTCATTGTGATGTTGATTTTCCTGTTGTTTCATTCTATTTTACGCCAAAGTGAGGTTATCCTTCAAGAGTTGGAGAACTTGTTGTTGATGCTCAAAGTGATCTTCCACTTCTTGAACCTTATAATTTTCTCTTAAATATGATGTGACAGATTGTGGATGATATCCATAAAGTTCCATAAATGGGGCCATTTTTTTGTAGTATGGAAATAAGTGTTATACCACCATTCAGCCAGAGGCAACCACTTGAACCATTGTGTATGTTTATGAGATACAAAGCAATGAAGATATCCTTCCAAACATTTGGCCACTATCTTAGTTTTCCCATTAGATTGGGGATGATAAGATGAGCTATGAGCTAACTGAGTACCCAAATGAGAAAATAATTGTCCAAAAATTTTCAGTAAAAATGGGATCTCTGTTGCTTACAATAATCTTTGAGTTTCCATGTAGCTTTTGAATTATTTCCATAAATGTGGTAACAACTGTACCAGCTTTAACTCGATGAGATAATTCACAAAAGTGTGCATACTTGGAAATTCTATCAACTACCACCGTGGTGACACTCTTTCCTTCAAACATAGGTAAACCTATGATAAAATCCATTGAAACCTCCTCCCATCGTTGACTTGGAATGGATAAAGGTTGTAACAGAATCGGGGTCTTAACTGTATTAACTTTAGTTTTTTGGAAAAACAATCATTCTACCACAAACTTTTGAATATCAAATTAAGTGCATCCCAAAAAAAGTCCTTCTTAACCCTTTGGTAAGTTTTTAAAAATCTTGAGTGCCCTCCTAAGGGAGAGGTGTGCAATTCTAGAAGAATATTTTGTTTGAGTTGGGAATTCTTACAAAGGTATAAGCGATTTTTGTACCATAACAAATAATTTTTCCAGCTAAATGTATCAGATGTACTAGGATCTTGCTGCAAATTTTGAATGAGTGATAACACTTCTTCGTCATTCTTCCATTCATCCCTTGCTTCATTTATCCAATCTGGTTGGATAATAGAAATGGCACAAAATAATGCTTCCACATCCTCATTCTTTCTTGAGAGTACATCTGCAACAACATTTTGGTTCCCTTTGTTTTTAGATGATTTCAAAGTCATAACCCAACATGTGACCCATTTTTGCTACTCTTCTGAAGATAATCTTAGTTCTAAAAAGTATTTAAGACTATCATGATCCGTTTTTAACTTGGATTGTCTTCCCATTAGGTAAGGTCTCCATTTCTTAAGTGCATGTAGTTGCCAACATTTCCTTCTCATAAATAGCTTTTTTTAAACTATTTCCTTTGATTGGACCACTGTTGAAATCAATGGGTCTTCCTTCTTGTATGAAAACAACACCAATTCCATTTCCTGAGGCATAACATTCCACAATACAGGTTTTTGTGAATTCTGGCATAGCTAAGATTGGTGCTTGGAACATTTCCTCTTTAAGATGTTAAAAGGCCTTCGTTGCTTCTTTAGTCCATGAAAATGCATTTTTCTTCAGTAATGTTGTTATGGGTGCTACTATTCTCCCAAAATTCTTAGCAAACTTGTGATAATACCTTGTCAACCTGAGAAATCCTCACAAGTGGTTTATGGATGTGGGGATTTTCCATTCCTTAATGGCTTTAATTTTTCTAGGGTCTACCTTAACACCTTCATGAGATACAATATGACCTAGATATTCCACCTCTTGTACTCGAAAGAAACATTTGGAGGCTTTTGTATATAATTGTTTCTCCTTCAATAGTTTGAGCACCCTGTCAACATGTTGAACATGATCCTTCCAAGCCTTAATGTAGATTAGTATATCATCAAAAAATACTAACAAGAATTTTATAAGGAAGGGTTTGCAAATGGAATTCATCAAACCTTGAAATGTAGAAGGTGCATGGGTGAGGCCAAAATGCAAAACCAAAAATTCATAATAACCTTCTGTTATCACTCAGGTTGTCCCTCAGGTTGGAGTAAAGGTATACGGCCGAGGTAACCACAAACCAACTTTGGACTGCAGGTTCTCACCCACCTGCAATCAGAGAGGGCTCTCTCTTTCTGATTTAGCTCTGTTGATGATGATTTTAGGCTATTTTTTGAGTTCTGGGGTTTCGTTTGTGTTTTGGTGGGAAGATTGATGTTTTCAGGTGAAGAGGCAGTTATAGTGTGAAAGTTTCAAACCATTGGGCATGGAGTCAAGGAGTAAGACTGCTGGTGCGTTTTCATGGTCACAGGAGGAATAAGGAGCAAGGTAGCTACACATGGAACAATTTTCAAAGTCTAAAGGATGGAAAGAATGCTAAGGAAGGAGAGGCAATTAATAATCTCTCAGTCAGCTTAACAGAGAAGGGCGGATGAGCTCTATCTAAGGTCAGTAAAGAATCCCTAGTTAACTGTCAAACACATGTGAATTAGGGCAAATATGAGCCACAGGGAATTCATATTCATGTCCAATTCATTTAGATGAAAACATAAAGAAACAACAGAAATTGAGCCTAGAGTGCAGTTAAACAAGTTCTAAGCTAATATTTCTTTTTGCTATTTAGATGGTGAAAAGTGAAAACAGAGGTAAGAAGCACTTATTGATTCATGCTGCAGCACAAGAATTCCATCATTCAGTTTCTAGAGACCATTTCCCACCCATCAGACAGTCATTCCTCCAGTCTCTTCAGCAATCTTTGATTAAAGAAAAAGTTTCAAACATACAGTGTGAGTCTCTAATGAAAAGTTATCAATCAACCAACCCTTGAAACAATACAGAGGGTGGTATATATAGGGAAAATTCTCCAACATTGTTTATTACAGTTGTGACCCAAACAGGTCTGAAAGTAAAAGATTACTTTAACCTAAACCTATCAGAAATAAATGCAAGAAAATATCTATGGGCTGCGCTGAGGGCAGCCGTATCAAAACTGAATTAATGCGTTGTCCTTGGTGGCTTGGTGCAGTGCTTCTGCAATAACTGTGCATGGACTTCTACTCCATTGTAGTTCAGTGGCTTTAAGTGCTTTAACTGTGATTTGAGAGTTGGGATGGACTTCCACATCCTGATTTGACTTTGTTGGAGGCCATTCAATGTTGACCTGCTTTGGGAACTGAAGATTTTCATTAAAAAATTTAACTGATACTCTTTGCCGCTTCATCCTTCCTCTGATACTCTTTGACGAATGAATCGGGCTGGTTCTCTCTTTCGTTGTGGGTCAAATCAAAACTTAATGGCCGCTGTTCGGCCCTCTGTTTCCTTTAGAACTGTCTTTTGATCCCTTCTGCATGCCTCGCAAAGAAAAACGGGTCATTCGGTGCCTTTTGGGCTTGCTGGGGGCTGCGCAATGAGGGGCTTTCCACTTCGGCCCTTTTCCCGTAGCCATGCGCGATTAGCGCTAGGCACTAATCACGCATGAAAAACTGCCTCGAAATTTGAATCCGGGCTTCCTAAGCACGATTTTCGCCTTTCGCCTCAAAATTGATGATGACGTCAGCATGATGTCAGCGGGTGGGACCATGCTACGGCGGATGACGTGGCAAGATGATGGCAGCAGGGTGACGTCAGCATGTACGGTGGATGATGTGGCAGGGGTGACTTGGCAGGAGGCTGATATTGTACAAATAATGTGGCGCGGTGACGAGGCAGACACATAGAACTGGATAAGTGACATGGGGTGCGTATACAGAAGGCGGAAAGCGGTTTCATCGGACCGCCTTCTGTATGAGGGCGGTATCCGTCAGAGCCCTTTCGATGCAATAAAAAGTGGACAAGTGTCTTTAGTACGGTAGAGAAACCGCCTCGCAATCAGAAGCTAACGGCCAAGCAGCGGGGTGCCTCCGAAATCGTTGAGAGCCGTCGGATGGGGAGGGCCCGATCCGACAGTGGACGGAACAGGTGAATCGGCGAGGGAATAATGGACGGGCACGCGAATATTCGGATCTTCATAAACGCCGCGGGGAGGGTTTATACTTTGGTTTTGTGGGTTTATACAAGCGGGGGAGAACACAATTTAATTTTTAATAACACTTTAAACATTATCTTTGTGCAAATGAATGCGGAGGGGTAAAGTTATAGGGTTTTAAGGACAGCGAGGTGGGTAAAGGTTCTTGGTCTAACCAGAGGTTTAGACCAATCCCAGTTTCATGACACGGGTGGGTTCACAATAGTCCCAGGTGGACTACTGTGTCCCAGAACTGAAAAATACATAGCTATAGTGCTATGAGATGAGGTATGTACATAGGGGAGTTATTAACATAGATTTAGTAGGGGAAGGGAAAAACAGATAGGGATTTACATAATAGAGTTAGTGGTTAATATGAAGATGATGAGAAAGCGCTAAGGTAAGGAGCCTTAAGCTATTTTGGGGAAATAGAACTTTGTAAAAGAAGAATGGAAATCCTTGAGTGAGGCAAATCTTCACCAAGGCCAATGTTATGGAACATGATGAGACTAAGAGGCTCAAGTAGATCTTGACCTCTTTGGGAAAATTAGTGAGTGATTTGGGGAATGAGAAGAAAGGGGAGTTAGTTATGTCCAGTTTGAGTTCCTCCAGATGAAAAACTGCATCCTGACTGTGATCTGAAAAGATATAACACTTAGAACCACAAAATTGATCATGGATCATCATTCTGCAACCTCGAAAATTGCCTACCCAGCCTACTTTCCTAACATTTTTTCTTCTTTTGGTGGGTGCACTTAGACTTGCAGACCGAGCTTTACAATTTTTTCTTTTCTTTTGTTCTCCTATCTAAGTCTATACTTATTTCTTCCAAGGGCCCAAATTAAGCAGTTTGGCTCCTTTGATTCTCTACCTATCTACAGATCTGCCAAGATTAAGTTGTTTGGACAGATATCATTTTCTATTTTCTAAAACAGGAAATTGAAACCTAGGGAGGCCAAGATTAAGCTGTTTGGCCTTCCCTTTTATAGAACATTCTTTTAAAAATGGTTAAGTCACCAAAATTTGGAACTCAGCAGTGGCATTTGGACTAGCACACTTCATGGCTTCTTCTTTGGTCTCTTCTGGAAATATGGAACATTGCAGTATGCAAAGTATGACATATTTGGCATGTAAAATGTCAATCATGAAAAATGAACACCTGTCGCAACAGGAGGCTAACAGTGGCTCCACTTGGGGATGGCTTTTCCTTGTGAAAAGCCAAGAACAGCAGGTCAGACTGCCTTGATCTTCTGTGGTTGCTATGGATTGAAGGAGCTTCTTTATGCTGGCTGTTAGATAATTGAAACTTTGTAATATGAACACCCTTCTCCTTAACTGAAATATTGTGAAATGCATAGCACTGCCTGCTTTCTTTTGCGTGCTTGCTATTATGTAGAATGTTTCTTGAGCATTGCCTTTGAAACATTCTCAAAACATGGATCAAAAATTGATGTGTTTGCTTTACTTTTTCTTTAACCAAGGGTGCTGATATGAACTAAAATACTGCTCTGTTTTGATATTTTCGACTGAAGATTGTAAACAGCTCCCCTTTACCATGAATTGTTGTTATGTGATTGTGCCACTCTTGCTTTTTTGTCAAAGTTAGTACAGAGACAGAGCTTTTAAAACTGGAACACTTGTATTGGCTGTGTCTTCACAAGATTTATTGCTACTCCTCTAACATTCAGAAAAATAAAACAAAACGTTGATATATACAAATATGACTGTACAAAAGATACATACAAAGCTGCATTGTATCCCTTAAAAGGGATCATGGTAATGTTTCAGCATACGGCCATTGACAGGGCCTTCTTCAACAGAACTATCCTCTACAGACTTGAGAAAATAAGTGTTATTTCCATGAACAGCAGAAATAACGAATGGTCCCTTCCATAAAAAATCAAACTTGGCATGTTTTCCCTTGTCTTCTCTTCGTGAGTCCCACCTTAGAAATTTGTCACCAATGTAGAAATCCTTAGCTTTAACTCTCTTATCAAACATATTTTTGAGTTTTTCTTGCAAAATTTGAGCTCTGTCATAAACTTTTTCTCTGGTTTGCTGAAGATGAATGGTCTGATTAATCCTTCTTTGAATGTCATTTGGTTCAGCCTGAATTTCCTTTAATAGCCTGATAGTAGGAATTCCCATGGATGATGGAAATCTGGCCTCCATGCCATATACGAGCTCATAAGGGCTCATTCCAATGGATTTCTTGCTTGAAAGTCTATCTGCCCATAGGGCATTTACCAGCTTTTTGTGCCAATTCTTCTTGTTCTCTTCTAGCACTTACTTTATGATGTTGATGAGGCTTTTGTTAGATGATTTGGCCAAGCCATTGCCTTAAGGGTAATAGGCTGTAGAGTGGCCCAAGGTAATATCAAATTTGTGGCAAAAACTAACCATCTTTTTGGATTTGAAGGCAGCAGCGTTGTCAGTGATAATTTTCTCAGGGCAGCCAAATCTAGAAAGGATATTGCACTCAAGGAATTGGATGATGATGGTGTCATTGGCTTCCCTGCAGGGGATGGCTTCAACCCATTTAGTAAAATAGTCGGTGGCTGTTAGGATCCATTTGTGCTGGCCAGAGGAAGAGGGATTGTTACAGGGAAAAGTGTCTATGTAGAACTTCTCTATCCCACTAAGGTGTGACAGCTGCCTTAGAAACAAATAGAGAAAAACTACTTTCATTTTTCCTTTATGAATTATAGATAGAGAGGAACAGAAAGACCAACCTCTGTCTTGCGCTAATCGTTCGATTCGATCCCTCTCTTCTTTGACAGTCCTCAGCTACCTGCTCCCTTGCACGCCCAGCTTCACAAAGTACCTATAAGATTACAGAAGCATAGCACTATACAAAGACATGGATCTATATTCATAAACAATCTAGGATCAGATGTAAATTGACCATACAAGTGTAACAAGCATCAATGATACAAAAGCATGGAGGAAAACTCAAATAGTTTTTATTGATAAACAAGAAACGAAATAGGAGGAGTTACAACCAGTTGTTTCGACCCAGCATCAACCTCCCAGCAAAGAAGCCCCTCTTCACCTCAAACAAAGCTTAGATCACCCAACAATCTAATGTTTGTCTCTAGAAACCAATAGCAATTCCTTACAATATGCAAAATTCTAGCCTCTCGCCCCCTGGATCTCTGGGATGAGAGATCCATATATAGATATTTGCAGAGGTGTGAGTCAGCTCTGGGTTTTTGATTAGTGTCTTCTCTCTGATAGTTCTTGATGACACTTGGAGATCTCATTGATCTCTTACTCATCCTTGGGCGATTCTGAGAGGGAAGTGTCCCAGGAGAAGTTTCTGGAAGATTTCGTGATCATCCACCTCGCAAACTGTCTCCGCCACTTGTCTTTTCTCATCCATCACACCCCATAGAAGGGCTTTTTGAAATGCAATGCACTTCCCATGTGTACAAGGTGCAATGCATCGCACTCTGGCCATGGAGCAAGTGCAATGATCCAGTTTCGACCAGTTCTGAGTAGTTTTTCATGGAGAACTTCTGGGAGAAGCTGTAATCTGTTGACCTTGTTCCTTTAGGGGTTAGAACAACACTTTTAGGGACTTAGGAGCCCTTGATTTATGGACATTTCATGCTTGGGGTTGTAGGGCCCAAAATGTCTATAACAGTTGCCCCCTAAAGTATGAGGCCGTTAATCTTTTGGTGTCGGGTGAAATGCTTTATTATGAGGATCCGAAGTTCTTTCAATGTTGGGAGGAGACATGTAATAAGATACAATACAATACATTATCTTCATACTATTTTCATGATCTAGCTGAGGCGGACATTCCCATGCTCAGCTTTATAAATTCATTTTCATGTACATAGGACAGACAATCGTCTGAGTGTAGACTGATGATTCTGATAGAGCCATCATCCTTTTGATTGGATGATTATATGTGCGGCAATGATGTACATTTTATGTCTTTATTTCCCTGAATATATATCGCAACCTGGATGGATGAAGCTAGATCTGGGGTCTTCAATCTCGTTCGATATTCACTCGAAGTACAAGTCGATCCATGTGAGAAATGTTCTGAAGTCGAACATGGAAAGACATCGCTTGATTACCAACCAATGATGTAAACTGTTAACAAGTGCGAGAGGAATCACCGATAATGATAATGACCCTCAAGGTACTGCAGTACAATTCACGTGGTGTGAATAAAGGCCTTGGCGTCGAACACCACGCAAAATCTTTTGGTCGAAGGCCATTGATGTAAACCTGTCGCCGGAAGTGAGAAACTTGCCATTGAGGTATTGTTGAAGCCCCGAAAATTGGGTCGACAACAAGGGGGATACCCACCCGGTCCGGACCTTGGTTGGCATCTCCTTATCCGTTTGGTATAGCGGGTACGACTAGGGATAATGGGACCAGTTTCCCAATCTAAGGGGTGTGTGCGTGTCTAGAGTTGGATGATGCTGATCTAGGAGTATTTAAAGCTAATTTAATTCAAACTTCTAAACTAACTCTATGCTATTGTAATCTAATAAGAAACAACACATCTAATCTACGCTAACCCGGGGTGTATTTCTTCTATTATGCGATCTAAAGAGATTTCGAACAATAACTGGTAATAAAGATCATTCAGCTATCATAAGAATAGAAATCAATTAAGATAAACCATTCTACATAAAAAGTTAGGCAAAACAGTTGTGAACAACTTATCGCATAATAAGTTATTCATATATCAAACACAAATAAATGACTCCATCGTACAGAAGTTCCAAATGGTAACCCACACATTCATGCATTAACATATAAACAACTGAAAACTGCATATCACTTTAAGAATATAAGCAGAAATGGTCAAGAGATAAAAGTACCATTTATGATTGGTTCCACTCATAAGCTTCAAGCAATAATGATTTATCTCTACTTTTTCTAACATCTACTAAGAGTACAAAAGTGCAACATCAGTAGCAGACATTAAAAGCAAACATTGATAAATCTCGATCCATCCATTCATCAAAAACCCCCTCCGAGGGTGCAAAAGTGCATGTTCTGAGGACAAGTTTTTTGACAAATTTATGGACCCTTCTCCAAATGCCTGAGAAGGGTTTAAATACTGCTAACTAATTAATCTTAATTACATAAATTTAGGACATGGTTTCAAATGACCACCCTTCTACTAAAGAAAATTTATTTCTAAAAATTGAATCTAATTTCTAACCGTTTATGTATTTGCTCCTCAGTGCTGTAAGCAATGCAACATTCGCCTGGGAAGAGTCGGTTGGTTGTCTTCTCCTTTCGTTTGAGCTACGAAAATAGAAATAACAAGAGCTGGCACCGCTTTCTGACAAACTAGAAGATATGTTCGAAAATCTTCCTCTGGCTTGGTGTATTCACTATGTGTATACTTGGTAATAACCCAAATTTCTCTCAAACTGATTGTGCTGTTGCTATTTCGGTTTCCGGCCTTGCGAATGACTGAATAAGTTAGGGATTTTTCTCTCTGAACAATTTTCTGTATGGAAAACTACTTCCATTCTTTGTTCCAGGCTTTTCTAGTGCATTTTCCCTCTTTAGCATTTTTCTTTTTGCTTTACCCAGTCTAAGCTTCAGGATCTTTTGTAAACATGATGCTTTTGTGCGCCTTTGACTCTGAGTCTTGGATAGTCTATTGCCATCAGTATCTGTTGAGTGATACTCTATAATCCGCGGTCCTGCTGCATGCGGCATCCGTTTGCGAAGGCATCTCTTCTCTGTTCTCCGAGTATTGACGCTTTCCCCTTTTCCTTAGATGTTTCCTGCACATTGCTTTATGTTAGTTGTTGTCTTACAGTTTACGCAAAGGAAAAGAGTAATGACAAAAAGATTGACATGAAAGCTTTAAGCTCTAATGAATGCATAATCATGACACTCATAATGAATTGTCTCTTCGAAAAACACAACACAATCCTTCTTGGATACTTTGGCGTACAATCATTAATTTATTTTAAGGCGCGCACCCAATTTTGGTCTACAGACAGCTTTCCTTGAACACTATGTCGAGGAAATTTTGTGATGAGTGATTTCTGCGACTCGCATCGCAGTGTCGAGGATTGCGTCGTCAAGATGTGTCATCGCAGGAATTGATGATTGCATTCATCGCAGATCGCAATATCGCAGATCGCACTTAATCATCCAATCATTGTGTGCTGCTTATGCGATGTTGCAATATGCGACGTCGCATATCGGCCGTCGGCGATTCCTTAAGTTTTTCATTTAAGAGCGCTTCACAATATAAGCGATGCGATGAATTTCGCGTCACTTCTTCGCAGCTTATTATGCGCATAGGAAAACGTCTCACTCTCTTCTCGCGATGCGATATAGCTTTAGGGAGTTAAAATACAAAAATTTTGATAAAATGTTTTTTGGATTTTTTGTTAAGGGTCCCCATTTGCTTGGTGTTATTGCTAATACCAAACAAAGAGGGGGGTTGTTGGTGACCACAACAATGGCGATTCACTGTGAAGAACCAGTTATCTCTGCTTTTCTATTGAATTTCAACTTCCGAAGCAGAAAAATTTTCATATGTCTAAATTTTGTTATGGACAGATAGAGTACATTACGCCTTATCCTATCAATGATACTTTGTCTCAACCTTTTCATATTCCAATTGTTTGTTTCCTCAGGCTTAGTTCTTGTATTCACACCAGACATTACTTGGTCTTTTAAAGATAAAATAAGGTCTTCTCTGCGTGCTGGCTTTTAAAATATGCTCATTTGTTGTAGGTAGAGCCTCTGCTGCCCGCAACCATCCATAGCCTCGAAAGGGTTACCTGTTACCCAGCAATGATCCTTTATCCTGCTTGAGGTTATTTACAACTTTTCAGAGGAAAGCCCTTTTTTGAAACTTTTTCCTTTTTTATTCTCTAAAGAACAATGTCTTGGTTTGGTGGCCAAATTATGACACAGTCATTCACTTGATTTACACTTTTGCTGAACAAGCTGGCTCGTGATGAGACCTCTTATTCTTTGAGATACAGTGTTTTCTCGAATTGTTCCTCTGAGTGCTGCGATTTCCTTTAGCAAGGAGGAAGTCATTGATTTTCCTTAAGAAAGCTCTGGACGACAATAATAGAGTTTGAAAACAGCAGTTTTACAGAGAATATTTATTTTATTATTGATACCTTTCATTGTGCTGATATAAAACAATTTTTTACCAAAGGTTGCTTTCATCAAATTTTTGAAGTTGAAACTAGTATCATGTCTAGGCTAAAGTTAACTCTACCTGTCAATAATAAAGATCAGATTTTTCGAAAATTTTGCTACTTGTACAAGCGAAAAGCTCAAAATCTGATAGAGAGTTGGTGTCTTTTTCATGAACCCTTTTAGTGACCATCTACAACTAGTTTTATTTATAAGAAAGAGAAGAACAAATAAAAACTAAAACTATCCTACAAAAATAGAAGAGTGATCTTCTATGGAAAATATATTTTAAGAATCTGTCCATTAACAAGCAAAGAATCTCTTCTACCTGCTAAATCCTGCAACACAAACGTCGATGGGCCTATGACTTCCACAATCTGAAAAGGACCAAGCCACATTTTCTGAAATTTTGTATGTTTGCCCTTTTCTTCATGAGCCTTATCCCATTTCAAAACTAAATCTCCCATCTAAAAATTCTTTCTGGTCATTATGCTTGAGTCAAAAGAGGATTTTATCAGCGCTTGGTGATGAGCATGGGTTTTCTTAGCTTGTTCTCGTCGTTCTTCTAATTTAATTATTTCCATTTGTCTTAGTTGTATGGAGGAGGTAGATACCTCATCGATGTGTTGTACCAAAGACAAAGAGGGGATGACTAAGTGAGTTGGAAGAACCACTTCTTTCCCATAAACTAAATTAAAGGGAGAAGTGTTGATTGAAGCTTTCTTCGTTATTCTATCTGCCCATAAAGCATTTACCAACGCTTTGTGCCAATTCTTTTGGTTTTGGTCAACTTTTCTTTTAATAATCCTGATCAGGTTTTTGTTTGTTGATTCAGCCAATCCATTACCTTGCGGATAGTAGTTGGCTGAATATTTCAGTTTGAACCCTCTTTTAAGTGCAAACTCAGTCATTGTATTTCCAAAAAAGTATGAAGCATTATCAAACATTAAGGCCATTGGCAATCCAAACCTAGTGATTATAAATTGATCTATGAATTCAATAATGTTTTCAGAATTAGCTGTCTTGAGAGGAACTGTTTCTACCCATTTAGTAAAATAATCCGTTGTCGTGAGGATGTACCTATGCTGCTTAGAAGAGTGAGGAACGATCTCACCTATTATGTCCAAGCCCCACCGACTGAATGGTTGCTCGATGTTAACCGACTGTAGTGGCATGGACGATTTCTTTTGTTTCCCTGCAGCAGTCTAGCAGGCTTGGCATTTCCTCACGTAACTGTGTGAGTCTTTGAATAGCGTGGGCCAATAATATCCTGCACGTAAGATTTTATGTGCAGTAGCATCTCCAGCATAGTGTCCGCTTGCTGGTCCATCGTGGAGTTCCTAAAAAACCTTTTCGGCTTCAGTTTTCTCAAGACACCTAAGAAGCACAGAATCATAATTCCTTTTAAACAAAACATCATTTATGAGCTGGTATTGTTTAGCTTTCAATCTCAGAGCTCTTTTATTGGTGTGATCCAGGTGTGATGGAGCATACCCGTTCTTAAGATAATAAATGGTGTCAGCATATAATGATTCCGCATCGTTTAGGCTTACCTCATACGTATGTACCTCTTCGGATGAATTCTCAGGAATTTGCGATGCTCCAGCCAACATTTTGCAGAAGCCTTGACCTCTCACAATGTTTGCTGGTTTGATCTCAAGATCGTATTCTTGTAAAGCGGTGATCCAATTTGCTCTTTTTTCGCCCACATCCTTCTGTATCAGAAGGTTTCTTACCGCTGGAAACAGTACTATGACCTTAGTATGGGTTTTAAGCAAGAAAGGTCTGAAATATTTGATCGCTTTGAAAACAGCATATTCCTATTTCTCCACGTCTGAATAGTTGAGTTCAACACCTTGTAAATTCGAGCTAAAAAATGCGATTGGAGCTTCCGCTTTCTCTTGATTTGCTTGAGTTAGAATCACGGCATAAGATTTCTCTGAGGCAAATGTGTATAAGATAAAAGATTCTGAAAAATTTGGGGTTGCTAAAGATGGAGCGTTGATGATAGCTTGTTTGATCAAGTTGAATGCTTCATGCTCATCTTGACCCCATTTAAAAATTGAATTCTTTTTAATCATATTTTGCAAAGGAGAAACAATACGTGAAAAATCTGGGACAAATCTCTTCACAAAATTGATTTGACCAAGGAAAGATTGCATGGCTTTTTTGTTATGAGGCATGGATATTTCAGAAATTTCTTTGATTCTGTCAGGTTCAATGTGAATTCCAGATTTTGACACTATGAATCCTAGAAGCTTTCCTTCACTTAATGCAAAAAAAGATTTCTTTGGGTTAAGTGAAATCCCATACCTTAAACATCGTTGAAATATTTGTTTCAAGTCTTTGAGATGGTCGCTACGCTTCTTGGAGTACACTGTTATATCATCCAGGTAAATCACTACGGATTTATTGACTAAACCTTTGAATGCGATGTCCATGGCTCTCTGAAATGTAGCACCGGCATTGATCAAACCAAATGGCATCTTCTGATATGCGTATGTGCCCCATTTAGTTCGGAATGTGGTTTTTAACTGATCATCGGGATGTACCAGCACTTGATTGTATCCTAAAAATCCATCCAAAAAAGACATTAATTCTGAGCTTGCTACTGCCTGTAATATCTGCTCCATAGGTGGGAGGGGAAATTGTCTTTTTGACAGGCTTTGTTGAGATTTCGGAAATCGATGCAAATTCTAATATCTCCGTTTTTCTTTCTAACGGGTACCATATTGGAGACCCATTTGGAATGTCCGACAGGGAAAATTATTCTAGCTCTCAACAACTTATTTAGCTCAGTTTTTATCTGATTTTCTAAATTGGGGTGGATTTTTCGGCGTTTCTGTTGGACAGGTTTTTCATTGTCAATCATAGGGATAGTATGTTGAATGATAGAAGTGTGGTATGTCTTCAGCTCATCGTAATTCCAGGAAAAAACATTTTTGTATTGTCTCAAAAGACGGATATACGCTAATTTTTCTTCAGGGGCTAGGCCGTGGCCTAGATTAACGTTTTGTGGTTTCTCATCGGTTCCTAGGTTTACGAATTCATAGTTCAGAGTCGAACTGTAGAGCTTAGAATTGGTAGACCTTTTAAATCGACTTTTCAAATCATATAAGTCTTCTAACTTAACCATCGATTTAGGTATAGCATTATCGGTGCTATTTTGTTGTATTTGGTGATCATGATGGTCTTCGTCAATTATTTGATTTGAGTAGGATCCTTCAGAAGTGAGGAAATTTACAATGTCAGAATCGTCATTGAATACTCTCCAGTTTGTAATGTTGTCAGGGATGGACGGTCTAAAGATTAATTCTATTGAGAATCTATCTGGACTAAAATCTTCGGAGGGAATAAGTCTAGAGGCTACGTTAGCTAATAGGTTTGTGCTAACATTTTGGAATCTTGGGATTGACGAAATATTGAATGCTATGAAATGTGCAGTCAGATCTTGTACTAAAGATTGATAGTGCTTCAAATGACTTGATAGGCAATGTATGGTGTTTCGTACCTGTTTGACGAAAATCTCAGAGTCTCCGAAGACTTGAAGGTACTTAACGTTCAACCCGATTGCATTGTATAGGCCTTGCACCAAGGCCTCGTATTCCGTTGTATTGTTTGTGCAATCGAATTCAAGTCTGCACGTAAGCATGGTCTTATTTCCGTCTAGGCTAATCAGAACGCATCCTGCTCCTGCTCCCTCGTTAGATTTAGAGCCATCAAAATATAATTTCCAAAACAAAGATGTATTTACAGGGTTATCTAAAAAATTAACACACTTTGAATTATCAGTTTGGGAAAATTTTTTGACTTGGGACAAAACTGAATTTTCTAAGTAAGGTGAGGTATGAGCATTGAAATTGCCGAGGAAAGGATCTACCGAGTAATTGCCTATGATACTGTTGTTGTATGCTATTGCTTCATTTTCTCCCTCCAATTCCGTTACTATGTACTTCTGGTGTAACTCTCGTTCAACCTTTATTTGGTTCAGTTTACCATTGTAGGGTAACCACATGTGCGACCAGTCGGTTGAGAAGTATCCATGGAGCTTTTCGGACCAATCCCTGCTAAGAATTAAGCCATAGAATTCAGGGATATCAGCTACTAGAATGTCAATAACCTAACATACATTCGGGTTAGACGACAATCTTATGGTCACTTGATTAAGTTCACCAATCACTTCGACTTGAGATCGATCAAGCTGAACTATGCGCACTGCGGATTTTTGTGGTTGAACATTCAACTTGGCACATATTGATCTGGGTAAAATATTCGTTGAAGCACCAGAATCTACCAAACAATTGTGCATGTTTTTATTGAAAATTTCATAAGTGAGAAGAAAAGGGGCAGTGTGAGACCTTGATCTCCCTCCAATCAAGGCGATGTCATTTGGGTCAACCTTATTGATCGTGTTGGTTGGAGGTCTTCCCATGTTGTGGGAAGCTACAACTGTATGAAAAGATGTAGTAGGCACGACATGTAATTCTTTCATCATTATCTTCTGTTGATGTTTCAATTTGCTCAACTCATAAAGAGTGATATTAGCCCTAGTCTTTTTCATGTCATCAATAATGTTGTACTCCATTTCATCCGACACAATCAGTGTTCTTGATGGAGGTGTTTGATCTGATTGGACTGGGCTAGATTGAGTCGCTTTAGCGGTCGTTTTCTTTGTTGCGACTTTATCTTTTGCTACAGGGCTTGCGCCCTTCTGCTTAGGGGTAGTTTGGGGAGGATCAAGTTGATTTTTTCTTCGTGTGCTAACCGGAAATACTTCTTGATCTTCTTCTTGCGGGAGGATGAAATCCCACATTCCTTGTAGTTCCACAACTTCTTCGTCATCGGTCTGCCCTTTAGTGATATTCTCTTCTTCTTCCTCTTCTTCGGATTCGACGTTTGAGATAGCGTTGGGTGGTTTCACATCCATTGAAGGATTTCGTTTAAAAGCTTTGTAGGGATTTTTTGAAGAAGTTTCTGCTACTTGTTTTTTTATGTCAATCATCTCATTGGACATGGTTTTTAACACTTTTTGTAATCCTTCCAAATCGAAAGGGTCTTTCATTTGTTTCTTCTTGGGGTCTTCCTTGAAGGATACTTTCTTAGATTTGCATTCCTCTATCGCAGATATTTTTTCCAGGGCTACTACGCGTTTCTCTACTGCTATCGCCTCTGTCAAGTTTTCAACTAAGGTTGTCTTATTTGCCCTATCCACAATGATTGCCAAGTTTGATGGTAAGGCCGTAATGTACCATTCACATCTTACTTCTTCGCTGGGCTGGGAAGCAGAGAGGAATTTTGTTGAGGATTTTATTGAACCGTAAATTGAAATCTTTGATGGGTTCTCTAGCCTCGGCTTTAAGATTGGATAGGTCGTTGATTAACGTCGCCGTTGATCTGTCATCACCAAACTTGGTAAGGATTTGACTTTGAAAAATGTCCCAACTTGTGATAGACCCGGAAGGTAATGAAAAGTACCATGACCCGACTGTTCCTTGCATTTTATAGGGAAAAAGCCGGACGACAGCATCCTCGTTGGTAACTCCGTTGAGATTAACAGAAAGCATGAAATTATTAATATGCTCTTCAGCTAGCATGTCTGCTTCTGGATTGAATTTGGGTAGCCATTTCTTAGGATGGGCCGATATTGGGCTCAGGGGTGGAGGCATTAAAACTGCCCCAAGATTGTTCCATGGAGACTGGGCCATCGTTGAGCTGCTAGTAAATGAAAGTGCAGAGGATGATCCCTGATGCTGGGAAGATGAAGATATTATGATCTTTGATGATTGAAGAGGAGGGGTTGTGGAAGATGGATGAGTGGTTTGGAATGAAGACGTGGGTGGCTGACTTCGCGATGAGGGAGTTGAAATGGATGACGTAGATGAAAGAGTCTCACTGTCAGACTCTGGTGGTGTTTTCCTTGCTCTTTTCCTGGTGGGGAGAGGGAATTCAGTTGGCTGGATGCCAAATTTTTCACTCTTTAATCAGGTCAGGGGATGAGCAGGATTGTACTGCGCAATCATGCTGCTTTGAGTTTTATCAGACCTCTGAGTAAAAATAGAAAATCCCTGGAGTTTGTGAATCAGAGTTTGAACTTCAGGGGGCTCAATGGTAAATTGGTCTGAAATATTAGGGTATGTAGCAGCGGTTGATACTCAAGCGACTTCTGACTCTGGATTTAAACGTACTGGGGAAGTCGGGGGAGTTGATGAGGGTGATTTAATCTCAGAATGGTATTTAGATTTTGATTTAGGTGCCATTCATAGTTCGGGCCATCCTTCCAGCGCTAAATATGTTGAAGCCCCGAAAATCGGGTCGACAACAAGGGGGATACCCACCCGGTCCGGACCTTGGTTGGCAGCTCCTTATCCGTTTGGTATAGCGGGTCCGACTAGGGATAATGGGACCAGTTTCCCAATCTAAGGGGTGTGTGTGTGTGTAGAGTTGGATGATGCTGATCTAGGAGTATTTAAAGCTAATTTAATTCAAACTTCTAAACTAACTCTATGCTATTGTAATCTAATAAGAAACAACACATCTAATCTACGCTAACCGGGGTGTATTTCTTCTATTATGCGATCTAAAGAGATTTCGAACAATAACTGGTAATAAAGATCATTCAGCTATCATAAGAATATAAATCAATTAAGATAAACCATTCTTCATAAAAAGTTAGGCAAAACAGTTGTGAACAACATATCGCATAATAAGTTATTCATATATCAAACACAAATAAATGACTCCACCGTACAGAAGTGCCAAATGGTAACCCACACATTCATGCATTAACATATAAACAACTGAAAACTGCATATCACTTTAAGAATATAAGCAGAAATGGTCAAGAGATAAAAGTACCATTTATGACTGGTTCCACTCATAAGCTTCAAGCAATAACGATTTATATCTACTTGTTCTAACATCTACTAAGAGTACAAAAGTGCAACATCAGTAGCAGACATTAAATGCAAACATTGATAAATCTCAATCCATCCATTCATCAAAAACCGCCTCCGAGGGTGCAAAAGTGCATGTTCTGAGGACAAGTTTTTTGACAAATTTTTGGACCCTTCTCCAAATGCCTGAGAAGGGTTTAAATACTGCTAACTAATTAATCTTAATTACATAAATTTAGGACACGGTTTCAAATGACCGCCCTTCTACTAAAGCAAATTTATTTCTAAAAATTGAATCTAATTTCTAACTGTTTCTGTATTTGCTCCTCAGTGTTGTAAGCAATGCAACATTCGCCTGGGAAGAGTCGGCTGGTTGTCTTCTCCTTTCGTTTGAGCTATGAAAATAGAAATAACAAGAGCTGGCACCGCTTTCTGACAAACTAGAAGATATTTTCGAAAATCTTCCTCTGGCTTGGTGTATTCACTGTGTGTATACTTGGTAATAACCCAAATTTCTCTCAAACTGATTGTGCTGTTGCTATTTTGGTTTCTGGCCTTGCGAATGACTGAATAAGTTAGGGATTTTGCTCTCTGAACAATTTTCTGTATTGAAAACGGCTTCCGTTCTTTGTTCCAGGCTTTTCTGGTGCGTTTTCCCTCTTTAGAGTTTTTCTTTTTGCTTTACCCAGTCTAAGCTTCAGGATCTTTTGTAAACATGCTGCTTTTGTGTGCCTTTGACTCTGAGTCTTGGATAGTCTATTGCCATTAGTATCTGTTGAGTGATACTCTAGAATCCGTGGTCCTGCTGCATGCGGCATCCGTTTGCGAAGGCATCTCTTCTCTGTTCTCCGAGTATTGACGCTTTCCCCTTTTCCTTAGATGTTTCCTGCACATTGCTTTATGTTAGTTGCTGTCTTACAGTTTACGCAAAGGAAAAGAGTAATGACGAAAAGATTGACATGAAATCTTTAAGCTCTAATGAATGCATAATCATGACACTCATAATGAACTGACTCTTCGAAAAACACAACACAATCCTTCTTGGATACTTTTGCGTACAATCATTAATTTCTTTTAAGGCGCGCACCCAATTTTGGTCTACAGACAGCTTTCCTTGAACACTTTGTTGAGGAAATTTTGCGATGAGTGATTTCTGCGACTCGCATCGCAGTATCAAGGATTGCATCGTCAAGATGTGTCATCGCCAGAATTGATGATCGCATTCA
Source organism: Pinus tabuliformis (assembly GCA_031772625.1). NCBI lineage: Eukaryota > Viridiplantae > Streptophyta > Pinopsida > Pinales > Pinaceae > Pinus > Pinus tabuliformis. Next base: position 909,375,217 of record CM062813.1, read on the forward strand.
TCGCAGATCGCAATATCGCAGATCGCACTTAATCATCCAATCATTGTGTGCTTCTTATGCGATGTTGCGATATGCGACGTCGCATATCAGCCGTCGGCGATTCCTTAAGTTTTTCATTTAAGAGCGCTTCACAATATAAGCGATGCGATGAATTTCATGTCACTTCTTCGCAGCTTATTATGCGCATAGGAAAACGTCTCACTCTCTTCTCGCGATGCGATACAGCTTTAGGGAGTTAAAATACAAAAATTTTGATAAAATGTTTTTTGGATTTTTTGTTAAGGGTCCCCATTTGCTTGGTGTTATTGCTAATACCAAACAAAGAGGGGGGTTGTTGGTGACCACAACAGGTATGCAAGCTTCAAAGTACTGAATGGGGTGTTCCTAGATCAACTTCTTGGATAACGAGATGATGTCGACAAGAAGTGATCCATCACAAGAGGGCCTTAATGAATCCCACATCAATGACATGGAACAGAGCAAATGATTTTAATGGAGGTGAAAACGATCTGGTGATATAAGGTTCAAGGTGGCGGTCATGAAAGAATGGAGTATAATGTATGGTAGTGGGTGAGACACAGGTGAACTCTCTGAATGACTTCTCTTGAACATATCGGCGACACTGATGTGATGGATTGGTATCATTAACCCCAAATGTGGATGGTATGGCGTGACCATGGTGATGTGACCGATGAATGAAACAACCCAACCCGACTCGGACACGGAGTGGAAGTGTCATGTTCAAGAGCGACTTGCTACCAACAAAGTTTCTTTAAGTTTTCTTCCCAATTTTCCCCAGTCATTGTTGACCAGTACCTCTTTATTTTTGTGAAGCTTGAGGAGGATAACATATGCTTGTTCTATAATTTTCCCTTCGGGCAAACCCATCGCTATGTTTTAACGAGCCTAGCGATAGTGAAACTCGTTATCGTCTATAGACAAGTTTGTCGCTATTATACTTTTAACGAGTTTAACGACAAAGATAACTCGGTCCTTTTCAATTTTAGAGAGTCTGAAAAGGAACATGAAGGTAACTCCAAAATTCCTTTTTCGTCATCTAATCCCTTAAGTCCGAAAAAGTATAAAACAATACAAAAGGGATGAATTTTCGATACTTTTAACGAGTTGAACAAAACAAGCACTCGATCTTTTTGTGTAATAATCCCTCAGGTCCAAAAAGATTAAAATCTAGAGGAGGGATAGCACTTCCTGTCCCTTTAACGAGCTGGAGAGGCCAATGGCTCGGCAATCTTTTCATATTTTACGAGTCAGTTGAAAAGAGCTTAAAGGAGACTCGTCTTTTGAGGAACGATTGATAAAAGGGGTAGCAGCTGATTCCAGGTAAGGCTTGGAATTTTCCAATCATGGCAGTGTCACATGGATGGCTAGTGAGATCACTCTTCGCAGGTGTTCCTCAAAATGGGTAAACAATCAAATGGAGGTGAATGATCGGCCAATGAAAAAGTGGAGGTGACGGTGCAAACACGACCAAGGCTTTAAAGGCTGAAGTATTACATTCACGATGGTTATTTATCGGAAATTGGTTCATTTTTTAATGAGCTTAAACTCTGGGGGAACATGTGCTCATTGCTTATGTTTATTTTTTAACGAGCATGAAGTCTGTGTTAAAACTGCTCGATGCGGGTTTATTTTTTAATGAGCTTGAACCCTGTGGTAACACTGCTCGTGGCGGGTTTATTTTTTAATGAGCTTGAACCCTACAGTAACACTGCTCGTGATAAGTTTGCATGCCCCCAGCATAATAACGCAAATCGAGGTGCATGCCCCCCAAGCTTCATTACATTCAACTCGGTGGTTGGAATGAAGGTTTACCTTTGAGATTTGGAAAGGGGATTTGTTTCATTTTTTAATGAGGTTGACACAGTAAAAGAACTATCCTCATGACTCCTTGTTTCATTTTTTAACGAGGTCGACATGAGATAAGAACCATCCTCGAAGTCCACCGTATTTACAGTATTTGATAGAAAATCAAAAACTGATGGATGATTAAGGTTGCTGGAATAATCTTCGTGGTAATCTGGAAGATGGGAGCGATGGTGGTAATCTTCCCGTGGTTCCTCTCCTAACATCATTAACTGAATGATTCCTTTGTCTGTAGAATGTACATGCGACCAAGGATCTGAAGAGGTACCATATTCCTTAGACCTATCTATCCAAACACTCGATGAGCATTGATTTGGGTTTGCCCCCCAAGCCAAGAAAATTGATTGCTACAATATTTCTAAAATGGCGATGATCCATGCTGATAAAATGTTTAGGAATCTTCCAAATCCATTAGATATAGAAGATTTCATATTGCAGGTTTCCACTGTGGCCACTTCCGCCAAATTGCTCGGAGGCGGTAGGGCAAAAGTACCCATTAAGGCAGGGTCTTTTAGGATACCTACTCCGATATTTTGAAGCAAATGATTGCTTCCATGGATCATTGGAATGCTCCCTGTAACTTGTGAACTGTTGGGGAGAAATGTTTGTTGGTCGGCGATTGTAATTCCTCCTTGAAAGGGAAATGTAATCTTTCTGAAGTAGGTCGACACAACTGCGGCCATGGCATATATCCATGGCCTTCCCAGTAGGATGTTGTAATCGAGGTTTTCATCGATTACTTCAACATCAATTTCTACTATTTTTCCCCCCAGTTCAACTTGCAAGTTACTTAAAATCCCGTATGGAGTGTATGATCATCCATCAAATGCTTTTAACGTCATTGACGATCTCGATAAGGGTGGTGAGCCTAAATTTTTCCAGCAACTCATCGACATAATACATGTAGATGCCCCCTCATCAATAATTGTTCGATGAACAGTTTTGTTGAGGGCTTTCACTTGAATAAGGAAAGCTAGTTGAGCTGGTAACTCAGGGTCATATCCTTTGTGATTAAAGGATACAAGATTGGAATCTGTTGGGTCAATCCCACCTATTACTGATAATAGAGCCTGCTTTTGGGAGGTGCAATTTTGTGGTACCTCAAGTGTCGACATAGCGGACGATGATTGGGCCAGGTCCTCTACTATATTATAATTCTGTGCTACTTTGGCACGAGGATTAAATGTCGATTTGTGTACTACTCCCTTTGGCGGCTTTATCATTGGTTCAGGAATGATGGGTGGCACAACTTCGGTCAAAGTTGTTGTTGAACTACTACGTTGTTCATTAGCCTTGTTATTCGACAGCTGTGGATTTCCATAATCTTTATTCCTTGTCAAAGCATCATTTTGTTGCTTTGAGATAGACAACATAAGCACTTGGGATCGGGAAGCATTTTGATTAGCAACCAGTTTGGTTCCCGGGTTTCGAACTGGATTAGTCAATACTGCTGGGGTTTTTGAACCCTTAAAGAGTTTCTTAACTTCAGCTTTATGTGGACAATCTCTCGTCCGATGATCCTCATCGCATATATGGCACCTCGCAGGGGGGTTTCCTTTGCCCAGAAGGGTTTGTAGAAGGTTTTTCAGGAGATGACTCATCCTGCTTCTTTTTTCTCCCTTTCTTTTTCTTCTTGCCCCCTGGTTGCTTCAGTTGTTTTCCCTTGTCGGTCGACACGGCATTTACTTCCGAGGCAAGAAGTTCCTTATTTGTATTTTGACTAGAAATCTTACGGGCCTTTTTAGATGTAACCTTTGTCGATTTCGTGTCTGTTGCACCAATCACGCAATCGCCGACATGAGAGTCATTGTTCGATTTAGGAGGAGGAGGAATGGAGAATTCCGGTCTAGGGGCGTCAGGTATTTTATCGTAGAGCGTGCCGGACTGAGTGTAAATCAAGTCTAGATATTGTGCACGAGCGATAACTTGCTCTTCTGTTACGACTCCCCCCTTTGCCACATGTTCCGTGATGGAAGGCAGTAATGAATTGATAAACCATTCAGCTAAGAGCTGATCGGGGACATACGTTTTTACCATTCTACGACGACATCGCCACTCATGTATATGATCAGATATGTGAGTGGCCGTTGTCTGTTTGAAGTTGGTAAGAAGTTCTGTTCTCGTTTCATACCTTATTGGTAACTAAAAATGGGTTAAAAAAGTTGTGGCTAAGGTATTGAAGTTGTTGAACGAAGCTCTAGGCAATTTGATGTACCATTTTTCCGCCGAACCCGTTAACGTCCTCTGAAAGAGGCGAAGCCTAATCGAATCATCGTTTAAGGTGTTTGATGAACACCACAGATGAAATGTCATCACATGATTCGACGGGTCTTCACCCAGATTTCCATTAAATTTAGGAATATCTGACGGAAGTTTATGCGGAATTGTTGGCCACCAAGGGGCATAAGCAATTGGATCATTCATCAGCCGATTTAGATCTAGTAATTCTAGAGTTGCTACAAAGGGCAACTGTTGATTCAGGTTAGGTGAAGCATACCCAGGATAAGATGGAATTGCCTTAGCAGTAGGTCTTTGCATACCAGCATAATGTATTTGATGCTGGCAACTTTGACAAGGTTGATGGGCATAACCATTATAATATGGTTGTTGATAACCGCTTTGGAGATGCGGTTGCCCATTACTTACAAAGACTTGTTGCTCAGGTCCTTGATATGATTGCTGGAATGGCAGTTGTTGAGATTGAATCAGCCATGGTTGTTGGACCATTTGCTGTTGTCCAATACTGGATGGTTGACCAAGATGAGGAGTCATAGTACCTGTGTGAGCCTGAGTCGCTCCAGATAAGGAGGCACTAACCTGAGGTTGTGATTGAGTCGTTGAGACAAGAGGTTGTTGTATTGCAAGCTGAGAAACTTGGGGTTGACATACAACAGGTAGCACTTGTACTTGCAACGCAGTCACCATAGCAGGTATAGTGGGAATATTCGACACAGGGTGGACTGGTTGCATTGAATATACAACCCTTGGTTTTTGAGGTAGTATTGGTACCCAACCGTTGGATGTAATTCCAATTTGACCTGAACTTTGTTGTAAACTCCCATATGGTTGTTCTCTGGGAGGGAACAATGAAAAGGCATACTGCCCTCCATATGGTGGAAATCCAGTACTTAAAGGGTAGATTGGCCTTTGAAGACACACTGGATCAACTTGTTGAGTTTCAACATAAGAAATACTAGATGATAATCCGGATGAAGAAATAGGAACCGACCATGTCGTCGAAATAGTCCCTGATTAGACTCCGACTTGTTGTTGATAACTTGTCGGGACAGATGGTACACCAGTGAACATTGTTGGAGTAGCAGCAGGAGGTTCTGCTGCTGCTGTGTCGGATGACACAGTCCTAGATGTCGACGGTTGTTCAGACATATCTAGTCTATCCAAAATATTTCTTAGCGATTCTACAAGAACTTGCGATGAAGGGAGACTAATTTCGAAGACCAACGAGGGAAAGGTGATGATTATTCCATTTAAAATAAATTTTAGACGTTTTGACACAACTTGTTTTTTCAATTTTTAAGAGTCGAGAAAAAACAAAAGATGACTCTAGTCGCCTTCGATTTTTAATGAGCCTGAAGTGACAAGTGCTCAGATGGACCTTTTCTGTTAAGGAGTCTGAAAAGGAACAAATGGGATTGCTCTGGAAATCTAGGTAGAGGGATTACCAAACCAATCGCAAAACTGCAGAATACGTTTTACGGTACGGCAGTCAATCTTCCCAAATGCTGTGTTCAGTGCATTGCGATCGATAGGGCGGCAGACACGGCTTCCTATCGATAAAGGATTAAGCCTATTGGGGTCTCCCAAAATATACTCGACGGTATGTGGGATCACAAGTCCGTACTGGCACTTATCGTCTCAAAGTGGAGGAATCACCCAACCATCAGTGAGAACAACAGTTACCAGGCTTTACAACACCAGAATGCGTCTCTAGCCTAGACTTCTAAATGTTGTGCGTTAAGTTCCAAAGCGTTGTTAGATTCATTGAATTTATTTTAAGTTGATCTTGTTTATGAAGTTTGCCTTTTGGGTTCACCACGAGATGTAGATGTAATTCCTAAAATGCAATCTAAGATGATAAACAAACTTTTTATCTTCTTTATGCAATGAAAATCCTAGCTACTAGGGAAAAGAAAGACAGAATCTTTTCACAAAGAGCAAAGAGCACACTCTAAATGCACTTTCCTAAATCAAGCCAATCAGACTGTCTATATGCAAATGCACATGCATGTATTTGTTTTTGACTTTCTTAATATATGAATGCTAAAAAGAAAGTTGATGCACAAATCTGAATTTCTTTTCAAGCGACAAATATCAACAAGCTTCTTTCGAAATAAAAAAATGGAGACGATTACAACACCTTACGATTTTGAAATGAATACTTGTTCTCGACACTAGAAAATTACAAATTCAGACCAAAAGCAATAGTAACAGGATAATCGACCATCAACAGCAATCAAACTCTTTCCTACGATCGAAATCGACACTTGCGACAGATTCAAATCAAAGGACGACAGTACAATTACGCTACTTTTGCAAAGGAGAACTGTAAACGACTCAACAAACACACAAAAACATCTATAGTTCTTTTGTACAAAGGAGGTGGAATAACAGTAAGGAAAAGGGGTTTCAAACGGACATATACTGAGCACAGGCAGCAAAATTCAAGAATAGAACTGGAAAGAATGAATCACAGAAGCCACAACTGCACAGAGCTAGTCTGATCAGCGCACCTGTAAAACAAAGAATCTGAAATGCTCTTAGATCCTCCTTAGATCTACCCCTGATTGTTGCATTACTGATTGCTTTTTATTCGGCCAAAACCCAAGAACTGAACTGCAAACTGTGACCCGGAACCCAAACAGAGTCTCATTTCTGGCCCAGCACAGGTATTGTTCAGAGATTCTGAATTTCAGCGCACTTCCCCAGCAGAGTCGCCATTTTGTTACAGGGAAAAGTGTCTATGTAGAACTGCTCTATCCCACTAAGGTGTGACAGCTACCTTAGAAACAAACAGAGAAAAACTGCTTTCGTTTTTCCTTTATGAATTATAGATAGAGAGGAACAAAAAGACCAACCTCTTTCTTGCGCTAATCCTTCGATTCGATCCCTCTCTTCTTTGATAGTCCTCAGCTACCTGCTCCCTTGCACGCTCAGCTTCACAAAGTACCTGTAAGATTACAGAAGCATAACACTATACAAAGACATGGATCTATATTCATAAACAATATAGGATCATATGTAAATTGACCATACAAGTGTAACAAGCATCAATGATACAAAAGCATGGAGGAAAACTCAAATAGTTTTTATTGATAAACAAGAAAAGATCCATGAGGAGTTACAACCAGTTGTTCCAACTCAGCATCAACCTCCCAGCAAAGAAGCCCCTATTCACCTCAAACAAAGCTTAGATCACCCAAAAATCTGATGTTTGTCTCTAGAAACCAACAACAATTCCGTACAATATGCAAAATTCCAGCCTTTCCCCCCCTGGATCTCTGGGATGAGAGATCCATATATAGACATTTGCAGAGGTGTGAGTCAGCTCTGGGCTTTTGATTAGTGTCTTCTCTCTGATAGTTCTTGATGCCACTTGGAGATCTCATTGATCTCTTACTCATCCTTGGGCGTTTCTGAGAGGCAAGTGTCCCAGGAGAAGTTTCTGGAAGATTCTGTGATCATCCACCTCACAAACTGTCTCAGCCACTTGTCTTTTCTTGTCCATTGCACCCCATAGAAGGGCTTTTTGAAATACAACGCACTTCCCGTGTGTACAAGGTGCAATGCATCACACTCTGGCCATGGAGCAAGTGCAATGATCCAGTTTCGACCAGTTCTGAGTAGTTTTTCATGGAGAACTTCTGGGAGAAGCTGTAATCTGTTGACCTTGTTCCTTTAGGGGTTAGAACAACACTTTTAGGGACTTAGGAACCCTTGATTTATGGACATTTCATGCTTGGGGTTGTAGGGCCCAAAAATGTCTATAACAGGGATGGATTTCTCCAATGAAGTCAAGACCCCATTGTTGAAAAGGCTTTTCGGTTGAGATGGGTTTCAGGGGCAGGGGCAACAACTTTATTTTGCCCTCAAAGATTTGGCATTTGTGACATGACATGGAAAACTTCTTTACATCTGCAAAAAGAGAGGGCCAATAGAAACCGGTTCTTAAGATTTTATCAGCAGTGGACTTCCAGTATAGATGTCCTCCACAGTCACCTGCATGGAATTCTTTCATGATATTGTTAGTTTCACTCATGGTTAAAAAATTAAGCAATATACCTTCATGATTTCTCCAGAATAATGCACCATCTATGACACAAAACTTTAAAGCTTTCATTTTCAAAAATCTTTTCTTGGTTCTGGACAATCCTGGGGGAGCAAACAGGTTTAACAGTACAAAACATATATTAGCATACCATGGAGATTTCAAAAAGGTCTCACTGATCTGTGGAGTTGCCAGCTCCTGTTCATTGTCCAGTTGGTTAATGTATAAGGCTTGAAAGTTTGTTTCGGACATCAGTTTGGCTAAACCTTGTCCCTTTATCAGCTTGGTTGGTTTTATTTCTATGTCATACTCAAGGATGTTTGCTATCCACTTGCCTCTTTTGCCTTCTAACCCCTCTTGGGTTAGTATGTCTTTTACAACAGCACTTGGGACGTAGGCAATCACATGTGAATATAAAATGTACACTCTGAAATCCTTGATGGCCTTAACGAGTGCATAGGCCTGCTTTTCCATGATTGGGTACTTCAAAGGGGCGTCTCTTAAGGCTCGGCTGAAAAATGCAATTGGCTTTTCAGGTCCCTATTCATCCTTTTGCAAAAGGATAGCAGCTATAGTATGATCAGATGCAAAAGAAAAAATGATAAAATCTTTGTCAAATTGTGGGCTGGTGAGGACAGGGGTTTGGGTTAAGGCCGTTTTGATACTCTCAAATGCTTGCTTGGTTTCAAGAGACCATTTTACCTTGTCATCCTTTTTTAACATATTGTTTAATAGTCGTAGCAGTTCAGCTAGATTTGGGATAAATCTTCTTAAGAAGTTGATTTTTCCAAGGAATGCTTGTAGCTCTTTTAGGTTTCTGGGATAAGGGATTTGGAGGATGGCTTTGATTCTTTCACGATCTATTCTAATCCCATATTTTGATATGATGTGGCCAAGTAGTTTTCCTTCTTCAAGGCCAAACGGGGACTTCTTGGGATTTAAGGAAATGCCATATTTCCTACATGTTATGAATATTTGCCTCAAGTGCTTGAGGTGTTCTTCATCAGATTTGGAAAATGGGGTGAGATCATCCAGATAGACAACTAGGAAGTCATGTATTTCTTTGGCAAAAGCAATATCCATTGCTCTTTGAAAGGTAGCACCATCGTTTTTAAGTCCGAATGGCATATTAACATACTTAAATATTCCCCACGGTGTGGTGAAGGCTATCTTGTCTTGGTCATCTGGGTGAACAAGTATTTGATTGAAACCTGAAAAGCCATCTAGCAAAGAGATTCTAGATGACCCCACTACTCTTTGTAGGATGTGATCCATCTTGGGCAAAGGATAGTGGTCTTTTAGGGAGACTTGGTTTAAATTTCTCAGATCTACACAGATTCTAATCTCACCTGTCTTCTTTCTTGTGGGAACGAGATTGGATACCCATTCAGAAAATCTGATGGGTGCTAGTATGCCTACTTCAAACATCCTCTTTACTTCCTTCTCAATCATGGGAAGAAGCATAGGGTTAATTCTTCTAAGTTTCTGTTTGAAAGGTTTCTGGTTTGGTTTTAAGGGAATGGTGTGTTGAATTATTGAAGTGTCATAGGACTTCAAGTCCTCATAACTCCAAGCAAATACATCTTGGAACTCTTTAAACAAATAAATGTACTTGGGATTTTGATTGGGTGGTAAATTTTTGGACAATTTGATCATTTTGGGATTCTCTGTTGTCCCAATGTTGTGTTCTTCTATAGCAGCGTTCAATGGTTGTAATTTTGGCTTTCTGGGAACATCATTAGCGTCAAACATGTCTTCTAATGGGGTTAGGCCAGCAGGTAGAAAATTGTCCTTTAAGTCAATGATCTCTGCCTCTGTTTTGGCAATTTCTTCCAAATGCATTTGTTTTAGCCGTTCTATGTTTACTTTGTCGAAAGCAGTGGGGTTTAGGATTTGTTTGGCTGTTGCAGTTGTTACAGCCTGCTGGTTTTCATTTGTTTGCTATTGGACATCGTTCATAGCATCCATGTCAATGTTGATATTTGAAAACTCTTCCTCAAGGGTGAGGAAATTTTTGATCTGGGCATCATTTTCAAAAACTTGCCAGTCTTTAACATTATTTGGGACAGTAGGCCTATGTTTTATTTTGGTAGTAAAGTGATGGTTTGGCTCAAAAGGAAGCTTACATGTACTAGCAAAGGTGGCTAGGCTGTGTGCATGAATGTTATGCTCTCTTGAAATTTTGGCCTGCTTGAATTCTGTGAACGCATTAAGTATATTAGTCGCAGCACTCCTATAGGCCCTCATTCTATTGTCATTGGTTAGAAAATTACCTTTCATTTGCTGTATGATTAAGTCAAAGTCCCCTAAAATAGACACTTTTGCAGCTCCTAGAGCTTTGAGCAGTTTAAGGCCTAAGAGCAGAGCCTCATATTCTGCCATGTTATTTGTGCATTTGAAATTCAGTCTGTAGGCATGACCTTCTGCATGATTGTTATGTGTATTGTGAATCCATACACCTACCCCTGCTCCTAACTTGTTGACCGAGCCATCAAACTCTAAATACCATGTGATTTCTTGCTTGTGTTTAGTACTGAGAGTTTCAGTCATTCTTGCAGCGGGCAGATTTGAAATTTCTGTTTGGGGAGGTTGTTCTAGGATGCTGGTTGCATTAATTGTTGTGACAGTCTCATGGGTATGTGCAACCGATTCTTCGTTGATTTGTGTTTGTTGTTCTAGAGCCAAAGGCTCATCATCAGTTGGGGAATTTGTATTGTCATTAAACAAAATAAAGGAATCCATATCAGAATGGATTGAGTGAATGGGAAAATTTTCAGGCTTACTCTCACTACTTACCACATATTTCATGAGTGCTTCTCTGTACAATCTCTTTGGTTTCCCAAAGACTGAAATAGTAGCATAGGAGAGGTCTAGTTGAAGGGATCCTTGGAGCTTTGCTCCCCATCATCTGGACAGGAGCATACCATTTTTTGGTGGGATGTCAGCCACCACCACATCCATGAGGATGGTCTTATTGGGATATTGGACTAAGGAGACACACAAGTCTTTAATGAGGCCTAAACACTTGACTTGACTTGAGTCGAATGAGTACAAATCTTTGTAGGGTCTTGTAATATCAAGGTTCAGCTTTTCCATAACTGCTTTGGGCATCAGATTGTGTGATGCTCCTGAATCAAACATAGCGTTGTGCAAAACTTTGTCATGTATATGCAAACTGACATAAAAGGGCGGAATAGGTCCATATGTTGTTTTTCCATTAACTTCTGGGCCAAACAACAGTTCAGGGGTATCATCCAGAATATTTACATCATCCTTATTCTCTGGTATTTGAAGTGATCTTTGAATTTGTTGCCTATATACATCGTGCTTGGCAAGTTCTGAGAGGGGGATGGATATCTTCAACTTAGCTATTTCTGCCTCTAAATTAAATGGCTTTTCCAATGGAGTCTTGGTGTTGATAATGGCAGTTTTTTCTGTTTCATTTGGATTATCTGCTATTTTCTCTTGTTTATCAGCGTTATGGGAATTGATTGCTTGCGGTTTTTCAACTTCAGGAGGGCTTTTTGGAATGCTGTTTGAGTTTTGCTCAGAGGAAGAAGGTGGCAAAAACTGATCTACAGAAGGCTGCACTTCTGTAATGTCTTCTACAGTCACTTGATGTGGGTTTGGGACAGTTGTATCAGCTAGTTCTGTTATGACAGCCTTGCTCTTAATCTTGTTGGGCTGTTTTCCATCCTTTGTTTTGCTAGGTTCAAAAATGTCAATGGTCCTCGTTCTCAGCTTGTATTGTTTGTGTACTTCATACACAACAGTATCATAACCTTGTTTAAAATCAAAAGACTCACCAGACTTAGTCTGAAATTGACTTAGGTTATGCTCATCTTGGTCTTCTTGGCTTAGGAAAGTCTGATGCTCACCCTTTAGATCCATCAGATTCATGTGAGTGTCTTCTGTTTTCTCGTTGGATGTAGATCCTTCAACATAGTTATCTTGAAAAGGGGGTCTTATGTCATGGTCTGGGCTTGACCTACCAACATTTGTGTTCCGTGTTTTCCTAAAATTTAGGTTCCTTATGGTATTGGATTGTTGTCCTTCCCATGATGATCTCCTCTCAATGCTTTCTACTCTTTCTCCCAGCCTTTGTAGGCCACTGATAATAGCATCAAGCTTTTGATCAAAGGCTGAGGGTTCTTCCTTAAAGGTGGTTCTTCTTTCCACTCTAGCTCTGTTTCTTTTGGAAATCAGGTTGGCCTCTACGCTAACAACAACATTTTGCATATCTGCAAGGGTTTGAGGAGCTCTTTCTTTTAACTGGTATGCCATATCCGGGTCGAATCCGTCAAGGAATTTATACAAGGCAAGGTCAGGTGGGGGTATTATGTTCTGTGGTATTGCATTATAGACATTGTTGAACCTTGCAGAGTATTACAAAATAGTCTCTTGAGGACCTCTTTTAATTGTATCATATTCAGCTAGTATGTGCAAGGGGTCTTTCGTTTTCTCCCATCTGTTGGTAAAGGATTGGTAAAGCTCATCTAGAGTAGTTATGGAGTTTGCAGCAAGTGATCTCAACCAAGTTCTTACATCACCTGTTAAACTTTGAACAAAAATTCTCATTCTCACGCTGTCATCATCTATTTTGTAGTTTTCAAAATAGTCCTGCATCTTTCTGGTATGCTGAAGGGCTGTGAAAGGACTGGTACTGTCAAAATAGGTAATTTTAGATTGGTACTCCTGAGGTAAAGCCCCAGGATTAGTGGGTAGTTGCAGGGGTTCATATCTATTAGCCATATTGGCAGGGATAAGTGGGACAATGGGGATAACAGGGATAACAAAAGTAACTGGAACAACAGTTGAGGTATTTGTAGTATGTGCAGTGAATGGAGGTGTGGATGGAGTGCTTTGAGACGTGGATGATGAACAAGGGGAAGTAGGGGTTGAACGAAATAAAACCTTAACAAGAGTTGGCACACAACTTGGGAGAGCTGTTTCAGGACTCAACTCAGCAAAATCTTCTTGTCTTTCTTGCTTCCTAAGAATATTTGGGATTAAGTTCGGATTGTCCAAAGCAACTGGGGGATTTGGGTCTAGATTTGACCTTGTGTATCATGGATTCTTCTTAGGAGCCAGCTTCTGAATTTTTTTTTTGGTATTTTTCTGGGAATGCTTTTAGAATCGGCAAGGGACTGATCAAATTTTGGAATGGTTGTGTATAGCTTAAAACTATCATGAAGATTTATTGACGCAGCTTTTGTCTACTTCTGTCAGTGCAAATCAAAAATAGTTTCAAAGGCTACCTGGCTGGCATTCAGGCTTCATCTTTAGTTTTAAGGAATATACAACAATTAGAAAATTGATCTCTCAGTGGATCCTTCCAACATGTTACGTGAATTTAACTGAGGAGGTCCCCAGTGGAGTCGCCACCTTCATGAGTTCTAAATGTTGTTTTCAGAATGTCTTCAATCTTCATTCTGATTTGATGATATCCTGAATGAAGATCCAACTTGGTGAAGTAAATTTCTCCATCTAATTCATCAAATAATTCACCAATGAAAGGAATGGAAAATTTATCTTTAATAGTGAGATTGATGAGCTCCCTATAATCCAGACACATGCGCCATGTACCATCCTTCTTGTGCACCAATACTACTAGAGTAGGGAAAGAGCTTTGACTTGGTTGAATTATACCAACCTCTAGCATTTTTGCAACTATACATTCAATTTCACTCTTTTGGGCATATGGATATCTGTAAGGTCTAATGTTTGGAGGAACAATTTCTGGAATCAAATGAATAGCATGATCATGACCACAAATAGGTTGTAGGCCTTTGGGAGTCTAAAACACCTTGGAATGATTGTCCAATTTTTTTTGGAGATCCAGAGAAATAGAATACTTCGATGCAGGAACCTCTAGTGAACATAATTGTGCAATATGCCCTATTGTTCTTTCTTTGGAAGAATTGTCATGTTGTTAGAGCTGATTACTTTTCCCTGTTTCCCTCCAATACCCCTTAATTCAACTTCCTTTCCTTCCGAAAAAAGAAATCAAGAAACATTCTTGAAAATTAAAAGCTATCATGCACAAATATTGTAGCCATTGGACTCCTAGTACGAAATCAGCACCACCCATTACAAAGGAAAGCATTGAACTATTAAATACATATTATCCCATAGATATCTTGATATTATGGTACTTTCTAGAGAAATTTATGGTTTCCCCATTTGCAACCATCACTTGACACTTTGGTGATGGCTATAGGAAGCAATTCAATTCCTTGGCCGTCTTAAAATGAATAAAATTATGGGTACTACCCGAATCAATCAACACTACTATGTTTTTCTTCTTGATATGTCCCTTGATATTGAGGGTTTGAGGAGTGGTAATTTCTGCCAATCCATTATAAGGTATGACCGGATTCATTTCTTCTTTCTCTAGATTGGTTCCTAGTGTACATCCTCTTATTTTGACGTTTCTTGTTCCTTTTCTTCCTCCTCTTCACAATCTCTGTAAAATAATTTATTCTCAACAAACTTATGACCTTTAGGGTATTTTCTATCACAATTGTAACAAAGCTCTTTTGCCCTTTTTTATTCCAATTTTTGTAGTGTCAACCTTGTAGGTTATGGAAGGATAGGGGCAACAACACTTCCATATTTATAGTTGTGAGTGGTAGGATTCCTTGTTGCCATAATTTTTCTTTTTTTCTTGCCAACTTGAAGTCCTTCTCCAATGAATTAGGTTTCGAAAGGAAAACCTCATGTTGGATGTTATCCTTTAAATTTCCTATGAACACATCAACCCTATACTCCTATGCAATATATTTTACCATTATATTCAATTTTTTGAAGTCCTCAATGTGGCCCAACGTTAAACCTTTTTGTTTGAGATTTATCAATTGGCTAAAGAAGGTGTTTCTTTTTGTATCTTCATAATGTGCTATCCTTTCCTCCATAAAAATTGACCAAGTGAAAATTTGGTTGTGAGAGCAAAGCCATCAATATCATAAAAATGGATTGGGTTCTAAATATAAAGTTGAAATGCATACCTTTTGTGTGTTTTTC
This sequence comes from Pinus tabuliformis, assembly GCA_031772625.1. Taxonomy (NCBI): domain Eukaryota; kingdom Viridiplantae; phylum Streptophyta; class Pinopsida; order Pinales; family Pinaceae; genus Pinus; species Pinus tabuliformis. Next base: position 909,390,410 of record CM062813.1, read on the forward strand.
ACATTATGGAGATCGTAATATTACTCCATCTGTAGTATCCATGATACGGGATCCTTACCATAAAACTTCCTCATATCAATATTTGGAACACGATGAGTCTTAAATCCAACGTTACATTCTATGAAATCATGATTGAGATTTATTTTGTTCTCATCATGAGTTTCCTATACTACCTTTTCGCCAATAGGAAGCATTTTTTGTAGCAACTTGGCTAAACCTCCTTCAAACCTTCCATGTCTTTCTTCAAATAATAAATGTTTCCTTGATGTTTTGCTTCTAAACCATCCATCTTAGCTTCCAAACCATCCATTATTCCTTTCTTTCAACCATCCATATTAGCTTCTATTACTTTTTGTGAGAGTGAAATTTGTTGCACTTGATCTCGTAATTTTGATATATCATGTTGCATTTCTTCCTCTTCTTCATGAGTCATGGTAGAGCTTTCAGATTGCTTACTATGTGTTTCCATTTTCTTTCTTCAGGGAATCAATTAATAATAATCATGCTTCACTATGCCCTTTGAATTACTTCAAACTATTTTTTCAAACCAAACTTATGCAAACTTTTAAAAAGACTACACACCTTTTTCCGCTTTGTAGGAGCTCGATATCGAATTTGTTTTATCTATGTAATTTCAGATCTCCAAGGTGTGAAATTGCGTCCTGTGGTCGCCCTCAGAGCCCTCTTTCCAATCCCACAATTCTAATCAATATTTTATTCTTCAATAAAGATTTATGTAAAATCTCCCACGATGACCTGATTGTAGACTATTTTAGCAGAGAGAACTTGTATGATGTGCCACATATCATTGTTTCAACCTTCAGACCTGAAAAAATTACACCAAAAACTACAGTCAGTCCTCTTTTTGTAAATTCTTATGAAATTTCAATTTGATTCTCAAAGACAAAGTTATAATTATTTTACGAAGGTCACTTTTTTGAGATGTAATTCGGGAGTCTTCAAAAACCCTAACTTCCTTGGACAATATATCCAAAAATATAGTGAAATGAGATCTGAAATTCAAAACCGAGGTTCATCCATATTTTGGATCAAAGAGATTTTAATTTTAGTTTTAGAAACATTGTAGAAACAAAGTTATAGTGAAAATCCCACAATGACCTATTTGAAGCAGGGAAACCCTAGAATTGAAATCTCTAATACCAAATGTTATGCAACCAGCTCACAAAATAGAAGAAAAGAGAGATCAACGACTTCAAAATCAGCCTCTTCGAGTAAAAAACCTCCTTTACATTACAAAAATGAACAATTTTTGGATGATTCAAATGAAAAAACCTCATTTCTATATATAGGAGTCTAAGGGGTCACAATATAATAAGAGTCGACATAACAATAATAATGTAAGGGCACAACAATAACAATAGTGGGCTTCTATGGGGCACAATAATAATAATATGGGTACAACATGGGCACAACAATAATAATAAGGGACTACAATGAAAATAATAATAAGGGAATACACTAGTATTATAGGGACCTAACATTTTAAAAATCATTCGAGAAGGAATTCATTAGGAATATAAGCTTTGATGAGCCTGTTCCTTCACCATTCCTAAATATGGTTAGAAATGTGAGTTACCTTATCTTCTTGGAAACTAGCCAATAACTAAGTTCCAACATCATATCGAACGAGTAATTGAAAATGGTTCAAAAACATAGTATCCAATTCACCAAATGAAGTAAAGGTACCCCCACTAACCTCTATATACCACTTGGCAACATTTCCAGTTAAGGTGCGTTGGAACAATCTCAACCTGATTGAATCGTCAATTAGGGAGTTAGATGAACACCATAAATGGAATTTTGTTATATGTTTAGTTGGATCCTCCCCAAACATTCCTTTGAATTTTGGAATACCCGATGGAAGTTTAGTGGGAACCATAGGCCCAGCCTGATTATATCAGATTAGATCATTTGTCAATTTTGAGAGGTCGGGAAAATTTAGGGTTGCCACGAATGGTAAGCACAAAGGAGCTTGAGAATTCTACCCACTATTAGTATGATTCCCAAAATTTTGAAAAGAATACCCTAGATTTGTAAAGGAACCAGGTTGTCGAGGATTGTCCGTAGAGGAAATTGAACTGTAAGGAAAACATTGTGGTCCAGAAAAGTTCGGAGTTTGAACACCTCCTGCCAAAGGGTTACCATAACCAGGAAATCCCCCCCAAGAAAAGTATTAAAAGGAGAGGAGATCCCTTGATAAGGGTTCAAAGCATTGACGAAGGGAGAATAACCCTGAAAGGCACTTATGGAGGAGTAAGGCATGTTCCCCTCTTGACCAAAAGAAAATTGATTCCCGACTCCTAAACCAATAAAACTAGGGTTAGTCCATCCTTGAAAAGGACTATAACCTTTACCCTCAACGGAAAAAATAAGTGATCCTAAAGAAGGATTAGAATGAGGTATATGACCACTTCCAAAAGGAAAACCCTAGAAATAGGTTGAACCACTAGCTGTAGAAGTCATATTTGTGGAAACAACATATGAGATGGTTAGAGGAACCAAGGGAATTTCACTAGAAGGCATCCTAAAGGGGAAGGAACCAGTGTGGGAAGAAAAAGCTTGGGTGCCCCCACTTGAAGATGGAATGGAGGTAGAGCCAAATATTGCAGTACTAGGAGTGATAGTAGATATAGCAATAATACCTCCTCCTTGAACTGAAAGAGGAGTATGCACACTAGTAGCACTCATAGCCGGATTCGTGCTCCCAACAATGGCCATCGAAGGAAAATGACGATAAAAACAAGGGCTTGTAGGCTTGTGAGTTGGGGTTCAAACGTATAATAGAATGTCTAGATAATTGGGAGGAAGAGGTGAAGAAGGAGTCACAGTGGACTCAGGAATCTCTTCAACCTCAACTTATTCTTCTGACTGGAAGAGAACCCTAGAAAGGGCTGGAATGTTCCTCTCCAAATCACGACTTACACTAGGTCTACCCTATGAAAATATAGCCTGAAGCGAAGGATCAATCATAGATGCGTTTGCTACTACTGATTGAAAATCACTAGTAGAAGTTCTCCTATGCCTTCTAGAAGAAGGCTTGGCACTCATAGGTGAGAGCCCACGAAGCCCCCTTGATCAAAAAATTGGTCGATCAACCAATTTTAATTATTAAGAGAACTTGTAAAGACTAAAAAAGATATAAAGCTATGGAAATCTAGGAGAAAAGAACACTCACTGAAATGTCCCTAAAGGTACAACCAATCAAGCTAATTTCAAGTATTTCCGCTTTGGGTGGTTAGGGCTAGACACCAAAATACAAGAAAGTGAAGTAAAGGACCTTCCAAAGATATTTTGGGATAACTATGGCCCAATACTATCAGTGAAGGTAACATATATAGCTACGTTGACTCCCAGTCAAAAGCCTTTGTCGGTGGAAGTACCCCAGCTTCGCAAGGGCACCCTCTAGAAGTACTAATAAGAGTGATACAATGTTTGGCTCAAGTACCATGGGTCTTCCCCTCCGCAGTCACCTATGTGGTCCCTAGGAATGGAAACTAAGGTCACCAATTCATATCGGAAGTCGTGTGGACATATATTTGGTCGAGATCCAACAAGTAGTAGAGGGGGTATCTCTCTTCCCTGCCTTCACTTGCCATCGTGGTTAACTCCTAGAAGAGAAGAATTTTCTCGGACAAATCTAATGAAACTGGATTTCACTCTTTAAATAAACTTCTATGTTTAAATTCACTGTGGCCTTGGAGAGTTAACTCTCCACATACCTATTCCAAGACCCTAAATTACCTAGACTAGTTGATGTAACTATGACAAATCAAAAAATTCTAGTTCATTTTAATTTTAGCACTTGATTTTAATGACTTTTCTTAAGTCAAGGGTAAAATGGAAGTGAAAATTTATGATGTTATCGACACAAAAAGAAATCAATAGAAAACCTGGCTACATGCATATACAACTCTTTTTTCTTCGATGAAAAAGATTTCTACAAGGTTCTACGAACAAACTATGAAAGAAAAAATTTGTTTTTTCTTTCTCAAAACACATGGTCACACACTAGAAATCTATAAAATGACTAAAAATGCTTACAGTGCAACTATCCTAATGCAAACTAAAAATTATTAATGCAAGATTCTAAGGATTACCCTTAAATCCAACAAATGTGTTTGTCAAAGAGATCAAGAGGCCAAAACTTGACAAAAGGGAAGAAAAAATTCAATCACAAACTTTTCTCCAAAATTAAGCAAATTCAACCTAATGAAAAGACTTCACATTTGCTAAAAAAATGATAAGAAGACCAAAAACAAAACCAAAAAGGAAAAGAAAGGCAACAAAAATATGTTTTTATCTTTTTTCTTTTTAACGGCACAAAGAGTTTTTGAGAAGACAAAAGCTACTAAATACTTCAATATCAAATTCAAGCATAAAGAACCTCAATTTTCACAAGCCATAGGAATCATTAACATGATAAGACTTAAAGTGAAAAGAGGCTACAAACTTAAACAAATCGATCTGAATAGTAGCATAAAAAAGCATAAAAACTCGAGCAGAAAAGAAATATTTCAAGAAGACCAAGAAAAATTTTCAAAATTGCAAGAAGAACCTTCTTAAAAACCATGAAAAAACTAAATATGTCAACTTTTAGGAAAGCAAGGGGTTGTCATGGTCTATTTTGAAAATGGGGTTACAAAAACCATTTTTTTCCAACTTCTCTAAAACTCAAAACCATTATGGTGTTATGGTGTTTCTTGAAAGGGGACATTTGATTCTTGGCTACATGTCTTAATCCTCGGATACATCCACCAATTAAATAAACATCCAACTCCTCTATGTCTTTAGATGTAGACAACATTTATCATTAAAAATATATATGTGATCTGGATATAAGGCTTTCCCAAAAACCATTCTAACTTGGATACAAGTGTAGATTTCTACTAGAGATATCAACATGGAGAATTTCTACGGAATTATACCAACATTCTTTGAATCATCGTATTTCTTGGACAAAATCCAAACCTATATATATATATATATATATATATATATATATATAAACATGACTCCTTCTAAGGAATTTTTTTCATAACTATGACAAGTTAAATGATACCCACATAACATAACATGAATTCAAAGGTGATGTGGAAGCATTCTCTATTTTGTATTTATTTATTTATTTAATTTGGAGAATTTTAAAAAATTCTAAATTTTGTGGAGACTTCTAGAAATTGTTGGATATTAAGTAGTTAGGACAGATTCGTAAAACTGAGAGGATTTTTCTCAACTTCCTCCAAATATCTAGGAAGGAGTTATGACTTTGAGAAATTCAAGAATTTTCCTCCTTTAGAGTAAATAACCATGTAATTCATTTGCAAACTCAAATTTTGGAGAATTTAATGAATTGTTTGTTTGTTATATTGTTCTTCTCGACTCTGCGTCATTTTGGTATGAGAGCGGATTTGGGTGATAGCTGAGTTGAAACTTGTAAGAGTAGAAGCGTTGGACCTGTGAGAATCGTTTTGTGTGTACAAGACCTTGTGGACCTATAGCCCATCGTGAACAACCCTATGAACGTGTGCGTTTACAAAACGTTTATAAAGTGTATTATGACAAGTCGTTATATTATATGCACTATTTGTAATGAGATTCTTTTGAGATCTACGATTTGGATTGCTTTGGAGATCTGTGTTGCTAAAATCATATTGAAGATGAGATCATTGTGACTTGGGGAGTGTTGATTGAAATTGTGGATCATGGTATTGATCAACGCATTGTTATAGATCGGTATGTGTGGGAGTTGCCGGAAAATTGTAAAGGTTGTGTTTGAATTGAGTCATTTTTATTTAACTCTGCACTTTTAAACAAATATACAAAACCCAAAGAGTGAGTCGTCAAACACATTGTGGAGAAATAGAAATAGACCTGCACAATCATGGGAAGAAGAAATTCCACAAAAAAAAAGTTTTTATACTGTACGCTTTGAACTATTAAATATCTTACACGTTATTATTTTTGGAGTACGATTGCATGCATAGACTCTTTAGATTGAAGCACAAAGTCCTTATATATGTATGTAATGATATATGAAGTGATTCATGTTAAATAAAGTGGGCCAAAAAAAGGAAAAAGCACTCGTAATATTTTATTTTGAAATCATAAAGGGCAATAAAGGTGTATATAAAAACAAATGTAATATTTTGAAATTATAAAACTATTCATTCTAAGGGGAAGTATTAATATTAAAAAGAAGGTATTTTAGTTATTTTTAAGAATATTTTTGAGAAAAGAATTAAAGAGTTATATAAGTAAAGAATTAAAGAGTTATTGTCCTTATTTTAGTTAAAAAGAGAAATATGGCATATAGATCTAGAGGAGGTAGGGGCGCTGGAATTGGTTGAGGAAGACCAACTGTCAATCAAGTATTATTCGATGAAGTAAGACATATTCGAATGAGATTAGATGCGTTAGAGACAACACACAAAATAGACATCCAAAATGGTGATATTAGCGAAGCAGAAGCAACCTCAGAAAAAGAAGTTGAAGCTGAAGAAGAAACTCTAGAAGAGAAATGGTCAAGATCGTTGCAGGAAGAAGAAACAAGCCAATATTGGAAGTGCCTATGTATGAGGGAAACATAAATCGTGAAGAACTGATTGACTGGATCAATGCCATGGATAAATATTTTGATTATGAAAATGTAGCAGAAGATAAGAAATTCAAGTTCGCAGTGACCAGATTAAAAGGACATGCTGCACTATGGTGGGATAGTGTGCAAGATGAGTGGATAAGTAAAAGAAAAGGGAAAATCACTAGTTGGGATCAGATGGTAGCTAAGATCAAAGGTAAATTTATTCCTCAAGACTATCTGTTAAATCATTTTCGACAGATGCAAAATATTAACTAGAAATTCATGTCTGTAAAAGAATATATAGAAGCATTTTATAAATTAAGTATAAGGTCTCGTCATGTGGAAGAAGATGATGAAAAGTTAGCTAGATATATTAATGGCCTAAGATTTGAAATACAAGATGAATTGGACATTTTGTCTCTAAAAACTATTGAAGAAGCTTACGAGATAGCTCTTAAGATATAAGAGAAACTAGAAAGGAACAAGAGTCAAAGAGGAAGAGAATGAAGTATAGTAAGGAGCAGAGGACAATCAAGAGGACAATCAAACAGAGGATATTAAAGCAGAATATTTCCCATTCAAAAAGAAGAAGGAAATAGTTCATATTAGGCAGAATCATCATCAAGAGGATATTTCAGAGGAAGGAGACCATATCAAAGAGGTATAGGTAAATATTTTGGGATAAGATGTTATACATGTAATAAAGTTGGCCATAAATCTAATGAATGTCCAGAAATATCTTCTAGTCAGGGTACCATACATATGGCACAAACTGATACAGAAAGTGTAGAATCCTCTACAGATGAAAATGCACCTAAAACTGGTGAATCCTTAATGATGAAAATAACTTTATTAAAGTCTCCTAAAGAAGTAAAGGAAGATACGCAAAGGAAAAAAATGTTAAAAGCTATCTGTAAATCGGGAGTAAAATGTTGTAAAGTCATTATTGATAGTGGGAGTATAGATAATCTAGTATCCACAGAAATGGTAGAAAAGTGATTTTAAGAAAAACTAAACGTCCTACTCCCTGCAAAGTCTCATGGTTGGAAAAGGGACATTGGATACTAGTTAATGAACAATGTGAAGTGGAGTTTTAGATAAGATTATATAAATATAAAGTTCTTTGTGATGTTATGCCTATGGATGAGTGTCATATTTTTCTTGGAAGACCATGACAATATGATAGGAAATAAATACATGATGGAAGGAGCAACACCTATACTTTTGAAAAGGATGGATAAAAACACGTACTCTTGCCTTTGAACAGTGAAAAAGCACTAGAAGAAAATCAATCAAAGGTAATGTTACTTGGTAGAAAAGAGTTCCTTCAAGAAATTAACCAGGAGGAGATAAATTTTGCTTTGATTGGTAAGCCAAAGGTAGTCCTCACAAGCACAAATCTGAATTATATTCTAGAAGAAATTAAAAATATGATGAATGAATTCATTGATATTGTAGTGGATTATTTTCGTGATAAGTTGCCTCCCATTAGAAGTATCAGCCATGGTATTGATCTCATTCTAGGTGCCATCATTCCAAAAAAAGCAGCCTACAAAATAACTCCAAGGGAAGATGAAGAGATTAAAAATCAAGTGTAGGAATTGATTGATAAGGGTCTCTTTTGAGAAGGATTAAGTCTGTGTGCTATTCCAATAGTGTTAACTCCAAAGAAGGATGGTGGATGGAGAATGTATATAGGTTCTAGAGAAATGAACAAAATCAAAATCAGGTACAGGTTTCCATTACCTCGTATTAATGATCTTATATATTGTTTAAGTGGTGTTTCATATTTCTCTAAAATATATTTAAAAAGTTAATATCATCATATTAGAATCGGAGAAGGTGACGAATGGAAAACAACATTTAAAACTAATAATGGCCTATATGAATGGTTGGTAATGCCCTTCAGACTTACCAATTATCCTAATACCTTTATGAGGTTAATGAATGAGATCTTAAAAGAATTCATTGGAATTTTTTTCATAGTTTATCTTGATGATATCTTAATTTACAGTCAGTCAAAAGAAGAGCACCTAAGACATCTTAAGATGGTTTTGAAGAAGTTACAAGAAGAAAAATTGTTAATCAATTTAAAGAAGTGTAGTTTCATGAAAACAAAATTATTGTACTTGGGTTTTGTGATTTCAAAGGAAGGCTTAAAGATGGATTAAGAGAAAGTGAAGGCCATAATCAATTGGCCAACCCCAAGAAACATTTCATAGGTAAGAAGTTTTCATGGATTGACAAGTTTTTATAGAAAAATTATCAAGAATTTTAGTGGTATATGTGCTCCAATTGTAGAAACCATTAAAGAAAGAAATCAACAATTCCATTGGAAAAAAACAACTAATAAAAGTTTCAAATTATTAAAGAAAAATATTACAAAACAACCTATTTTAGCATTTCCATATTTCAACAAGTTGTTCTAGGTTGAGATCGATGCCAGTGGAACTATAATAGGAGTTGTTCTAAGTTAAGAGGGAAGACCAATCACCTACTATAGTGAAAAAATCAATGAAGCCAAGAAAAAATAATCTTTTGACGATAAATAATTTTATGCCATCATACAAACTTTAAAAAAATGGAGACATTATCTTATGCCAAAAGAGTTCATCCTCTACACAAATAATCATGCTTTACAATATATCAACAATTAGACAAAATTGAGTCAAAGGCATGTTAAATGGATTGAATTATTACAAAAATTTACATTTGTTATCAAGCATAAAAGTGGGTAGTCAAATTAAGTAGTAGATGCATTAAGCAATATTAATTTAATTCTGCAAGAATTCCAAGTGAATGTCTTAGGATTTGATGAGCTAAAAGATATGTATAAAGATAATCCAGAGTTCAAAGAAGCTTATGCAACTTGTGAAAATATTGTAAGTAGAGATAGAACTCAATGGTTAGATTACATGATACATGAGGGACTTTTGTTCAAAAGAAGACATCTATGCATTCCAAGATGTTCAATGAGGGAAAATCTATTAAAATAAAAACATAGTGGAGGTTTAGCAAGTCATTTTGGGCAAGATAAAACTATAGCACAATTACAAGAATTCTACTATTGGCCTCACATGCAAGAAGATGTAAGATGATTTGTTGAAAGATGCAGAATATGTCAATATGCAAAAGGAAGAAGTCAAAAAACTGGGTTGTATCAACCCTTACCAATACCAAGTTGACCATGGGACTCTATAAGCATGGATTTTGTACTAGGATTGCCCAAAACACAAAGAGGAAGTGACTCAATATTTGTTGTTGTTGACATATTCTAAAAAATGGCACACTTTATAGCCCGCAAAAAGACAAATGATGCAACTAACATAGAAAACTTGTTCTTTAAAGTAATAGTTATATTGCATGGATTACCTACAAGTAATTTTTCTGACAGAGACACCAACTTTGTGGGTAATTTTTTGAGAACTTTATAGAAAACGTTAGGAACCAATCTCAGGTTTAGCTCAACATATCATCCCCATACTGATGGTCATACAGAGGTGGTAAATAGAAGTCTTGGAAATATATTAAGGAGTTTGGTAAGTGAACATCCCGAAGGATGGGATCAGGTACTCGCTCAGGGATAATTTGCATATAATGACTCACCAAACAAAAGCATTGGAGTGAGTCCATTCCAAATTTTTTATGGAATGCATCCATGATGAATTTATGAGTTAAGGAACCATGGAAAAGAATAATTTATAAGTGCATATGGCGAAGATTTTGCAGCCAATATGTAGGAAATACAAGATCAAGTCAAGCAACAATTACAAGAAAGCAACAACAAATATAAACAAAGAGTAGACTGCAAAAGAAGACAACTGGACTTTGGTGTTGGAGACTTGGTTATAGCACATCTTCGGAAATAAATATTTCCTGAAGGGGAATATAATAAGTTAAAACTAAAAAAGATCAGACCATGCAAAATTTAGAGGAAATTTTCCTCGAATGCTTATGAAATAGAACTACCCAAAGGCTTTGGCATTTCACCAATATTTAATGTTTCAAATCTATACCCCTTTAAATAACCAGTAAATGATGCTATAGATGCACCTTCTAGTGATAAAGTTTAGTGGGAGAAACAACTACCTTCAACACCAGCAAAGCAGATTGAATTAATCATCGATAAAATGGTCGCTAAAAGATCAAGGAATGATGAGTATTTTCAATACTTGGTTAAATGAAAGAATCCACCAGTCGAAGACGCTACTTAGATGACAACAATAGAGATTTCAAAATATGGTACCAATATTGAAGAACTACAGAAGCAAAGCACATGAATATATATTTTTCTCCCTTGTAGTATGATGCAGGAGCATCCTCTATTTTGTATTTATTTATTTATTTAACTTGGAGAATTTTAGAAAATCTAGATTTTGTGGTGACTTGTAGAAATTGCTGGATATTAAGTAGTTAGGATAAATTCCTCGAATTGACAGGATTTCTCTCAACTTCCTCCAAATATCTAGGAAGGAGTTATCTCTTTGAGGAATTCGAGAGTTTTCCTCCTTCAGAATAAATAACCATGTAATTCATTTACAAACTCAAGTTTTGGAGAATTTAATTAATGAGTTGTTTGTTTGTTATATTATTCCTCTCAGGTCTGCACAAAAGGCTCCACAAAATTTTGAGTAAAAAGAATGAGAAAATGGCTCCAAGGCAAACTTTCATAGAAATTCCAAAATCTCGCTAAACATATATAACTATTGCCTTTTACTAGAACATGAAAGCATAATCATAGACTAATCACACCACTTTTAAAATCAAAGATGTGTAACTCTACCAAAGTCTTCATATAATAAAAAAACACATAATAAATTTTATTCATATGTGAGATAGTATATAGTCTTAAGTGTGGCAATGATCCTTCAAGTTCAAAAACATGTAAATAATTTGAACAATGGTGATAACCGTTAATAACATGACATCATGCATCTAGTCACATTTCCACATGTATTATAGAAGCTCATGAAACATTCATTATGTTTATCTAATGCAGATTAACCATAATAACCTATAAGTCTAGTTGTCCACAAAGGAAATGCAATAGTTTTCAATGAAAATTTAGGAATAATGTTGAGCCATATATTAGTCAAAAATATTATAGTCAAGTTAATCATTAACATTAATATATACATGAGTCATTACACTTATCTGAATGACTAGAGATGGCTAGAAAGTTAAAGAGGAACTTCAACTCTCCACCTAACCATAGGCTACCTACACCATAGTTTTCTTTTAAGTGACTACCCCCAACCCTGATCCACAGTCTAAGGGGATTCTTTCTAAGGGAAATTGTCAACCAAGGGTTAGGTAGGGTTTTTCTTAGGTCTAGGAGTATGAGTTTACATATTAGGTATTTTATTAGTAGTATTTTCAAGGCAAGCACTACATGAGTTTGTAGCTCACTGTCTGGGTGGTTTATCAACTTACGGAGTAAGAATTAAGTGGTTTATTGGATTTATTAGCAAGCACATAGTAGTTTATCAACCTTACAATAAGCACATGAGTGTTTTATCATCTCTTATAACAAGAGCTCATAGAAAATCCTCCACTAAGCCTCCCACTAACCATTTAGGCTTGGACGCCATAGTCCAATGACCTCAACACACTAATATTGGGGATCACACCCGAAAAATATGAGAACAAATATAAATATCTTCTCCTACTCACTTTGATTCTCATGCTCATCCACGCCCCCCAACATTTAATTCTCTACTCCCAAATTTTCATGTGCTTTCCAATTTCGTTCAGACTCTTTGTTTCATATGGGGTTATCTAACTTCCATTCACCAATGTTGCATGAACATAAAAAATGTTATCACTTCTTCTTCCCAATCATTTCCTTTCTAACTATTGGTGATGGAGAGTTTTGTTATGCCAACCAACACCACTCTCTTCCATTCCATCTCTCCCTCATACCATGGATATGTGTGTCCCTCTCCTTAGGCTAGCCAAGTAAAATTTCATATGAAAATTTATGTTATAATTACACAACTTCTCATCTAGCCATGATTTCCATGCTGGAATTACACAATCATCATTTATCATTACAAAAATAGGGTTTAACATAAGCGGTGTTATAAACCACACCCTCTTAAGGGAGCATCATCTTCAATATAAATAGAAAATAAAAGAACCAATTGAGACTTGTATAACAACTCTTACATTTGATATTCATAAAAATAAAATTGGTATAATACCCTCATTTTTTATGCCATCTCCTAGGTGGTATAATCGAGTCCATAGCGCTTCCCTTGAACCTCGACCTACTCTATTACTCAAATGTAGATGTGGTCCACCTCTAGTCTAGAATGCATAGTGGTTCTAGTTGGAAATCTCCCCTGAGTTCCACGTATATCAAATACCAATTAACAATATGATTAACATCCTGTACGCACTTCTTAAGAAAATAAATGTAAAAAACATCATGTGTGTACATTGTGGGTGGTAAGGCCAACCTATAGGTGACTGACCCTACTCTTTTGAAAATCTAAAACGACTTACAAAATCTAGGTGCCAACTTAGCACATGACCCCACATTTTGTGAGATATTCCTTGGTATGATGTGGAGATACATGTGCTCTCCCACATGGAATTCCTTGTGCGTTATCTACTAGTTTTCCTAACTCCTTTTCCTATCTTGAGCTACCTTCAATTTTTTCCTGACCTTGATCACCTCTTCCTCCGTTTCTTTTAGCATGTCAGGTCCAAAAGCTACTTCGTTTACTTGGTCATCCCATATGATAGGAGTGTTACATTTTCATCCATACAATGCCTCAAAATGACTTGTCCTTAGTGACTCTTGATATCCATTGTTGTATGCAAACTCCATTAATGGTAGGAAAACTTCCCACTTCTTTGGCTGATTCATGAAATACATTCTCAACATGTCCTCTCAAAGTCTATTCAATCTTTTCATCTATCCATATGTCTGAGAATGATAGTAGGTACTAAAATCGATAGGGGGTTCAAAAACCAACAAAAAATTCCTTCCAAAAATTGGAAGTGAACTTAACATCTTGATATGAAACAGTCTTCTTAGGTACACTATGCAACCTAAATATTTCCTTCATGAATATCTAAGATATATCAATGAATTTGTGAGTGGACTTGAGAACTATGAAGTGAGTTTCCTTACTCAAATTGTCCATTACTACCATAATGGCATCATGTTATTTGTCTATTTTCAGTAATCCTGTAATGAAGTCCATAGATATAACTTCCCACATCCATTCAAGAATAAGAATTGGTTGTAGCAATCTTTTTAGGTGCCTACATTCTACTTTAACTTATTGGAATTTTAGACACTTGGAGATGTAGTAAACAATTTCCTTCGCCAATCCTAGCCAATAATGCATTTTATTTATGGTTGTTATCATATTTTCATAACCAGGATGACCTAAGTATGACATTTTATGAAACTCATCCATGATGATCCTTCTCAGATCAAATACATAAGAGACATGTTTTTTTTCTTGAACAACAACATACCATTATTAGTGAAATTATAGTTCTTCATCATTGATCCCTCTAGTTCCTTCTACAAGTAGTCCTTTAGATGTTGGAAATACTCATGATATAACAATACCTCTTTGGTCCTTGTTCTGGTATCAATTTCATAAGTGCTCATTGCTCCCAAATGAACCATTGGTAGACTTCTACTAAGTCCATATGCTACCTTATTTTCCTTGCCTTTAAATTATTATTTTTTTATCTAAAAATAAAATTCACTGCTCAAATCCAACCACCTAGCTTGTCTAGCATTTAGCTTAGGCTGGTCAAAAAAGTGTCTCATTCCTTCATGGCCTATCATCAACATGAACTTTCTCCCCAACAAATAATGCCTCCACATTTTTAAGGTGTGTAATATTGTTGCAAGCTCTAAATTTTGGGTAACATAGTTCTACTCATGTTCATTTAGTTTCCTTGATTCATAGTAAACCACATGTCCTTCTTGCATCAGGAATCCAACTAGTCCTTCCTTGTAGGAATTTGTGTAAACTAGAAATTCCTTCTTTGGCTCTGCTATACTAAAAATAGGTGCACATGTGAGTAATTTTTTAAGTTGCTAAAAAAGCGTTTCACATTATGATTTCCACTAAAATTTGACTCCTATCTTTTGCAAGGCAGTGATTTGATGCCCGTGATTTGAAAATTTTATAATGAATCATCAATATTATCTATCTAATCCCATGAAGGATCTAACCTCTTTGAAGTTTAGGGGAGTGGTCCACTCTATTATGGCCTTTATCTTTTCAGGATCCACAACCACTCCTTCCTTTGAAATAACATACCCCAAGTAGTGATCTTGGGTTTAGAAGAATTCAATTTTTTTGAGTTTTGCCCAAAAATTATGCTCCCTTAATAGTTATAACACCACTCTCAGACGTACTTCATGCTCTTCTCCAATTTTCGAATATGCTAGAATGCCATCTACAAAAACTAACATGAATTTTCCCAAATAAGGTACGAGGACATTGTTAATAAAGAATCTGAATATGGTTGTTGCATTCATAAGTCCAAATGGCACCACTACAAACTCATAGTGGCCATATCTCATCCTAAAGGTTGTTTTATGGATAAATTCATCTTTAATATGAACCTAGTGATATTCAAAACCTTAATCATATTTTCGAAAACACTACAACCCCTTTCACATGGTTGAATAGGTCATCAATTCTAGGAAGAGGGTACTTATTCTTCATTATATCTTTGTTTAGCTGCCGGTAGTCGATGCATAGTTTCAGTGTTCCATCCTTCTTCCTGAAACATAGCGTTGGGGATCTCAAGGGTGATACTTTGGGGTGAATGTATCCTATATCCAACATCTTTTTCATTTGTATTCTTCAATTACACACGTTTATACATACTCATGTGATATTGAGCCTTCACTTTTTGCATTGTTCCATGAATTAAGTCAATGGTAAATTCAATATCCCTCCTAGGTGTTAATCCTAGTATTTTTTCTAGAGGTACATCACTAAATTTCTTTAACACCAAAAGAATTTACAATCCAACCTCATTGCTTCCCATTTCACTAGTCATGTGGATCGCATTCAAAAAAAAACCTTTCCTACTGCATTCCTTTACTTCTCACGTGGTAAGTTTGCTAAGCATGATTGGTTTCTTTATCCCCAATAATGTTATCTTCTCACTAGTGTTTCTAAGGCACTCTAGTGATTTGATAAAGCAATCAGTCTTGTTTTGTGGGATGATAACCAGTCCATGCCAAATAAAACATCATATGATCCCAATGGTAGGAAGTTGAGAGCAACTAAAGTGTATATACCACTTATTTTCATGGGGCATGACTCCACCATGTCCATCAAGTCCCTCTTGGTTCCTATCTCTAGTTGAACCAACCATGATTTCTCATGGGTTTTCTTTCAAATAGCATATGTCTCTACCACATTTGGGTTGATATAGTCAAAATAAGAAGAATTGTTGATTAAAATTGAAACAAAATTGGTTGGCGACCATACCTTCCATCTTGATTACTAAAGCCCAATGGTCTTCTTGCCTATTGTTTAATGTGACATAGATTTGAAGTATGTTATGAGCCACATCATTCACTATTGTCACCTCTTATACATTGAAAAAATTTTGGCCACTCTATTGTTGCAGAGGGAAGTTTCTCGATAGATAGTTCTCTTTGAATGTTCAACACTGTACATTCCCTTTTCTAAACCCTTCAACTTTCTCTTTTTCTATTTCAGTGGGTCCAATTTTACTAGTATTCGTGCATTTTTTTTTATATTCATTCTTAGCAGGAGTTGTGAACCTCCTATCCATCCATCCTTTCTTAGATCCTGAAAATGTCACTTATTCTCCTTTGAAGTTACTCTTATCCTTATTCTTCTAGTTCGTTCAGACATTGGTCTTATGTTTGGAATGTTCATAGAAATATTTGGTCTATTGTATGGTGTCTTCTAATGTTCTTTACTGATGAAATTAAATCCTATATTGATAGGCTTGTAGTAACCCAATGAGGTACTTTTTTTTTACCTTATCATCTTTGATAGATGGTATGAACCTTAAAAACTTCAAAAATATGTTAGGGAACTCATCAAAAACTAGTTATCCCAATTTGAGCTCAAAAAATCCCTTAACTTTGTTGTCATAGTACCTTTCAAAAAGGTACTTCTCCCTGAAGTATTTCTCAAATATTCCCTAGGATAGTTCTTTCTCTTCAATGGCCTTGACATTCCTTAGGTCTTCCCACTAGAGATTGGATTTTCCTGTCAAACTGAAGATACTATTTGGGCCTTCATGTTATCAGAGTAGTCATGCACCTTGAGGTATTTCTTCATCCCCAATAGCCAAGCCTTTGTCTCTTTAGCCTTATTTATCTCTCCATTGAAAGTAGAGGGATTTTCTATATTGAACTATTTTGGCATTGAGCTCTTCTTTCTTCTCTTTTGATGATGTTGTATGTTAATTGTAATATCTGATGACCGATTAGAGCTAATTGAACATATTTCCAAAGTGGTGAGTGGAGTTTCTCCTTGTTGTAACTAGATTTGAACCCTTCAAATTTTCCGCTTGAAATTAATTATTTTTTGTTACGTTCTTGATTTATTTCAAAAATTGGTTGCATGTGCATAATTTCTATGAACTCTACATGAAAAACACTTGAAATCCTAAGAAATTTCACTAATTCAATTTTGTGTTTATGTGATCATGTTTTAATTTAAATGATTAATGTTTCTAAAATGCTAATGCAATTGATTATAATATATGACTACTTTAAATTCATATAATTCATCATCTTCCACCGAAACCTAACTAACCAATGAAAATGCTTTAATACAATGGTAGATATTAACTATCCAGATTTAATGTATGTGGTGTCATATGATGTGATTGGATGGTTGGATTTTGTCTAATCCAACGATCATGAAACCCATCATATGACAAGTTACATGATGTTTAAACAAACTCTCATGATCTGCTCGGATCGAATGACCAACAAAACCTTCATTTGATGGTTGTTGGACATATTAGATCACAACATGGGAACTCAATAATGACCCTCTTGTGATCTGATGGGATCTGATGGCTAAGTTGTGAGATGATCAACATCTCATATTCCACATTAAAAATTAACGCACACAATAGTTAACCTAACAATAATGCTTAATGCATTAGATTGTCCACATCACCCTAATTTGATGGCTTAGGTTTAAATGCAAATATTTTGCATTAAATCACCACCTAACCTAGTAACTCCTAGTTGATTTAACATAATTTTTAAATGAATACAATACACTAACCTTTCTTAACAAAATTTTGGGAACCCTTATTTTGGATCTTATAGTCGATTATTCTAGTTAAGGTTTCTGCTCATAGCTCATGAAATCTCATGCCAGGAAGTAATATTGAGTGAATTCATATCCAAAGAAATAAGTAATCCCCCAAAGCTCCACCATTATGCTTTAATATCATCTTGTTGTAGTCTCTTATAGAGTTGTGAGAATAAAAAATTGATATTAAGCGCCAATATGAAGTTTTTGTCAATATGTTGGCTTAAATCCATGATACCCACATAGAAAGTACATATATACTTAGTCTTAGAGCCAAATTAGAACTTGGTGCCAACCAATTTAGCTTAGGTAGCTATTTTTTGAAAACCTGATTACTCTTTGTTGTCTTACCCATCATGCAATTTTACCTAGAAACTATCTTACTATTGGAAGAAAATTTTAACTAGCCTACTAGAAATATTTTTTAACCCATAGATGGACAAGTTTTCTTATAAATATTAGAGGAAGCTTTAGATAAAATGTTGAAATTTCCCCTCTGAGAAAATATTATTGATAACGGTGTAAGTGAGGAATTCATTACGTGGATTGTGTTAGTTTTTGTAGCATAGGATGGTGTTCTAGTCTCGATACATTGTGGAGAGGCTCTGCGTAGAGGTTGGATGGCAAATTTTTAGAGGTTGAGGTTTTCTTGTGGAGGGAGATAACCTTCTCTTCAAATATTTTTTGTCAAATTCTTGTTGAATGGATAGCCAGTTGGTCTTCCAAAATTGTACTCAGAATTCATTCTTTCATAATAAAACAAACCATCAGCTACTGCACCAGTTTTCCCACATTAGGTTTTTCTGGGGACATTTGTCCAAAATAATGGTCTCAATATTTGTGTTTGTGTGCTAGAATTCCTTAGTTCCTATTGTTGCTTCCACAGTTAATTTTCATGGTGAAAAAATTACAATGTGAATATTTTTGTTAAATTGTTGTAAACAAAATAAATTGCATAATTAATTTATCAGTTAGAAGAAATATTTCTAGTTGTTGCATTTCAAGGATTTTTCACATGGTATTGGAGAATATTTGATGGACAAGAAGCGCAGGGGCAAAGGAAAAAAATTTGTCGCTCAAAGGGAGTTGCAATACTAAATTTTTGAAGAGATGCAGAAGTTATCACAGATCAATTGCGAGAGTCTCATGAGATTTTCCTGCACAAATGTGTAGATCACACGAGTTCAGACTAAACATTCACGTGAGTATGGAAAAATCCATGAGTGTAGCATAGGCAGAGTAGAAGAAAATCTAATTTTTCGCAAAGCAGATTATTATATGGAAATAGAGGTTCTGTAGCAGTTTGTAGTAGCAGAATCAACATAGAGTGGAAGAAAAAGAGCACACAAAAAGGGAATTTCTCTCAGATGTTCTAACTTACAAATCCATATTTTTTGTTGCAACAAGCAGTTATTGCATGCAAATTATCTCACTATAGAAGGGAGTGTGAATATTAGATTCAACGGCTAAGGAGGGATAAGAGGGAGGTTTTCATTCTATATTCAGAGATGGCCACCACTAGGCTTAGAGTTCAAGATAGGTTTGAGGGAGCCTCCAACTATGTCATATGGAAGGCTAGGATTTCTTTCCTTCTAGATGAATTTGGCCTAAATACCTATGTAGAAAATGTTGTTGCAATGTCTAATGATGCTGATTAGCTGAAGGAATATATGAAAGAGATGGAAAAGGTGAATCAGATGATCTAGGATGGAGTATGAGACGATATATTCTCACATATATTAGCCAAGAATATGACCAAGAAGATGTGGGATGCTCTCACTCAGCTATATCAAAATCCTTCTGAGCATTGAAAGATGTCCCTACAAGACAAGCTGATAGACATCCACATGCAAAAGGGTGAATGCATAAATCCATTCCTCGCCAGAATTTAGGAAATCCGAAATTAGCTTGCCGCCATTAGGAAGGATCCTCAACCTATATAGCTTGTGCCTTTGGCCCTAAACAATGTCTCATAACAATGGGAAGGCTTTCTATAGGCCCTAGGGCATCTTGTGATGAGACACATTAACTAGGTGGGAAATGATGTGGCCATCCCTAAAATAGGAGGAAATGAGGTGAAATCTAGTAAAGAGATCCATCATCGGAAGAAAAAACAAGGGTTTGAAGGGTGAGAAGGAGGAGGAGAATGTGACCCATTCATCAAAGTGTCCCAATCAGGGACAGGAGGAGAAGGAGAGAAATAAATATCTATATAAGGTCAAGTGCTTTAGGTGTGGTGATTTTTTCCACTACAGTATTCAGTGTCCTCTCAAGAAGAAGGATAAGCAGGAGAAGTAGGACCAGGCGGAATCATCCATAAAGATAGAAAAATTTCCTCCATACTAGAGGAAGACTTCTCAATGTCTGCAGCTATACCTCCAAGAGAGAGGTGGGGCAATATGGAGTTGTATTCCTATAGTTGAACAAAGTTTTGGCAGGTTCCATTCAGGTGTCATCCTCATGGATCATTATATTGCTACAGGGGCACATAATCTTCAATAACAGGATGGATTAGTGTTAATGACACAGTCAGATTCCTGAGTTACAGTTGTAGACTAGTTACCATTAGGCGTTGGGGAGCGCAAAGAAGTCTTGATAGCAGAGCAGGAGGCTCAGTAGTTGAGTTAGCAGTAGTGCATATTCCCAATGGATAGTGTAGAGGCTTGTAGAGGCTAGGACTTAGTAGATAGATTGAACTTGAAACTCAGTTGATTTAGTATTTCATATACTTAGCGGTTGCAATACTTGCAGTAGCTAAAATAATAATTGAGAGGGAGTTATAGTGTAGATGTAGACTAGGAAATAATATAGCAATGTCACCAATGACATAGATGCAACATCAAAGTTGCGCAGTTGGTGGGCACTAGTAGGCAATCATAGTGGACAAACATTAGTAATGTGTATAGAGGGTGATGCAAATATAGGGTGTTGGAGAATTTCAACACAAGAACACCTTCCTTGCTAAGAGGGAGTGTTAGCTTTTGTAGCATCAGATGGTGTTCTCGTCTCAAAACTTTGTGGAGAGGCTAAAACACATGAGATCCCCAAAAGCTAGAAATTGCTTCGAGAAATTCAACCTAGAAATGGCTCAATTAAATTAATTAGCCATGATTTAATTTTTCCCAACTTAGGAAAAGAGGATAATTAATAGAAATTAATTGAGAAAGATGTGAATTATCTAGAAACTCACACAGATCAACTTAAAATACAATCTCAACCATTGATTAAGTTTTAATCATGGTCGTTGAAGTCTCAACTAGAGAATATAAGAAGAATTCAATGGGTAGATGGAGAACACGCTTTTGGAGAACACTTGAAGGTGAGAAGCATTTAAGATCATGAGACCAATTGCAGATACTCAATGATATAGATAGATTGATTCTCTAGTGAAAGTGATTCAACAGGACTGATCAACTAGCAAAGTATCAAAGGGATAAAGATAGTGATTCTGAAAAGGATTTCCAGATCGAGAAGAGGCAAAAGGGAATGAATGAAGTATTCCATGGTGCAACTAATCCAAATCAACCCCAAGGGTCACGCGAAATTTATTGATGGGTTGTAGTTATGGTCATGTGAGTGTTCCCACGATAGCCATGAGTATTGTGCAATTTTTCCCAACATAGCCATTCATATTGATCAGAACTTGTGAGGCGCTATGCAGAGGTTGGAAGGCTAGTTTTCAGAGGCCGAAGTTTCCTTGTGGAGGGAGAGAACCTTCTCTCCAAATATTTTCTGTAAGATTCTTGTTGATTGGATAGCAATCGAGCTTCCAAAATTATACTCTTAACTCACTGTTGCATAATAAAATAAACCATTAGCTTCTAGACCGATTTTCTGACATTGGGTTTTTCTGGTGACATTTGTCCAAAAATAATCGTGTCAATATTTTTGTGTTTGTGCTAGCATTTCTCAATTCATGTTTTTTCTTCTGTAGTTAATTTTTATGGTGAAGAATTTGCAGTGTGAATATTTCATTATTTTGTTGTAAACAAAATAAACTACATAATTAATTTATCAGTTAAAAGAAATATTTCTAGTTCCTACATTTCAAGGAATTTTCTCACGGTGAATATGAGAAGTTGAAATTTCTACAAGTCTTATTTGAAAACCCTAGTGAGGTGTCAAAGGTAGAATTTATTTTATTAACTAAGTTACTTAAACCTTTGTATCAATATATGACCTTACTTTTCGTTGTTATTTTGGGGTGTCATGATGATTCCAAGATGGATGTTCAATAATGTTTATGTGTCTTAGAGAAATAATGACAAATCCCAGAGAGATTAGGATTAACTTCCTAGCCTACTTGGTTCAAAGTATTTATTTAGAATTTAGTACTACCCCAACCTTTTATCTCTTTAGAAATTTAATGTATTTAGTACATCTAACCTTTTTTAATTACACTGTGTATTTTACCCATTGAAAATTAGTAGAATAGGTAAAGGATGAAAGGGGAAAGTAAAAGGAAATCGAGAGGTGCATTGAAATATTATACCCTAGAAAGGATTTAGGGGGTTATTCAAAATATATATATCATTTGTTGTTTTACCTTTGATTTAAATTGTTAAAAAGGATGTCCTACGGGATACCAGAAGACTTCAAAAGAATCCTACAATTGACTAAGTAAATCAACATAGGGGATTGGTATCTCTTTGTTGAGTACTCTATCAATAGGGTGTATGGTTTTAGGGGAGAACCCTATTGTCTCCCTAAATTTATTGCTACTCAACTATTTACCTTAGACATTACAAGACAAAGAATGCAAGTTAATGACCTCCGCTTTATTTCTAAAAGTAAACAGACACTCATGGTTATGACCTATGAAATATTATCTTTAACAATTACACATAACTTTGCATTAGAATTTATTGAAAGAGAATTGATTTCATATTGCCTAGAAAAAGATACTTGGAAATACAATCATATCCACATAATGTCTAATTTAAGGAAGCAAGTAAGGTTATCAATCTATACACATGAGCCAAATCTTGAAATAGAACAACCAACTAATATTGATTCTTCGTTTCAAATTAATAAAAATCCAGTTGATGAACATATATCCAAGGAAGCTCTAATTGAGCCAATGAAAATAGAAGTGAGATTAATTGAGGGGAATTTGCCTCATGCGGTTCAAGAAGTAGGACAAATTATTGAGAAAGTGACATATATTGTGGGAAATAACCCTCAAGTTGATTCATTGAAGACAAAAGTAAGAAAACTATGAAAGAAAAAGATGATGATGATGAATACATTGCCTTTTAGATGACTAGGGAAGAATTTTCCAAGCATGTACAAAGTGTGTTAGAAGAAATACAACCCAAAGACTTTGGAAATAAAGAAAGGACAATTGCTAAGAGTGTTAGTGTAGAGAAACTTAGAAAAACTAAGGACAAATAATTGATGAAAATTCTGGGAAAATTCCATATTATATGAGAAAGTGTAGATGGGGAAATGAATGATTATACACATCCCCTTTTTTATCCATAACTGATTTTAATCGAAATGCCTTCAATTTGACTGTTGTCCAGCCAGAGACCAATGTTGCAACAGAATTTATTGGTGCCATGTCTATTAAGTGAACTAATCCATCTTGAGGACAAGACAGATCTCCCTAGATCTCAGAGAAATCTAGTAACAAACAAGAAAGAACTGCTACCTTTTTGTAGATTAGGATTGACTAAAACAAAAAAATATGAGAGAGGTCACTTACCATTTAATCGAAATTCCTGATGAAGTCCCTTTCATTGCCTTCAACCGTTCACTTCTCCTTGATGTTTTAGAGACCATTCCAACACTTCCCACAACTTCTCCACGATGTCGTGAAGGAGATATGCATAGATAGAAACACACAAAGGATCAAAGCATCCAGTATATAGCATAAAAGATAAATGAACTAATTAAATCAACATATATAATGAACTGGATCAATAAACAATAATAAAATATGGGGTGATCAAGGAATCCCATAAATTATATCAACAAAGACAATTGAGAAAGAACAATTGTTTTTATTTAATAAAATGGAGAACATACATACAACCTTAAAGACATGATGTCACAATGCTCTTCTAACAATCTCCTTGGATGAATAGCCTCCTAACCTTATTTCTGCAGCATAAGACCACTTCCAACAATCCTCCTCAATCCTCAAACCTATGTTAACTTTATAGGCCAAGAGGGGAAAGTTTGGGAAACATTTCCTAAGGGATAAGATCCGAAAATGGTGGGATATGGGTTCCATAAAGAGAGGGATCTAGCTCGATGATGGGAGGGATCAGGGCTGAATAAACATCCATTTAAAGTTTGTTAGTTTGGAAAGATTCGACCAACAATGCTTCTAGACTTTACTTTTTATTTTTACATGCGTTAATTGATGTGTGCAGACCACACTCTAAGACAAAGCACACTTATGCACAATTTCTAATGGACTATTCTGTGTATGTGCAGAAATTGACTAGGGAACTATGCAAGAAGCCAAAAATAGTTTTTTAGCCTTGGGATCTAGGAATTTCATTCTCTTTGGGATAATTTGTATTATATCCTTGAAAGGGGATGATTTGGAACACATTAATGGATAGTGAAAAATCGAAACTGATAGTCATTTTCCAAATGTGGAAAAATGACATGTAATAGATTCCCCCTGTTAGAGCCTGGATCTACCTCAGGCTGAAGGAAGGCAAGTCTATGGTAACATCAAACCACGCTTAACCTGGTAGCTAGTCCTACCAGGTCAGGAGAGGGCTCTCTCCTTGTCATTCTCAATTAGGATATTGTTAATTAAGGCTTGAAATGACTAAATTTAATGTAGATTTTAGGCTAGGTATAGTAGCTCATGGTTTCTAGTTTGATTTTTAGGTTTTGGTTGCTGGATCAATTGGAGAAGGCAGATTGGGTCTAAGAAATCAACTCAGGGATACAATCATGTTCTGTGGGGTGAGATAGATAATGGTTTATGTACTATAAATGGATTAAGATGGTAGATTAAGACAGTTGAGGAGTTGAGAAGAGCATAAAGAAACTATGAATCCTCTTCAAACTGTTGAAAACATAAAAAACCAAATGCATTCCCTAGACCAAGCACTGTTATTAGTGTATTTTGTCTATCTATATTGATTCATTTAGTCTTAGAAGAGAAATATGGATTTGGATACAGATAAAATATAAGAAAAACTCATTACAAAGAAGAAATAATACATAAACTCACTGTCACAAGAATCCCAGAAAAATAGCTATGAAACCTGCTTTTATTCCTTGCAAACTGCTGATACAATTGTTCAATGAGTGCCACCACATCCACCAAAGTCCAACCTTTACAAATGACTAAAAAAACACATGATATAGACACCCAAACCACCTGTGCTATCCATCAGGGGTCGAATCCAAGAGATAAGGAACTGCTTCAACCATATCTAAACTAGGAACAAGAAAATAGACAATGGAATAGCTTGCCTATAAAACCAAGGAAACTGATACATTTAGTTCAAAACCACTTTTGATTTGTTGTATCTACCCCATCAAGTGTTTTCCATCAATATTTACATCATATTACATCATTTACCATGAAAAATTTACCAAGAAAAGAAGAAGAAGTCAACTGCTGAAGAAACTGGGCAAAATTTGACATTAAGGAAAAATTGACAAAAATTTCCTTGATGCACATTGCCCTGAGCCTAATGCGCAATGCCACTTTAGGAAAGCTTTTGGAGGCCTTCCACTCATCCAAATCAGGCCCAAGATAGCTTTTTGGAAAGCTCAGCCTATCTAGTTTCTAGAACATCTTGAATTTCCTGATTTGGATTTGATTTGCCCCTTCAAAAATCAATTCTCCCAAGACTGCTTCCTATGGGTCCAAAAAGTGGCAGAGAGGGCATTTTTTGAGTGATTTTTGCCCTTTTGGTGCCCAAGATCTCCTTGAAATTTGATGAAATTTTCTGGGTTTGGTTTTTTTTTCATGCTGAGTCCAAAACTACAAGCCATTTGGCAAAAGAGTGAGCCAATCCAATGTGCAGCGCCGATGGTGCTGCGCATCCACCAGAATTTCCTGTGTTGCCTAATTCAAAAAAAACAAAATTTACAAAATTCTTCAAAAATCTGCCCAGTTTTGGCTCAAATGTACTTCATTGGTTACTTTGTTGGGCAAGTGTAACATCAGCCAAGATCTCAAGTTTGTCACCCCTCTTTTTGCTTCTTAAGGCCCTCCTTAGTCTTGCCTTAAGGTGCTTAACTCTCATGTTACCTATCCTATTCTGGGTCAAGTAATGGTAGGCCATATGCCTAAGAATATTTTTGTCTCTATTGGCTTTTTTTAGAAGGCCCTCAAGGTGGATATTTACCCTCTCAAGCCATATTTCTCTCTCATTAACCACTTCTTGTTCAACTGGAGTCAAGGGAACTGGATGCTTCTCTACCATTTCACAAAACTCAAAACATGAATGATGTCTAAAGCGTGAAGTGGTTAATGGGCAAGCAAGCAGTTCACTCATATTGATGGGCTCCTCCTTGATAATCTACCACCTTTGTGAGGCTTTCTCTGCTGCAAATCCCTCTCCATGCTTGCCTCTTTAGGATGGTTTGCTGAATGATGGATAATAGATGGGAGCAAAAAGATGAGTATGAAGAGATTTGTAAATGGAAAAATAGCAATGAGATGTGGTAGGGGAGTGAGAGGGATGGATTAGGGAGCTAGGGTTTTGATGTATGAGGGACTTAGGGTTTGATAAAGGGGATTAGTTTCTTAGGGAAAATAGGGAAAGGGAAAATAGAATCAAGGGGTAGTTTTAGTGCAATGAAGTTGGGAAAATGGACAAGGGATTGTGGTTTTGCAATGATATGAAATAGAGTATAGAGGCAAGCTAGGGTTTGACCTTTAGGAAGCAAAAATCATGAACCAAACATGGAAAACCCTATTTAAGCTTAGGATATATGAACACTTACTTGTTAGGAGGTGAATGTAGCAAAATAATTGATAGAGGATGAAACCTTGTTAGCTCAATGTGCAACGTGCTGACCCCAATGCGCAGTGCCTCCCTGATGCGCAGCGCCAGTGTATTTTAATGAAGGAGAAAAGTGACTGATGCACAACGCCCTTCTAATGCGCATCACTGAGCTCCCAATGCACGGTGCTAAATTCAGGGCAAGATTTGAATGCCTTCCCGATGTCCAAATTGGGCATGTAATAGCTCCTTAGAAGTATTGTTGAGTCTAATTTCTAGAACATCTTGAATTTTTCGATTTGGAGTTCATTCCCGCTGTCAAAAGTCAAATCACCCAAGACTAGTCAAATTGTGCAGAATGAGGTTGCCTAAATGCAGAGTGTTGTTGCAGTCAACTTTTTAAGGTCTTCCACAACTCCAAATTTAACTCATGATAGCTTATTGGAAATATCTCTATATATAGATATCATTTAAATCATCAAGCAAGTCATTTGAATATCCCAGCCAGGCGAAATCTTGATTTTCCCAAGGTCACTCTAGAAGTGCATCAATCCTCCTGAGGCCAATGATGTTTTCATCATTTCTCCCAAACCATGAAACCTGTGTAAAACCTAAAAGAAATTTTTCTTCTTGGGTTAATGATGGAAAAAAACCTCTTTCACTTTTGTCAAATTAATCTTCTCTTTCTCATAAACATCATTTGAATAAAACCTATCCCGATGTGTGGAACAGGGGATTTGTGGAAATGAAGGGAAACGAAGGGATAAGTGGCTTCTAAATTCTTGAGAAAATTTTAGGAAGTAGGGAGGGATGTTGGGAATCAGGCGAAAGTGGAATTTCAAAGATTGACTGAGGGGAAGGGGTCGAAAAGGGCAAAACACATGCCTAGCCTAGAAAATTGTCAAATTGTAGCAATAAACTAGGGTTTGTGGGAAAATGATGAATCTGAGGGATATGAGAGATGGGAAGCATTTAAGAAGGTATATTAAGGATAGGGGAAGATGTATGAGCATTAGGATACAAGTTTTTTTGATTATTTTACCATGCAAGAAAAATAACCTTCAAAACTCTAGGAGAGGGAAATGAGGTTTACTCAAGTACAACTGAAGCACGAACAAGGTGTAAAATGACTCATTGGAACCTGAAATGATGATGACAACTCTTTGAATGATGGTACACTAAGCTGAATGGTGACATGGACCAATACTTGGAAGACTTTGGGAGGAGTGAAAACAACCCTAGACCTAATACCTAGTAACCAAATTTTACTTGAAGACTCACTGAAATGACAAAATTTGACTTTGACACCCTAAGACCACTTTGTAAGAGCATATTTGATCACTCATGGAAGGCTTCAAAGGCTGACACTAACGTTGGCTCCATTGGGGATGGTAGCTCCTTGGAGGTGCCAAGAACACCATAGACCAAGTAGCCTTATCTATTGGGCAAGGAGTAAAAAACACAAACTGAAATTGATGACTGAAAATTGACGACTAATAGACACAAACTGACTTGAAACTGACTCAATACTAAAACACAACTGAAAAACTAGAAAATATGCTCAAAATGGATCTTATTCAATAAAACCTACTCTAACTGTTCCATTCATCACATGATCATGTGAAATGAAACAACCAATGCAATCAAGTAAGCATTCTAGTTGTTGTTTGAATTCTCCACAAGTGCTTGCTTATGAACAACAAGAGAGAACTACTAAAAGGAAACTCCCATGAAAATTTGTAAATAGACCCATTAAATAATATGGATTCTCTATTCGACTCCAAAAATACTGCATAAGGATATTGAAATTCATGTGCAGTGGGACTTAGCTCATCCGATGGATTACTGTTCTCCTCCTCATACCATGAATGGAAAATTTCGTCTAAGCTTTGTGATGAGACTCCTGCTAAAAATGATAAAGAAACCGATTACCGGATCAAGTTTGTATCAATACTTGTTTCAATATCACAATTAGCTACTGGAGAAGGACATTGACTGTAGAAATCATCCAGCACATTAGCTACTAGATGGTGAAAAACTTGAAAAGACTATTGCAAACCATTTTCAATTGGTTCCAATGAGATTGCATGGTTTTCTACAGGCTGCTCATTTGAATATATACTATGCAAATGACCCTTCAAAAACTAAAATGATTCAAAACAAAATGGCAGTGATCCAGGTGGATATTGGTGGCCACCTGCCAAGTCCACCTGGACCCCCACCATTGTCTTTCTCAGCATTTTCAGTTTCCTTAATTGTAGCACAACTTACTATTTTTAGCAGTTTTTGGGGTCCTGAACTTCCGGAGCCGTTTTGAGGCCCTAAACGACATTTTTTGGGGAATCCGGGGGCAACATGGGTCCATGGACCGATGTTGCCCGTTCCAACAATGATAGTGCTCGGATAGATCTTTCTAATGAGCTATTGTACGTGTCAAACGGAGATCATATGCCAAAGTTACGACCCCGGGAAGTTGATGTACCAATTTACCCCAAACAGGGCCCACAGTTTGGCGTTTCATCTCCTAGGGTTAGGTTTTGGAATGTTAAGGGTTTTCCATTGTTTCTCAACAATAAATAGGCCTTCGAGCCTCATTGTAACAGAGTTCAGAGGCATGTAGCCACCACATCTCTTCTCAGAGATAAGCTACCATCGCCCTAGCTAGTTTATTTCCATTTCTGATTGTAAGCATATTTCAGTATTTTCCATTAATGAAATGAAGTATTATTTCCGCTGCATCTTTGTGTTTATGGTTATCTCAGTAATTTGTTGCGTTCCTGTTTAAATCCGGATCAGTGGTATCAGAGCGGTCTGCTTTTTCTCTGTTTTTCTTTGCATGTCCCCAACAAGGTCTGGATATAAGGAGTTAGGGCTTGAACTGGTTGAACCTTTGCAAGACCAGCCTCACAAATCCCGACGGCCTCCCATGGCGGACGAGAAGAAAGATGAGGGGGCAGGAGATCCCATCAAAATCTTGCTCGAAGAAGCCCTCGAGCGACAACGAAACGCGATGATGGACAGCTTTGCCCAGATCCTTCAGCGGCTACCCAGAATCAGCGCATCGGCTTCCAGCAGCTACTCTTGAAACGCCACACCCTTTAAGGTACAAGTTAATTTTGAAATCCTCATATTCGAGGGTCAGATAGACGCAGATGTCGTAGATAAATGGTTAAATCTGCTAGAGGGTTATTTTTCTGTTCATGAATTTTCGAGTCGGGAAAAGATTGTTTTTGCTCTTCTCAAAGCAGCCCCCCACGTCAAGGACTGGTGGGAAACCTACTGCGAGCAAAAGGATGAAAGTACTGGCTCACTATTTTCAGCCGCACCCACCTGGGATTCGTTCCGGGATGCCATCAAGGAGCAATACTACCCTGTCGGAAGCTATGAGGATGAATACATAAAGTGGACCACGCTGCGGCAGGGAAGGGACCAAGATGTGCCAGAGTTCACCAATCTTTTCCATACCCTTCGTACAAAGTTGGGTATCAAGGATTCGGAACAACATTTGATACTCAAATACCGTGGCTGCCAGCACAAGTACATCCAGGAAGAAATACAATTTCTAAACATCCCCTTGCTCGGCGCAGCATATCGATATGCTGTCAAGGTCGAGCAGAAGTTTAAACAAAAGAAGCGAGACTTTGGATCTGCAAATCCAAAGCAGGGGAAAGGTGCCCTGAAACCACAGAACAAAGGACAAAGCCAAGGTGGGACAGCCCAAGACAACCAGCCGAAGCTGCAAGCAAAGAACAGCGCCGCGAAGCCGAGAAAGGACACTGGAAAATGGTGTGAGTTCCATAAGAGCTCCACTCACAACACAAGTGAGTGTCGGGCCAAGCAGTCACTGGTGGCTGAGCTAAAGGTTTCAGAATCAGATGCATGTTCCGACTCTGAGTCAGAACCCGATAAGGGGTATGAAAAAGGGAAGCAGATCATTGATGCGGATCCCAGCGCCACTGTTGATACCGCAAAGATCCAGAAAAATGAACCCAAAGATCCAGAGGAGGAGGAGCGTCTCTTCTACTCCCAGATGTGGGTAAAGGGCTCCCCGATACAGTTCATTGTTGATAGCGGGAGTCAAAAGAACCTCATTTCGGCAGAGGTCGTGAAGTGGTTGGGCTTACCGACCACAGCACATCCACAACCATACACCATTGGGTGGCTTCACCAAGGACGAGATCTTCGCGTGAGCCAGCAGTGTCGCCTTCCATACAACATCAAGCCCTTCACAGATGAGGTATTGTGTGACATTGCTCCCCTTGAAGTTTGTGATGTATTACTAGGACAACCATACTTGTGGAAGCGACATGCTGTGTATGAATCAAGGCCCCGTGCTGTTATTATTACATTGGGAAATAAGTTGTTCAGGATACCAGAGGTAGCACCACCTGCCGTCATCTCTTTGATTACTGTGAAACAATGCAGTAAGATCATTTCCAAAACCAGGAAATTTGTTTTCCTGATGATACGCCCTCAAGGAAAGAAGAAGACAGTGGTCGCGGCCTCCAAACGGGGTCCCTCTGCACGACAACTACAGATGGACAAGGTTGTGGAGGAGTACGAGGACATCTTCACCTCCCCGGCAGGGGTTCCTCTGCACTGTCAAGTCAAGCACTCCATCGATCTGACCCCAGGTGCGCCGCTACCCAATGGACCAATTTATCGGCGCTCCGTTCTGGAGAACAATGAAATCAAGAGGCAGATTCAGGAGCTCCTGTAGAAAGGTCACATCCGTCCGAGTTCATCGCCCTGTGGGAGCCAGATCGTGTTGGTACAGAAGAAGGATGGGACGTGGAGACTCTGTATTGACTATCGGGCGCTGAACAAGATCACTGTCCGTAATAGGTACCCGATCCCACGGATTGATGACCTCCTAGACCAACTAAAGGGGGCGAAATATTTCAGCAAGATCGATCTAAAGTCAGGATATCACTAGGTACCAATCGAACCCTCCAATGTGTGGAAGACTGCCTTCAAATCCAAGGAGGGCCTCTTCGAATGGTTGGTCATGCCTTTCGGATTGACGAATGCCCCTGCAACCTTTATGAGGCTAATGGATGACATCTTGCGGCCATTCACCAACTCCTTTGTAGTAGTATACTTGGATGACATTCTGATCTTCAGCCAGAGTTGGGAAGAGCACCTCCACCAAGGATAATTTTAGGGGCGAATGTTCGCCCTTTGGCGAAATTAAGGGGTTTTAAATTTTTAGTGGGCGAATATTTTGTATCATAGTACATTTTTACAAATCACCTCAAATAGCCCACCTTATTTTAAGGGAGATGGTAAAAAAGGTAAATTTAGCCCTTGAAATTAGGACTTACAACCTTCCATTCGCCCATTTTCAAGAATAGGTTTTATTTAAGGGAATCCATTCGCCCATTTTCAAGAATAGGTTTTATTTAAGTGAATCCTATGGGCCAAATACCATATTTATAAAAGAGGTATGGTAAATTAATAAAAATATAAATAAATGAGAGGTATGGTAAATAAATAAAACATTTTTTATATTTACTCCATAAGTCACCTTATATACATGTAAGGGTGTAAACAAATAAAAATATAAGTAAAGTGGAGGTATGGTAAATAAAGAAAACATTTTTTTATACTTACTCAAAAGGTATGGTAAATAAATAAAAATATAAATAAACTAGACGTATCGTAAATAAATAAAACCTCTTTTTATATTTAGTCCATAACCCTCGTTCTATTTATGAAGGCTCAAGAAAGAGGTTTTATTTAAGTGAATCCTATGGTCCAAATACCATATTTGTAAAAGAGGTATGGTAAATTAATAAAAATATAAATAAACGAGAGGTATGGTAAACAAATAAAACATTTTTTTATATTTACTCCATAAGTCACCTTATATTTACGAACACTCAAAAAATGGGTTATATTTAGGTGAAACCTATGGCCAAAATACTATGGGACAAATACCATGGACTAGATTGTAATTAATACCATGCAAAAAACCATTATTAACCCTAATATTAGAATTAATAAAAATAAAAATGGCACATGGTATTGACCCATGGTGTTCACCAAAATGGCACATGGTATTGACCCATGGTATTCACCTGGAATGTAGCCTATTTAAATGGGGGAATTAAACCAGCATGTAGCCTATGCTAAGATTCACTAGGACTTTACAAAGTTTTATTATTTAGTGAAAGACTCGCCAAGATCTTACAAGATTTTATAATTGAGTAAAATATTCGCCATGCGTGGTGAGAGATTCGCCAAAAAATTATATATACATATTATATTATTGATAAAATCGCCTTCCATTTTTCCTATATACCATGGAGATTCGCCCATTTATTATATTTATAAATTTAGGGGTGGTTCTTAAAATTTTCCCTGACCTCCACCACATCTGACAGGTTCTCCAAACACTGCGGCAACACAAGCTATGTGCCAATTTGGAGAAATGCACTTTTGGCATGACCCAGGTTCAGTATCTGGGATACATCATTGATGAACAAGGGGTGCATGTCAATCCAGCCAAGATCCAATTCATTCGGGATTGGCCCTCTCCAACCACTCTAACAGAGCTCCGCAGCTTTCTAGGTCTTGCCAACTTCTACCGCAGGTTTGTGTTGGGATTTTCTCATATTTCATGGCCCTTGAGTCAAGTCACCAAGGGCGGGGTAAAAGAAAAATTCTTTTGGTCTGAATCTCAACATAAGGCATTCAGGGAGTTGAAGGATCACCTCTGCACGACACCAGTACTCGCGTTACCAGATTTACAACAACCATTTGAGGTCGAGACAGATGCCTCTGACTATGCTATTGGGGCAGTCCTTACTCAACGTGGACATCCAGTGGCATATCACAGTGAAACACTTTCAGACACAGTCCGGAAGTACCCCACTTATGATAAAGAGATGCATTCCAATGTACAGGCCTGCCGACAATGGAAGCATTACATTTTGGGGAAGGAAACAGTCATCCACACAGACCATCGACCTTTGCAGTTCATACAGACCCAAGGGAAATTGCAGAATGATCGCCATCAGAAGTGGTCTACATACCTGCAACAGTTTCACTTGAATATCAAGTATAAAAATGGCAGCACCAATAATGTTGCAAATTGCCTCAGTTGACCACTGATCATGGCGCTAACCACCGTGCTCAGCTCTTGTGGGAACGAGACTTCTGATTGGCCACTTCTCTACAAAAGCGACCCAGAATTCGGCCACACATACCAGACACTCTTGGAGGGTCGGCATGTTGTAGATTTTCACCTCCAGGATGCCTTATTATGTCACCTCGGTCACCTTTGTGTTCCTTCAAGCGAGCGTGCCAAGATGGTTTGGGAAGCACACTACAGTCGGGCTGCTGGGCATTTCGGGGTCGAGAAAACAGTGGCAGTACTGCAAAATTATTTCTATTGGCCGAATCTTCGACAGGATGTTGGGAAGTACATCCGATCATGTACTGCCTGTGCTATTGCCAAACCGACCATTAAGAAGCACGGCCTCTATACCCCGTTGCCTACCCCTAGTCGACCGTGGGAATCTATCTCCATGGATTACATGTCAGGCCTTCCTTCCACTAAGCATGGAAATGACTGTGTTTTTGTGGTCGTCGACAGGTTCTCGAAGATGGCCATTATGGTGGCCTGTAAGAAGAATATCACAGCAGAATCCACTGCTAAACTCTTCTTTGAACAAGTGTGGGTGCACTTTGGGATCCCACAGTCTATCATCTCAGATTGGGACAGTCGATTTCTCAGCACATTTTGGTCCAGTCTTTGGTCAATGCTGGACACCAAACTCACGAAGTCCACAGCCTTCCATCCTCAAACTGATGGCCAGACAGAGGTTGTCAATAGGATGATTGTGCACATTCTGCGCATGTATAACTCAAAGCATCCACGCACATGGGACGAGAGCCTCCCCTATGTTCAGCACAGCTACAACCGAGCTCTTCACAGCTCCACTGGCCATAGCCCTTTTCAGGTGGGTTTGGGATTCCAGCCACTGTGCCCCATTGATGTGGCCATGCCACTTGCAGCTACTCACATGAATTCAGCTCATGTCCAGTCCGAAACAGATAAGGCCACCAGCTTCATTGAGCACATCCAACATATTCGCCAGCAGGTCCATGACATTCTTGAGAAATCAAATGCCAAGTACAAGCAGCGACATGATCAACATCGGGTGCCACACAAGTTTCAGGTGGGCGACAAAGTCTGGTTGCATTTGCAAAAGGAACGCCTTACTGGAGCCTATTGGAAATTGAGACCACTCCGATATGGTCCTTACACCATTACTAAGGCTATGGGAGACAATGCCTTTGAGCTCAGCATTCCCCCATTCCTTGGCCTGCACCCAGTGTTCAATGTGGACCGCCTTCGGCCATACTTTCCACCATTGCTAGACACATTCGACATTGCAGAATAGCTCAAACCCACAGAATTAAATCCAGATTGCATGGAACAATCTGCAACTGATCGGATCATGGACACACAGATCAAGAACACTCGCCAACAGAATATCCAACTGTATCGAGTTGTCAAAGTAGGCCAACTCCTTCAGCAGGGCAAGTGGCTCACCAGGGAACAAGTTCAGCAGAAGTTTCCTCATCTCATGGAGGAGCTCAACGCAATGGGGACCATTGCTTCCTAAGGGGGGAGGAATGATCCAGGTGGATATTGGTGGCCACTTTCCAAGTCGACCTGGACCCCCACCATTGTCTTTCTCAGCATTTTCAGTTTCCTTAATTGTAGCACAACTTACTATTTTTAGCAGTTTTTCGGGTCCTGAACTTCCGGAGCCGTTTTGAGGCCCTAAACGACGTTTTTTGGGGAATCCGGGGGCAACATAGGTCCATTGACCGATGTTTCCCATTCCAACAATGATAGTGCTCGGATAGATCTTTCTAATGAGCTATTGTACGTGTCAAACGGAGATCATATGCCAAAGTTACGACCCCGAGAAGTTGATGTACCAATTTACCCCAAACGGGGTCCACAGTTTGGCGTTTCATCTCCTAGGGTTAGGTTTTGGAGTGTTAAGGGTTTTCAATTGTTTCTCAACAATAAATAGGCCTTCGAGCCTCATTGTAACAGAGTTCAGAGGCATGTAGCCACCACATCTCTTCTCAGAGATAAGCTACCATCGCCCTAGCTGGTTTATTTCCATTTCTGATTGTAAGCATATTTCAGTATTTTCCATTAATGAAATGAAGTATTATTTCTGCTGCATCTTTGTGTTTATGGTTATCTCTGTAATTTGTTGCGTTCCTGTTTAAATCCGGATCAGGCAGGGAATCATCTTGCATCATTTGATCATATGTTCCAGCTTTCAAGTCTTCATCTGCAACCTGACATTCAATGGCATTTGGGGGCTGCAAATCTAGATATGAGAAGTCTTGAACAAGGATTTCATTGCCCTCAAGATGGTTCAGATCAAAACTTATCGACGGTTGATTTCTGATTGCATGAACATTGTCTCTGATGATCTGAAACGAAGCAAAACAAAAAGTCAAAGATCCTTCACTTACTTCAAAATTTGTTGCACTTTCCTCCTCACTTTCATAGCTGATATGCATCGATTGATCACTGTATTCGAGCTACTTAAAGTGAACTTTCTCCTTCCACAAACCAGCTGTTGATTTATCTGGAAAACTAGCTTCTGTTTGGAGGACATAATCATCATCATACTGATCAAACTGAGGGAAATCATTAATATAAAACACATCATCAAGCATACATGTCATATCAATAGATCTCTCTTCTCCAAGATGATCTATAAAACAATCATTATCAGATCTATGACAAGTGGGATAAGAAAGAAACTGTTTTGGATCAACAACTTGTTCCTCTTCAATCAGTGAGCCATGGTTTTGAACACCATACTCGTTCCTTGTGGTGATATTTTGCATCATCTCTTCCACGACACTTACCAAAATGTCGAGCTTTACCTCTAAACATGTTGATTCCTCAGGATCTATGTTCTTCATCTCTTCATCCTTCAACTTTTCCCTTCTAATCAGAAGATTAGCCTCTACATCTACTGCACAATTTTGCATCTCTTCAAGTGTTGCAAGGTTCCTTTCTCTTAGTTGAAACTCCATTTCCGAATCAAAAGCATCTAGGTAGTGTAAGAGAGCGGATCCAGGAGGAGGTCTTATATTAACCAGCATCGAAAAATAGACTTGGTTAAACCTAGAAGAAAACTGTTGTACTGTCTCCCCTGGCAATCATTTTAGCTGGTTATACTTTTCTATAATCAAGAAAGGGTTTTGTCTGACCACCCACTTGTTGAGGAAAACTTTGACGAACTGTTGGAAATCTAAGATGCTCACATCAGGCAGAATTTTGAACCAACTCTTGAAATGACTGTGTTTTTGTGGTCGTCGACAGGTTCTCGAAGATGGCCATTATGGTGGCCTGCAAAAAGAATATCACAACAGAAGCCACTGCTAAACTCTTCTTTGAACGAGTGTGAGTGCACTTTGGGATCCCACAGTCTATCATCTTAGATCAGGACAGTCGGTTTCTCAGCACATTTTGGTCCAGTCTCTGGTCAATGCTGGACACCAAACTCACGAAGTCCACAGCCTTCCATCCTCAAACTGATGGCCAGACAGAGGTTGTCAATAGGATGATTGTGCACATTCTGCACATGTATAACTGAAAGCATCCACGCACATGGGACGAGAGCCTCCCCTATGTTCAGCACAGCTACAACCGAGCTCTTCACAGCTCCATTGGCCATAGCCCTTTTCAGGTGGGTTTGGGATTCCAGCCACTATGCCCCATTGATGTGGCCATGCCACTTGCAGCTACTCACATGAATTCAGCTCATGTCCAGTCCGAAACAAATGAGGCCACCAGCTTCATTGAGCACATCCAACATATTCGCCAGCAGGTCCATGACATTCTTGAGAAATCAAATGCCAAGTACAAGCAGCGACATGATCAACATCGGGTGCCACACAAGTTTCAGGTGGGCGACAAAGTCTGGTTGCATTTGCAAAAGGAACGCCTTACTGGAGCCTATTGGAAATTGAGACCACTCCGATATGGTCCTTACACCATTACTAAGGCTATGGGAGACAATGCATTTGAGCTCAGCATTCCCCCATTCCTTGGCCTGCACCCAGTGTTCAATGTGGACCGCCTTCGGCCATACTTTCCACCATTGCTAGACACATCCGACATTGCAGAACAGCTCAAACCCACAGAATTAAATCCAGATTGCATGGAACAAGCTGCAACTGATCGGATCATGGACACACAGATCAAGAACACTCGCTAACAGAATATCCAACTGTATCGAGTTGTCAAAGCAGGCCAACTCCTTCAGCAGGGCAAGTGGCTCACCAAGGAACAAGTTCAGCAGAAGTTTCCTCATCTCATGGAGGAGCTCAACGCAATGGGGACCATTGCTTCCTAAGGGGGGAGGAATGATCCAGGTGGATATTGGTGGCCACTTGCCAAGTCCACCTGGACCCCCACCATTGTCTTTCTCAGCATTTTCAGTTTCCTTAATTGTAGCACAACTTACTATTTTTAGCAGTTTTTCGGGTCCTGAACTTCCGGAGCCGTTTTGAGGCCCTAAACGACGTTTTTTGGGGAATCCGGGGGCAACATGGGTCCATGGACCGATGTTGCTCGTTCCAACAATGATAGTGCTCGGATAGATCTTTCTAATGAGCTATTGTACGCGTCAAACGGAGATCATATGCCAAAGTTACGACCCCGGGAAGTTGATGTACCAATTTACCCCAAACGGGGCCCACAGTTTACGGGTCCTGAACTTCCGGAGCCGTTTTGAGGCCCTAAACGACGTTTTTGGGGAATCCGGGGGCAACATGGATCCATGGACCGATGTTTCCCATTCCAACAATGATAGTGCTCGGATAGATCTTTCTAATGAGCTATTGTACGCGTCAAACGGAGATCATATGCCAAAGTTACGACCCCGGAAGTTGATGTACCAATTTACCCCAAACGGGGCCCACAGTTTTCGGGTCCTGAACTTCCGGAGCCGTTTTGAGGCCCTAAACGACGTTTTTTTGGAGAATCCGGGGGCAACATGGGTCCATGGAGCGATGTTGCTCGTTCCAACAATGATAGTGCTCAGATAGATCTTTCTAATGAGCTATTGTACGCGTCAAACGGAGATCATATGCCAAAGTTACGACCCCGGGAAGTTGATGTACCAATTTACACTAAACGGGGCCCACAATTTGGCGTTTCATCTCCTAGGGTTAGGTTTTGGAATGTTAAGGGTTTTCCATTGTTTCTCAACAATAAATAGGCCTTCAAGCCTCATTGTAATAGAGTTCAGAGGCATGTAGCCACCACATATCTTCTCAGAGATAAGCTACCATCACCCTAGCTGGTTTATTTCCATTTCTGATTGTAAGCATATTTCAGTATTTTCCATTAATGAAATGAAGTATTATTTCTGCTGCATCTTTGTGTTTATGGTTATCTCTGTAATTTGTTGCGTTCCTGTTTAAATCCGGATCAGGCAGGGAATCATCTTGCATCATTTGATCATATGTTCCAGCTTTCAAGTCTTCATCTGCAACCTGACATTCAATGGCATTTGGGGGCTGCAAATCTAGATATGAGAAGTCTTGAACAAGGATTTCATTGCCCTCAAGATGGTTCAGATCAAAACTTATCGACGGTTGATTTCTGATTGCATGAACATTGTCTCTGATGATCTGAAACGAAGCAAAACAAAAAGTCAAAGATCCTTCACTTACTTCAAAATTTGTTGCACTTTCCTCCTCACTTTCATAGCTGATATGCATCGATTGATCACTGTATTCGAGCTACTTAAAGTGAACTTTCTCCTTCCACAAACCAGCTGTTGATTTATCTGGAAAACTAGCTTCTATTTGGAGGACATAATCATCATCATACTGATCAAACTGAGGGAAATCATCAGTATAAAACACATCATCAAGCATACATGTCATATCAATAGATCTCTCTTCTCCAAGATGATCTATAAAACAATCATTATCAGATCTATGACAAGTGGGATAAGAAAGAAACTGTTTTGGATCAACAACTTGTTCCTCTTCAATCAGTGAGCCATGGTTTTGAACACCATACGCATTCCTTGTGGTGATATTTTGCATCATCTCTTCCACGACACTTACCAAAATGTCGAGCTTTACCTCTAAACATGTTGATTCCTCAGGATCTATGTTCTTCATCTCTTCATCCTTCAACTTTTCCCTTCTGATCAGAAGATTAGCCTCTACATCTACTGCACAATTTTGCATCTCTTCAAGTGTTGCAAGGTTCCTTTCTCTTAGCTGAAACTCCATTTCCGAATCAAAAGCATCTAGGTAGTGCAAGAGAGCGGATCCAGGAGGAGGTCTTCTATTAACCAGCATCGAAAAATAGACTTGGTTAAACCTAGAAGAAAACTGTTGTACTGTCTCCCCTGGCAATCATTTTAGCTGGTTATACTTTTCTATAATCAAGAAAGGGTTTTGTCTGACCACCCACTTGTTGAGGAAAACTTTGACGAACTGTTGGAAATCTAAGATGCTCACATCACGCAGAATTTTGAACCAACTCTTGAAATGACTGTGTTTTTGTGGTCATCGACAGGTTGTCGAAGATGGCCATTATGGTGGCCTGCAAGAAGAATATCACAGCAGAAGCCACTGCTAAACTCTTCTTTGAACGAGTGTGAGTGCACTTTGGGATCCCACAGTCTATCATCTCAGATCAGGACAGACGGTTTCTCAGCACATTTTGGTCCAGTCTCTGGTCAATGCTGGACACCAAACTCACGAAGTCCACAGCTTTCCATCCTCAAACTGATGGCCAGACAGAGGTTGTCAATAGGATGATTGTGCACATTCTGCGCATGTATAACTCAAAGCATCCATGCACATGGGACGAGAGCCTCCCCTATGTTCAGCACAGCTACAACCGAGCTCTTCACAGCTCCACTGGCCATAGCCCTTTTCATGTGGGTTTGGGATTCCAGCCACTGTGCCCCATTGATGTGGCCATGCCACTTGCAGCTACTCACATGAATTCAGCTCATGTCCAGTCCGAAACAGATAAGGCCACCAGCTTCATTGAGCACATCCAACATATTCGCCAGCAGGTCCATGACATTCTTGAGAAATCAAATGCCAAGTACAAGCAGCGACATGATCAACATCGGGTGCCACACAAGTTTCCGATGGGCGACAAAGTCTGGTTGCATTTGCAAAAGGAACGCCTTACTGAAGCCTATTGGAAATTGAGACCACTCCGTTATGGTCCTTACACCATTACTAAGGCTATGGGAGACAATGCATTTGAGCTCATCATTCCCCCATTCCTTGGCCTGCACCCAGTGTTCAATGTGGACCGCCTTCACCCATACTTTCCACCATTGCTAGACACATCCGACATTGCAGAACAGCTCAAACCCACAGAGTTAAATCCAGATTGCATGGAACAAGCTGCAGCTGATCGGATCATGGACACACAGATCAAGAACACTCGCTAACAGAATATCCAACTGTATCGAGTTGTCAAAGCAGGCCAACTCCTTCAGCAGGGCAACTGGCTCACCAGGGAACAAGTTCAGCAGAAGTTTCCTCATCTCATGGAGGAGCTCAACGCAATGGGGACCATTGCTTCCTAAGGGGGGAGGAATGATCCAGGTGGATATTGGTGGCCACTTGCCAAGTCCACCTGGACCCGCACCATTGTCTTTCTCAGCATTTTCAGTTTCCTTAATTGTAGCACAACTTACTATTTTTAGCAGTTTTTCGGGTCCTGAACTTCCGGAGCCGTTTTGAGGCCCTAAACGACGTTTTTTGGGGAATCCGGTGGCAACATGGGTCCATGGACCGATGTTTCTCGATCCAACAATGATAGTGCTCGGATAGATCTTTCTAATGAGCTATTCTACGCGTCAAACGAAGATCATATGCCAAAGTTACGACCCCGGGAAGTTAATGTACCAATTTACCCCAAACGGGGCCCACAGTTTTCGGGTCCTGAACTTCCGGAGCCGTTTTGAGGCCCTAAACGACGTTTTTTGGGGAATCCGGGGGCAACATGGTTCCATGGACCGATGTTGCCCATTCCAACAATGATAGTGCTCGGATAGATCTTTCTAATGAGCTATTGTACGCGTCAAACGGAGATCATATGCCAAAGTTACGACCCCGGGAAGTTGATGTACCAATTTACCCCAAACGGGGCCCACAGTTTTCGGGTCCTGAACTTCCGGAGCCGTTTTGAGGCCCTAAACGATGTTTTTCGGGGAATCCGGGGGCAACATGGGTCCATGGACCGATGTTGCCCATTCCAACAATGATAGTGCTCGGATAGATCTTTCTAATGAGCTATTGTACGCGTCAAACGGAGATCATATGCCAAAGTTACGACCCCGGGAAGTTGATGTACCAATTTACGCCAAACGGGGCCCACAATTTGGCGTTTCATCTCCTAGTGTTAGGTTTTGGAATGTTAAGGGTTTTCCATTGTTTCTCAACAATAAATAGGCCTTCGAGCCTCATTGTAACAGAGTTCAGAGGCATGTAGCCACCACATATCTTCTCAGAGATAAGCTACCATCGCCCTAGCTGGTTTATTTCCATTTCTGATTGTAAGCATATTTCAGTATTTTCCATTAATGAAATGAAGTATTATTTCTGCTGCATCTTTGTGTTTATGGTTATCTCTGTAATTTGTTGCATTCCTGTTTAAATCCGGATCAGGCAGGGAATCATCTTGCATCATTTGATCATATGTTCCAGCTTTCAAGTCTTCATCTACAACCTGACATTCAATGGCATTTGGGGGCTGCAAATCTAGATATGAGAAGTCTTGAACAAGGATTTCATTGCCCTCAAGATGGTTCAGATCAAAACTTATCGACGGTTGATTTCTGATTGCATGAACATTGTCTCTGATGATCTGAAACAAAGCAAAACAAAAAGTCAAAGATCCTTCACTTACTTCAAAATTTGTTGCACTTTCCTCCTCACTTCCATAGCTGATATGCATCGATTGATCACTGTATTCGAGCTACTTAAAGTGAACTTCCTCCTTCCACAAACCAGCTGTTGATTTATCTGCAAAACTAGCTTCTATTTGGAGGACATAATCATCATCATACTGATCAAAC
This sequence comes from Pinus tabuliformis, assembly GCA_031772625.1. Classification (NCBI taxonomy): domain Eukaryota; kingdom Viridiplantae; phylum Streptophyta; class Pinopsida; order Pinales; family Pinaceae; genus Pinus; species Pinus tabuliformis. The sequence goes on from CM062813.1 coordinate 909,433,371, forward strand.
TGAGGGAAATCATCAGTATAAAACACATCATCAAGCATACATGTCATATCAATAGATCTCTCTTCTCCAAGATGATCTATAAAACAATCATTATCAGATCTATGACAAGTGGGATAAGAAAGAAACTGTTTTGGATCAACAACTTGTTCCTCTTCAATCAGTGAGCCATGGTTTTGAACACCATACTCATTCCTTGTGGTGATATTTTGCATCATCTCTTCCATGACACTTACCAAAATGTCGAGCTTTACCTCTAAACATGTTGATTCCTCAGGATCTATGTTGTTCATCTCTTCATCCTTCAACTTTTCCTTTCTGATCAGAAGATTAGCCTCTACATCTACTGCACAATTTTGCATCTCTTCAAGTGTTGCAAGGTTCCTTTCTCTTAGCTGAAACTCCATTTCCGAATCAAAAGCATCTAGGTAGTGTAAGAGAGCGGATCCAGGAGGAGGTCTTATATTAACCAGCATCGAAAAATAGACTTGGTTAAACCTAGCAGAAAACTGTTGTACTGTCTCCCTTGGCAATCATTTTAGCTGGTTATACTTTTCTATAATCAAGAAAGGGTTTTGTCTGACCACCCACTTGTTGAGGAAAACTTTGACGAACTGTTGGAAATCTAAGATGCTCACATCAGGCAGGATTTTGAACCAACTCTTGACTTTGCCTTCGAAAGAAAGAGCAAAAAGCCTAACACTAACATCCTCTTCATCAACTTCAAAAAGGTCAAGGAAAGACTCAAAATTTAGTACATGCCTCTCAGCAGTGATGTTTTCACATTCACCATCAAATCTTGGTAGATATAGGTAATAATTTTTAGGGAAAACATGTGATAGAGGAGGTAAAATCAGAGGTTTGTATCGATCTAGAATTTTACAAGGTATAGGAATATGTACTGAAGGTGTAGAATTAGTATTTGTCTCTTGAGGCTCATCACTTTGAAGACAGTCATCATGAGATTCAGAAGAAGGGTCTTGATCAAGATCAAAGGCATGTGAATATTTCACACATTTCAAAGTGAAGGAATCAAATGCAGGTCTAGGATATTTCCTTGAATACAATATACTTTGTAAAGCCTTCTTGGCATTCTCGGGAAAAGAGAAGAAATCATTTATAATAAAGAAAATAATGTCTTCGATGAAATTCCAACTTGAATATCTGATCTTTCCATATTTTCCTTTCATGCTTTTGTTGGTCAGGTTCATCCTCCAGTGGAGTCCTTAGATCTAATCTCAAAACTGATTTGGAATTGCCAAGTGAATGATTTCAGCCTTGCTGTGTCTGATCATTGTTCACCATCAACAATCAGATCTGAGCTTGATTACATTTTGCTGAGGAACACAAAACTACGTCACCAGTATGGTCGCCACTATGTTAGAGCCTAGATCTACCTCAGGCTGAAGGGAGGCAGGTCTAGGGTAACGTCAAACCACGCTTAACTAGGTAGCTAGCCCTACCAGGTCGGGTGTTATAGACATATTTGGGAACTCCAACCCCAATCCTATATGTCGACAAATCAAGGGCTCTTTAACCACTTAAAGGGTTGTTTACCCTAAAGGATCATGGTCAATTGATTACATCATTCCCCAAAATTTCCACCTCAAAAACCACTTAGAACTGGCCAAAACTGGACCATACTGATTGCTCCACTGTCAGGGTGTGATGCATACTGACTCCTACACTAGCCAGGTGCGATGCATACTGAAGAAACCTTCTGTGGGGTGCGATGAGCAATAATGGACAAATGTCCAAGAGAATTTTCTAAGTGGATGCTCATGGAATCTTTTAGAAACTTCTCCTATGACACTTGCCTCTCTGAATTCGCCCGGGGATGAGTAAGAGATCCAAGAAATCTCCAAGTGGAACCAAGAACAACAAGTGGAATAACATTAATAAAAAACACAGAGATGACTCACACCCTTGCAAACATCTATAAATGGATCCCTCATATGAGAGATCTAGAGGCTGGAATTTTTTAATTTGTAAGGAAGTGCTGATAGTTTGTCTTTGAGAAAGAGTATTTTTTTGTTGGGTGATTTTTCTTTTAATGAGGTGAAGAGGACTTTGATGCTGGGAGGATGATGCTAGATCAGACAGTTGGGTTGTAATTCTCCCTTCTATTTTAATAAATTTCTTTGAGTTTTCCTCCATACAATCGTGTATTTGTGAATGCCATTGTATGTTCAATGTATTTCTGATTCTGCATTGTTTATGATATAATAGATCGAGATGCTTTGATGGTGTTTTGTTACTTTGTTTCTATAGTTATTCTCTAAGCGGGACAAGTAGGAGAGGAGTTGCAAGCTCTATCCAGGGGGAGAGAAATCAAGCAAGGAGTCAAGCGGAAGATCCATGTTGGTCACTTTGCTTCTCTCTTATCTATCATATATAGAGGAAATCACAAATTGCTTTGATTGTTTGTTTCTAGGATAGCTGCCAATCCTTGTGGGGCTAGCAGATCGAAAAGACACTAGTTTTCCCGAAATCAAAATGGAGACTCCGTTGGGGATCGAATAGATGTTTTTTTGTTATTGTTGTTTCTTTTATAAACTACAGCTAGAGCTTGAAGTTAGCTAGATAGCCTTCAAACTGCTCTTGCTCTTCAATTGTGTTATCGGGAAAAGTGTCTATTCAGAACGACCCTATCCCACTGGGTTGTGACAGAGACCTCAAAAACAAACAGGGAAAACTACTCTTGTATTCTCCTTTATGAACTATAAACGAAGAGGAAAAGGATGAACCAACCCATGTCTTGCGCTAGTCCTTTGATCCAATCTCTCTTCTCTTTGATAGCTTCGAGCTACCTGCTCCCTTACTCGCCCAGCGTCACCAAGTTCCTGCAAGATCACAGAAGAAAGAAACTACACAAAGACATGGATTTATGTTCATAAAAAGCTTAGGATCAGATTTAAGCTAAACATACAAATATAACAAACATCAGTGATATACAAGCATGTAGGAGAAACTCAAATAGTTTTATTGATAAAACAAGAAGATCCAGGAGGAGTTACAACCGATGATTCCTGATCCAGCATCAACCTCCCAGCATAGAATCCCCTCTTCACCTCCCACAAAGCATAAATCACCCAATACTCTGATATCTATCTCAAAACCAACAACAATTCTCTGCAATGTACAAAATTCCAGCCTCCGGATCTCTTGGTGAGGGATCCATATATAGATGTATGCAAAGAGGACGAGTCAGCTCATGAATTGATTAGTGGCTTCTCTCTGTCAGTTCTTGCTTCCACTTGGAGACTGAGAGCCTCTTACTCATCACTGGTCGAATTCAGTGAGGCAAGTGTCAATGGGAAAGATTCTGGAAGCTTCCATTGTCTCTCCACCTCGTGGAATGATTCTGCCACTTGTCATTTCCCACTCAACGCACCCTGGTAGTGCATTCAAGTGCGTTGCAACGCACCTAGCCAGTGTATTTGGGTGCTTTGCAACGCAGCTAGCCAGTGGAGCAGCTGAAATGATCCTGATTTGACTAGTTCTGAGCAGTTTCTGGTGGAGAACTTCTGGGAGAAGCTGTAATTTGTTGACCTTGTTTCTTTAGGAGCTGGAACAACACCTTTAGGGACTTAGGATCCCTTGGTTTATGGACATTTCATGCTTAGAGCTGTAAGGCACAAAAATGTCTATAACAGTTTCCCCCTAAAGTATGAGGCCGTTTATCGGGTGAAATGCTTTATTAGGAGGATCCGAAGTTCTTTCAATGCTGGGAGGAGACCTGTAATAAGATACAATACAATACATTATCTTCATACTATTTTCATGATCTAGCTGAGGCATGCATTCCCATGCTCAACTTTATAAATTCATTTTCATGTACATAGGACAGACAATCGTCTGATGGTAGACTGATGATTCTGATGAAGTCATCATCCTTTTGGTAGGATGATTATCTGTGCTGCAATGCTGTACATTTCAATGTCTTTATTTTTCTTGAATATATATCGCAGCCCGGATGGATGAAACTAGATCTGGGGTCTTCAATCTCGTCCGATCTTCACTCGAAGTACAAGTCGATCCATGTGAGAAATGTTTTGAAGTCGAACATGGAAAGACATCGCTTGATTACCAGTCAATGATGTAAACTGTTAACAAGCACGAGAGGAATCACCGATAATGATAATGACCCTCAAGGTACTGCAGTACAATTCACGTGGTGTGAATAAAGGACTTGGCATCGAACACCACGCAAAATCTTTCGGCCGAAGGTCATTGATGTATACCTGTCGCCGGAAGTAAGAAACTTGCCATTGAGGCATGCAAGCTTCAAAGTACTGAATGGGGTGTTCCTAGATCAACTTCTTGGATAATGAGCTGATGTCGACAAGAAGCGACCCGTCAAAGGAGGGCCTTAATGAATCCCACATCAATGACACGGAACGGAGCAAATGATTTTGATGGAGGTGAAAACGATTTGATGATATATGGTTCAGGGTGGCGGTCATGAAAGAATGAAGTATAATGTATGGTAGTGGATGGGACACGGGTGACTTCTCTGGATGACTTCTCTTGAACATGTCGGCGACACTTATGTGATGGATTGGTAGCATTTACCCCAAATGTGGATGGTATGGCGTGACCATGGTGATGTGACCGGTGAATGAAACAACCCAACCCGAATCACGCACGGAGTGGAAGTGTCATGTTCAAGAGCGACTTGCTACCAATAAAGTTTCTTTGAGTTTTCTTCCCAATTTTTCCCCAGTCATTGCTGACCAGTACCTCTTTATTTTTGTCAAGCTTGAGGAGGATAACATATGCTTGTTCTATAATTTGCCCTTCGGGCAAACCCATCACTATGTTTTAACGAGCCTAGCGATAGTGAAACTCGTTCTCGCCTAAAGACAAGTTTGTCGCTATTAATCTTTTTAACGAGTCTAACGACAAAGATAACTCGGTCCTTTTCATTTTTAGAGAGTCTGAAAAGGTACGTAAAGGAAACTCAAAAGTTCCTTTTTCGTCATCTAATCCCTTAAGTCCGAAAAAGTATAAAACAATACAGAAGGGATGAGTTTTCAATAGTTTTAACGAGCCGAACAAAACAAGCGCTCGATCTTTTTGTGCAATAATCCCTCAGGTCCAAAAAGATTAAAATCTTGAGAAGGGATAGCACTTCCGGTCGCTTTAACGAGCTGGAAGGCCAAAACTCAGCAATCTTTTCATATTTTACGAGTCAGATGAAAAGAGCTTAAAGAAGACTCGTCTTTTGAGGAACGAGTGATAAAATGGGTAGCAGCTGATTCCAGGTAAGGTTTGGAATTTTCCAATCACGGCAGTGTCACAAGGGTGGCTAGTGAAATCACTCTTCGCAGCTGTTCCTAAAAATGGGTAAACAATCAAATGGAGGTGAATGATCGGCCAATGGAAAAGTGGAGGTGACGGTGCAAACATGATCAAGGCTTTAATGGCTGAAAATGCTTCATTCACGGTGGTTATTTACCGGGGGATAGTTCATTTTTTAACGAGCTTAAACGCGGGTGGAAACATTTGCTCGGTCTTATGTTTATTTTTTAACGAGCTTGAACTATGTGCTAAAACTGCTCGATTAATCCATTCATATTATAAGAATGTCTCATATAAAAACGGCAACTTTTAGATTTTTGCCCCACATCCTTTCTTTATGCAAGTTTGGTGACGACTAATCCTACGAGTTTAAAGGGTTAGAGGTCCTAAAAATTTAAAAAATAAATAGTTGCCCCTTGCTTGCATGCCCCCAGGTATAAAACAGAGTTTCAAAGTTACCCCTCAATTTGCAGACAAAACATTTGTTCTATCAGGAGAGGCCTACCTCTTACAGGTTACCCAAAGATTGTTCTATTCACACAACAAATAAAACACTTCTTCGGCGATGTCTACCGAGATAAACAAGGGTGAGTGACTCAGTTCTGTCAACACACATAACTTTGACAAGAGAATCTTGTTCCAGAATAACCCCTCTTCCAATCATGGACGGGGTACAGACTAGTCATATTCTCCCGCGGAAACCTACCCTATACCCGAAGTTTTCCTGCCAAAGCAGACCAGGACGCATGCCCCCTGGGTTTCAGTCATATCCCTCCGAATTACTCGCGCTCGTCGGGAGGACGGATCGGGAATTGAGACATTTCTTGTGTGAAGAGACCATTTAGGGATGGTATATGACTATTTGCTATGCGTGATCCGAGAAATGAAAGCTGGTCCACGAGCTTGACCACTCTTCCTTCGTGTGGTAAACACATTACTCTAAAGAGTGAGGAGATAATGGCTTCCATGCAATAAATATAGTCTTGTCCAAGGAGTAGGTTATAATCCAAGGGTCCTTGAACGACCATGACGTTCATGTGATCTGTCTTCCTTCTCAATGTTATGGGTACATCGGGAAGGATCCCTAAAGGTCGACTGGTTCCTTTATCAAAGCCTATCAGATTTCTCATTTCAAGCAATAGCGATGGCGAACCAAGCACTTTCCAAGCAATAGAGGAAAGGATACTCACAGAAGCCCCCTCATCAATGATGGTACCAGCCATGACCATTCTATATATTTGAACGATAATTCGGAATGCTATGCTTGCTGGCAAACGGGGTCTGCCTAGTTGATTCCAGTCGAAAGATACAACTAGGTTGCTTGGAGGTGGGACCGAGTAGACAACCGGGTATGGCTCTGATGAACTTCCTTCCTGTGGTAAAGGAATGGGGGGATTGCCCCCATGTTTGTCGGAGTCTATGTTGATGAAGAGAATTTGGACGGTGTCATCCTTATTCTCTTCAATGACTGTATCATTCGAAGATAAAACCTCTGAAGGCAAGATCGGGTCAACTGCCGCCTCGACCTTGTGACTTTCGTCTGGTATGGATTCAGTTGGTTTATCTTCAATGATAGGTGCTTTAGCCGACCACCTGAGCGGGCCAGCTGGGTTCTCAACTAGTGACGGACTCGACAAGAGTTTTTTATATCCAGGAGGAAGTCGTAACGGTGAAACCGGCCGATCATCCAAAACTCTTTTAGCTTCGTCTAAGAAGGGACAAGGGTGGAGGGCACGGTAGCCTTCGCACAGTTTACAAGGAAATCTAGCTTCCCTTTTTGTCCTAGGGCTTCACTTTCACTAGTTGACGGTGTGCTTTCAACATGATCTCCAGAGGTTGATGACACCGGATTGTGCAAACGAGGAGACCAATCCCTTAGTATCCGGGGGATGCAAGGACAATCTCTGTGAAATTGGTCTCCTCTGCAAATGACACATGGCGATTTAGGCCTGGTCGGTGCTGTGTGTGGATTTTCGTTAGACGACACTCATTTTCCCTTATTCGCCTTTGGCTCCTTCTTCTTTTTCTCTTTCTTATTCTTTTCCTCCTTCTCCTTAGGAGCTTGGCTTTTAGCTTTACCAGTCCCGTTAAGCGAAGAGGAAGGAGGAGAGGAAGAATTAGAGGAAGTAGAAGGCTGGTGGGTAACTCTGGACTCGTCTAATTGCTGATTCGATTGTTCAGGAATAGTGGTGTTCTGAACGACATTGGTTGAGAAGAGACATACTGGCAAGCCAATTGTCAGTCCTGGAAGCAACAATGTGGCCATATGGGGCGCACCAACATCTCCCCAAGAGGAGAAGGGACTAGGATTTCCACCAAGGGGAATTCCTTGGTTGGTAGGCTCCATTTTCTCAACCTAAAGATCAACGTAGGAAAAGGGTATGAATATTCCGCTTAAAATAAATTTTAACATGCTTTGACACAACTTGTTTTTTCAGTGTTAAAGAGTCGAGAAAAAACAAAAGATGACTCTAGTCTCCTTCGTTTTTTAATGAGCCTGAAGTGACAAGTGCTCAGATGGACCTTTTCCGTTAAGGAGTCTGAAAAGGAACGAAAGGGACTGCTCTGGAGGTCTAGGTAGAGGGAGTACCAAACCAATCGCAAAACTGCAGAATACTTTTTACGGTACGGCAGTCAATCTTCCCGAATGCTGTGTTCGGTGCATTGCGATCAGTAGGGCGGCCGACACGGCTTCCTATGGATAAAGGTTTTATGCCTATAGGGTTATCCCAATATATACTTGATGGTACATGGGAGCACAAGTCCGTACTGGCACTTATCGTCTCAAAGTGGAGGAATCACCCAACCATCAGTGAGGACAACAGTTACCAAGCTTTACGACGCCGGAATACATCTCTAGCCTAGACCTCTAAATGTTGTGCGTTAAGTTACAAAGCGTTGTTAAGTTCATTGAATTTATTTTAGGTTGATCTTTCTTATGAAGTTTTCCTTTTGGGATCACCACGAGATGTAGATATAATTCCTAAAATGCAATCTAAAGATGATAAGCAAGCTTTTATCTCTTTTCAGCAATGAAAATCCTAGCTACAAGGGGAAAAGAAAGACACAATCTTTTCTCAAAGAGCAAAGAGCACACTGTAAATGCACTTTTCCTAAATCAAGCCAAACAGACTGTCAATATGCAAATGCACATGTGCATGTAGTTGTTTTTCACTTTCTTAATATTGATGCCCAAAAAGAAAGTTGTTGTACAAATTTGAATTCGCTTTCAAGTGAAAAACACAAACAAGTTTCTTTTCGAAATCAAAAGGTAGAGACGATTATGACACTTTATGATTTTGAAGTAAACACTTGTTTCGACACTAGAAATTCACAAATTCAAGCCAAAGGCAAAAGTAAAAGCATAATCGACTGTCAACAGCAAATAAACTTTCTCCTAAGATCAAAATCGACACTTACGACAGATCTAAATCCAAGGATGACAGTATGACTAGTTTACTTTTGCAATGGGAAACTGTAAATGACGTAACAAACACACAAAAGCAAATACAATTTCTTTTATACAACTGAGGCAGAATTAAGGCAAAGAAAAGGGGCTTTTAAACAGACACACACACTGATCACAGGCTGCAAAAATCAGAGGCTAAACTGGAAAAAATGAGCAAAGAACCTCAGCTGCACAGGGCTAGGCTGATCAACGCACCTGGTACACAGAGAAACTGGATTGCAGCGCAGGTTGCCCTCTCGGGAACTGTGCTGAAATGCAGAAACTCTTCACAGCACCTGCGCTGGGGTAGAAACGAGAATTCTCTCCTGGTTCTGGGTCACGGTTTGCAGTTTAATCTATGGTTTTTGGCCGAGTAAAAGAAATCAGTAATGCACAATCAGAGGGTTGATTTAAAAGAGGTTTAAGAGCTATCACAAAGGGTAATCAGATCATTTGTGAATCAGTTGTTCAGATCATAAACAGATCCAGTGAATGGATTGAAGTAGTAGATGTCTACTTTTCATTTGTAAATGGCAAATGCAGTTCGATTCGCTACTTCTAAGTTTATGAGACAAACAATCAGAGAAACACAAACAAACTAACTAGACACGATCCCCAGTGGAGTCGCCATTTTGTTATCGGGAAAAGTGTCTATTCAGAACAACCCTATCCCACTGGGTTGTGACAGAGACCTCAGAAACAAACAGGGAAAACTACTCTTGTATTCTCCTTTATGAACTATAAACGAAGAGGAATAGGATGAACCAACCTGTGTCTTGTGCTAGTCCTTTGATCCAATCTCTCTTCTCTTTGACAGCTTCCAGCTACCTGCTCCCTTACTCGCCCAGCGTCACCAAGTTCCTGCAAGATCACAGAAGAAAGAAACTACACAAAGACATGGATTTATGTTCATAAAAAGCTTAGGATCAGATTTAAGCTAAACATACAAATATAACAAACATCAGTGATATACAAGCATGTAGGAGAAACTCAAATAGTTTTATTGATAAAAAAAGAAGATCCAGGAGGAGTTACAACCGATGATTCCTAATCCAGCATCAACCTCCCAGCATAGAATCCCCTCTTCACCTCCCACAAAGCATAAATCACCCAATACTCTGATATCTATCTCAAAACCAAGAACAATTCTCTGTAATGTACAAAATTCCAGCCTCCGAATCTCTTGGTGAGGGATCCATATATAGATGTATGCAAAGAGGATGAGTCAGCTCATGAATTGATTAGTGGCTTCTCTCTATCAGTTCTTTCTTCCACTTGGAGACTGAGAGCCTCTTACTCATCACTGGTCGAATTCAGTGAGGCAAGTGTCAATGGGAAAGATTCTGGAAGCTTCCATTGTCTCTCCACCTCGTGGAATGATTCTGCCACTTGTCATTTCCCGCTCAATGCACCCTGGTAGTGCATTCAAGTGCGTTGCAACGCACCTAGCCAGTGTATTTGGGTGCTTTGCAACACAGCTAGCTAGTGGAGCAACTGAAATGATCCTGATTTGACTAGTTCTGAGCAGTTTCTGGTGGAGAACTTCTGGGAGAAGCTGTAATTTGTTAACCTTGTTTCTTTAGGAGCTGGAACAACACCTTTAGGGACTTAGAATCCCTTGGTTTATGGACATTTCATGCTTAGAGCTGTAAGGCACAAAAATGTCTATAACAAATTGCAAAGTAGATGAATGTTGCTTCAGTCAATCTCTGGTTTATTTTATGATTTGAACATATAACTTACAAGAATTCTAGATGCCCTTTTGGTAGCTCAATAACCTCTCAAGATCATACCTCTGTACTTTTCTCTTTACTGTCCATAATAGCTCAGCTTAACTCACTGAAATCAGCTGCAAATTTGAGCCAAAGCCCACCTCAGTTGCGCTCCCTTGCCCATCGCACTCTCTGTGACTATCTACCAGTATGCACCACACCTCCTGAGCCTAAGAAGTGTGATGCATCCCTTTTTCTGTGAAGCCTAGGCGCGATGACTGTCTCAGTTTATTTCCCTCTTTGAAATTTGGGATTTTTTGTCTTTGTTTTCAGCTCTATTTAGTTGTTTTGCTGCTTATGAAAAGTATCCCATCGCTAAAGCCTGCTTTCTTTAGATAGTTTAGCTTGCATTGTTTAGGATTAGTAAATGCTTTTATGTATTTGTCCATCATTTACAATCCTTTGTCGAAAAGTTGCTTAAATCGATCTATCGTTTTGGTGCAAAAAGTGTCGTAACTATCGTTTTGTCTAAAAAAGAGAAGTGTCGTAAAGTCTTCCTTCTCTAGATAGTTGATTGAACATTTTTCCATTTATTTGATTTGATTTTTTGATATTTGAAGTGTCGAAAGCATCTTCTATTCAAAATTGAAAAGTGTCGTTTAAGTCTTCCTTTCTATTTTGAAAAGAAATTGTCAAAATGTCACTTTGAAGAAAATATTTGAGACCTATACTTAGTTTTCCCTTTTGGAATTTTTCACATTAAGGGGAACGAAAAAAAATACACGCATTTGCATTTTCATTTAGACTATGTGTGAAAAATGATTTAGGAAAAGTACATTTAGTGTGTACTCTTTGCTCTTGTTTGAAAGAATCGTAATCTTCTTTCCTCAGTAGCTAGGATTTTCATCGTTAAAAATAAACAATGATTATTTATCATTATAGATTTCATTTTTAGGAATTTTACATATACATGACAGGGTGAACCATTGAAAGGAAAACTTCTAAACAAGATCAAATCTAAAATAAATTTCAATGAACTTAACAACGCTTTGGAACCTAATGCAACAAATCTAGAGGTCTAGGCTAGAGACATGTTCCGGCGTCGTAAAATATAGTAACTATTGTTTTCATCGAAGGTTGGGTGATTCCTCCTCTCTGATATGACAAGTGCTAGCACGGACTTGTGCTCCCCATACCATCGAGTATATATTGGGAGACCACAATAGGCTTATATCCTTTATCCGTAGGAAGCTGTGTCTGCCACCCTATCGATCGCAATGCACTGAACACAACATTCGAGAAGATTGATTGTTGTACATAAGTCCTTGGTAATTTCTCTTTATTTTATCACCAGGGTATATATTGCAGTTTTTCGATTAGTTTGGTAATCCCTCTGTCTAGATTTCTAGAGTAGTCACTTTTGTTCCTTTTCGACTCCTTAAAAGAAAAGGTCCATCTGAGCACTTGTCACTTCAGGCTCATTAAAAATCGAAGGGGACTAGAGTCATATTTAGCTTTTTCTCGTCTCTTAAAAATTGAAAAAGAAAATTTGTGTCAAAGCGTCTTTAAAATCTATTTAATTCGGAATAACATCCCTGTTCCTTCGTTGATCTTAGGTTGAGATAATGGAGTCCACCAATCATGGAATCCCTCTTGAGGGGAATCCTAGTCCTTTTTCTTCTTAGGGAAATATTGGTGCTCTGTATATGGCCCCATTGTCCCTTCTAGGAATCACAATTAGTCTATCGGTATGGCTATTCTCAACCTCTATTGTTCAAAATAACATGATTCCTCAGCAATTAAATGAGCAACTAGTTGATACTAAAATTGACCCTTCACCTTCTTCTTCGTTTGTTTCTCCCTCCCCTTCTTCCTCTTCGCTTGCTGAAAATAGTGATACTAGTAACCAAGTGACTGAGAAGAGGAGGAAAGGGAAGGAGAAGAAGAAGAAGAAGTCAGCTAAGCAAGCGGGAAACCATGAATCATCTGGTGAAAATCCACACACTAAATCTCCTAGATTTCCTTGTGTAATTTGCAGAGGAAACCATTTTCATTGAGATTGTCCTTGCCTTCCATGGATCTTGAGAGAATGGTCTCCCCACTCGCACTGTCTAGTGTCATTAACCTTTGGTGATGATGTTGACAACACACCATCAACTAGTGAAAATGAAGTTCATGGACAGAAAGGAAGGTCAAAATTCCATGTGGATTATGTGAAGGGGACCATCACCTTCCCCATTGTCCTTTCTTGGATGAGGCTGAGAGAGTCTTGCGTAACCGTCCTGCTTCACCGCAATGACTTCCATCTGGATAGAAGAAACTCACCTCAATTCCTTTACTAGTTGAAAATCCGACTGACATAACTCAACCGTCGGTCGAAACACCTACCATTGAAAGTGAATCTTCTGAGTCCATACCAGACCAAAGTCAGCAAGTTGGCAGTCAACCCAGCCTTGCCTTCAAAAGGTCCACCTTCAAATGATATCATTCCCAACGAGAGTAAGAATGATAATGTTCAAATTCCTTTTGTTACTTCAGAATCCGATGAACTTGGGGGAAATCCGCCCATTCCTTCACAACAGGAAGAGAATCCCCCAGTTCCCACTACTCAAGGGGTTCATTCAACCATTTATTCGGTATCCCCTCCAAGCAATCTAGTCGTTTCCTTCGATTGGAATCGACTAGCGAGATCCCGCCTTCTTTCTAATGTACCATCCCGGATCATAGTATAAGTTTACAAAATGATCGTGTCTGGCACTATCATAGATGAAGGGGCTTCAGTGAGTATCCTTTCCTCAACTACTTGGAAAGCGCTTGGTTCACCATCACTTACGCTTGTTACATAGAATTTGTCAGGCTTTAACAAAGGAACCAGTTGACTATTAGGGATCCTTCCTAAGTCACCAATTACTTTGAGAAGGACAACCATTCACTTGAACATGATGGTAGTCCAAGGATTGTTAGATTTCAATATACTCCTTGGACGTGACTATGTTTAAAACATGGAGGCTATTGTTTCAACACTCTTCCGGGTGATGTGTTTCCCACATGAAGGAAAGATTGTCACTATTGACCAGCTTTCATTTCCTGGTTCAAGCATAGCTCCAAGTCTATCATCATCCCTAGATGGTCCTTTTGCATCAAGAGTGTCTCTTCAACCTTCATTCCATCCACCTAATTACCGCAAGTAGTCTGGTGAATGTAACGAAGCTTAGGAGGCATGCACCCTTGTCTATTCTAAGACGAACCCAACTGAAGAGATAGGTCTCCCTGTAGGTTATGTGATTGGAAGTGCCATCCCACACCATTCACCTTTGTCTATTTGGCGGACAAAGCCAAGGAAGTGTTTTTTTTGTCTAACCACTAAAAAAAAAACCATCCTGCTTAACCACAGTGATTTCCACATGGTTACTGGAGACTCTCCTTTTCTCGATGCCTGGGGGCATGCAAACCTTTTTATGCAAGCTAAAAACGACCAATTTCATTTTTTTAGCTTTTTAGCGTTTTTTAGCTTTTTAGCTTTTTAGTTTTTTTAGTATTTCAACTTCTTAGGTTAGGTGATTGGTCTGATACACCATTCACCTTTGTCTGCAACGTGGACGAAGCAAAGGAAGTGTTTTGTCTAAACTGCTGATGAAACCATCCTACCTAACCTCAGTAGTTCCTTAGTTTTTCTAGCTTTTTAGCTTTTTAGTTTAGTCGTTTCTAGCCTACATAAAAAGGCATTGAGCATATGTTCCCCTAGAGTTCAAGCTCGTTAAAAAATGAACCCACCTTCGGTAAATAACCTTTGTGATTGCCATTATATCGGCCTTTTGAATCTTGGTTGTGTTCCTTCCATCACCTCTTTCCTTTTGGCCGATCATACGCTTCCACTTGATTGTTTCCCATTTTGAGGAACAATTGCGACGAGTGGTCCTATTAGCCACCCTCTTCACATCACCATGTTTTGAGAAGTTCCAAGCTTACCTGGAACCAGTTGCTACCCTAAACACCACTCGTTCCTCAAAAAAGAGCCTCCTTTAAACTCTTTTTAGACTCGTTAAATAGGAAACGATTGTTGAGCTATTGGCCTTTTCGGCTTGCTAAAGTGATTGGAAGTGCCATCCCTCCTGTATGTTTTAAAATTTTCAGACTTGAGGGATTATCTCATGAAAAAGTTTGAGTGCTTTTCTTTTCAGCTCGCTAATGTTATCGAAAGCTCATCCCTTTTGTATTATTTTATCCTTTTTCAGACTTAAGGGATTATGCTACGAAAAGGAACTGCTGGAGTTTCCTTTTCGTACCTTTTCAAACTCTCTAAACATGAAAAGGATCGAGTTATCCTTGTCATTAAACTCGTTAAAAAAATAACGACAAACTTGCCCACCTAGACAAGAACAAGTTTCACTGTCACTAGGCTCGCTAAAACATAGCGACAGGTTTGCCCGAAGGGCAAATTATAGAACAAGCATATGTTATCCTCCTCAAGCTTGACAAAAATAAAGAGGTACTGGTCAACAATGACTGGGGAAAAAGGGAAGAAAACTTGAAGAATTTTATTGGTAGTAGGTCGCTCTTGAACATGACACTTTCACTCCATCACCATGATTGAGACGGGTTAGGTTATTCCGTTCACCGGTCATATCACCATTGGTCCTCCACACCATCCATTTTTGGGGTTAATGCTACCAATCCATCTCAGTGTCACCGATATGTTCAAGAGAAGTCATTAAGATAATTCACCATCCAGTTAATGTCTCATCCACTGCAATACCTTCACCCTCCATTTTTCATGACCGCCATTCCTAAACCTTGTATCGTTAGATCATTTTTCACCTCCAGAAAATCATTTGCTTCGTTTAGTGTTGTAGATGTGGGATTCATTAAGGCCCTCCTATGACATGTCACTTCTTTTCGACATCAGCTCATTATCCAAGAGGTTGACTTGAAAACAACCCTTTCAGTACTTTGAAGCTTGCATGCCTCAATGTCAAGTTTCTCACTTCCGGTGATAGGTTTACATCAATGGCCTTCGACCGAAAGATTTTGCATGGTGTTTGACATCAGATCATATATTCACACCACGTGAATTGTACTGTAGTACCTTGAGGGTCATTATTGGCTGGTAATCAGGTGATGTCTTTCGATGTTCGACTTCAGGACATCTTTTCACATGGATCAACTTGTACATCAGGCAAAAGTTGAACGAGTTTGAAGACCCCAGATCTAGATTCATCCATCCAAGCTATGATATATTCAGGAATATAAAGACATAGAATGTACACAGAATTTGCATAGATGATCATCCAAGCTAGGGATGATGACTCTACATATAAAGAATCACCAGTCTGCAACTGCAGACGATTATTTGTCCTATGTACATGAAAATGAATTTATAAAGCTGAGCATGGGAATGCCCGCCTCAGCTAGAACATGAAAATAATATGATGATGATGTATTGAATTGTATCTTATATAGGTCACCTTCCAGTTCGAATACCTCAGATCCTCATGATAAAGCATTTCACCCGACATCAAAAGATTTACGACTTCATGCTTTAGGGGGCAACTATTATAGACATATTTGGGCACTGCAACCCCAATCCTATATGTTGATAAACCAAGGGCTCTTTAACCCCTAAAAGTGTTGTTTACCCTAAAGCATCATGGTCAACTGATTACATCATTCCCCAAAAGCTCCCCCTAAAAAACCACTCAAAATTGGCCAAAACTAGACCATACTAACTGCTCCACTGTCAGGGTGCGATGCATACTGACTCCTACACTAGCCAAGTGTGATGCATATTGAAGAAGCCTTCTGTGGGGTGTGATGAGCGAGAATGGACAAATGTTCGAGACAATTTGCTAAGTGGATGCTCATGGAATCTTCTAGAAACTTCTCCTATGACACCTGCCTCTCTGAATTCACCTAGGGACGAGTAGGAGATCCAAGAAATCTCCAAGTGGAACCAAGAACAACAAGTGGAATGACACTAATAAAAAACCTAGATATGACTCACACCCTTGCAAACATCTATAAATGGATCCCTCATCTGAGAGATCTAGAGGTTGGAATTTTGTAATTTGTAAGGAATTGTTGATAGTTTGTCTTTGAGAAAGAATATTGTATTGTTGGGTGATTTTGCTTTTCATAAGGTGAAGAGAGCTTTGATGCTGGGAGGATGATGTTGGATTAGACAGTTGCATTGTAATTCTCCCTTTTATTTAAATTAAGTTATTTGAGTTTTCCTCCATACAATCGTGTATTTGTGAATGATATTGTATGTTCAATGTATTTCTAATTCTGCATTGTTTATGATATAATAAATCAAAATGCTTTGATGGTGTTTTGTTACTTTGTTTCTATACGTATTCTCTAAGCGGGACAAGTAGGAGAGGAGTTGCAAGCTTTATCAGGGGGGAGAGAAATCAAGCAAGGAGTCAAGCGAAAGATCTAGGTTGGTCCCTTTGCTTCTTTCTTATCTATCATACATAGAGGAAATCGGAAATGCTTTGATTTTTTGTTTCTAGGATAGCTGCCAATCCTAGTGGGCTAGCAGATTGAAAAGACACTAGTTTTCCCGGAAACATTGGGAGAGGGCTCTCTCCTTGTTAATCTCAATTAGGATATTGGAAATTAAGGCTTGAGATGACTGAATTTAATGTAGATTTTAGGCTAGGTATAGTAGCCCAATGTTTCTGGTTTGATTTTTAGGTTTTGGTCGCTGGATCAATTGGAGAAGGTAGATTGGGTCCAGGAAATCAACTCAGGGATACAGTCATGTTCTGTGGGGCGAGATAGATAATGGTTTATGTATTAGAAATGGATTAAGATGGTAGATTAAGACAGTTGAGGAGTTGAGGAGGGCATAAAGAAACTATGAATCCTCTTCAAACTGTTGAAAACATAAAAAACCAAATGCATTCCCAAGACAAAGCATTGTTATTAGTGTATTTTGTCTATCTATCTTGATTCATTTAGTCTTAAAAGAGAAAGATGGATTTGGATACATATAAAACATAAGAAAAGCTCATTACAAAGAAGAAACAATACATAAACTCACTGTCACAAGAATCCCACATAAATAGCTGTGAAACTTGGTTTTATTCCTTGCCAAACTGCTAATACAAATGTTCATTGAGTGCCACCACTTCCACCAAAGTCCAACCTTTACAAATGACTAAAAAAAGACATGACATAGACATCCAAACCACCTGTGCTATCCATCAGGGGTCGAATACAAGAGATAAGGGACTGTTTCAACCATATCTAAACTGGGAACAAGAAAATAGGCAATGGAACAGCTCACCTCTAAAACCAAGGAAACTAATACATTCAGTTCAAAGCCACTTTTGATTTGATGTATCTACCCCATCAAGTGTTTTCCATCAATATTTACATCATATTACATCATTTACCATGAAAAATTTACCAAGAAAAGAAGAAGAAGTCAACTGCTGAAGAAACTAAGCAAAATTTGACTTTTAGGCAAAATTGACAAAAATTTCCTTAATGTGCGACACCCTAAGGCTGATGCATAGCACCGCTTTAGGGAAGCTTTTCGAGGCCATACACTCATCGAAATCAAGCCCCAGATAGCTTGTTGGAAAGCCCTACCTGTCTAGTTTTTGGAACATCTTCAATTTCTTGATTTGGAGTTGATTTTCCCCTCCAAAAATCAATTCTCCCAAGACTACTTCCTATGGGTCTAAAAAGTGGCAGAGAGGGCATTTTTTGAGTGTTTTTTTTCCCTTTTGGTGGCGAAGATCTCCTCCATATTTGATGAAATTTTCTGGGTTTGGTTGATTTTTCATGCTGAATCCAAAGCTATAGGCCATTTGGCAAACGAGTGAGCCAATCCAATGCACAGCGCCAATGGCGTTGCGCATCCACTAGAATTTTCTGTGTTGCCTAATTCAAGAAACACAAAATTTACAACATTCTTCCAAAATCTACCCAGTTTTGGCTCAAATGTACTTCATTGGTTACTTTGTTGGGAAAGTGTAACATCAGCCAAGATCTCAAGTTTTTCACCCCTCTTTTTGCTTCTTAAGGCTCTCCTTAATCTTGCCTTAAAGTGCTCAACTCTCATGTTACCTATCCTATTCTGGGTCAAGTAATGGTAGACCATATGCCTAAGCATATTTTTGTCTCTATTGGATTTCTTTAGAAGACCCTCAAGGTGGATATTTACCCTCTCAAGCCATATTTCTCTCTCATTAACTACTTCTTATTCAATTGGAGTCAAGGGAACCAGATGCTTCTCTACCATTTCACAAAAATCAAAACATGACTGATGTTTGAAGCCTGAGGTGGTTAATGGGCAAGAAAGCAGTTCACTCATACTGATGGGCTCCTCCCTGATAATCTACCACCTTTGTGATGCTTTCTCTACTGCAAATTCCTCTCTCTAGAGCTATCACTTAGGGTGTCCTCCTCAAAATCAGGCTCCCTGTCCCTCTCCATACTTGTCTCTTTGGGAAGCTTTGATGAATGATGGATAATACATGGGAGAAAAAGGATGAGTATGAAGAGATTTTTAAATGGAAAAATAGTAATGAGATGAGGTAGGGGAGTGAGAGGGATGAATTAGGGAGCTAGGGTTTTGATGTATGAGGGACTTAGGGTTTGATAAAGGGGACTAGTTTCTTAGGGAAAATAGGGAAAGAGAAAATAGAATCAAGGGGTAGTTTTAGTGCAATGAAGTTGGGAAAATGGACAAGGGATTGTGGTTTTGCAAAGATATGAAATAGAGTATAGGGTAAAGCTATGTTTTGACCTTTATGAAGCAAAAATCATGAACCAAACATGGAAAACCCTATTTAAGCTTAGGATATATGAACACTTACTTGTTAGGAGGTGAATGTAGCAAAAGAATTGATAGAGGATGATTTTGTGTGAATTGGAACCTTGGCAGCTCAATGTGCAGTGTTCTAAACCCAATGCGCAGTTCCTCCCTGAAGTGCAGCGCCAATGTATTTTAACGAAGGAGAAAAGTAACTGATGCGCAGTGCCCTTCTGATGCGCATCACCAAGCTTCCAATGCACAATGCCAACTTCAAGGTGAGATTTGAATACTTTCATGATGTCCAAATTGGGCATGTGATAGCTCGTTGGAAAGCGTGTCAAGTCTAATTTCTATAACATCTTGAATTTTTAAATTTGGAGTTCATTTGCCCTATCAAAAGTCAAATGTCCCAAGACTTTTCATAATGTGCAGAATGAGGTTGCTGAAATCTAGAGTGTTGTTGCAGTCAACTTTTGAAGGTCTTCCTCAACTCCAAATTGGACACGTGATAGCTCATTGGAAATATCTCTCTATCTAGATATCATTTAAATCATCAGGCAAGTCATTTGAACATCCCAGCTAGGCAAAATCATGATTTTCCCAAGGTCACTCTAGAAGTGCATCAATCCTCTTGAGGCCAATGATGTTTTCGACATTTCTCCCAAATCATGAAACTTGTGTAAAAAATGAAGGAGGTTTTTCTTCTTGGGTCAATGATGGAAAACAAAATCTCTCACGTTTGTCAAATTCATCTTCTCTTTCTTAGAAACGTCATTTAAATAAAACCTATCCCGATGTGTGGAACAAGGGATTTGTGGAAATCAAGAGAAACGAACGGGATAAGGGGCTTCTAAATTCTTGAGATAATTTTAGGAAGTAGGGAGGGATGTTAGGAATTAGGGGAAAGTGGAATTTCAAAGATTGACTGAGGGGAAGGGGTCAAAAGGGGCAAAACACAGGCCTAGCCTAGAAAATTGTCAAATTGTAGCAATAAACTAGGGTTTGTGGGAACATGATGAATCTGAGGGATATGAGAGATGGGAAGCATTTAAGAAGGTATATTAAGGATAGGGGAAGATGTATGAGCATTAGGATACAAGTTTTTTTTATTATTTTACCATGCAAGAAAAATTACATTCAAAACTCTAGGAGAGGGAAATGAGGTTTACTCAAGTACAGCTGAAGCACGAACAAGGTGTAAAATGACTCATTGGAACCTGAAATGATGATGACAACTCTTTGAATGATGGTACACTAAGCTGAATGGTGACATGGACCAATACTTGGAAGACTTTGGGAGGAGTGGAAACAACCCTAGACCTAATACCTAGTAACCAAATTTTACTTGAAGACTCACTGAAATGACAAAATTTGACTTTGACACCCTAAGACCACTTTGTAAGAGCATATTTGATCACTCATGGAAGGCTTCGAAGGTTGACACTAACACCCCCTTAAAGTGAAAATCCAGAAGACACATTTGATCAAAGCCAGTACTTCCTCAACAATATAGGTCATTACCTGTTGCAGACCCCAATTTGTTGAAGTCCACCATCATCAACAATTTGTCTAGCCACTACTGGAAATAAAATATCATTCCATGAGTTTACAAGCCACCACTTTCCAAATTAAGGGTCCAACGCTCAAGCATTTCTAGATCACATTTCATGCATTTTCAAACTAGGGCCACTATTCTCAATATAATTATATGTATGTCACATTTCACAATTTTGAGACTAGGCCCACTCTATCCTTCTATGAATATAAATACAATGCTAAACCCTAAGTGTCAATCATTTTTAATGAAATTCATCTAGCCTCTTCCTGGACAATTAACATGAATTATGTAAAGTGCATGCTTTCAAGTCTCAATAATTCTACTTCAATTTGAATTTTACAGACCAGGAGTAATAACATGAAATAAAAACTATATATTCTAAAGTCCAAACTCAAAATGGTCTTGTCAAGAGAGAGGTACTAAAATCATGAGAGAATGACCTTCATGTGATAATGAAATTATCCAAAAGTTTAGATGCCATGAGCTGTGAATAGGATAAGGAGTTATTGAAATTATATTGAGCTTAGGCTTAAAAATATAGAAAATCCTTGTACATAGAATTTTTCCAATAGGCCACAAGTTTGGGAATTTGTAGTACCTCTCTAATGGACTCATAAAAGCCTATAAATTTCCTTCATGGGTATGGATTTCCTCGAAATATTTTCTCACCTTTCCAATAAATAATGTAAGGGTCCACTGACTCGTAGGTTATGTTGTCACCTGTTACAAAATGAGTTTTCACATGTCCAAAGCGAAAACGAGAAGATAGGTTTATAGTCATATCCCAAGCCATAGAAATACTCAAATTCTAAATTGGACCCTCCCCATTAGAAAGTGCTTTGAACAAGCTTTCGAATGGTATGTATAAGTCCAAAAATTGACTCCTAGATCAGAAGTTATGGTCTTCTAATGTTCAAGGATTAAAGCCTCAAGGAAAGGAGGAACAACAAAGGTTCGATATCGGAGATCACATATTATAGATTCAGCAACATGGCACCTCGATGCATCACATAATGAAAGTGTGATATCAACAATCACAATTAGAGGTCCAGCAACATAGAATATCGATGATTGGAGGTCCAGGGTGAACTTACAGCAGACGATTGCAATAGTGCAAACATGTAGCAAATTGGCAATCAAAGATCTTAAAATGACCACTATAAAGGAATTGTGGGAAAAGAATGTCGATGGTGTAAAATGTCAAGGTATGCCTAGAAGCATTTAACAAAGGAATTCAGTCGCAAAACTAGAAGAGGGCGAGCCTTCTCTCTCCTTTAGAGGGTCACGTGGCCGAATACCATTGGTCGTGATAAAGTCATGTGGTGTCTAACGTCATCATGATGTGGCATTACGGAGTACACGTGGCGTGCAGATCTGGAATTTTCAAGTGTCCAAGGAGGGAAAAATAGGGAGACACATGTCACCACTCATGAGGTGCTACATGGTAGAGGATGACATCATATCGGTGAAATTTAAATGTCACAACTCCATAGTTAAATCCCCGATTGGAAATTGCCAATAATACAACTACGATGTGGGGGTTGGCCCACGTTCACAAATAGTTTAGAGAACCCAAGGTGGGGCTAGAGGTCGAGTACCAAAGGCCTATCGCAATTGGATATTGCAAGCATGTCGTCACTCTAATGTAAAAGCCCGATTGGAAACCTTTAATGTAGAGGAGCTATGATATATTGGGCTAGCACATGGTCACTAGAGAAATACAAAGGAATTGTGCACTAATATATTTACAAAGGAAAAAGGCCCCTGAAAAAGAGAAAAAGGCCCTAGCACATTAGGGCTAAGCACCCCATCATAGCCCCTAGTCATATGACAAAGAAAGTAGAAAGGGGCTAAGACAAAGGGGGCCAAAGATCCTGAAACTCGCATGTTTTGTAATGTTTCTAACTGTAAAGTGCCAATACTAAGAACATAGGATATAGTATTATGGCAGTGTTAGTGGGAATTTTGTGGATCCAATAGTCTTACATAAGAACTTTAGAGGGATGGATAAGCCGACAACCGTGCTTCACGAGCAAGACAAACACTGCCACTGTAAATTTCTCCTAGCTCTAGAAAATGGAAAGTTCATTGAATTCAAGCAGTTAAAGAGGAAAGTGATAGGTGGGCTGGACGAATCATTGATGTAGAGACATGGTCTAAGCAGAGGCCATAATAGGAATAACGTGGAGTTATTTTACTCCCATCATCATTCAGTTTTTCCTTTTTATTTTATTCTGCAATTTTTTTTATTTCAAGAAGGGAATGAAATCTATTGTAATCCATTGGGAAACCAAGCTATCACATGCTGAGACAAGTAGTTGATCAGACAACTGGAGCTCTAGCTGAGATATTTTGTAACTGATTTTCAAAGATCTCCCTCTCCTTATAAAAAGAGGGAAGAAACACTTAATACAGGTTCCAGAATTCTGCACCCGAGGGGTTCAAATTATGTGATTCCACTTTTGGTTATATTTGCCTATTCATGAGGGACTTGAGTTATATATCACTAAATGTAATGGACTAGTGATTTGGAATCTTCAAGGATTAATGAAACTTTCTGGTGATTCCAGGCAGATCAATGTGCACTATGTTTTCCTTTGTTTAGCACTTCATGTATGTTCTTTCTCCCTTTGAAATAGTGTAATGAGGTTGCATGTTTCACTCCATTTCATGGTGATATATTTTCTACAAAATAGTGAGAAGTAACTGTGTAGTTACATATTTACTTGATTTAATTAATAGCCTACAGTACTTGTAATGTACACAGATTTACTTGACGTTATTTGGTGACAAATGTATTCATGAGCCATAGAGTTTGGGACCTTAATCCACGCTCCATTTTTTCTGCCATTCCACCTCTTCAGCCTTCCATACTTCTGCTAGATATTGATGTTGAGGATTGTTTGTTCTATCCAACCCTCTGCATCAATTTCCTTATGTTATTTCTTCTTGTTCACCTTTACTATAACACCAATATTAAGGTTGCTTATTGTTGTGTGTCGGTCACCAAAACAAGACATTTTTCTTAGCGATTAACTCGATCTACCCCCTGTATATCCAGATCCATGTATTTTTTAAAGTCTAATTAAATGAAAGGGTATTGAACCAAGCCCGTTTTATTATCTTTTTCAACTACGTGATAATTGGAGTGCAACAGGATTCCCTCATTGACAATCTTCCAATGAAGTCCTCTATTTAATATGTCCTAGGTACTCGTCTACAATCAACCCAAAGGATGTATCTAGGAAGATTTCTATATCTCCTGAAGCACTTGTGCTATAGGTTATAGAAAAAGTTACAACATATTTTTGGTGTCGTTTTCAGGGAACAAATCAAAATATTTTTCTATGGGTACTACAAATTTTTACATTCCCTCTATTAGGTGAGCAAGGGAAGTGTGGGTTGAATATCTCTCACCTTGGAGACTCCAGTGTCTAAATTTTATGGTAAAAATCCTGGTGAATCCACTATCTAATCTTTATTTTATCATCCTAACTTTCGAATGGCCTCATACTCGATCTGATGCTAAACAACTTAAAATTTCCCCTACCTTTGAACTTGCGATCACTCACCTAAAGGGGTTTTCAAAATTTCCATTCCTGCATTCTTGGCCAGCATATTTACGACACATCATTTTCCTTCTATTGTTGGTTATCCCATTCATATCCCTTCATTTCATGAATACAATACCTATTTGCCTAGATTCAATGCAAAGAAATATAGAAGGCCTGACTAGCACCTTAATGATTTTCATGAATGGATGGAACAACATGGTATTATTTTTGAAGATGCACAAATAAAATTGTTCATGTACTCTTTAGAGGGAGATTTTAGAATTTGGTACAAAACAATACCTCATGGCATCATATCTTCCTTAAATAGTTTTCGCATGGAATTCAATAATTATTGCGAAGGATTATATCCACTGGATGCTCTATTTGAATATTGTTGTGCATATTTTAATGTTGAAAATATTATTGAGGTTAATGATCCTACTAAAGATATATGAGGGGCTCCACCCCAAGAAGACATGTACTGGCATCAAGAAGCATCACTTAGTGATTAAGAAAGAGAAGAAAGATACATCATCGAGCTGCAAACAAACCCTCAGAGTTCTTATTATACCAAATTTGATGATTCTTCTTCTTATGATGAGTATGACTTTGATTAGAATCTGAGTGATGTAGAACTACAATAGTCCCATTCATGGGAAGATACACATAAAGAAGAGGATCTAGTTTATGATTGACATCCTTCACCTAGAGAACAAGTTCAAGAACCTCCTCCGATTTATGATTCATATGATTCTTAATAGGATGAGATGGTCGTGGAGTATCAAAGAGATATACTTACAAACAAGTGGGGAGAGGGCTTCCAACAACAATTTTTTCAGAAAGAGCCCAAAGTTGAAGAGCCAAGAAAAGCCTGTGGCTACCTATTATAAGAATATTCCTCCCTGGAAATTGTTCAAGAAAGGGATAAAAATACAAATTTTCCTCATCATTTCCATGATCCAGTAGCTGACAACATGGTATGTTCCTTTGGCCTACAATAATATACATCTATTGCAAGGTATGTGTCAAACCTTTGGTCTGAATCTCTTATGAGGTGAATGCACATGTTAGCCACTAACTTTCGAGAACACAACCCCATTAGAAGGTTCATGGAGGAAATTAAAAGAGTTTATCATTAACTACCAAGTTGGGGGAACATATCAAATTTTTTGTTCAAAACTTTTATGTGCCACATGCATGTTTCAATTGTTGAATTCCTAGAGAACAATGGCATATGGTAAAATACCCTAATGTTGAGATGGTGTCATTGGAAGGTTGACTTGACTTGGGTGAGCTGAGCCTTGTACATAAGTAGGAGTTGTACATAAATAAGCTCACTAGCTAAGCATTTAATTTCTAGTTGTTAGAATTTATATTTTTGTATTTCAATTTGATGAGGAAAGGACTCCCTGCAAATAAAGTCCCATGGAGATTTTATGGTTTTATAGATTCATTATATTATTGACTCCATGCCCAATGGTGAAGGCTACTGGTCTGTAGGTTCTCAACACCTTGCAAGCAAGGCACTGTTTCCAATTGGAGCCAATATTTTCACCTGTCGTAAAATGAGTTTTCAATTGTCCAAAGTGTAAAAGAGAAAATAGGTTTGCAGTCATATTATAAGCCACAAAAGGACTCAAAGTATAAATCATACCCTCTCCATTGGAAATTTCTCTAAACAAGATTTCCAATGGTATGTAGAAGTCCAAAAATGGACTCCTGGATTAGAAGTTATGGTATTCTAAATTTCAAGGATTAAAGCTTAAAGGAAAGGAGGAATATGGCAGGTTCGATATCGGAGATCGTATATCGGAGGTTCAGAAACATGGCACATCCATGCATCACATGAGAGAAGTCTAATATAAATGATCGCAATCAGAGGTCCAACATCATATAATATTGGCGATCATAGGTTTGGGGTGAATCGACAATCGACGATCGCAATAGCACAAACATGTCGCAAATCGGAAATTGACAATCTTAACTTGACCATTATAAAGGAATTGCAAGAAAAGAACACTGGTAGTGTAAACTTCCAAGGGCTTCCTAGAAGTATTTAACAAATGAACTCAGTCACAAAACTAGAAGAGGGTGAGCCTTTTCTCTCTCCTTTAGAGGGCCACGTGGCAGAATCCCATTCATCCCAATAAAGCCATGTGGCATCTGATGTCATCATGATGAGGCAGTATGAAGGACATGTTGCATGCAGATCTGGCATTTTCAAGGGTAGAAAGAGGGAAAAATAGGGTGACACATGTCACTACTCACGAGGTTCCACGTGGTAGAGGATGACGTCAGATCGAAAATCAGCGATTAGTGAAATTGAAATGTCACAACTCCATAGTTAAATCCCAGATTGGAAATCGTTGATAAGAGAGCTCTTATGTGGGGGCTAGCCCCCAATCACAACTATTTTGGAGAACCTAAGGCAGAGCTAGAGGCCAAGTACCAAAGGCCAATCGCAATTGGATATTGCAAGCTTATCACGACTGCAATGTAAAATCCCCAACTGGAAACCTCTGAATCTCTAATATATTAGGCTAGCGCGTGGTTGCTGAAGTAATTCTAACGAATTGGGGAATAATATATTTACAAAGGAAAAATGCCCCCCACACAGGATAAAAATGCCCAAGCGTCTTAGGGCTAATCACTCGGTCACAGCCCCTGGTCATATGATGAAGAAAGCTAAAAGGGGCTAAAACAAAGGGGGCGAAATATCGTGGAACTCGCCTGTTTTGTAATGTTTCTAAGTGTAAAGTGAAAATACTAACAACCTCTGATATAGTATTACGACAATGTTACTAGGCATTTCATGGCTCTGGTAGTGTTATACATGAAGTCTAGAGGGATGGATGAGTTCACAACTACGATTCACGAGAAACATAGAGGCTACCACTGTTAATCGCTCCCATCTCTAGAAAGTGAGAAGTTCATTGAATTAAAGTAGTTAAAGAGGAAAGCAATAGGTAGACTAGCCCAACCATTGAGGTAGAGACATGGCCTGAGCAGAGGCCATAATAGGAATGGTGTGGGGATATTTCCCCCCACCATCATTCAATTTTTCATTTTTCTTTTATTCTTCAATTGTTTTTTTCAAGAAGGGAATCAAATCTATTGTAATCACTTGGGTAGTCAATCTATCACACGCCAAGACAACTTCTTGATCGAATAGCTGGAGCTATGGCTGAGATATTTTGTAAATCATTTTCAAAGGTCTCCCTCTCCTTATAAAAAGAGGGAAGAAACACTTAATAAAGGTTCCATAATTCTGCACCCGAGGGGTCCAAATTATGTGATTCTACTTTTGGATATATTTTCCTATTCATGAGAGACATTCGCTATATATCGCTAAATGTAATGGACTGGTGATCTGGATTCTTCAAGGATTAGTGAAACTTTTTGGTGATTCCATGCAGATCAATGTGCAGTATGTTTTCCCTTGTTTGTCACTTCATGTATGTTCTTTCCCCATTTGAAATAGTGTAATGAAGCTGCAGGTTTCACTCCAATTCATGGTTTTATGTTTTCTACAAAATACTAAGAAGTACCTTTGTAGTTACATATTTACTTGTGTTAATGAATAGCCTACAATATATGTAATGTATGTAGATTTACTTGAGGTTATTTGGTGACAAATGTATTCATGAAACATAGAGTTTGGGACCTTAATTTGTGCTCCACTATTTCTGCCATTCCATGTCTTCAGTCTTCCATACTTATGTTGGATATTGTTGCTAAGGATTATGTGTTTTGTCCAGCCCTCTCCATCGATTTACCTCTGATATTTCCTCTTGTTCAACTTTAATACAACGGTAATATTAAGGATGCTTATTGTTGTGTGACGGCTACCAGAACAACACATTCCTCTTTGAGATTAGCCTGATCTACCCCCTGTATATTCAAGTCCATTTATTTGCTTGAGTCTACTTAAATGAAAGGCTCTTGAGCCAAGCCCCCTTTATTGTATTTTTCAACTACGTGACAATTGGAGTGTAGTAGAAGCACCTCACTGAAAATATTCCAATGCACTCCTATTTTTAAGATGTCCTAGGCACTGGCCTACAATCAACCGAGAGGTTGTCTCTAGGAAGCTTTTTATATCTCTGAGAGTACTTGTGCGATAGGTGCTAGAAAAAGCAAGATCATTTTCCTATCCAAAATGATTTTTATATTACTCTTTTGGCCAGTGTGCACGGGAACAAATGGATGCTACAAATAGGCGTTTGAACTGGTCACTTTTCATGGAACTTCAAGGTTGCATTATGGTGTGATTCCCATATGAGTTTACAGGTATATAATTGTATTATTCATATCAATACATAGGCACATGGGCCACAAATTCGGTCTTTAATTTGAATGGCATGGATTTAATGAGAGTAGTCCTTGAGGCTTCCAGATCGATTACATACTTGTGTGATGAAACGATGGAATGTTGAGAGCGCCATGTTAAGCACCATAACATCTGTTTAAATACCACACGACAACCCAAAACAAAAATCCCATGATATCTTTGGATTTTGAGGGGAAATACAAGCCTCTGTGGAGGGTCAATAGAATGGTGAACCTTGTGTTAAGAGTTATCCAGACTACTACATGATATTTAATGTGCGGGGTTTGTACATGCCCACCGGGTGATAATATACTTGTTTAAATCTAATAGCGGGCATATAAAACCCCTACGCATTAACTGTCACACAATAGGTTGGATAAGTCGTGTCCATCCTTATGCACCTAATGGCCTCTTGTTTTCACAGTAATGAGCCTTGGCGAGCCCACCCACACACCAATTGACTGAATTCAGCATGTCTAACTTGGATGAAATCGTGGAAAGTCGAACCCACTTCTT
Source organism: Pinus tabuliformis (assembly GCA_031772625.1). NCBI lineage: Eukaryota > Viridiplantae > Streptophyta > Pinopsida > Pinales > Pinaceae > Pinus > Pinus tabuliformis. Next base: position 909,462,560 of record CM062813.1, read on the forward strand.
TTGACCGAGAGTCAGTGACATAGTAGGGAGCTTCTACCAACTAAGCTACCCATCAAGAGTCCTAAGTAACATTTGATATTGATGCAGGTGATATAGAGGTTGTTAGATGTAACCATCTACAAGACTGAACTTACTATCATGTAATTTTAGCTCTAAGGTAGAAATGTCCTTAACATGGGTGCAACAAGAGAAAAACAGAACGAGGATTTCATTTAAAAAGGTGGACGATGGATGGAATAGGGCTCGACCCTGGAACCCTAGGCCATAGGCCTAGGTGATGCAGACATTGCAGACATAGGACACGTAGGTACGGGAACCTTGTCGCTGGCGGATCCACCGAGGCCGTTTTTGTCCTGGGCATGCGGAGAAGGAGACCGCTGGGGAATTGTTACGGCTATCGGTCTGGATACAAAATGGCAAACGTTTTAGTGATTTTGGTTTACTCCCCGGTGGTTTCTGCCTTTCTTAGAGGTTTTGCTTCACAGTTTCTTCGGTGCTGTCAAACCCCGTTAGCTCACAGGCGGTTTCAGCTGTTTCCCCGGGTAACGGTTCCGAGGAGGTGTCAGTTTTTACTGCGGTCTTTTTTACTATGGTGAACGATAGCGAGGCGGTGGAGCTTGACCCAGCTCCGGAAGATATTCTCTCGGTCTGGGGTAAGGAAGTCACGGAGCAGAATATTGACAAATTCTTTGGGAATGTTGGCAACCATGCGACAGATTTGTTCTCGAGTGGAGGTCCGTGGAGTTCCAAAATCGCAAAGGGTTTACTGGATGAAAGTCTGGAACTCGCTGGTGGTTTTGGCAAAATCGGCAAGGTTTCTGAGGAGGCAGCCCCACAAGCAAAGACAGGCGCTTTGAGAGACAGGAACATCATCCTCCCTGATAGTAAGTCTCTCTCCCCATCAAAATCTCTCTGTCCATCTGGCGGTCTTGAGGATATTATAAATTTTTCTTCTATCAAAGGGATTTGGAGGCCTGTGGGGGGTATTCATTTAGCAGGGAAAGTTTTGGGTGATAGCTGCAGTCAGTCGGCAGCAAATAAGCTTGTTTTTTCAAAGGTTTCGTCTCAGGGCAATTCAGGGGAGGAGCGGGTTTCCGCCGGCATTTTTAATGTTCCAAACCAGGGGATTTCGGTTCAAACCCTCGATCCCGAAAAGGCGAAAGAGGATGGGTTGTTGGCAAAAGGAGAAGCGGGGAACCCTGTAGGAGGGCTTTCAGAAACCCTTCCTAGTGTGGATGGTGGCCAGGCGGCCGTAAGAGAAAATGATCCTCAGAGGGTTGTAGGAAGCTCAATTCCTGAATTTGGTAGCAGGAACCCGGAGTCGGAACAGGAAAAGGTTGGGGGAAAAAGGAAAAAGGAAAAACCCTTAAAGAAAAAGCGGATTGAAGGGAATTTGTTACCTTGCATGGACGTTCAGGTTGAGGATGCTCTGGAAGTGGCAGAGTGTACACTTGTGGGCAGAGCTAGAGGGCGTTTTGTTTTTGGTAAATTTTTAAAGCAGTGGGCGGAGAGTCAGTGGCATGAAACCCCGGCAAGCTCTTTCAAGACAGCCACGCTGGTTAAGGGATGGTTCATGGTTCGGTTCGGCAGCAAAGAAGCTATGGAGTGGCTTGAAGGGAGGAATTGGGCCTTTGGGAACCGCCCTGTCTATTTCAAAAGATGGTCTCCCCTTTTCAACGCCTCAAAGGAGAAGGTTGATGAATTCCCTGTCTGGGTCAGGGCTCCCAGTTTGCCCCCTTTCCTTTGGGTGGATTCTGTCTTTAAATCCATTGGAAATCTTCTGCGTACCTATCTGGATGCGGACAGATCTTTCCTACATACCTATGAAAGAGCAGTGGCGAGAATTCTCGTGAGGCTTAATCCAAAAGAAGGGCTCGCAGAATCGATCACATTGCAGTATAGGGATTTGGTTTTCGAACAACCTCTGGATTATGAACTCCTTCCCTTTTGATGTCATCGCTGCCACGAGTATGGGCATTTGGCAAGGGATTGCCCATTGGGGAAGCGAAGACGGAGGAACCAGAATAAAGAAGATCAGTGGGAGGGCTTTTTGAGGAAAGCTGAGCAGCCGATGGAGGAGCATTTCCCTGTTGAAAAGCCTTTGGAAGGGAATATTATACAGACTGAAGAGGGACTGCCCCGGGAGGAAGGGTAACCGGTTCGCACACCGGAAGAACTGTTTCACTCAGAACAGCCGAATGAGGATCCAGCCGAGATCACTGATGGTGATCCTTCCGGTATGCAGCCGGTCCCAAATTTTACTTCTTCTATTTCTGTTTCAAAAGACGATTGTAAACCTATGGATCCTCCCCTGTTAAATAATATTAATGATGTTATTCAGAATATTGAAATCCTTTCGGCCTCTATTCCTTCCTTAAATCTGAACTGTGAGGACTCTCCCCTTAAGAACCTGGGTGTGGTTTCTTCCACCTCGGCTCGTCCCTATAATCTTAGATCTCTCAGAAAAAATCCCGACTGTATTCCTGAAGCCTTGGAGTCTGTAGGTGGGCTAGCCGCTGAGTCATCAAAGAGCATACCTAAAAAAGGTAGAGGCCGGAAATCAAATCTCTCAAAGGCTCAAGTTAAAGCAAAATTTGATGTGGTTGATGGCAAACAAATGTCGATCCCTGGGCCGCTTAGAGCAGCTATTACCCCTGAGGCGGTTATAAAATGATTTTTTTTTCTTGGAACTGTAGGGGTTTAGCCAGTAAACCCAAAAAACTGGCGCTGAAGGACCTTATTACTCGCCACAACCCAGATATTGTCTTCCTCCAAGAAACCTTGGGCAAAAGCGCTGATATTGAAGCTGCCCTCCGTTATTCTTTTCCGGGGTGGGGGTTCATAGCCCTTGATGCTTCAGGTCATTCGGGCGGTTTGGCGATCGGCTATAAGGAAGGAAGATTGAGGATTTTGAATTTCTGGGGTTTGCCACATGTTCTGGGTATGGAGATTGTTTCTCCTGATTTTGATTTTCCTCTTTTGCTCATCAATGTCTATGGGCCCTGTCAGGGAAGGGTCCCTTTCTGGAATGATTTCCTTTCCAAAAATTTGATAAAAAACAGGAACCTGATTATTGGGGGAGACCTAAATTTTTCTTTGGGGATGGCTGAAGCTTGGGGTCCCTCAGCTAGGGAAGATCCTTTGTCAGATTTCTTCGTAAATGCTCTCCATTCTCACAATTTGATTGATGTCAATATCATAAAAGCCAAACCTACTTGGAGGAACAGAAGAATCGGGGAGGAGAGAATTGCAAAAAGGCTGGACCGTTTCCTCATTAGTGAAATGTTGGCGTCCAAAATCCCATTGTTCCGACAATGGGTGGGTGAAGGGGGGAACTCAGATCATTTTCCCATCTTTCTTGAATTCTCCAAGCCCCCTCAAAAATCGGCTGCTCCATTTAAATTTAATGCATCTTGGCTTCAGGAGGACTCCTTTAACCAGTTATTCAGGAGCACCTGGAGACATCCGGGTATAAGCTCTTCGGATAATAAAGCAGCTCTCTTTATGGAAAATTTAAGAAGGCTTAAGAAAGCAACCATTGAATGGGCCTCTACCAGGAAGAAAAAACAAAATGAGGATTTGGCTGTTATTGAAGATGCCCTTAGTGCTTTAGAAGACCCTGAGGCGGATGCTTATGCCACTCAGGAGTCAAAAGATAGAATTCTGGAGTTGGAAAAGAGGAGAGCAAAGATTTTGCTGGACAGAGAAGAGGAGTGGCGGCTGAAAAGTAGGGCTATCTGGCTGAAAGTGGGGGACGAAAATACAAAATTTTTCCATAATTTTGCCAAAGGCTGGAAAAATGAAAATACTATATGGAAGCTGAAGGACTCGGAAGGAAGGGAGGCCTCATCTTTTGAGGCTTTATCAATTATGGGGAAATCTCATTTTCAATCCCTTTTTTCAGACCCCGGGGGGATCTCTTTAGCTGAAATCATCAGAACAGCTCAAGCTTTCCCTCGTTTTGTGGAGGGGGAAGAAGCTGAAAATCTCTTTAGAGAAGTGACTAAGGAGGAAGTAGAAAGTATAATAAAATCAATGGCCAAAGACAAAAGCCCGGGGCCGGATGGTTGGACCATTGAGCTTTTTATCCATTTCTTTGATTCTATTGGAGCAGAGCTTACTGAAGTAGTGGAGGAATCAAGGAAGAAAGGAGAGATTTATGGTCCTTTTAATGCAACTTTCATTGCCCTTATTCCAAAAAAGGAGGACCCTGCAACTTTTGAAGATTTCAGGCCTATCTTCCTGTGCAATGCTATTTACAAGATTATTGCAAAAATCATAGCGGTCCGCCTGAAACCGCTCTTATCTTCTTGTATCTCAAATGAACAATTTGGATTTCTGGACGGCCGACAAATTCATGAAGCTATTGGGGTGGCACAAGAAACCATCCACAGTATCAGGCAAGCAAATAAAAAGGGGCTGTGCTAAAAATTGATCTATCCAAAGCCTATGATCGGATCAGCTGGACTTACCTCAGGATGTTATTGACTCATCTGGGCTTTAAGGTGGAGTTTATCAATTGGATCATGGGATGCATCTCAAATGCTAGTTTTGTTGTTCTTATAAATGGGGCAGCCTCTCAATTCTTCAAAAGCCAAAGAGGTCTGAGACAAGGATGCTCGCTTTCTCCTTTGCTCTTCCTCTTAGCAGCAGAGGGTCTAAGCAGGGTGATTTCAAATGCCAAGAGAACAGGTTTGGTCAAAGGTTTGGAAGTTGCTGTAAATCTGTTCATTACCCACCTCCTTTTTGTTGATGATATTTTATTGTTCACAAATGGGAATTTAAATGAAATTAAAGAGCTTAAAACCATTCTTGATATGTTCTTGAAAGCTACAGGGTTGCAAATAAACTCTAGGAAGTCTCAATTAATTTTGGAAGGCTTCACTAGACAAGAGGAAATCCTGATTGCTTCATATTTGCCCTATGAAATCAGCAAGATGGACCGGCCGTTCAAATACCTTGGTTTTTGGCTGAAACCGTTCTCATACAGAAAACAGGACTGGAACTGGCTGGTGGCAAAAATTGAACAAAAAATTTCCCATTGGAGTTTCAAATGGCTATCTCGGGCAGGTAGACTTACTCTGGTAAACTCAGTTCTCCAGGCCATTCCGGTTTTTTGGGCTGCATTGACATGGATCCCCAAAGGGATTCTTCATAAAATCAAACAGATCTGTAGCAGGTTTCTGTGGTCAGGATCAAAGGAGGACACCATTCTTCCTTGGGTGGCTTGGGATAAAATTGCTAGACCAAAAGAATGGGGCGGCTGGGGTTTAAAGAATTCTTTTGACTTTAGTCTCTCCTTGGCAGCAAAATCAGGATGGTGAATAATAACCTCGGAAAACTTATGGACTAGAGTAGTAAAAAGGAAATACATAGATCCTGTTCCTCTTGAAGACTGGATTAGGAGCCCAAATAAAAAAGGAAGGAACTGTTCAGCTATTTGGAAAGCCACTACAGAGGCTTTTAAAATAATCGAACAAGGTTTGGCTTGGCAGGTAGGGAATGGTGAAAACCTGAGGATTGGCAGGGACCCTTGGGTGGGATGCAGCGAATCCTTTGCTTTATCCCCTGGTCTGCTCACCCATTTGGACTCATTTGGAATCAAAAGTTTAAATCAGATAGCAACAGAGGGGCAGTTCTCTATATGGGGTCAGTCTTGGAAATCAGAAGCTGACTTAGGAATTGATCCCATATGGAGGATCGAATGGCAGCATTTCCTTCAGGAGCTCAGAAGATCAAATGTTCGTATTATGGACAAGCCAGACTCCCTGGTATAGGCTCATGCTGAGACGGGTTTTTACTCTCCAAAGGCTGGTTACAGTTTCCTGATGAAGAGAAAGGGATGGGATCCTCCTGTTTGGTGGGCAAAGCCTTTGTTTAAACTGAAATGCCCCAAAAAAGCCTGAATTTTTTTCTGGTGTGTTTTAAAAAATAGAATCCCTTCTTGGGATATTTTACAATCTCGTTTTAAACAGGGCCCCGGAAGATGCCCCTTATGCTGTGCAGACTCAGAATCCATTCCTCACCTATTTCTAGCCTGTCCCTTTACAAGACAAGTGTGGGAAGAAATGAGAAAACTTCTACACTTAAACGTAAGACGGGAGGGCGACAATGTTATTACCGCCTGGGAGTACTGGTGGTCCCATCACTCTGAGGGGAATTTGAGGAATCTCCCCCCCATCCTCTGCTGGGGCATTTGGATAGCTAGAAATCGGAGTATCTTTAGAGAAAAATCCACCCCAGCGGAACTTATTGCAATCCAAAGCTCTGCCATACTTGCCAACATTCCAGAAGCGGAAGGTCCTAAAACATCAGACCAGCGGAAGGAAGTTCATATCAGAGATGGAATTCCCTGGGCTTTCTTTGACGGGGCAGCCCAAAATAATATTGTTGGAGCCGGAATTATCATTTATCTAAGCTCATCCCACTCGCTTAAAGCCTCGGTGGGCCTGGGGACGGGCTCAAATAACTTTGCAGAACTCTCAGCCCTAAAATTACTCTTATGCTGGCTCATCCACAGAAATATCCTCACAGTTTAGATTTTCGGTGACTCTTTGAATGTTGTTAATTGGGTCAATGGAAAATATAGATGCCAGAATTATATGTTGTTACCGCTGTTCGAAGAAATCCAAAATTTAAAGCACTATTTTAATGTATTTTCCATTGAACATATTTACAGGGACAAGAATGAAGAGGCTGACAGGTTTTCTAAAGAAGGTTTGCAGCAAGCTGTGGGCAATTGGAAAATAACAGAATAGACCCAGGACCAGATCCATGTGTCGGATCTCCCCCCCTACACTTAATTCTTTTTTGTTCTTACTTCTTTATATGCTCTAGTTTTCAGTGGACTTATGTATCTGATTCTGGAAGCATATGAAAAAACACAGTTTTTACCTTTCTGTTTTCGCTCTTTTCTGGCCAAGAGCGTATAGAGACTTAGTTTATTTGCATAAACTGTGGGTTGTTTTCCTTTTTGAAAGGAGACCCAGTATTTTCTCTCTGAGACAGACTTGTTTATACTTTTATTTTTGGCTGTCAGGGCTGGTTATAGGTGAAACACAAGCTGGTCTTTATGCTTGCGGGGTTTTTTAATGAGGAGTCTTTTGCTCCTTTCATGCAGTCTTATGCTGAATGTTCACTCATCTGATTGTAACTTTTTTATTTCTTATAAAAAAGTTTGTTTTTTTTCTTCGGAAAAAAAAAACAAGAGAAAAACAAATTGAATGCCAAAAGCGATTTTCAGGTCATATCTAAAACAAATGAAACAATAATGCCACAAATCATAAGGGTGGATTGTGGTTTTCAAACCATCTGGATAAATTAACACACACTTTCGTAGCGATGGATAAATCTATGAGAAAACTTCATATATGCATTTCAATGTTGATTATTTGAGTTTGTATTTTAATTTCTTTCTTATTTAACTTAATAAAATTAAATATTAAAAAATATTGAATAATAAAAAAATATTTTAATGTCAATTATAAATAAAATGTTTTGATATTTATTTTAATTAAACTAATTTTGTATTAAGGTATACTTGAGTATTAAGGAGATATCATTAATATTACATTTAAAAATAATAAAATAACAATTAGAAACAAATTTTAAAAAATAATAATAACAAGAAAAAGTAGTGTTGACTTTAAAGACAATACTTCAATTTCACTCTTAATCTTACATCCATTTTATATAGAGATAAACTAATTTAAAGCAAGAGAAAAAAATAACATTTTAATTTTCAAAATCAAAGAGATATATAATTTCTTCACTACTTAATATGGAATTGGCACATGCCATGTAAAAGCAATATCCTTGATATTACATGATAAGTGGTTCAATCTATGTTTAGTTGACATATAATAGTTAAAATAAAAATACACTATAAACAAAAAAAAAAAATTATCCTTAACCATAAATAAAATATTTCAATGTATGTATTAAGTAACATAGTTTTAGATCAAATTTATATAAACAATAACAACATAATTTATCCTTAACCACAAATAAAATATTTCAATGTATGTATTAAGTAACATAGTTTTAGATCAAATTTATATAAACGAAAACAACATAATTTAAATTAAAAAAAAATCTCCTATTTCTTAAATGTAATTTATTGCATTCTTAATATGGAACTAATATATAAAATTTTAAAAATATTAATAGAAAATAAAGTTTAATATGGATTTTATATATAAAGAGAGGGATCATTCTTATTCCATTAATAGGTTCTTTGGGGAGATTTTGTAATGACCCTTGGTAACTTCATAAGCACTGATTTACCATTTATTGGAGTTAAAAAAAAAGAATGTTGTTTTAGTTGTGTGCCAAGAAGGCTAAAACAAAGAATAGACATATGTGGATATATGTTTACTTTTGTTTTTGTAACACAATGTTTTGTTTGTGAACCATGATTGGGAGGCAATTCTACAATAATCTCTCCTGATGTAGTTTGACAGTTATGGGTGAGGTACTTACCACCAAAAATCCTCCATTGGAAATATAATTTCCAATAGAAGGCCAAGAGGGTATTGTGAACCTGAGACAAGAGGAGAGTGAGGAAAATCATAAAGGACCCTAGAACTGGTTGGCCAGTGGGGTCTATCTAGAGCTTAGGGATCAGACTTTTGGTTATTGGCTGTCTGGTTGTGATCAGATAACCTGAAAATAAACCTTACAGAATTGTCCTATGAAACTATTCTCGGAGTGAAGCAAGATAGAGGGGATATGCAATGATACAGACTGATCTCAAGGTTGGGTGGAGCATTTCTTTTTCCAGTAGCTTGTGGATTTTCAGGACAAAGGGATAGATAAGTATTAAAAATTATGCATGTAATTATGTTTTAGAATTGCCGAAGGTTAATGCTCAAATTTCAGAATACCAAAGTATTTAATAATTCACTCTTATAATTATTCTAGAGGAAAAATAGAGTTTTGGAACAGAGAAAGGACTAGCTAAAATTGTTTTTTAATTCTTTATATGACACCCATAATTGGGTTGGACTGATAGTTGGGTGAGTCTATCCAGAAATTTGTCAACAAAGTAGAATCTATGTAAAATCCTTACCTGAGAGAGAGACCTCGATGATGGGTTAGTTCCTCTTACTACTGTGGAAGCGTCAGTGTGGTTAATAATCCCATCTCCAAAGAGTCTTAAGAAGAAGTTAACGAGGGTTGATAACACTTAATTAAAACAACAACTCGCCAAAACAAAAAGCATGTAAAATATATGGGATGGGTTAGTACCAAGTTGAGCTAGTGACTAAAAACTTGGAGACAGTCTTAATAAAAGGAATTACAGGAGTAATCCTCAGATTTATAAGTGATGACCACCATGGTAAAAGTATGTTAATACTATAACAAGATTACAAAAAAATATAAAGTATTGTTTGAATAAACTCTTAGAGTACGTGGTGCCACATACACAACTTGAGGACTAATAATAGACGCTCTACCATTAAAAATTTTAACATATAAACCCCAAAATTATCGGAAGAAAAACATAGGAGAGTTTCCTCCTCTAAAAAAACCATGTTGGGGGTTTCCTCAGAAGGAAAGAACACATATAATATAGAATCTTTCCTTGTTCAATGGGAATCCACAAAGAGGATATATCACACCTAGCATATTAGAAGAGCACCTGTTAATAACTAGGTAATTGGAGCAAAACTAGAATAAACTAAAGTAACCCTCATGAATGCATACCTATACAACATTAATAAAAGAATAGGGAGGGGTGTAAGAAAAAGCATTGTAGACAAAGAAATAAAGTAAATATCCAAAAGAAAAATGACTATGAACCTCACCTGTAGCAAATATCCCTTGCACAGAAGGAACGCTCCGACGAAAGGAAAAATGTGGACAGAACCCCAAATCGGCACTCATTAGGAGAAGGTTAAGAAAAAGAGTAACAAGGGAAGGTGAACTCCAAAGTGGGGTCAAGATACACACTGATGCTAAATCTTGAAGCATGAAACAAGTTCCTGATTTTCGAATCGAGCAGAGAAGAGAAGACATTTCTGTACATTACACAAAAAAGCCATCAAGTGAAATCATGAAGAGTTAGGTTAAACAAAGAAATAAACCTAGAAATGGTGACAAGAAAACAATTAGCTTACCCAGGAACTTAGACAGGCACTAGGGCACTGATAAGGTCTCATGGTATAGAGCATTCGAACAGAGGTTTAGAGAAAACCAGAACCGGATTCTGAGTGAGCCAACCCCTGCAGACAGTCGCAAGAAAGAAACCTAACTCATCTCACAAAAGAATGATCCCAAGAGATGAGAGGGTTGAGTGGTCTAGTTTCCCTATAACCCTCTCCTACAATCTACACCGTCCATCAGACATGACCACAGAGGATTATTGATCTGTTGGTGAATCCTGGAGCAAGGACTAACAAGTGGACATAGTAGATTTAGCATCGAGAGAGTTCGATGACCAAGTGGATAACATGTTTGTGATACCTTCATTATACATTAAATTCATTTCCTATTGCATTAGGTTAATTTGATACCAAAGAATAAGAAGATCTCATAATTGTTATTAAAGTTATGACATTTGCAATGATATAAATATAGAATTAAATTTTTTGTATACGAGTTATATGGAACAGTAAATGTTAATCTGTATGTAGTCAAATAAAACAATTATAGTCACTCTATCAAATAAACAAGGAATTCACATGTCGATTTTTTATTAATAATTATTTTATTTATGTCAAAGTAAGTACTAGACATTTGTAGAGGGTTGTCATAAGTCGTATTAGAGCATAGAGTTCTAGCACTAAGGCTTTTTTGGGGGACAAAAGGAGTAACAAAATTTGTTTGTGTTAACAGTGAGTGGAAGAGGAACATCATGAGGAGAGTTGCGTATACACCACTAGGAAGGCCAACAGTTGGAGCTGGACAAATCCCAAATGTAGAGGCTGACCTAGAAATGTGGGTTCAACTGGAGGAAGAGTATCAAAACACTAATGTGGCACTGTAGGAAATAGTACAACAAATGAAAACTGAGATGGCTTGATTGAGGGTAGATAATGAAATAATGATGTAAGAACATCAGAGGATTATGAAGATCCTCTCTGATAGAATATATCACAGACACCCTATTCCAAGTCTTGAGCATGAAAGTAGGGCTAGAATGCATAGAAAAAGGGAGGAAAACCCGAAATCTAAAGGAGACCAAGGACATAACGAAGAAGAGTCGGATAATGTCTCTGGGCATAAAGGATCGAAAGGGAAGAAAATAGATTTGCAAGGTGAATTTAAGAAAATTAAGCCTCGGATGTTTGATGGTGAGCAAGAGGAGGTTGCCGAATTCTGGCTCATTAACATGAATAAGTATTTTCAAATTTATGAATATTATCACAATATGAAATCTCATTTGGAAATATATCAACTGCAAGGTAAAACTACCTTATGGTGGGAAGAGGTGAAGCCCGTAAAGAAGATTGACAAATAGGACTTAACCTGGGATGATTTTCAAAGACATTTTAAGGATAAATATCTAACTGAATGCTTTTATGATGAAAAGGAAAAAGAGTTTCATGACCTTAGGTTGGGGCAACTTAAAATGGATGAATTTATAATGAAATCCACCTCGTTACTGAGATATGTTTCGTATATTCATGAAGAAAAAGAGAAGGTTCAATGATTTATTAGTAGCTTACCTATGTTCATGAAAGAACGACTCAAATATGACAACCCCAAAACCATGAACGATGTTATTAGAAAAGTCAGGTTATGTTATAAAGAAATGAAACAAAAAGGCGAAGGTAGTAAAATGTGGGTGGAGGAAAAGGGACAAAAGTAGTCACAAAATGTCAAGGGATATAAATAATCGAATTTTAAGGGTCCTTACAAAAACCTATAGAACATAAACTCTAGGAAAGTTCAGCAGAAATAGAAATCACATAATGAATTAAGGCTTGTTGAACATTCTAATAAACCTGAACTAGAGACAATAGTCAAACCCCCATTACAATGTTGGGGATGTGGACGGCCACAATACGTAAAATATTTCCCTTACAGGAAAGGAGAAGAGCTCGTGGCCTAGATCCAAGAAGCATCTACAGTACAAGATATGACAAGGAGCCTACCAATAATAAATGATACGCTAGAGGACCATCAAGCAGATTAACAGCCCACTATGATAGAGTTGGAAGGTAAAAAATCTAACCACGTTGTATCTATTTTAATTGGTCAAGGAGCCGGTCTAAGTTATGTCAACCCCAAGGTAGTGGATAAATGTCATTTACAGTCAACCAAATTTAAAAAACTATGGCTGGTGCAACTAGCCTCGAGAGCTAAAAGGAGAGTGACAACTAAAATATATATTTTTCCTATGATGCTGGCAGATCAACCCATAATTGTGAACTTAAATGTTTTTCCCCTTGGATCATATGATGTTTTGATTGGCATGGACTGGTTAGAAAGACATTGGTCTCTTATCAATGTGAGGACAAAGCAATCATTTACTTGAACGAGGAAGGCATAAGAAAGGAAGTATAGGGTATGAAAACACCCCTAAAACTAAGACCTATTATAACATCCTAGGTAGTGAAATTCATTAGAAGAGGATGCCAAATTTATGCGGTACAAGTGGGTTATACTAACTCAAAAGAGAAAACTACCACCTTAGGTGATCTGCCCATTGTGCAAGATTTTACTGATGTTTTTCTTGAAGAAATCCTGGGACTACCTCCTAAGAGAGATGTTGATTTTACTATTGAGCTTATGCTAGAAGCTTCCCCCATATCTACAGCCCCTTATCGCATGAGTGTTTTGAAATTAACTGAGTTAAAAATGGAACTACAAGAATTTTTGGATAAGAAATACATTCATCCAATAGTATCACCATGGGGAGCTCCAGTGTTGTTTGTGAGGAAAAAGGATGGCACCTTGATATTATGTATTGAATATAGGTAGTTAAATAAATTAACCATAAAAAATAAATATCAATTACCTCGCATAGATGCTATGTTTGATCAAGTCAAAGGGGCGACTGTATTTTCTAAGATTGACTTGTGATCTGGTTATCATCAGATAAGAATAAAGAAAGAAGACATATGTAAGACCGCTTTCAGAACTCACTATGGGCATTACGAATTTGTGGTCTTGCCCTTTGGGTTAACCAATGCTCCAACGACGTTCATGTGCCTCATGAACAATATATTTCATCCATATTTGGATAAATTTAAATTGATTTTATTGATGATATTCTTATCTACTCTAGGAACATGGAAGAACGTCAAAAGAATTTGCATATTTTTCTGCAAACCTTGAGAGAGCATCAATTGTATGTGAAATACCGTAAGTGTGATTTTTTCAAGGAACAAATTCAATATTTGGGACATGTTATTACCAAATATGGTATAGCTATAGACCCAGAGAAAATAAAGACCATAATGGAATGTCCTATACTTAATAATGTGACTAATATAAGGTCGTTTATGGGCCTGGAGGGTTATTATAGGCGTTTCGTACAAGGATTTTCAAAGTGGATTATCCCATTACTTCCTTGCAGAAGAAAGGAAGAACATTCAAGTGGACAATTGAGTTTCAAACTAGCTTTGATGAATTAAAACATTTGCTTACTATTGCTCCTATTTTGAGGATTTTTAACACAGAAAAGGAATTTACTCTTTGTATATACGCATGTAAGGAATGGGTGGGAGGAGTACTTATGTAGGAAGGAAAAGTGGTTGCATATGAATCTCAAAAATTGAAAGAATGTGAACATAAATATTCAAAAAATGATTTAGAATTAAGAGTTGTAATTCATGCCTTAAAAATGTGGCGACATTATTTACTAGAAAATAGGTTTACAATGATGACTCTTCATAGTGTCTTAACAAATTACTTTAAGCAACCCACTCTAAATGCTCGAGAGACATTCTGGGTTGCATTTTTTAGTGAGTTTGAATTTGAAATTAAACATTTGAAGGGAAGATAGAATTGTGTGGCAGATGCCTTGAGCAGGAAAGTGATTTTGTTTTATGAAATCTTGTTCTGTAAAACAAGAAGTGTATTCAAGGAGAATATTAAAGAGGCTGCTAAAAATGATCCTGGATATCAATTTTCGGGGTAACAAGCAAAGGACCCAAGGAAAAGTGAGCGAAAACTTAGATATAAGGTAAATACTGAAATTATTTTAATATATCAGGGAAGATTGTATGTGCCCAATCAAATAAGCATTAAAATTGTAATTCTTGATGAGTACCACAAAATTCCTTATGTAGCCCATCCAAACTATCGAAAGTTGATTACTACCTTGACAAAAGAGTACTTATGGCCAAGAATGAAAAAGGAGGTGGTTGAATACCTAGACAAATGTTTAGAATGTCAGTAGGTGAAGACTGAACATCAACATCCCACTGGAGTACTTCATCCATTACCTATTCCCAAATGGAAATGGGAGACTATTACGCTTGATTTTATTACTGGTCTACCTAGGACCAAGAAATAAAATGATTCAATAATTGTAGTAATGGATAAACTAAGAAAGGCTGCACACTTTTTTTTAGTGCAGTCTACTTATAAAACAATACAAATTGCTAACATATTTATGAAATATATTTCTAGGTTGCACGGGATACCTAAAGTTGTAATCTCTGATAGAGATGTCAAATTCACATATGCTTTATGGAAGGCTCTGTTTAATGGGCTAGGTACTCAAATATAGTTTATAACTACGTACCATCCTCAAACAGATGGACAGACTAAGCAAGTAAATCAAGTACTTGAAGACATGTTGTGAATGTATGTGATGCAACAACCGACTAAGTGGGAAAACTATATCCACTTAGTGGAATTTTCCTATAACAATAGCTACCCCACCTCTCTAAAAATGAGTCCATTTAAAGTGTTGTATAGATTTAGGTGTAGACCACCTATTTATTGGACTAGTCCATATGATAGATTAATTGTAGGACTCGTCACATTTAGGGAATGGAAGAAGTAGTGAAGAAGGTAATGACGAATTTGAAAGTAGCCCAAGATCGCTAAAAAGCATATGCTGTAAAAAGAAAAGATTTCGAGAATTCCATGTAGGAGACCATGTGTACGTGAGGGTAAAGCCTAGAAAAATTACTCTATGTTTGGGAAGTTTTGCTAAAATGCCCACTCGATTTTGTGGCCCTTTTCAAACCTTGAGCTGAGTTGGGCTAGTTTCATATCAATTAGGCTTTCCTGGCTATATACGTGTTCATAACATGTTTCATGTATCATTATTAAAGAAATATATTTATAATCCTAGACATATTATTGATTGGAAGAATATATAGGTATGTCATTTATAAATGCATAGTTGTAGATATGCATTGAAATGAATGTTAATGAGGAAGACTAACAATGATTTACTCATTGTGGGTGTAGGATGATCCAGATGGAGAGTTTTTGGTAAAACCCCTGTGCATCCTCGATCAGAGAGAAGTACTGCTGCGGAAACAAGCTATAAACCAGGTTAAAGTGTAGTGGAGACACTTTAGCCTAGAGGAGGTGACTGGGAGGATGAGGAACTCATGAGGGAAGCATACCTAAACCTATTTCTGAGAGTTTAGAAACACTGGGGCGATGTTTCACTCAAGGGGGGGAGAATGTAATGACCCATGGTAACTTCATAGGTACTGATTCACCAATTACTGTTGTTAAAAAAAATAAATTTGTTTTAGTTGTGAATCGAGAAGGTGAGGAATAGGCATATGTGAATATATGTTTGATTTTGTTTTTATAACATAGTGTTTTATTTGTGAACCATGATTGGGAAGCAATGCTAGAGTAAGATCACCCTAGGTATTTGGACAATTATGGTTGAGGTAGTTACCCACCCAAACTCCTCCACTGGAAACAAAAACTCCAACAGAAGACCAAGAGGGTATTTTGAACCCAAGGCAGAAGGAAAGCGAGGAAAATCAGAAAACACCCTAGAACTGGTTGGCCAGTGTGTTTTTCTTGGAGCTTGGGAGTTCAAAAATTCGGTTATTGGCTAAGTCTGGTTATAGCCAGATAGCCTGAAAATAAAACTTACAAGGCTATTATGTGAAACTATTCTGGGAGTGAATCAAGCTTGGGGGTTGATGCAGTGATATAAACTGATGTCAAGGTTTGGTGGAGCTGTTCTCTTTCTAGCGGTCCATGGCTTTTCAGGACAAAGGGATAGATAAGTATTAAAAATCTATGCCTGTAATTGTGTTTTAGAATTACACAAGGTTAATACTAAAATTTCAGAATACCAAAGTATTTAAGAATTAAATGTTTTAATTCTTCTATAGGAAAAACAAAGTTTTGGAAAAGAGAAATGACTAGTTAAAATTGTTTGTTTAATTCTTTAAATGACACCTGTAATTGGGTTGGATTGATAGTTGGGTGAGTCTATCCAGAAATTTGTCAACAAAGGAGAATCTATGTGAAACACTTACCTGAGAGAGAGACCTGAGTGATGGGTTAGTTCCTCTTTTGCTGCTGTGGAAGTGTTAGTGTGGGTAATAGTACCATCACCACAAAGTCTTAAGAACAATTTAACAAGGGTTGAAACACTTAATTAAAGCAACAACTCTCCAGAACGAAAACATGTAAAGTATTTGGGACGAGTTAGTATTAGGTTGAGTTAGTGACTGGAAACTTGGAAACAATCTTAATAAGAAGCTCACCAAGAGGGGGAATGTAAGTTATTTCAAACTACAACAGAAATAAAGAGTATGCAATGTAAAATTATACTGTAAATAAGCTGAAACATTTTGTAAAAATTCATGTATCATAAATATATTATAACCACATATAGAATGAGTACAACAATAAACTCATTGAATGCTTTCAAAAGTATTACAACAAAACCATCTCAATGATAACAGTCAGTGCACAAATTTAACCCATGCCATAATCAAATTTTACCAGATAAAAGGAATTATAGGAGTAATCGTCCGATTTATAAGTGTTGACCACAATGGAAAAAGTATGTTAATACTATAACAAGATTATAAAAAAATACAGAGCATTGTTCCAATAAACTCTTAGCATTACATGGTACCAAATTCGTAACTCAAGGACTGATAACAATCGCTCTACCATTAACAATTTTAATAGATAAACCCAAAAATTTTGGGAAGACAAGCAGCGAAGGATTTCCTCCTCTAAAACAACCATGTTGGGGGTTTCCTCAAAAGGAAAGGATACCGAGAATCTGGAAGATTTCCTTCTTGAACAAGAAACCACAAATATTATGTATCATACCTGGCATATTAGAAGAGCACCTGTTAATAACTGGGTAGTTGGAGAAAAGCTAATATAAACTAAAGTAACCCTTGTGAATGCATACCTGTATAACATCAATGAAAGAATAGGGAGAGGTGTAAGAAAAAACACTATAGACACATAAATAAAGAAAATGTCCAAAAGAAAAATTAATATGAACCTCACCTGTAGCAAATAGCCCTTGCACAAAAGGAACCCTCTGACGAAAGTAAAACTGCGGACAACACCCCAAATCGACACTTATTAGGAGAAGGTTGAGAACAAGAGTAATGAGGGAATATTAATTCCAAAGAGGGGTCAAGGTACACACTGATTCTGAAGCTGTGAGCATAAAAAAGTTCCTTATTTTCGAATCAGGATGAGAAGAGAAGACAATTCTATGCATTACATAAAAAAAATGGTCAGATGAAATCAAGAATAAATAAGGTAAACAAAGCAAAAAACCCGAGAAATAGTGGGAGGAAAATAGTTAGCTTGCCTAGGAACTCAGACAAGCACCAGGTTGCTGATAAGATCTCAGGGTATAGAGCATTCGAACAAAGGCTGAAAGAAAACTAGAACCAGATTTTGAGCGAGAAAAACCTTGCAGACCATTGCGAGAAAGAAACCTAACTCGTGTAGCAAAGCAATGAACCAAGCACTTAGAGGGGTGAGTTGGTTAGTTCCAATGTAACCCTCTCCTGTAATATAAACCATCCATCAGGCACGACCACGGAGGATCATTAATCTGTTGGTGAATCCTGGAGCAAGGATTGACAAGTGGACAGAGAAGATTTAGCATCGAGAGAGTTCGATGACCAAGTGGACAACATGTCAGCGACACCTTCATCATACATTAAAGTCATTGCTTATCGCATTAGGTTAATCTGATACCAAGGAAAAAGGATATCTCATATTGGTTATTAAAGTTATCACATTTGCAATGATATCAATGCAGAGTTAAAATTTTTGTATAAGAGTTATATGGAACGGTAAATGTTAATGTGTATGAAGTCAAATAAAACAACTATAGTCACTTTGTCGAATAAACTATGAATTCACATGTCAATTTTTTTTAATAATTATTTTCTTATGTCAGAGTAATTACTGGACATTTGTAGAGGGTTGTGAGGGATTTGTTATTCATTCATTTTATAATATAGAGTTCCACATGTAACATTTTAAATATTAATGAGAGAGGTCTATGGATATATGTTTTTCCTTCCAAATATAATTAGGGCATGTGTAATTTTCAATGGATATGTTTTCTACTTCTGAATATGATCCGAGTTCGTATTCACATTATGTAGAATAATAAACAAATTATTTCAATGTATTAATATTTCATTTATATATATATATATATATATATATATAAAAGTGCATTTGAACTTTGAATGTACCAAGAGCCAAGACAACTCAAATATGACCTTTTTTTAAGTTTTTCATTGAAAAAAAAATTCATCTTTTGGTGGTTGATATATCAGGATTAGGATGGATCTATGCTAGTATAATTATAAAAAGATAAAAGGGAAATAAAATAATTAAAAAGAATTTTATTTTATAGTCATGGATTTTTCCACCATTTATATTTTATTTTAAAAAATGAACACAATATTTAAATAGATATAAGAATATATATAGATATATATATCTATATCTATCTATATATATCTATATCTATCTATATATATATATATATATATATATATATATATATATATATATGCTTTATTCTACTTATATTGTATAGATAAAAGTTGATTAAATTAATCAAAATTAAAAATTCCTTATTTTTAGTTATGCAATTTTTTTTTATTCAATAATTTTTATTTCACTTTTAGAAATAAGAAAGACATTTAAATTTGGTTAGACTTTAGTGTTGATATATAACATTTAAAAAATGATTAATAATAGAACACATATCTAAATATAAAACATAGATAAAATATTTTAAAATCCATATTCAATTGTGTTTGAAAGAAGCACAATTATAAAAATTCTTATAACTAAAATATTTTAATGATGTATTATTGAGCATGAGATATTTGATTTATTTATTTTAATCTAATGTCTAAATTTATCTTAATTTTGGATCTATAGTAAATCCAAATAAATAGTTAGTTTTTTGTTTTGTTTTGTTTTGTTTTTTTTTATGGAAAACTAATTTAATATAGAAAATACTTAAGAAAAAATATTTTTTCTCGCTATAAATACATGATAAATTAGAAAAAAATGAACTTAAACTAATACATATAGTATCTTCAACATTATATTCTTTGCAGTTTCTTATCAATTCCCCTTTGGGAACATCTATCTGTCCTTCACTCTCAATCTTAATTGAGTTATACAAACAAGTTTTTGATAACATTCATTGAATGTTGATAAAGAGATAAAAATAAAAAAAGAAGACAAAAACACATAATAGAATTGTGAACTAATGAAAGGAAATATTCAAATGGATATTCACAATTTATAAACGTTTTCCTAACACCCATTTTTTGAACATTACAAATGCTTGTTTAGGCTTGTATTCTGAAGGTGGATGTCCACCTCCTTGTAGAATGTTCATCTCATTATTAGCTATTGCATGCTAAGATGGATAAATAATCCTCCATTTTCTTCTATAATGTGAAGCAAAACTAGGAGAGAAAATAATTCATTAGACTTTATAAAATACAAAGGATATAGCTAGGTCTAAAATTTCCACATTGACTATTGCAAAATTTAGGTTGTTGTCACATAACCTCGTGTATCTGCACACAATATGGATCTAACATCAATGTTTTTGACCTCAAAAAAATGGACCTTTTATTAAATGATATAGTGAAGGCTAGATATTTAAACCTTAGAGTCGATGGTTCTTTGCAAAAGAAGCATGTCTAGAGATTTTTCCCTTTTTAAACATATCAAGTATACAATTGATTTTTGAAAGACATTGCATGATTCTAAGCTCCGAGTCAGACCCTCAAACTTGTTGATCCATCCACGAAGACCTACAATCATCAAGCATTTTATAGTTCAATGATTAGATCCATGCTTCTATTCCAACAAATGGTACAAGCATATCCTCATCACCACCGTCGTTAGAAAAGAACCAATTAAATATGATGACCTCACCACTTAAGGGTCATGAATAATACCTCTACCAACATAAAGCCTTATTCGTAGTCACAAGAAACTATGAATGTAAACACAAATAAATTTGTGTGAATAAACTTGAAGATTAAAGTGCAGTAACTTTTTATGGTAAGATTTCAATGATATTCAATTATGCTCTAAACCTGATAATCATACTGAAAGCGGTGTGTGCACCTTTCCCATTCTCTAGTTATCTCTTCCTGCAAAAAGAAATAAAAGAAATTAAGATTTGCCATAAACTTTCTCATTTTGTTATGGAACAAATAAATATGCATTTAAACATCAAAGAAGATTACCCATAATAAGGATGATGGAATAACAATAGGAAGAATGGTACTTGTTGTCTAATAATTGAAAAGATCATGCTTTTTTATAAAAATTTCTATTTGTAAGTTGGTCAGACCTAGAGCTATATTGGAATTGAGCATTTAGGCGACTATCTCACTTTCTTAAAGAAGAGACTAGTAACAACCAATGGAAATTGGGATATTTAAATAATCAATATACATGAATACAATTTCAGCCTTTCTTATATATGGATATATTAGTAATCAATTTTCAGTGAACACTGTTTCTCTCTTATACATACAAACTATCTCATTTTCTAAAGGAGACATTCAAAAATGTGAATTGAAATAACTTAGTAGGCTATTTTTTCTAACAAATGCTACCTTTGTGTTAATAAAAGGATAGTACATATATCAATGTTTGCTCTTACATTTTCTAACATGCTTCTTCTACCTTTGTTGCTTTATCATTCCTATACCCAAAAATATGTACTCTCTTGTTCTACAAAATGAGTATTTTCATAGCATCAAATCGTAGCTTAAAAACCTTATATATTATTTCAAAAAACAACACTTCCATTGTCTAAAGAAACAAAACTTCCATCAGAATCATGTATGTGCTAAAATTGCCTCCTAAGAGTAGTTTGATGCTACTTGTGTTTACCATGATATCCTGGTTGAAAAATAAGTGAAAAATTTTACTTGTTTCCTTCGAAATACCATGCTTAGATAGGAGGTTTGTTGTCTAGTTCTATTCTCTCTATGTATGCTAGAACTGAATATGATTAGAAGTCCTTACCGGGTTTTACTATAGATTGTGAATTAAAGGTTATATGAATATGTTGCACACTATTTCATTATCTTAGGAGCACACCAATAATGTCAAAACAATCAATCAAGTTACAATAAAGAGAGACTATGCTTATATGATATAAAGGAAATGAATAAAAAAAATGTAGTTAAAATATTTTATTAGTGTGCTTTTTAAGATGAATGCTATTTGTAATTCAGAAGTTTATATATCTATATCTATATCTATATCTATATCTATATATATATATATATATATATATATATATATATATATATATATATATATATATATATATGCACCTTGAGGTGCTAATCTTTCTTCAAGTTTTGCGCTTTAAAATAGGTTTTCACCTCAAGAAAGTTGATCCCCCTTGCCGCTTGATAGAGCTAGCGCTATCATGGATCTATGGTGATTAACAAAATAATTATTAGTTGTATGTCATAAATAAAATATTTCATTTTGCAAGATTAAATAGTACTAACCTGTGTTTAAAAATATATTAATAAAATAAAAGTATCTTAATATGGACAATGTGCTTTATAAATAAAATATGTCAAATGCCCATATGAGTAAAACATTTCAATGTCAACTATGCATATATATGTATATTATATATAAAAAAAAAAACTTATGGGTAAAACATTTTAAACCATTTCAATGATCTCACTATTTTACATTTGGACCCTTTTTACTATAGTTTTGGGTTAATTTTGTCCAAAACCTAGCAAAGAATTGTGCGATTGCAAATTTAAGTTGCGTAGACGAAAAAATCCAAGTGCTTGAGGGAACTTTCAAGGAAATGTGTCCATTTATGCATTCAAGAAGGCAATTTAAACAATGAAAAATTTACACATAAACACGCACTCTCTCTCTCTCTCGCTATGTATATATATATGTGTGTGTGTGTGTGTATAATCCCATGGACCAAGAGTGACTGGAACACTATTTTTCACACTCTCCGCTAAAAAAAAATTGCATCATCCAAAAGATTTGATCCCTATGGACACTTGGTATATTTGTAGTTAAGATGAATCTATAATGATACACTTATGAAATCACAAGGCATGAATATCTGCCAAAAAATATGACCACTTTATAATATAGTAACTTGATTGATTATTTTGACATTGGTCTACTATATGTATAGTTTGTTAAAAATATGACAACAATTAATGTAAATAATAATTATCTCGGAAAATCTATTTTACTGTTCAGTTAGCTTTTATAATGAAAGGAAGTTATGTAATGAAATAACCCATATTCATTGGTGATTTCCCGAGAGGCTACATGTAGCTTGGAGATTCATTTTGAGCAATAAGAATTCAAATCCCTTGCCCCGTGGAGGTTTCCTTGACACACTGTGAGGGTTTTACCATGTACTTCCTTGTGTCAATTTTGTGTGATTCAATTTATTTGCTTTGTCCATTTCTTTCTAAATTAAAATTTAATTGGATCCAAATTACCAAGTGGTATCAGAGCAAAGTTGTTCTGTGAGGAAAAATACGCTCAATAGAAGTTATGAGGGTCGTGAGAGGTTGCAATCAGGGATTTTTTTGAGTCGCTAACAGAGATGAGTCGCAACAGCAACCTACGCAGAATCCATCGTTGATTTTTTTCAAGTGACAGAACCAGTCGTAAGAGGCCACCTTCCTAGAGGCCATCTGTGTGAGATGTAAAGAAGAGTTTGGGGCCCAAGAAACCATCTATTAAGCTTGCCACTGGTTGAGAAAGTGAAAAATAAAAATGCCTACCTATCTGATCCTCCAGTTGGAGAAAAACGTCTAAATTTTTATAGATGCCATGTATGGAGCCCAAGTGGAGTAGTAAGAAATTTGTTGCTAGACTGTGTGGAGCTCGAGCGGAGCAACCATGGGAGATATTTGTTTTTTAAGACGTTGTGTGTGAGTGAATCATATTTCTCATAAATTTAGTCTGTCGAAGAGACAGAACAAGGTGGGAGTTTCCAATTGATTGAGGGAGAAGAGCTATTAGAATAAATTGCGGAGTCGTCGATCGATGAAGATCCACCTATAAATTGTGCAAAATAAATTCTACAAAGCCACTATTCTTTTTCTTTCCGCTACATGAGTAAGAAGTTAAATAATCATATTTAAAAAATGAAGTTTTTTTTGGAAGCCATCAGTCGAACAAAAGAGTTGCAAATCGATGAGAACCGGGAGTAGTCGAGAAGCCATCCAACCACTGTTGAAATCCAATTTGAGCCCACCAAGCTAAGAAGAAGTTAAGAAAGGTGCATCCGTAAGAAAATGTCATTCTTGGTGAAAGAAAGAGTGCATATGTAGACAGAGAAAGTGTTTGTTTCCAAGTAATTTTTTTTGTTGACAACAGAAAAATTCATTTGAAGTAAATAAAATTATGAAAATGTTGTTATTGGGTTTCTTATAAAAGAAGAGTACGGTTCTAAAAGAAGTCTTTAAATTTTTTTGAATTTATTGAAAGAAAGTTGTAGGGTTTGAATTTGTTTTTTAAAGAAGAAACCCTAGTTAAAGAAACCAAAAGAAAGAAAGAAACTTAGAAAAACCCAAGTTGAAGGAAAAATTAAAAAAACGGAAAACCCTAATGGGAGGACTCAATAAAATTTTATTAATAAATGGCAAAAATCACTAATGCTAAGTCCAAGGTGGAGAAGTTCACTGGCAAGAATAATTTTGCATTGTGAAAACTTAAAATAAGGGATTTGTTGGTGCAAAAAGGGTTGCACAAAGCTTTAGGTGGGGTTAAAAAGAAACCTGCTAGAATGAAAGATTTTGGTTCATAGGACTTGGATGCCCCAACTCTTAGTACGATCAGGTTATGTCTTGAAAATGTTCTCTTCAACATTGCTGAAGAAACCTCAGCAGTAGGTTTGTGGTTAAAATTGGAAACACTATATATGACGAAATCTTTAACCAACATAATTTCTTTGAAGAGGCAACTGTATAGCATTCAGATGAAGGAGGGTACTAAAATTGTGGAAAACTTAAATGTTTTTAATACACTTATTTTCCAATTATCAGATATGAATTTTAAATTCGAGGAAGAAGACAAAGCCATTACCTTGTTGTGTTAATTACCGGAGTCTTGGGATCACTTTCTGACTTCTATCAGTTTGAGCATAACTGAATCTTTGGAATTTGATTCTGTTGTGGGTTCTTTATTATTTGAGGAAGTACGGAGGAAGTCTAGCATTGAAATTTCTACAATAGAAGCAATGGTAGCTAAAGATCAGTCCAAGGAAAGGGGAGAAATCAAGAAGTTCTTCCAGATCAAAACCAAAAGGAAATAAGTGTAAAGATAAATGTTGGTACTACAATAAAATAGGGCATCTGAAGAAACATTGTTGGAAAAGAAAGGAGTCTGTTGAAACCCCAAAGAAGGAAGGAAATCAATTTGAGTCAAGTATGATTGATGAAGTTTTATCTACTAAATTAGGTATGGTAGATGAATCTTTACCTATTTTCAATGTTTCTTAGAATCATGAAAATTGGTTGTTAGATTCTAGTGCTTCTCATCACATGAGTCAGCACAAAAATTGGTTCACTTCATATGAAGTTGTGAATGGTAGTTTTGTGTTTATGGGTAATAATGTATCTTATTAGACTATTGGGATGGGAATGTCAAAATTAAAATGTATGATGATGTAGTTAGAACATTGATTGATGTTAGAAATGTATCTGAGTTGAGAAAGAATTTGATTTATTTGGGAGTATTGGATTTGTAAGGTTACAAGTTTACAGGTCAAAATGGAGTGCTGAAAGTTTCGAAGGGTACTGTATGTAACATCCTTGGTGAAAATTCCATGTAATAAAAGTTAACAAAGGAAAAATAATAACCACGGTTGATGGGAAACTTGTTCCAAGCTAAATGTTTGGAAAAAACATAGTGATGGGGATCACTTGTGGTTGATTAATGGCTAAGGAAATTGCCAAAGGCAATGGCAAAGGTTTTGGAAAGGAAAATGGCATTTTCGCACATTTATTTATGAAAATAATGGAAATTAGGACATAAGGGAGGTGAAAGGTCACAGGTTTCACGTGAGGAGGAAAATGAAGGAAAATAATGAAAAATGGAGAAAAGAGAGGCCTCATTAATAAAAAGGCTTCTGAGGATCAGTACACAGGCTTTTGTCAGTTCAGTTTTGAAGCTCTATTCTGTCTCTCTCATACTCTTGTACACTTAGATTTTTCTTGGATCCCTCTTGGAGAATGTGGCATACTTGGAGTCTTGGAGAAAGAAGGAAAATGAAGAGTAGGAAAGCACAAGAAGACATCAGGATCAACAACTACAATGGTTTTTTCTTGTAGGTATAGAGTTTCATGTATGTTCCTTGACTATTTTTGGCATGCATGGCATATGCATGTGGTATATTGGTCATGATCTGTCATTAGCATAGAGGATTCCCTACATTCATAGGGGATTTCCCTAGCCTTACCATTTCCTAGATAGCCATGGTGTTGCGGGTTTATTTTTTTTGTTGGTTCTCATGTTTGTTCTAGCTTGGGTTGAGTTACTAGTTCGTAGAAGCCCTGGTTGGAAAATGCTCTAGAATCCCTGTAACAATTTCAGTTGAGTTACTAGTCCTAGAAGCCTTGGTTCGAAAAATGCTTTGCAAGCCCTTGGTGGGTTGATTTACTAGTCCCGGAAGACGCAGTTGGAAAAAGACTATAGAATCCTAGAATATGTTGTGGGTTGAGTTACTAGTCCTAGAGGCCTTGGTTGGAACAAATTCTGTGGAGCCTTAGAAGGATTGGGTAGAGACCAACCTGAAGATGGTTTTGTAATGTCTGACCATGAGGTGGAATCATTGTTTGATGGGTTGAGGTGGTTGGCCTCTAGAAGTGCTAGATGGTTTTGGATTGATGTGTTTTATGAGATCCCACATTCATGCTTGGAATGTGGCACGGGGCTAACTGAATGAAGAGAGATTTGGCTCAACTATGTCTACGATTGGGTGGTTCATGAAAGTACCACAACTAGTTGGCATTTTCATCATTCTTATGAGGTTACTTCACATTATTTAATGAGTATTGTACTAGTTTATAAGCAGATTATATGGTTATTGCTTCCTTGCTATTTTTGTTGTTATTATGTTCATTATGAACATGTATTATGACAGTAGCTATGTATGGATCTCATCATATTTTTACTTGTAAATGAATGAAAAATGTATCTATACCCTAATGGATGAAAATGCAGCTACTCTGTTGAGGCATCAATGCTTCTTAGTGATTCTCATATGAGTATGAGACCCCTATGCTTAGATATGTTGTTTACACCTGTAGATTACATATTTGTGATATGTTTGATGAAATTCCTGTCATGGATAGTAGGGGTCCAGTCAAGGGAGTGTTTAAGTAATTTCATTTGCATCATCATTCCATTTTTGTCCTTTTGTTCTGAAGGTATCATTGAATTCTAGGTAGTGACGTGGGCGCTGGGCCCGAAAAAGTGGCTCAACTGCCCGAGGACACTGACACAGTAATGGGTAGAATAGTCCCTAGATGTTGTCATACCATGTTGTGGGATAATTTAGAGCCCTCTAGATGCATGCATGCCCATATCATGGGGGCATATGGGGGTTAATTTGTCTAAAAAAGAAGTGGAACCTAATGGCTAGTTATCTAAGAGGTTGGGATGGTTCCTGGAGTCCTCTTGTTGATGTGGAAGGTCTGTATGGTGTGTTTCCATTGGTTCCACTTCCTTGAGTTGACTTAGGAGGTTGAACAATATCATAGTAACTTCTCGTCACATGTGTAACTCGGTTGGCTGGTTACATGGGTAGATGTGGGAGGAGGGTGTTATAGAGTGGCATCAGAGCATGGTTCACCCCTCATACTGGATGGGTGGTGTGTGT
This sequence comes from Pinus tabuliformis, assembly GCA_031772625.1. NCBI lineage: Eukaryota > Viridiplantae > Streptophyta > Pinopsida > Pinales > Pinaceae > Pinus > Pinus tabuliformis. The sequence continues at coordinate 909,489,888 of CM062813.1, forward strand.
TGGTTGCACATGTGTTAATCATCCTTGTAGTCTATATGTGTGTTCCATATCCATGGTGTCGGTCATGGTTATAGTGATCTCACCATGTGGAAGAGGTTGTTGTTGTTGTGAAGTGTTTTTTCATGAGTGTATCACTAGTTACATTTTGTTTATGCTTCTGTATTGTCAGTGTACATTGGTATGGTTGGTGTTGTCATTCATGAGGTCATGATGTGTAGTAGATATGGTCATGCATTGATGAATGGACTCTAGCTAGAATGTTTTTTATGTGTTGATACACTTAAACGTTATATGTCTATATGTTGTTATGATTATGTTATACATGTGTTGCACTGATTTTTTGATCTTGCAGGTGAGGTATACTCCCCGAATTATAGTCAGCTACATTGGTTTATTATGTAGAAAATCTTATTTATTCACAAGCTCATGCAATGTACTAAAGCACAGGACAAGAATTGACTTCTACTTTCAAACAGTGGAAGCCAATATATCAATGAAAAAAATATAAACAAGAAGAAGATAAATCAATGGCACATAACACAAGATGTATATGGGGAAATCCACTACTCAAAACCCCACTATCTAAATTGCATATATCCGAAATATAAGTTAAGATACAAATATTTTTCTCACTAGAAAAATTCCACATAAGTATGCTCAACTCTCTAAGCTCACAAGCTATCTCTTGGCCAACGCTTAGCCAATTATGCAACTCTCCAACCCCTAATATCTTGTGTAATTCCTAGGATGAATACCTCGTATATAAAGGGAATTCTTGGTTCCAAAAATGTCCAATCTAAACATAGGATCAATCTCTTATGCATGCATGATATTTACACTACATTAAGTAATACAACTAATAGTACATTGTCCCTGCACTCTACTCTCAACTGGGTCTTTATCAGAATCAACATGCTTGAGTTTCTAAAGAGGGAATATTCATCTAACTAGAGTGGCACTTGTGGATGCACTAGTGCACCAACTGACTGTTAAATCTCTATTAGTTCCTAAAAAAGTTTGTAACTAATTTAAATTAACTTAACTTAGTAAATTGAGTGATCTAATTTCCAACTCAATTTAAACTCATACTGGACCCCTAAACTTTCAGGAGAATATATACATGACTACAAAAATACTTCCAACTCAAAATTCCTAAGCTAATTAAGTTAATTAAATTCTATTAACTATTTACAACTTTCTATGAGAATATAATTCCATTTTAATTCTTGGTTTAATTTAAGGACAAATTAAACTGGAATTGCTTGTTGCCATTTCTCAACACTCCCTCTCAACAAGAAATGGATTATTAGCTACCCCAATCATGTCTCTGTGAAACTCGAATTTACATCTTGACAATGCCTTAGTCAAAATGTCAGCATCTTGCTCCTCTGCAAGAATGTACTCTAACATCATAATCCAACTCAATACACAACCTCTGAGATGATAATATCGGATGTTAATATGCTTGGACCGATCATGAAAAACTGATTTTTTAGAGGGTTTGATACAACTATGATTATCGTAGTAAATCACGGTTGGATCCATTTGCTAACCAAATAAACCAACTGGGATCTTTCCCATCCATATGGCCTCACATGTTTCCTGACTCACAACCATGTACTTTGCCTCTGCCGAACTGAGTACAAAAAATTTATGTTTCATGTTGTACCAAGAAATTGTCACTGACCCAATACTAAAGATCCCTCCTGGTGTAATCTTCCTGTCGAATGGACTCCCCATCTAATTTGCATCAGTGAAGCATTGAAGCTTCAGTCCCTCTGTCTATCTATACCATAATCGATACTGAGAAGTACCCCTAAGGTATCTCAACAGATGCTTTATCACCTTCTAATGCAGCTCAGTAGGCCTAACCATCGCTTGCCTAAGTTGGTTAACTGCATAACACATATCTGATCGTGTGTTCACCAAGTACATGAGTGAACCCACAAGCTTCCTGTAAAAGATATCTTCCACTACTTCCCCTCAAGTAGCATCCTCCTTCATCCAGTTACCTACTAGAGGAGTCTCCATGGGTTTGTTGATCTGCATGTGGAATCTCCTGAGTATTGTGTTGGAATACTTTCCCTAAGACAAAAAAAAATCCCCATCTCCTTGCCATACCTCCATGAAAGTAATGCATATTCCCCATGTCCTTCATCTAAAACTCTCTTTCAAGGTCCTCCTTTCAATATTTGGTCAGTTGATCATCACATGTCACTATGAGATCATCAACATAAAGTACGATGATCAACAACTTACCTTCCACCACTATGTGGTACAGGTTCACATCCGATTCACTCTTTGTGAAGCCCAACCAAGTGAAGTAGTTATCTATCCTGGTGAAACAAGAAAGGGGTGCTTGTTTTAGCCCATACAACACTCTCTTGAGCTGACAAAAATGTGACTCATGGTCGAAGGTCTCAAAACCTTCATGTTGCTCTATGTACACCTCTTCCTCAACCATGCCATTGAAGAAGGTTGTCTTTACATCCATTTGATGTATCTTCCAACCTATCTACGATAATAGTGCCAATATAGATATGATTGATGAGTACGCTGCAACAAGAGCAAAGGTATCATCATAGTCAATCCCCTCTACCTTTAAAAAGCCACAAGCCACAAATCTAGCCTTATGCTTCTCCACACTACCATCTGCAACTTTCTTTACCTTGTAAAGCCAATGGGAGCTCACCACTAACTTGTCCTCTAGTCTTTGCATCACATCCCAAACACTGTTACAAAATATGGAATCATACTCATCCATCATGGTATCAACCCAAACTGGCTGTTGCACTACTTCCTTAAAGGAATATGTCTTTGTCACAACATATTTTCCCATAACTGCCATGTATCCAGTGTACTTCTCAAGTGACCTCCTCTACCTACACTAAGAAGTGGGTGCTCCCACATTCTCCCGTGCATCGTCCAATAATCTATCAGCCTCTCTGGTGCGTTTTCTTCCCTCTATGGAAGACTCTTCCTAAGTGGATGTCGCCACTCGCAGATACTGTGCATGTGGTTGCTCCGCATAAATTTGAGGCTCCTCAAACTTAGGAGCAAAAATACCCTCATCTGCATGTATCTCAATCTCCCTCTCAAGGGAAACTCGCATGGCCTTCTCCTAATCAAATCTGACATCCTTGTAACCACTTACATCCTAATGGTTGGAAAGTACACCTGATAGTTGTGACATGTATCAGTGCGCCCCATAAATATCCCCAACTCTATTATAGGCTCAAGCTTCTTCCATGCATATTTGGTCACATGGAAATATACCAATGACCCAAAAATCCTTAAGTGACCAACATCTGGCCTCTTACTAGAATAAGCCTCCTCTGGTGTCTTCATCTCAAGTATCTGATGTGGGTTATGGTTCTGAACATAAATAGTTGTGTTGCATGCCTCTAATTGTAGTGGTAGGCCCTGATCATGCAACATCACCCTTGTTGCACCTACTATGCTTTTGTCCTTCCTCTCAGCCACCCCATTCTGCTAAGGGTTATGGGGTGTCATCAACTCCTGTTTAATCCCTTTCACTTCATAGAATTTATTAACCTTATTTGTGACATACTCACCATTGTTATCAATCTGTAGAGCTTTAACCTTCTTTCCCCACTCTTTCTCCACCAATTCTTTAAACTCAAAAAACTTTGTGAAAGTTTGATCCTTTTTCTACAAGAAAAATATCCAGCATTTACGAGAATAGTCATCTACAAATATAACATAATACCTATGTTTTTTCATGGATGTTGTCGTGAATGGTCCATAAAGCTTTGAATGGACTCACTTTAGAATAGACTCTGCTCGATTGTCTCTATTGTGAAAGGAAGACTTGGTGTATTTTCCCAAATTACATCCCTTTCGTGTGGGAAGACTGGTAGAGATCTGCTACAATATATTTAAAGCCCCATGATGTAAGTGGCCCAATCTTCTTTGCCACAACTCGCCAATGTCTCAGCTCTACACCCTTTCTGCTTTTGTTCCCAAAGAAGCACACTCCTCTACCTCCAACTTATAGAGATTCTTCACCTAAATCCCTGTATTATTTACTTGACCCATGGCTATGTGTCAAAGGAATTCCTTTCCTTTTGAGAAGATCACATCATAGCCTCTATCCTCAAGCATAGAAATGGATACCAAGTTCTTCTTCAACCTAGGCACATATATCACATTCTTCAAGGTGAGTTGAACCCCACGCTCCCTCTGAAAACTAATCGTGCCCAATCAAGTAACACTATGCTTCCCATCGTCACCCATATCTATATGCACTTGGAGATCTTTCTCCTCTAGGTCACTAAACAACTCTTTGTCTCCAATCATGTGGAATGAGGCTCTAGTGTCTAAGTACCATACGCTTCCCATCATTGATGACATCATGAATGCAATGAGGGAAAAGTCTAATTCAAATTTAGAGGCCAAAGCCTCACCCACCACTCCCCTTGAGGACTTCTTCTTGGACTTATTGAGTGGAAAATTTGTAGCAAAATGGCCCAGTTCATGACAATGAAATCACTTAAGTTTCACCATGTATTTATTCTTACCTCCATGGTAAGAATCCAATTTGGAATGGGAGACTTTCCTTTTCCCCCTTTTCACCTTAATCACTAAGCAACAATCTCTTCATCATCAATATTTGATCAAGAGCCATCCTAGGTGTCGTCCTAATCTCCTCATGAATCAAATCTGACAACAGTTGTTCCCAATCCAATAGCTTCTCCCGACCATTGACAAAGTATTGATAACTATGAAAACTCTTTAGGAGTCCTAGAAGAGATAGGCTCACAATATCATCCTCAACAACCATGATTCCAACACTTCGAAGTTAATCACGACACTAAGTGAACTTGGTTAAGTATTTTGGAATCATATCAGCTTTCTCCATTTCATTTTTCAAAGTTTGTGCTTCAGTGCCAATTTCCTTTGGTCACTGTTGTTCTGATACAAGTTGGTCAATGTTTTCCACATAGGATATGGAGTTTCCTTGCCATGGAGACTTGAGACAATGTGGTTTTGAACTCACTCAAGGATTATCCACCTCACCTTTCCCACACACTTCTTCCATTCGGCCAAATTCTATACATTCAGTCATGATGGCTTAGGAATTTCTTGATCATCGAATTCCTTCAAGCCATTTTCCTCTAGCACAACTTCCATTCTATCCCTCCAATCTATAAAATTCGAGCTTCCTTTCAAGGCATACTTGAGCCAAAAATTGTAGAACGCCATTTGTCGATCCTGAAGTATGTATTGCAAATTTGAATTTCACCTGTAACCCAAAACTCAAAACCTCGAAATCTTCTCTAGTATATTATTATCAACTCTAATACCATGTAGAAAATCATGTAGATTCACAAGCTGATTCAATGTACTAAATCATAGGACAAGAATCTACTTGTACTTTCAATCAACGGAAGCCAATATATTGATGAAAACAATATGAACAAGAAGAAGATAAATCAATGGCATGTAACACAATATGTATCTGGGGAAAGCCACTACTCAAAACCTCGGTATATGTATGGAATATATCATAAATATCAGTGAAGATACAAATCTTGTTCTCACTAGAACAATTCCGCACAAGTATGCTTAACTCTCTCAGCTCCCAAGCTATCTCTTGGCTAACACTTAGCCAATTCTATAACTCTCCAAGCCCCTAATCTCTTCCATAATTCCTAGGATGAATAGCCCATATTTAAAGTGAATTCGTGCTTCCAAAACTGCGCAATCCAAACATAGGATAAATATCTTATGCATGCATGATATTTAGACTCCAATAAATAATACAACTGATAGTACATTGTCCGTGCACTCTAGTCTCAACTGAGTCCTTCTCATAATCGATATTCATGAGTTTCTGATGAGGGAATCTTCAGTTAACTGGAGTGACACTTGTGGCTGAACTAGTGTACCAACTGACTATTAACTCTCCATTAGTTCCTTAAATAGTGTGGAACTAATTTAACTAAACTTAACTCAGTAAACTCATTGATCTAATTTCCAAGTCAATTTAAACTCATACTGGACCCCTAAAATTTAGGGAAAACATATACATGACTACAAAAGGACTTCCAACTCGAAATTCCTAAGCTAGTTAAGTTAATTAAACTTAATTAACTATTTACAAGATGCTGTGAGAATAGAATTCAACTTTAATTCTCAGTTTAATTCAAAGACAAATTAAACTGGAGTTTCTTGTTACCATTTCTCAACATATTGTGATTTGGTTTAGTTGACATGATATACCTTGTAGGAAGAGTATCAAGGATGACTAGAAATATGGTAGACTACAATTCCTGAGACTCTCCCTATGGATCATATGAGCATCGTGGTGTTATGAAATCTTCTGATTTGGAACACAATGAGAAGCTTAAAGGCAGAAATAAGGCCTTGTAAGGCAGACAATGAAAAAATTATATAGGCACAGGAGAAACAAGCAAAGGTAAATGCAGTGATACTTCAGAATTTGTCAGAATTGTAGTGATATGGGCAACTTCAGATAAAACATGAGTAGGAGGACAAAAATAATGGGGCATATGGTAATAGGTGTCATGGTGGTCATAGGTCAGATAGATATCACACAGTTAGAGATGGTAGATTATTGGATAGTCTAGATAGGAGAGGTGATAGACACGAGTACTATTCTAGTTTTGGTTCTAATAGGCATGATGATCGAAATCATTATCATCCTTATAGGAGGAGTGATAGGGGGTAGTTTCAAATGAGTTTAAGAAAGCAAAGGCACCTACATTTTATGGAGAGATGATAAAATCACAAGATGAAGAGGCATGGTTGCTTGGTATGAGGAAGTTCTTTCGGTTGCATGATTACTGAGAGAACATGAAAGCCAAAATAGCTACATTCAATCTTAAAGGTAAAGAAAGTTTTTGGTGGGAAGATGTGAAGAATGTTAGAGGTATTCATGAGGAGGACTTGACTTGGAGTGAGTTTGAGAGACCATTCAAGAAGAAGTACCTATCCTAGAGATACTTTTATGACAAGGAAAAATAATTATATGAGCTAAATATGGGATCAATGACAGATGAGGAGTACACTAGTAGGTTCTTGGAACTACTGAGGTATGTTCCTTAACTCAAGGAGGAGAAGGCCAAAATTTAAAGATTCACTAGTGGGTTACCAATTGTATTCAAGGACATGATTGAGTTTGATGAGCCTAGATCATTGGATGAGGCCATCTGAAAGATAAAGAATTGTTATGAGCAATCAAAGAACAAACCTGAGACTAAGCCGAATTGGAAAGGTAATTCAAATAACAAAGGAAAATGGGAGAAGAAGTGAACAAGACCTCATGATTTAGGTAATAAAGAGAATGCAACACCATTTAAGAAGTTCAATGCATCTGACAAAGGACAGGGACATCAATCTAAGGAGCAGAACAAGGATGCAAGCTAGAAGCCTATAGAGTGTTGGACTTGTGGCAAATATCATCATAGGAGATATTTTCCTCAAAATTAGGGTGGTAGGCCTCAGATCTATAGTGCACAAGAGGTGAAGAGTGTTGGGGATGTTGGCCAGAGTGTTCCTCGTATCTATGCAATTTTGGTTAAAAGAAAAGTAGATAATTAGGAATCTATCATTGAGGTAGATGATAAGCTTGTGATCAAGTTGGTTCTATTTTGATTGACCCTAGATCTAATTATAGTTATGTTACTCCTAACTTTTTGGATAAGTGTGGTTTGAATAAATAAGTGTATGCAGAATCTTGGTTAGTGTCATTGGCTAGAGGTACATAGAAGAGAGTTCACTATTGGGTAAGAGTTTGTGCATTTGTTTTGAAAGGTATGCCTACTACAACACATTTGAATGTATTAACATTGGGATCATACAATATGTTGTTGGGCATGGATTGGTTGTACCTTCATAGAACCAAAGTGGATTGTTACGAAAAATATATTGTGTTCTTGGATGACAATGGGGAACAAATAATTTTGCAGGCTAAGAAGAAATAAACATTAGTTAGAATGGTGACAATCATGCAGGCCAAGTGTAGTCACAGGAAAGGATGTGTGTTATTTTCAGTTAACATTTCTAGTGACAAAGGTAAGGAAGTTGAGGATGTAAATGTTTTGAGCAGGTACCCCATTCTAAAACAGTTAAGGATGTATTTCCTAAGAATATTTCATAGTTGCCACCCCAAAACAAAGTATACTTTTCTATTGAGTTGGTGCCAGGGGTAGCTCCAACATCAAAAGCATGGTACATGATGAGCACACCTAATTTTGTAGAGTTAACATTGCAGTTGAAGGAAGTCTTGGACAAGGGAAACATTAGGTCAAGTGTATCACCATGGGTTGCACCGATATTGTGTGCGACGAAGAAAGATGGTACTCTCAAGATATGCATTAATTACAGACAGTTGAACAAAGTGACCATCAAGAATAGATATCCATTGTTGAGGATTGATGACTTGTTTGATCAGCTGAAAGGTGTAGTAGTGTTTTCAAGGATTGATCTGAGATCCGGATATCATCAGGTACACATTATAGAAGAAGACATCGATAAGACAACTTTCTGGACCAGGTATGGGCATTATGAGTTTGTTGTAGTTCCATTCAGTCTAACTAATCCTCCAACTACCTTTATGTACTTGATGAATAGTGTGTTTTGTCTATATTTGGACAAGTTCGTTATTGTGTTCATTGATCATATATTGGTATATTCTAGAAATGAAGAAGAGAATTTCAAGAATTTAGTAGATATATTGAGATTTTCGAGAGAGCATAAATTGTATGCTAAGCTTAGCAAGTACAATTTCTTTCAGACTGAGGTACACTACTTGGGACACGTGGTTTCCAAGGAGGGCATAACAATGGATCCAAAAAAGGTATGAGCTATCATGGGGTGGGCACCTCCCAGGAATGTGGATGAGGTGAGATATTTCATGGGAGTGGCAGGCTACTATAGGAGGTTCATCAGGAACTTCTCACAAATCTCTTATCCTATGACATCATTGTAGTGTAAAGGTAAGATTTTTGAATGGAAAGAGGAGTGTGTGACCAGTTTTGAGAAACTCAAGCAGTTGTTGACACATGCACCAATGTTAATGATTGCAGATTCAGATAAAATGTTTGTAGTACTTACAGATAAATTCAAGAAAGGACTTGGTGGAGTCCTTATGTAGGATAGAAATGTGGTATTTTATGAGTCATGAAGGCTGAATGAACATAAGCATAAATATCCCACACATGATCTTGAGTTGACAACGATCATACATGCATTGAATATGTGGAGGAACTATCTTCTTGGCAAGAGGTTTGTATTAGTGAGTGATCACAGTGGTTTGTGATATCTATTTGACCAACAAAATATAAATGGTATGTATGCTCGGTGGTCAGCCACGATTGCTGAGTTTGATTTTGAGATTAGGTATATCAAAGTTAGATAGAACAAGGTGGTCAATTCTCTTGGTAGGAGGATACATGTAACTATGATCTCATAGGTGACAAATTTACATGATAGGATCTTGCAAGCAGGTAAGCAGGATGTTAGGTATATGGAGATTGTGCACAGGTTGCAGAAGAGTTCAAGTCCAGTACAGGTAGTGGTACAGGAACAAGTATAGGTGAAGGTGCACAGTATGTGGACTATTATCTTACAATAGATGGATTGGTAAAGTTTAGAGACAAGATATATGTGCCAGACAACAGTGAGCTCAAGAGGGTGATCTTGAGGGAGTTTCATGTGAAACCATATTCAGGTCACCCAAGTTATCAGGAGACACTGACAAGAATGAAGAAATTCTATTATTGGCTAAATGTGAAGAAGTGTGTAGCAGAGTTTGTGGCTAGATGTTTGGATTTTTAGTAGGTGGAGGTATAGTGTAAGAATCCAGGTGGACTACTACAACCGATTGCAATTCTAGAGTGGAAATGGGAGGTAATTTCCATGGACTTTATCACAAGTTTTTCAAGGACAATGAGGCAACATGATTCCATCATGGTAGTGGTAGACAAGTTGACAAAGGTATCACTTCATTCCAGTGAAGTCTACATTATCAACGAGTGATGTAGCAAGGTCTTCATCAGGGATGTGGTTAGATTGCATGGAGTTATGAAGATGATTGTGTCAGACAAAGATGCGAAGTTCACTTCCAAGTTTTGGAAGGAGTTATTTTCAGGATTGGGCATAGAGTTGGCCTTAAATAAACCTGATCATCCACAGACAAATGGACGGATAAAGAGGGTCAACATGATATTGGAGGACATGTTGAGGATGCCTGTCATGCATCAACAATGTAAGTGGGAAGAGTTCCTTCGACTGTTAGAGTTCGCTTACAACAATGTGTAAAAAGAGTCACTGAAGATGAGTCTGTTTGAGGCATTGTATGGGTGGAGTTGTAATACTCCCCATCAATTGGAGTGATCCAGTTCATAGGGTTTTGATTGGACCAGACATGTTGAAAAACATGGAGCAGGAAATGCAAGTAATCAGGAAGAATTTGAAAGCAGTATAGGATAGGTAGAAGAGCTATGTAAATCAAAATAGGTTGTTCAAGGAGTTCTGGGTTGGGGAACATGTGTACCTGAGCATCATATCGAAGAAGGGATCCTTACGGATTTGATCACATTCCATGTTGGCACCCCGGTTTTTTGGACCCTTTAGGATTATTGAGGATTAGGCCAGTATCCTTTCGACTTGCACTACCTCCAACATTGAAAGTCCATGATGTTTTCCATGTGTCATTTCTTAAGAAGTATAATAAAGATGTTGATCATGTGATTGATTGGTCTGTATTGGAGAGGGATCGAGATGAAGAATTCTAGCCAGATCCTCAGTGTATTTTGTGGAGAAAGTTCTTCATTCTCGAGAACCGAGAAATTGAGTAGGTTAAAGTGCAATGGAAACACTTTGGGCTAGATGAAGCTACATGGGAGATGGCTGATCAAATGTAGGATACATATCCTTCCTTATTTGTTGGCTGAGTGGATGTTTTGGTATATGTCTTCGGTAACTATTTTTGGTACATGTTTTGGTGATGTTTTTTATATGTACATATGTATATGGATGTAGATACTTCCATGAGCTATTTTATAAAGATCCAATAAGCGGTATTGGTGTCATGTCATTATGATCATATACTTGTTATGTTGTCATGTTGCTTTGCTTCTCATTAGGATGATGATTGTAAATACTACATCGAGCTAAGTTATAAAGCTTCATGGGCAGTATGTTTTTCTTACAGAAGCCTTGTTTGTTGTAGGTGTTGTTGAGAATCGAGGACGTTGTTACCCCAAGTCATAGGGTTCTGTAACAACCCTGCTAAAAATTCCATGTAATAAAAGTTAATAAAGGCAAAATAATAACCACGGTTGATGGGACACTTATTCCAAGCTGAATATTGGCAAAAAACATAGTGATGGGTATCACTTGTGGTTGATTAATGGCTAAGGAAATTGGCAAAGGAAATGGAAAAGGTTTTGGAAAGGAAAAATGGCATTTTGGCACATTTATTTATGAAAATAATGGAAATTAGGAGAAAAGGGAGGTGAAAGGTCACATGTTTAATGTGAGGAGGAAAATGAAGGAAAATAATCGAAAATGAAGAAAATAGAGGCCCTATTAGTAAAAAGGCTTATGATGATCAATACATAGACTTTTCTTCGTGCAGTTTTGGAGCTCTCTCTCTCATACTCTTGGACACGTAGAGTTTTCTTGGAGACGTCTTGGAGAGTCTGGCATACTTGGAGTTTTGGAGAAATAAGTCAAAGGAAGAGGAGGAAAGCATAATAAGGCATCAGGATTAGCATCTACAATGGGTTTTTCTTGCAGGTAGCAAGTTGCATGTATGTTTCCTCACTAATTTTGGCATTCATGGCATATGCATGTGGTATATTGGTCATGATCTATCACTGGCATGGAGGATTCAGTGCATTGATAGTGGATTTGCCTAGCCTTTTTATTTTCTACATAACCATGGTCTTGTGGGTTTATTTATTTGTTTTTTGGTTGGTTCTCATGTTTCCTTTAGCTTGGGTTGAGTTACTAGTTCCTGGAAGCCTTGGTTGGAAAAACACTCTCGAAGCCCTGTAACATCCTGGGATGAGTTACTAGTCCTGGAATCCTTGGTTAGAAACACACTTTGGAAGACCTTGGTGGGTTGAATTACTAGTTATAGAAGCCCTTGTTAGACAAATTCTTTGGAAGCCCATAATCAGTTATGGGTTGAGTTACTAGTCCTAGAAGCCTTGGTTGGAATAAACGCTCTAGAGCCCTGGAAGGCTTGGTTAGAGACTAATATGATGATGGTTTTGTGATGTCAGACCGTGAGGTGGAATCACTATTTGATGGGTTGAGGTGGTTGGACTCTGGAAGCCATGGATTGTTTTGGATTGATGTTTTTTATGAGATCCCACATTCATGATTGGAATATGGATTGAGGGTGACTAGTTGAAGAGATATTTGGCTCAGCCATGTCTATGGTACAGTGGTTCGTGGAAGTGCCACAGCTGGTTGGCCTTTGTATCATTAATATGAGGTTATTTCTCCTTGTTATTTCATTAGTATTGCATTATTTTATATGTGGATTATATGGATGCTGTTTCCTTGGTATTTCTATTATTATTATGTTTTATGAACATGTATTATGATAGTAGCTATGTATGGGTCTCATCATATATTTTCTTGTAGATGAATGAAAAATGTATCTATGGCCTAATGGATGAAACTGCAGCTAAAGTGTTGAGGCATCAATGATTCTTAGAAATTCTCAGAAGAGTATGAAACCCCTATGCTTATATCTATTTTTTACACATGTAGATTACATATTTGGGATATGTTTGACTAAATGCCTGTCATGGCTAGTAAGGGTCCATTCAAGGTCTTGTTTAAGAAATCACATTTGCATAATCAGTCCATTGTTATATTTTTGTTATAAAGGTATTATTGAATATGGGGAAGTGATTTGGGCTCTGGGCCTGAAAAAGTGGCTCAAATCCTAAGGATGTTGGCACAGTACTAGGAAGAATATTTTTTGGATGCTCGCATACCATGCTGTGTGAGCATCTGGATGCATGCATGCCCATATCGTTGGAGTGTGTGGGGGTTAATTTGTCTAAAAACTCATTGGGACCCAAGGGCTGCTTACTTGAGAGGTTAGGATAGTTCCTAGAGTGTTGTTGTTGATGTGGAAGGTCTGTATGGTGTGCTTCCATTAATTCCGCTTCCTTAAGGTGACTTAGGAGGTTGAATCATATCATACTAACTTCTCGTCACATGTTTACCTTGGCTTTCTAGTTACTTGGGTTGACTTGGGAGGAGCATGTTACACGCTGGTTGTTATCAAGGAAAAAAAGATCAGGAATATTTACAGACTTGAAGGAAGTACTCAAGTCAATGAGGCAATGACTTTATCTGAGAAGGCAGAAGAAGAAACTTTCCTATGGAATCAGCAACTTGGTCACATGAGCGAGAAGGGTCTTCAAGTACTAATGAATCATAAATTGCTTCCTAATTCGAAATACTTGAGGTTGGATTTTTGTAAACATTGTGTATAATGGAAAACAATGTAAACAAAAATTTAAAACTGGAAGTAATAATAGGAAAGAAATTTTAGACTATATTCATTATGATCTTTAGGGACCATTTCCTACTGTATCTTATGGAGGTGCATTATACTTTGTAACATTTATTGATGATTTCTCTAGGAAAGTCTGGGTCTATATGTTGAAAATGAAAGCTGGTGTATTTAATGTTTTTAAACAATTTAAAGCTATGGTGGAAAATAAAACAGTCAAATCAATTAAATGTTTAAGAACTGACAATCTCGATGAATTTACTTCCTTAGGATTCGAACAATATATAAAGAATGAAGAGATTGTTAGACATAAAGCTATTGTTTATACTCCTCAACAAAATGGTGTTGCTGAACGTATGAATCACACTCTTATCGAAAGAGCTAGAAGCATGATCATCAATGCTAACTTGCAGAAGGAGTTGTTGGTAGAAGCAATATCTACTTCTTGTTATTTGGTAATCATATCACCTTTAGTTTCCATTAATTATAAAATTCTTGAGGATGTTTGGTTAGGTGAGTCTTGTGATTATTTGCATTTAAGGATTTTTGGTTGTGATGCCTATGTTCTTATTACAAAGAATCAACGTTCAAAGTTAGACTCAAAAGAAAAATGTTATGTCTTTGCTGGATATGACTACATGGTGAAAGGATACAACTTGTGGGATCCTTCTTCATGGAAAATAGTCATTAGTAGAGATGTAAAATTTGATGAATCCTCTCTTCTAAATGGATATGTTGTAAAAATTGAACAGGAGCAGGTATCATCGAATCAACAAATTCAGTTGGAGGCTAAACTGTTTTCGGAATGTCAAAAGGAAGGAGAGACTTTTCAAGAAAAAAGTGAAGAAGATGAAAAGGAAACTGTAGAAGTTTAGGAACCCGTTCAGCAACAAGTCACTCTAAGGAGGTCTGTAAGGAAGTAAAAACACCCAAAAGGTAAGAAGATTTTTCTTCATCTATTTCATTGATTACTGAAGATGGGGAACCCTCTTTTTATTAGGAAGCTATGGATGATGTGGATAGTGAAAAGTGGAAAAATGCTATGGTCGAAGAAATGGATTCCTTAGCCACGAAAAAAACCTAGGATCTTGTAGAACTTCCTGAAGGGAGAATTGTTTTCAGATGCAAATGGGTCTTCAAATTGAAGCGAAATGTTGATGGGAGTATCGAAAGGTATCTGGCGAGGTTGGTAGGAAAACGTAATTCTCAAGTTGAAGGTATTTACTTTCATGATATTTTTTCTCCAGATGTAAAACTTGTTTCTATTCGAACTATGTTAGCACTAACTACATTACTTAACCTTGAGTTAGAATAGTTAAATGTTAAAGCAAATTTTCGTCATAGAGATTTGCATGGAGAGATCTATATGGAATACCCAAAATTTTTTCTACAAGTTCGAAACAAAATATTAGTTTGCAAGCTCAGGAAATCATTGTATGTCTTGAGGTAGTCTCCCAGGAAATGGTACAAGAATTTGACTCCTTCAGGGTGAGAAAAACTTTACTAGAAGTGAGTATGATCATTGTGTCTAGTTTAAAAGTTTCAATGGAGTATTCATTATCTTGGTCTTGTATGTTTATGATATGATTACTGCGAGAAAAAACATGGAAGAGATCAACAGGTTAAATGCTCCGTTTTCTAGGGCATTTTATATGAAGGATCTTGGAGCGGGAAAACATTTCTTGGGAATGGAGATACCCAAAGAGAGAAAAAGTGGAAATCTCTAGTTATCACAGTAGAAGTCTGTGGCGAAAGTACTTGAAAAGTTCGGTATGAACAATGTGAAACATGTTAATGTTCCATTAGCTTCCCATTTTAAGCTTTCTTCAGTTTTGAGTCCTAGAACTAATCAAGAAAAGAAGTACGTGTCTCGTGTACCATATGAAAATGATGAAGGCAACTTAATCTATTTGATGGCATCTAAAAAACCTGACTTTTCACATGTTGTTGGAGTTATTAGCAGGCTCATGGCAAACCAAGGAGTAGATCATTGGCGAGCAATGAAATGGGTGCTTAGGTATTTGAGAGGCACAAGTGACCATTGTATCATCTTTAATGGTAGTGAAGGTCCAGTCTACAGATGTGTGGATGATGATTATGTAGGTGATTTGGACAAGAGGAGATCTACTACAGGATATGTTTTTACTCTTGCAGGTGGAGTAATTAGCTAGATGTCAAAGCTTCAAGAATCTGTTGCTTTATCCACTACTGAAGCAGAGTATATAGCTGCTTCAGATGTCTGTAAAGAGGAAATATCATTGAAAGGTCTACTTGATGAGCTTGGAAGAACGCAGGAGAAAGTGAATGTGTTGTGTGATAGTCAGAGTTCTATTCATTTGTCTAGAAATCCAATTTATCAAAGCAAGACTAAGCACATTGATGTAAGGTGCCATTTTATGAGACATGTGATCAATGACAACAAAGAATCTCTCAAGAAGGTCCACACATAGGAGAATCATGGAGACATATTCACGAAGCCAGTTACAATAGAGAAGCCATGATGGTGTTTGGCTTCTCTTATCTTGCAGAAGAGATGATGAATGGGCATGAGTAAGATATTAGGAAAATTGTTTTCAAGGTGGATATTGTCAAAAAAAGGACAATACTTAAGGTAAATAATAATTATCTGGGTAAATCTATTTTACCATTCATTCAGTTTTTATAATGAAAGGAAGTTATGTAACAAAATAACCCATATTAATTAGTGATTGCCTGAGAGGTTGCATGTAACTTGGAGGGTCATTTTGAGCAATGAGAACTCCAATCCCTTGCCCCATGGTAGTTTCCTTGACACACTATTAGGGTTTTACCTCGCAATTCCTTGTGTCAATTTTATGTGATTCAGCTTCTTTTATTTGTGTATTTATTTCTTTTATTTAGTCCTAATTCCCTTGAGTTTTTCAAAATACCAAATCAGGACTAATTTGCAAGGAATAATGTTAAGTCCTAAATTTATCAAAAATAAATGCAGTGATAGATCTTAGGGGAAGGACTAAAGGCATTATCTTCGACACTGCTAATAGGTTTGATTGACAAGAAGCATTGGTGGAATATAAATAGATACTATCGCAAGTCTCCTTTACTACCTACAACAAAATAAGTATGTAGAAGTTCTATATCGAACAACTGATGAAACGTGAATTGATTTAAATTCTCTAAACATAACAATAAACAACTCATAAAATAATATAATATTATACTGGGATTCAAATGGAATCCTTGGAACTTCCGTTCGTGTAGGAAAAATACATAAATTGTTCCTATGATTCCATGGTATCTTATTTTACTATTGTAAGGTACACACCCGATATAATTCATCTTAAATAAGTCACTTTCCATGTGAAAAAGGCGCCTATGAGTTGTCAAATGCTTCATCTATCACCCCATATCCAACCAGATAACCCTGAAAAACTAGCCATGAAAGAAGTCAGACCATGAGACCATCTAGTAAAAATTGTAATGAATAATATAACTTTGTTTTGGTCATTAACATATTTTTGAGAGGCCAATTATTAGCAAACAATTTTGACCTTAAGGATCAAAGTTGGTTTAATACCAGCTTCATTTCCTATCATAGCCAAGAAAGGGACATTGTAACGGTCAAACATCAAAGTATCCATTTTAAGACAATTTGTATTAAGAAAAATAACAGTCTAGAACCTATGTTTTCCTCAAGTGCAACCTCAAATAAAATTATAGTAACTCCTGCTACCATAAAAAAATTCTAACCTATTTAAAAAATAGAGGAACAAAAAAAAAACATGTGTCGTGTGTGTTTTTCCATTTGCTATTGAATTTACAACTAATTGAATAATAATACCACAATAAGATTCCCCTTCGACATAAATTAGATTAGACAGAAACACAAGGAATTCTTCAAACAACAGCATCCAAGATTATAAAGTGTACTAATATTCACAAAAAGCTATTCACTTCTAAAATATTTTGTAGTGCGATAGAATTTAAAACCTTTATGAAGAAAGTATGTGTTAGGTCCCTATAATACTAGTGATTCCCCCATTATTAGTCTCATTGTAGCCCCTTATTGTTATTTTTGTGCCGATATTGTCCCCATATTGTTATTATTGTGCCCCATAGAAGCCCACTATTGTTATTGTTGTGCCCCATAGAAGCCCACTATTGTTATTGTTGTGCCCCTACATTATTATTGTTATGTTAGCTCTGATTATATTGTGACCCCTTAGACTCTTATATATAGAAAGGAGGTTTTTTCATTTGAATCATCCAAGAACTACTAATTTGTGCAATGTAAAGGAGGCTTCCCCTCAAAGAGGCTTATTTTGAAGTCATTCATATATTTATTCCTCTATTTTGTGAGTTGGTTACATAAGATTTCGTATCAGAGCTTTGGATTCTAGGGTTTCGCTACTTCAAACAGGTCATCATGGAATTTTCGCTCTAACTTGTTTTATATGAATTGTCAGAAGCGGGAAAAAAAACCCATTTGAGATGAAATCGTGATGAACATAGTGTCTGAATTTCAGACCTTTTTTCACTATATTTTCGAAGATATGAACCTAGGAAGTTAGTGTGCTTGAAAGATCTCGAATTCTATTGCAAACATCTAACCTTGGGAACATCATCATAACTTTATTTCTAAGCATCAAATTCAAATTTCATACAATATGACAGAAAGTGGATGAACTCTAGCTTGTTGGGTATGGGTTTCAGGGCCTAAGATGGAAAACGTGATACGTGGCACTTCGTACAAATTCTCCCTATTAAACAGTTTATAATCAGGTCATTGTGGGAGATTGGGCCTAATGCCATCCTAGAAAATCCAATCTTGATCAAACTTGTGGGGTTGGAAAGAAGACACAAAGGGCTACCACAAGACGAAATTTTAGACCTTCGAAATTCGAAATTATAGAGAAACAATAGATTCAATATCAAGCTCCTACAAAGCGAAAACATGTGTGGTCTTTTTAAAATTTTACATAAGTTTTGTTTGAAAAATTAGTTTGAAGTGATTAAAAGGACATAGTGAAGAAAATTATCATTAGTTGGTGCCCTGAAGAAATAAAATGGAAACACATAGTAAGCAACCCAAAAGCTCTAGTATGACGCATTAAGAAGAGGAAGAAATGCAACATGATATATCAAAATTACGAGACCAAGTACAACAAATTTCATTCTCACAAAAAGTAACAGAAGCTAAGATGGATGATTTGAAGAATGACATCAATGGTATAGAAGAAAAAGTAAAAGGCAACATTGAATATTTGAAGAAATACATGGCAGGTTGCAAGGATCGTTAAATTGACAAAGTTTCTACAAGAAAGTCTTCCTAATGGCAAAAAGGTAGTAGAGGAAACTCATGATGAGAAAAAAGAAATGTAAATCATGATTTGAAGAAAGACAACATTGAACATTTGAAGAAGTATATGGAAGGTTTCAAGGAAGTTTTGATAAATTTTCTACAAGAAAGCCTTCGTAATGGCGAAAATGTTGTAGAGGAAACTCGTTATGAGAGGAAAAGAAATGTTAATCATGATTTCATAGAATCTAATGGTGGAATGAAGACCCACCATGTTTGAAAGATCGATATGAGGAAATTTGATGAGAAGGATCCCGTAACATGGATACTACAGGTGGAACAATATTTTGATCTCCATAATGTGCAAAACACACAAATGGTAGGAATTGCAACTTTATATTTGGAACCTAATCAGTTTGTATGGTACCAACAACTTTTCTCTCATAAACAAATTGTCGCTTGGTCAATTTTCACATAGGAAACGATAGCACATTATGAGGATACAAAGAAAGACACCTTCTTTATCTAATTGATAAATATCAAATAAATGGCATCAATGGTGGAGCATGATGAGCCTCATCATTGGGTAACTATATGGGCCTTAATTCACCTCCTAGCTTAGTCAAACCAATTATTCTCACAACTTATTGCATACTTTTGATTATATTTTGTTTATGAGATGAGTTAGAGTTGGATATTTTGCTTTGTGGTCCAATGTCCATGTAATGCAGGATTAAAGGGTAAAAGTAAGGAATTTTAGCAAATACCTTGGTCAAAACTCGAATGGGACAAGGGAGAGGAATTATAGGAGGGAAATCCTCCTCATTTACTACCCCTCCATTCGAATATTCCTTCATCAGCTCAGAGTGCAACCAGCCAAATCATGAGGACCAGAAGGTCACCGAGCAAGTGAAAGTCAAAGCACCAGTTATCTCGAGTTTGGGAGCCGAGCCTCCCTAATTTTAAGGAAGATGCTAGAGACTTCAGTCGTATAAGTAGAGAGGCCTATGACCTCAGTAGGATTGGATTTTTATTCAGATTTTTTATTGTAAAGCTTTACTTTATTTTCGAGTTGTAAGACTTGTGACAGTTTTGGATGTAAATCCATTGTTTTACTAATAATAATGAGTTTTGTTTCGAACCAGCATTGAGTTAACTCAGACAGCTGAAGCTCTTAGGTTAGGGCCCAACCCTAACAACTAAGGCTCCTCTTTACTGTACATGTATGCTAGACGTTCATTTGCTTAAGTAGCTGCATTTTCATTACAACAGTGTAGAGTAGATTGGTTGTGTTTCAGATTTCTAGTTATCGCATGAGCTTTGAAGTTTGTTGTCTTGATTCAGTACTTGTTTCATTTCATCGTTATCATCTTCAATCACTCTCTTCCTATAATAGATCTCACTCGTATTCTCATTTTCTTCAGCATGAAATACTTCAACGTGAGCCAATAACTCACGTCTTAAGTGGATTATACTCGTAAATCTCTTTACTGTCTGATCCACAACAAACTTGACAAATCACCGTCCGATTCATTTCAACACTTGACTTTATACGCTCGAGATCTCCACCATCGATCTATCTAACTTGATCCAACGGCTATCCTGAATTCTTCCACCTACTTTATGCACTCCAAATCTCAACCGTCGATCTGTCGCACCCTCGATCCAACGACTATCACGTCACATGATCACCAACTAGCTTGGCCGATCTCCACCATTGATAAACCCTGCCTGATCCAATGGCTATCATGAAATCTCGTGCGGATTTTTGCATGACTAATATCTTCCTGAGAGGACACGAGAAAAGTGGTTTTGTCGTGCTACGTGTCACCTGGTTAGGCTAATCGTGCAAAATCTTGGAATTCTGCTTACAGCCTAGAGGGCGCATGAGAAACTACTCAATGCCTACAAAAACCCACTCCATCATTCCACACATTTTATTTCCTTATGTCACCACATGAATTAATCATATTCACCCATCGATTCACTTAAACCCCACGATAAGATCTCTACCACTCAATCTCACGTTTAACCCTGTTCATCCATCTATTCATTCAACCTACACGATAAGATCTCTGTCACTTATCTTTCGTTAACCCTGTTCATTCATTTATTCACTAAATCACCCACAACACAATCTTCGCCATTCATCTTCTGATTAGTATTGTTTGTTCATCTCCTGACTTAAACCTCCTGCGATAGGATCTTCACCATTCATCTTCCGATCAGTCTTGTTTGTCTATCTCTTGACTTAACCTCTCGTGATAAGATCTCCACCATTCATCTTCCGTTTAGTCCTATTCGTCCATCTATTCATGTAATATTCTGCGATAAGATCCCCACGACTCATCTCTTGTTAGTACTGTTCTCGATCGATCGAATGGTTATTATGCACTTCTACCTCATTACGTCCTCCCTTCGCTAATTTCGATCTTCGACTGCTTTTTTACTTCACTTCTTCCCAAACCTTGTTCTGCATATCCTTAAAACGTTGCCACTTCTGAGATTTGACTTGGTCATTCAATACTGTATGATCATCGCAAACACCAAAAAAACCAGAAGAAAGCGGAAATAGATTTAGTTTAGTTTCCTTGCTTACACCTTAGTATGGTTTTATTCTCTTTACTTCTGCAACTTAGATAGTAGCATTAGATTAGTGTTGATTTGGCAATTCTTCTTAGTTTAGCTGTTTAAATGGTTAATTAGGATATGGTTTGATTTAGCATTACATGTTGTTTTCTTCATTACTGTAGTAGAGTAGCTCTCTTAGAATAGATTTTCTCTTTTTCCATCAAAGAATCAAGACTCTTATGACTCTATAGAAGTCTAGCTTGGAACCCTTGGGGTCTCTTGCCAGATGAACAAGTGACAATAGGCAAGACCTTCATTTCTACTTGTGCATATAGCATTGTCACCTCCAAGTTTGTACAAACCCTGGGTTGATAAGTAAAGCTGGTAGCCCAGGAGTTACAACATCCTTGCTGTAATACTAGCGCTTGCCACTTTTTGGCATCATTTCTGAGGAGGTTTCAGAGTAGAATGTGAGTACTATTTTCTTTTCTTCTATTTCTAGCCTGCTTTCTTTTCTTCTACTTCTAGTCTCCAGTATTATTCCATTAGTTTATTTATGCAAAATTAATCTAGTAGCTTCCTTTCTTTCATTTGTCATTATATGCTTTCCTTTCCATTCTGTAAGTAGAATTTCAATTCAGCAAGTAGTTTCTTTTTGTCATTGGTTTTCATTCAATCAACAATTTCATTTCTGCAAAGTACTTTCTTGCTAAAAAATATTCCGAAAACCAACCCAAAAACTTTTCCTTTCATGCCTCATAGGAGTAGGGACAATTTAGGAAAATTCTTTCCAAATACCCCCACTGCATCCAACAGCCAACCTTCTCTCTTCTTCGGTGACTGTGAACTGGAGGAACCCTTAGGTGAGCAACCTGACATATTTGAAGAACCTATAGGGGAAGAATAAGAAGAGGAACCCGTTCCTATTGAACCAATGTCTGAAAACTAAAATGACAGAGGAAATAGAGAGAGAGTTAAGAGTGCCTTCCCCATCAGGCAAACCAATGGGACACCGAGATGAATAATATAAGCCACTCTACCCTACCTCATTTCCATGGCCTGGCCAAAAAAGACCCTGACACTTTCCAATTTGAGTTTTTTGTTATATACTGAACCTATGACTATACAGATGATGAGAAAAAGCTAAAACTATTTCCATCTACCCTCAAGGATGTTTCATTGTGCTGGTTCATGGGTTTACTTGGAGATAGCATCACAACTTGGGCTCAAATGCAGCAAGATTTTAACAACAAATATAGGGACTACTGTAGGTCAAAAAATACTAAAGAAGAGATTTTCAGGATGACCATGGGCGAGGATGAATACTTAGAAGACTATGAAGAAAGAATCCAGCTCAGTTACAAAAGGGCTAGGTGCACACTTCACCCTAAGTCACTAAAGTTGGTCCTGCTCATAGGAGTAAAGGAAGATCTTCTGGATGCCTTAAATCTATTAACAAGAGGAGATATCTACCAATTACCCTATGAGGATATCAAGACTATCTTTAGAAACCATTCTAGGGAAGCCAAGAAAAAGGGTAGGAGTAGTCAACCTCTGGCCAGTACATCATCTTCCAAATCATCCATCAAGGGTGAAATTGGAAATATGTTGGAAGATTTCAAAAGTGAGATGCTGCAAACCCTTTCCTTGCAATTGGACACCATGAATATCAAAAAGAAGCAAGAGGAAGCAGAGAGTGCCTTGGCCATATTTTTTCCTAGATGCACCAGGATGCATCATAGGAATGAATTTCCATTGAACTGCATTGAGATTTGATTAGACTATGAAGAAAACCACTCCATAGAAAAGTGCCCTTCTTTACCTAGACTCAAAGATGTATATCAAGGAGCTAAAGGGGTAACTGAGCAACTTTGCTACATCAACCAGAGGAGACCTCCTGGGCCTAGACCATACTAGCAGGGGATACAAGGGTCATCCCATGCATATTGCAACCACAACCAAACCACAACTATACCTTCTTTGGGACCCCCTGCTCATCCCTCCTGGTCTACACCCCCTCCTTGGTCCTATGCATCTTAGTATCATTCCCAGCTAGCTAACTAGTCATTTCAACCTTCTGTTCAGCCACAACCTTAGTGGAATACCCCACACCAGTGGTGGAGGCCCCAATACAACAATGCTCTAGATCTATTGCCTCCACCACCTACCCAACCATAACTCCTACACTTTGCTCCACCCAAGCAACCCTAGATGCCTGCCCAGCCAAATCTGAACCCGAACAGTAAGCAGGCTCAACAAGTATACAATGGAGAGACATCATACCTAGCTTATGTTGTAGAAATCTAGGAGATTAACCTCAGATCTGGAATAATTCTCCCAGATAACCAGCCTATGTCTCCACATAGGGAGGTTGAGGAGGAAAGAGAGGAAGGTAACCTTAAAGTAAATCCACCCTTTCCTGAGAGACTACCCTGACCACTCTAGCCTACCCCAGAAGAACTTGAACTTCTGGGAGAATTGAAAAATCTATGTGTAAAGATCCCCCTTCTCCAAGCAATAAAAGATGTTCCCATTTAAAATAAGTTGATTAAGGAGAAGTGCTTCAAGCATCGAGGAAGAAGAAAAAGGGATGCCCCTACCATTAATTTCATTGGGTAGCTGTCTGACTTAATGCTGGGGTAGGTAATATGTCCAAAATATTTGGACCCTGGAAGCCCTGTAGTAGATGTGCACATCAATTGCACCATTGTCCCACACACTCTGATTGATCTGGGGGCTGCCATTAAAGTGATGAACAAGGACACCATGCTCAAGCTCAACCTCCAAGGGTCATTGAGGAAGACCGCAACAGTTCTGTAGCTTGCAGACCATTCCATAGTCACCCCAGAGGGAATTCTGGAGGATGTGATGGTCTCCATTGACTCCTGGGAGTGCCCTGCAGACTTTCTAGTTCTCTAGCCTAAGGCTAAGCTTATTGGTTACCCTCTCATCCTTGGGAGGCCATGGCTGGCCACAACTGATGCTTACATTAGCTACAGAGCTGGGAATATGACCATCAAGAATGGGCATATGTCCAAGCAGTTAGTCCTACACCCTCCTACTCAACCTTCTCTAGAGCATGATTTACCTTTATGGTTGGAAGAGGAGGAAGAAGATGAGGCTTATTCAGCCCAACTTTATGCTTTGGAGGCAACCATAGGAGGAGGACAACAAGATGAGGATGACTTAATTGAACATGTGCTCCAAAGTCCAACTCCTAGTTCATTACCATTAGAAGAAGAGGTTATGGAAACCGAGAACAATCATCTAATTGACTAATGCTTGACCAATTCCAACCCACTCTGTGTCAAAACCATAGAATTTGGCCCAGAGAAAACTTTGAAAATTAATCCATCTCCTTCTGCTCTTGAAGAGGAGAAGCTATGCAACATGTTGAGAGAAAACCTAGAAGCCTTCGCTTGGAGTTACAAGGAAATTAAGAGAGTACACCCCTCAGTGTGTACTCACTACATATACATCAAAGAAGGTTGCAAGCCAGTCACGAAACCACAAAGGAGGATGAATCCAACTCTTAAAGATATAGTCAAATAAGAACTGCTAAAACTGCTAGATGCAGGATTCATTTACCCTATCCCTGACAGTGAATGGGTCTCTCCTTCAGTGTTAGTTGTGAAAAAAAATGGTAAGTGGAGGATTTGTGTAGATTACAGGGAGTTGAACAAAGCCAAAAAGAAGGATCATTTTCCCCTACCATTCATTGACCAAGTGCTAGATGGCCTGCCAAGGAAGAAGTTCTTTTCTTTCCTAGATGGATTCAGTGGGTACAACCAAATACAAATTTTCCTAGAAGACTAAGATAAGACCACATTCACCCGTCGTTGGGATACTTTTGCCTATACAGTCCCTTCTTTTGGCCTATGCAATGCTCCTGCCACTTTCTAGAGAGAAATCTTGAGTATTTTTGCTGAATTAGTACATGATGCAATGGAAATCTATATGGATGATTTTACACCTTATGGCTGTGATTTTCAAGAAGCCCTGACTAACCTAGGCAAACTATTGCACAAATACATTGAAATGAAACTGTCTCTGAGTCCATAAAAATGTGAATTCTTAATGACTGAAGGGACTGTGCTAGGTCATTCAATATCTTAGCAAGGACTACAGGTGGACCCAAAAAAAAATAGCAATCATCCAAAGGGTCCCACCTCCTCAAAAGTAGAGGGATGTTAGGAGTTTCTTGGCATTAGCTGGATACTATCGAAGGTTAATAAAGGACTTCAACAAGTTGGCCTCTCCTTTATCTGGGTTGTTGGCCAAAGATTTTGAGTTTATGTGGTCAAAGAGATGTCAAGAGGCCTTAGACATCTTAAAGGGTAAGTTAACCACTCCACCAATTCTTCGAGGTCCAAACTAGGCCCTCCTTTTTCATATTCATGTTGATGCCTCACACAAAGCCATAGGAGCAGCCTTAGGTCAGGTAGAGGAAAAATTTCCCTATGCCATATATTTTATTAGTAAGAAGTTGTCAAAAGCTTAGCTAAATTATATTGTGACCAAAAAGGAACTCCTGGCTGTTGTGCATTCATTAAACAAATTTAGGCATTACATTATAGGCTATCAAACATTTGTGCATACTGAACATGTTTCAATCAAATATTTAATGAAAAAACTAGATGTGAATGCTAGAATTATAACATGGTTGCGTTTATTACAACAGTTTGATCTAACTATTGTTGATAAGCCCGGTAAGGAAAATGTTGTTGCAGACTTTCTATCTAGGATGAATATGCCTGCAGATGAAGAAGGAATGGTGGATGACCAGTTACCAAATGAGAACTTGTTTGCTATTTCAGTTTTCTCCCCATGGTTTGCTGATATAGCAAACTATTTGGTATCAACACAATTCCCACCAAACTTGCCCTCCAAAGAAAAGAGCAAGATAGTTAGGAAAAGCGCCCCCTTCACCTGGATTGAGGAAAATCTTTTCAAACTTGGTCCATATCAAATATTGAGAAGGTTTGTAAGGGAAGAGAAAGTTTTTGGCATCCTTCTGGCCTGTCATGATGGGCCTTGTGGAAGTCACTTTGCAGCAAAGAGGATAGCATTCAAAGTGTTACAAGTAGAATATTATTGGCCCACTCTTCATCAGGATGTGAAAAAGTACATTAGTCAGTGTGATCAGTGCCAGAGGATGGGAAACCCTACTCCAAGATATGAAATGCCCCTACAACCTCAAGTGACTTTCAAGCCATTTGACAAGTGGGGCATGGAATTCATTGGGCCTATCAACCCTCCTTCATAGAAAAAAAAACACATTATTGTGTGCACTAATTACTTGACTAAGTGGGTTGAAACCAAGGTGATTAAGGTAGAAATAGAAGAGAAAGTGGCTAAGTTCCTAAGGGAGAAATATTCTACAAATTTGGGTACCCTAGAGAGCTAGTCATAGACCAAGGCAGCCAGTTTACCTCCAACATGATTGAAGAACTGCTCAGCCATCACAAAATCAAGAATAGGACCTCAACTCCTTATCATCCACAAGCTAATGGGCAAGTGTAGGTTACGAACAGGGCACTAGGGAGCATCTTAACCAAGGTAGTGAGCAGCAGAAGGAAGGATTGGGCAGAAAGACTAGTTGAGGCCACCTGGGCCTATAATACAACATGGAAGACCACCACTGGATTTACACCCTATGAGCTAGTCTATGAAAAAAAGGCTTTGTTGTCCATTGAGTTTGAATATAACCCATTGAGGATGGCAGCCCAACTAGATTTGTATCTTAGTCGTGCACAAAAATAAATATTGTTCCGTTTGAATGGCTTGGATGAATTTAGAATGCAGGCTCACCTACATACAGAGATAGTTTAGCTTCAGAGGAAGATCTGGCATGATAGACATATTAAGGAGAAGCAATTTCAAGAGGGCGATTGGGCATTGTTATATGATTATAGGTATAAAGAATTTAAGGGCAAGCTGAGGACGAGATGGCTCGGAACATATGTGGTGGAAAGATGCCATGATAATGGTTCAATGCAAATCATAACTATAGATGAAGAAGTCATTCCATTGCTTGTTGATGGCCACCGATTGAAAATGTACAAGAAGCCTTTATCAAAACAAGAGTTCATTGAAAATATCAATAAAACATTGATGATGGTACAGCAAGTTCCAGCTCCTCCCTCATCAAGTCACTGAAAAAATAAAACAAAAGAAAAAATAATAAGGATTCCAGTGAAAACCTCCATGAGGCACTTGAGTCCCATCTTTGGGTTGAAAACCTCATGAGGCGGCACAATGATGAAAAAAAAATGAGAAAAGAATAAGAAGATCCCTAGGTGAAAATCTTCCTTGAGGCTCCCAGGGAAAACATCTAGGGTGAAATCCTCTCTGAAGCAGCCTAGGTGTTTTTCAAAAAAAAAAGGAAAAAATAAAAAAAGAGATAAAAAGATGTAATTGTTATTTGTAGGTGGACAAGAAAGACAGTTAAGGAGCAAAAATAGGATCTAAAGGGCACCCTTCCTCACACATATCCATCTCCTCCACTCCTTACCATGCATCACTCCATAATTTCTATCGTTTTCCACTCTATTTCTGCTATTTAGGCGAAGACTATGTTTTCTACAGGATCCCCTGTATTTCTGTAGCAGCCTATCTGACATCATATCAATCATCAGCTATAGGTTTTCACTAGGATGATCCAGGAGCTCTAGACAAGTAGGAAGAAGAAAAGAGATAGTAGAGGAGGAAGAGGAATGACCATGCAGCAAATAAACAATGCAACACCTTTGATCCTCGACAACTGCAACATGGCATCAAGACCACAGGTAAGTATCCCGCTCACTCACTCATATGCATCATTTGATCAAAAGTTGTAAGAGTCATGAGGTAGTTGGTTTTTAAGTGAAAAGGTGGCAAGTTAACTTGGCCACCTTCGTTCAGTCATCACATACAAAATCGGGGGTCCTCTAACACGTGGCCGCGGTCAACTCAAAGACATAGGAGGAGTAGGACAAGAAGTGGTTAACTATGGATCTGCGAGGTGGGAGCTAATTACGAGGATTGGGAAGAAAAAAATCATTTGCATGCATGCATGCATTCCACCTCCTCGAAAATCCCTCACTCAAGTCGCACTTATAACTCTGGCCACCCACCAGAAGCAAGGATCCATCGTTCTGCAAGAGAATTTCTATAGGAGCATGCACAGGAATTCCTATAGGCACAATCTACATGAGCAATCTACCGTATACACAAAGGGAGTCTACAAGATAGGAAAAGAGGGGTTCAAGAGAGAATATGATGAGAATTGTCCACTGCCACCATTCTAAAAGAGGTAGGATCTAAAAATCCATCCCCATTTACAAGCAAATGAACTAGAAACACTCTAAAATCTAGTGAATATAACAACTGTGGAAG
The DNA here is from genome assembly GCA_031772625.1 of Pinus tabuliformis. Taxonomy (NCBI): domain Eukaryota; kingdom Viridiplantae; phylum Streptophyta; class Pinopsida; order Pinales; family Pinaceae; genus Pinus; species Pinus tabuliformis. The sequence goes on from CM062813.1 coordinate 909,518,648, forward strand.
GTGAATTACATACACAAGAAACTCTGTTTTCCCCTGAATTTAAAATTCTTGTGTAAAACCTCTCATTTCCTCCTCAAGCCTCATAAGCAACATGACAGGAGGGTTTAATAGGAGAGAACCCACAAACACTGTGAGGCTACAACAACACCCCCAAGTGCTTGAAATCTTTATTAGACACCAATGGATGGGGTTTTTGAAAAATTCACAAGGTATGATGATGAGGTGGCTCAAGAATTTGCTCATTCCCTCACTCCACACAGTAGTATCCATGCCACTGTTATAGTTAGAGGGCTCACTATAGATCTCACCCCAGAGCTCATCAGTAGGGTCACCATAGTTCCCCTAGGAATTCCATGGAGAAAAGAAGACAAAGAAGACAGTCAGGTGCAAAAAAGGAAAATCTTTTTAGGAGGTGAAGAACTCACATAGGATAAAAATGGAGTAAGGAATGATAGTCTGCCATACCCATGGAGTGAGGTAGTTTACCAACTCATCAAATATATCTCATGTGAGGGTAGATACAATGTTGTTTATGGCTACCATTTTAGGATGCTTGAAGAATTAATATTTGGGGTAGAAACACTAGTTCACCAAAGACTCAGCATACCCTATTTCTAGATGTAATCACTCATATACTCCAGCAACAATGTAAAGGAAGGTAAGTCCCAACAATTGGCTCACCATGGTTTGATCAAGATCCTCATTGAGGATGCCCTTCAAAACCTCAGGATCCCTATAACATGGTAAATATTTAAAGAATTACCGGTAGAGGATGACATCAAAACCCTCACCTATGATGTTAGTCCTTCTGTTAGTGAGGAGGAGGCAAAACAAGAAGAATAAGATACAGAGCTAGACGGGGATGAGATGAATGAAGAAGAAACTAACACTGAGGAACATGATGAAGCAGAAGGAGGAGGAGAAGAGAAGGAGGATGATGCTGAAATAGAGGAAGAAATGAAGGAAGAAATTGATGGATATGAGAAAGAACAACAACAAGAAGAAAATGATAAAAATAGGCATTGAAATAAAAGGGGGAGGACACAAGGAAAAGTCACCTAGGGTGTCTCTAGAGGCCCCTGTGAGGGAGGAAACAACTTCCCTCACTGCTCTCAACATCCCAATCAAGCAAAAAGGGAAAGTAAGGAGGCAAACCCCTCTATATTTCAGAACAAGAAAGAGCACAAGAATCAAACAAGAGAAGCTTAAGGAAATGGGCAAAGAGCTAAGTGGATTAAGAAACAGAGAAGCAATAATGAGAGATCAACTTGAGAGGGAAAATACATGGCTAAGAGGACAGCTTCAGAAAAGGGAAAACCAACTAGCATGTATGGACAACCTCTCCTTGGAGGCCATCCAATGTAGGATGCCAGCTAAATCCTATGCTCTTTACCTCATAGAACAGTGGATTCAATTTCAGATTAAAACAGTAGCACAAAGGGGCACCATGCCATTTTAGTTACTACAAGCAGTTTATTGATCTTTTTGATCAAAGTACACTAGAGGATAGGGCCAAAATGGCTGAGTTTTACTTGCACAACATGGCCCTCATAGACATTAATGTTTGGGATCCTAATGCGGAGCTAGGAGATCTACAATTAATGGCTTTGGCATCATGGATGAATCGTAAGGAGTCAAGGGCTGTAGAGATGAAAAGAATATAAGCCAGAGAGAAAAATGAACCTATTTTCATTAGAGCTAAACAATCAAATCCCATGGCCCTAATCAACAACCATAATCTAATTTCAAATGATCCTCAGTTGGCACCTAGATATCCTGCTGCCCAAGAGTAAGAAATTTCACATTTTGAGGATATGTTTAGGCTGCTAGGAGATGATAGTATACATGCTTTCTCAAGGAGATGAAACACACTGCGACACAACTTTAATATCAGAGAATATCACTCCCCTCATTGGTTGAGAGAGGCACTCAACAGGACACCTATGTATAATCAATCAATGCAAAAGTTGAAGGTCAATTGGATAGGACTAAAACTCAATCCACCACTACTACTAGGGATTCTAGAAGGGAGAAAAGAAGAAAAGGAAAAGAGGCAGTGGGAAGAAGTAGAAAGGAAAGTAGGCTTCTATGCACAAGAAGAAGAGACCACAGCAGAGGCATGGGATGCCAGAGAAACTACCAGAACCATGAAGGACATGACCATTGACTAAGTTGCTCCGAGGATGAGAAGCACTTTCAGTAGGGGGTTGATGATGAGCCTCATCATTGGGTAATTAGATGGGCCTTAATTCACCTCGTAGCTTAGTCAAACCAATTATTCTCACAACTTATTGCATGCTTTTGATTATATTTTGTTTATGAGATGAGTTAGAGTTGAATATTTTTTGTTGTGGTATAATGTGCATGTAATGCAGGATTGAAGGGTAAAATCAAGTAGTTTTAGCAAAGACCTTGGTCAAAACTCGAAGGGGACAAGGGAGAGGAATTATAGGAGGGAAATCCTCCTCATTAACTACCCCTCCATTCGAATATTCCTTCATCAGCTCGGAATGCAACCAGCCAAATCATGAGGACTAGAAGGCAGCCAAGCAAGTGAAAGTCAAACCACAAGTTATATCGAGTTTGGGAGATGAGCCTCCCTAATTTTAAGGAAGTCGTTGGAGACTTCAGTCGTATAAGTAGAGAGGCCTAGGACCTCAGTAGGATTGGATTTTTATTTGAACCTTTTATTGTAAAACTTTACTTTATTTTCAAGCTACAGGACTTGTGATAGTTTTGGATGTAATCCATTGTTTTGCTAATAAGAATGAGTTTTGTTTCGAACTAGCACTGAGTTAACTTAGAGGGCTGAAGCTCTTGGGTTAGGGCCCAACCCTAGTAGCTAAGGCTCCTCTTTACTATACATGTATGATAGTGTATATCTATTGTTTAGATGTTCATTTGCTTAAGTAGCTGCATTTTCATTACAGCAGTGTAGTGTAGATTGGTTGTGTTTCAGATATCTAGTTATCGCATGAGCTTTAAAGTTTGTTGTCTTGATTTAGTACTTGGTTCATTTAATCCTTATCATCTTCAATCACTCTCTTTCTATAATAGATCTCACTCGTATTCTCATCTCCTTCAACATTGAATACTTAAGCGCGAGCCAATAAATCACGTCTTAAGCGGATTATGCCCATAAATCTCCTTATCGTCCGATCCACAACAAACTTGACAAATCACTATCTGATTCATTTCAATGCTCAACTCTATGTGCTTGAGATCTCCACCGTCAGTTTGTCTAGCTTGATCCAATGGCTATCGTGAATTCTTCCACCTACTTATTGCGCTCCAAATCTCAACCGTCGATTTGTCATGCCCTTGATCCAATGGTTATCGTGTCACCCGATCACCAACTAGCTTGGCCGATCTCCACCGTTGATCAACCCCGCCTGATCCCATGGCTATCGTGCAATCTTAAGCAGATTCTTTCACGACCAATATCCACCTGAGAGGACACGAGAAAAGTGGTTTTCTCGTGCTATGTGTCATCCGGTTAGGTTAATCGCACAAAATTTTGAAATTCTGTTTACAGCCTCGAGGGCGCGCGAGAAACTTCATACCACCTATGGAAACACGCTCCATCATTCTACATGTTTTCTTTCCTTCTGTCACCACATGACTTAATCCTATTCACCCATTGATTCACTTAAACCTCGTGTTAAGATCTTCGCCACTCAATCTCCCATTTAACCCTATTCATCCATCTATTCACTCAACCTACGCAATAAGATCTTTTCCACTCATCTTTCATTAACCCTGTTCATTTATCTGTTCACTAAATCACCCGTGATACTATCTCTGCCATTCATCTTCTGATTAGTCTTGTTCTTTCGTCTCTTGACTTAAACCTCCCATGATAGGATCTCCGCCATTCATCTTTCAATTATTCTTGTTCGTCTATCTCTTGACTTAACCTCTTGTGATAAGATCTCTGCCATTCATCTTCTGATTAGTCCTATTCATCCATCTATTCATGTAATCTTCTGCGATAAGGTCCCCGCTATTCATCTCCCATTAATACTATTCTCGATCGATCCATTGGTTCCTATGCACTTCTGCCTCATTACGTCCTCCCTTCGCTGATTTCGATCTTTGACTGCTTTTCTGCTTGACTCCTTCCTAAACCTTGTTCTGCATATCCTTAAAACGTTGCCACTCTCGAGCTTTGACTTGGTCATTCAATATTGTCCAATCATCGCAAACACCAAAAAAACCAAAAGAAAGTGGAAATAGATTTAGTTTAGTTTCCTTGCTTACACCTTAGTATGGTTTGATGCTCTTTACTTCTGCAACTTAGATAGTAGCATTAGGTTAGTGTTGATTTAGCAATTCTGCTTAGTTTAGCTATTTAAATGGTTAATTAGGATATGGTGTGATTTAGCATTACATGTTGTTTTCTTCATTACTACAGTAGAGTAACTCTCTTAGAATAGATTTTCCCGTCTTCCATCAAAGAATCAAGCTTCTTCTAACTCTATAAATGTCTAGCTTGGAACCCCTAGGGTCTCTTGCCAGATTAACAAGCGACAATAGGCAGGACCTTCACCTCTACCTATGCATATAGCATTGGCACTTCCAAGTTTTTACGAACCTTGGGTTGATAAGTAAAGCTGGTAGCTCAGGAGTTGCAACATCCTTGCTGCAATAATGGTGCTCGCCAGAGCACATTGAGGACTTACAAAAATTGAATATAAGGGTAAATAATATTCCAGAGGAGCATAGGATTGATGTGTTCATAGGGACTTTAAATGATAACATCCAACATGAGGTTCTCTTCTGGGAACCTGATTCATTCGAGAAGGAATTCGGGTTGGCAAGAAAAATTGAATGAAAAATTATGGAAACAAGTAATCCTACCAATCACAACTATAAAGATGGAAGTGTTTTTGCCCCTAGACTTCTACAAAAATTGGAAGAAAAAGGAGAAAAAGGGCTCTGTTACAGTTGTGATAGAAAATACACTAAAGGTAATAAGTGTGCTGAGAAGAAATTAGTTTACATAGATTGTGAAGAGGAGGAAGAAAAGGAACAAGAAATGTTGAATAAGAGGATATACATAAGGAATCAACCCTATAGAAAGAAGAAATGAATCCGACCATATCTTGTAATGCATTGGCGGGAATTTCTACCCCTCAAAATTTCAATATAGAAGGACATATCAAGAAGAAAAAATGTAATAACTCTGATTGATTCGGGTAGTACCCATAATTTTATTCATTGTAAGATAGCCAAGGAATTGAATTGCTTCCTATATCTAGCACTAGAATGTCAAGTGATGGTTGGAAATGGAGGAACCATAAATTTCTCTAGAAAGTGCCATAATATGAAGCTATCCATGTGAGAATATGTACTGAATAGTCTAATGCTTTCTATTCCAATGGGTTGTGCTGATGTTGTACTAGGAGTCCAATGGCTAGAATATTTGGGTACGATAGCTTTTAATTTTCAAGAACTTTTCTTGAATTCTTTTTCAGAAGGAAAGGAAGTTAAATTAAGGGGTATCGTAGGGAAACCAAGAAAGATAATCAACTCTAATAGCATGACAAAGCTTCTAAAGAAATAACGTGGCATAATTGCACAATTATGTTCACTAGAGGTTCCCACATTGAAATCATCTATTTCTCCAAATCTCCAAAAAGTCTTGGACAATCATTCCAAGGTGTTTGAGACTCCCAAAGGCCTCCCACCTATTCGCGATCATGACCTTTCTATTCATTTAATTCCAGGAAGTGTTCCTCCAAACATCAAGCCATACAGATATTCCTATGCCCAAAAGAGTGAAATTGAACGTATGGTTGCAGAAATTCTAGAGGATGGTATAATTCAACCTAGTCAAAGTTATTTCTCAAATCCAATACTATTGGTGCACCAGAAAGATGGATCATGGTGCATGTGCCCAAATTATAGGGAGCTCAACAAGGTCACTATTAAAGATAAATTTCCCATTTCCATCATTGACGAATTATTGGATGAATTACATGGATCAATTTACTTCACCAAGTTGGATCTTCGTTCTAGATATCATCAAATCAGAATGAAGAGTAAAGACATTCCGAAAACAACAATTAGAACTCATGAGGGTCATTATGAATTTTTGATCATGCCTTTTGGCCTTACCAATGCACCTTCTACATTTCAAGGTTTGATGATTTCCATTTTGAAACCCTTAGAAAATTTGCATTAGTATTTTTTGATGATATACTAATTGACAAAAAGTCTTGGAAGGATCATGTTCAACATGTTGATATGGTGCCAAAACTATTAGAGGAGAAACAATTATATCAAAAAACCTCCAAATGTTTCTTTGGAGTACAGGAGGTGGAATATCTGGGTCATATTGTATCTCATGAAGGTGCTAAGGTAGACCCTAGCAAAATTAAAGACATTAAGGAATGGAAAATCCCCATATCCATAAAGCATCAATGAGGATTTCTCGGGTTCATAGGGCATTATCACAAGCTTGTTAAGAATTATGGGAAAATAACATCACCTCTAACAACATTATTGAAGAAAGATACATTTTATTGGACTGCAGAAGCAACGAAGGCATTTGAAGATCTTAAAGAGGAAATTTGCCAAACACTAGTCTTAGGTACACCAAACTTCACAAAAACCTTTATTGTGAAATGTAATGCCTCAGGAAATGGAAATGGTGTTGTTTTAATGCAAGAAGGAAAACCCATTCCTTTTGAAAGTCCTCGAATCAAAGGAAAGTATTTACACAAATCTATTTGCAAGAAATGACGACCTTACCTAATGAAAAGACACTTCAAGTTAAAAACGGATCATGATAGTCTTAAATACTTTTCAAAGCAAATATTATATTGAAAAGAGCAGAAAAAATGGGTCACAAAGATGTTGGGTTGTCACTTTGAAATCATCTACAAAAAAGGGAAGAAAAATGTTGTTGCAGATGCACTATCAAGAAAACATGAATGATGCAATAACATTCAGCTCAAAGATATCATTGTATTTTAGTAGACATAGGGGCTCTTGTGTTTTAATGAAGTTGGTTTCCCGAGTATCCAATTAATGTAATTATTAATTTTTTGAGTGATTGTAATGAGAGAAACTAGAATATGGATTAATTAATTACTGTGAGGATATTTGTAAATGTTCTCGAATGTAGGAGAACATGAGTGATGATGAGTGATTAGTGAGGATTGAGAGATTTTCAAATATTGTAAATCCTAGATTAGGAGTTGGTTTCATGATTTTGGGAATTAAATAGAATCCTTAGGATTTAGTTAAATTGTTGAGATCCTCAAGGAATCATTGAGATATTTTAGGACTTGATGAGCAGATTAAGGATATGAACCAGGAATTGTGTTACAGAACCTTTTGTATAAATGTAAGCCTAAAAGGCATAGAAGAGGGTTAGTTAGCTAGGAGTTAGTAAGTGAGCTAAATAGGGTTTGATTGTAAGCCTATGGGGAGGGAAGGAAAAGGCCATTGATTAGAAAATCAAGCTAGAGAGAGAGAGAGACTCGTTATGTAATTATTTGTCTATATATATACAGAGAGTTAATTCTAAATTGTGCAAGTGTGGATTGAGTAATCGAATGATAAATTCTGTGAGTCAGAGTATTTGCATAACATAAGTGTGCAGGGAATTTGAAAAGAATTCGAGAGAGACGAAGTGTAGATAGGAGTGTTACAGTTTTATACACAAATAGTATTGGAGAAAATCCTTAATAGTTACAGTGAAGGTGGAGCTGTAAGGTTTCCTAAAACCTAAGGATTTATGAAGGAAGCGTAAAAGCGCAAGGAAATGAAGTAACATAGTGGAGATAGAGATCAAAACAAGTGAGTACCATAAGGCGAGAACAAACATACAGACATAGAAGCGAGAAGACTAGTACATGTTGAGACGTAGAAAGAATTAAACAGCAAATAACGGGAGTCGTTGGATCAATTAGATCAACGAATGAGAGTGAGGGAGATAGATGGCTAGAATTAAGTCGTGAAAAATAAAGTCAAGAAATGAAGAGATCAGATGAAGCCAGGTGTTAATGGACGTGGGGTAGTATTCGCAAGTGGTCAGCGGTATCTCACGTGCCCTCAAAGTGGTAAATGGTATTTCTAAATTCTAAGCAATTAACCTTAGGGGTTGACACATAGCACACGGTGAAAAGAGAAAACCACTTTTCTCGCACGACCTCAACTTGATATCGGTCGTGCAAGTATTTGCGTGAGATTGCGTGATAGTCGTTGGATGTAACAAGGTAGATCAATAGTGGGGATCGGCAAAGCTAGTTGGTGATTGGGTGATGTGATAACAGTCGGATTAAGGAATGAGATTAATGGCGAAGGTTGAATGTGCTAAAGAGAGCATCGATGTATGTGAAAAGGTTTGTGGAATGGCGGAAAGGTAAAGTTTAAGTGTGGTTTATGAAGTATTTCTATTTTATGGGAATTATAATAGAAATAAATGGAATAAATGTTTTATGGTTAATGTTGGGTTAAACTGAAACCAGAGTTAAAAGGGTATGGTTGATAAGCACGGGTGTAATCTAATTAATATATGATTAAATAGCTTCCACTTAAGAATTTAATTAAAGAGAGTTAAACCTTGGTCACGGAAAGGTTTATTAAAGTCTAAACTTGGGATAGTTAGATGAAATATTTTCTCTTAAGAAATTGAACTTTGATAAAGTGAGCTTTCAGTAGATGCTATATTTCTACTAGTTAAAACTTTGGTTTAAGAAGGTTTTACTAGACAGGAATTATAAAATTCCATGACATGTATATGATATGCAATTTATATGCATACTGTGGGTATTTGCGGCTTAGGCTGCATCATTATGGTATATGCGGCTTAGGATGGCATCATTTGGTATCTGAGCTAAACAAGGAAATTCTATGTGAAAATTTATTTGAGAAACTTAGAACAGAGTTATGTTTTGAAGGTGTGTACGTAGGCAAGAGGAGATCAGATTTTAAATATGACAAACAGTAGATACACAGAGATAAAGTGTAGCAGAATTTGTAGATGAAAAATAAATAGAGAACAATCCATTCAAAGATCAAGTGAATGGTAGAACATGATCGTGAAAAGGCCTTGAAGCTAGCGGCATAAGAAGGTGAGAAAATTGTAGCAACCTAGAGCAAGGAGTGCTCAATTGGTTCCAGAGTATAGAACCAAAGAGATGCCAAAAAACTGAGCTCAGAGGAGAGAAGCTTAGTCAGGCATGTGTAGCAAGAAGAAGACTTGTTACTGCAGAGGTATTGTTGCAACTCATGGAAATATCATAAAGGAAATTCCACAAAGGATGTGAGTAGAATTGCTAAGGGATGAAGGAAGCTGGTAAAAGTTTATGAATGAAAGAAGAATGTGGTAGAACCTTAAAGAATTCCAACAGAGGTTGGATAAAGAGGACAATTGTGTTATTAAAAGGTGCAGATGAATTGAAGCCTAGAAGGAGTAGAGAGAAGTGTTCAAAGAGGTTCTAGAGAATAGATGATCCAGGTGGATATTGGTGGCCACCTGCCAAGTCCACCTGGACCCCCACCATTGTCTTTCTCAGCATTTTCAGTTTCCTTAATTATAGCACAACTTACTATTTTTAGCAGTTTTTCGGGTCCTGAACTTCCGGAGCCGTTTTGAGGCCCTAAACGATGTTTTTTGGGGAATCCAAGGGCAACATGGGTCCATGGAATGGACCGATGTTGCCCGTTCCAACAATGATAGTGCTCGGATAGATCTTTCTAATGAGCTATTGTACGAATCAAACGGAGATCATATGCCAAAGTTATGACCCCGGGAAGTTGATGTACCAACTTACCCCCAAACGGGGCCCACAGTTTGGCGTTTCATCTCCTAGGGTTAGGTTTTGGAATGTTAAGGGTTTTCCATTGTTTCTCAACAATAAATAGGCCTTCGAGCCTCATTGTAACACAGTTCAGAGGCATGTAGCCATCACATCTCTCCTCAGAGATAAGCTACCATCGCCCTAGCTGGTTTATTTCCATTTCTGGTTGTAAGCATATTTCAGTATTTTCCATTAATGAAATGAAGTATTATTTCCGCTGCACCTTTGTGTACATGGTTATCTCTATAATTTGTTGTGTTCCTATTTAAATTCGGATCAGTGGTATCAGAGCGGTCTGCTTTTTCTTTGTTTTTCTTTGCATGTCCCCAACAAGGTCGGGATATAAGGAGTTAGGGCTTGAACTGGTTGAACCTTTGCAAGACCAGCCTCGCAAATCCGGATGGCCTCCCATGGCAGACGAGAAGAAAGACGAGGGGGCAGGAGATCCCATCAAAATCTTGCTCGAAGAAGCCCTCGAGCGACAACGGAACGCGATGATGGACAGCTTTGCCCAGATCCTTCAGCGGCTACCCAGAAGCAACGCATCGGCTTCCAGCAGCTACTCTGGAAACGCCACACCCATTAAGGTACAAGTTAATTTTGAAATCCCCATATTCGAGGGTCAGATAGATGCAGATGCCGTAGATAAATGGTTAAATCTGCTAGAGGGTTATTTTTCTGTTCATGAATTTTCGAGTCGGGAAAAGATTGTTTTTGCTCTCCTCAAAGCAGCCCCCCACGTCAAGGACTGGTGGGAAACCTACTGCGAGCAGAAGGATGAAAGTACTGGCTCACTATTTTCAGCCGCACCCACCAAGGATTCGTTCTGGGATGCCATCAAGGAGCAGTACTACCCTGTCGGGAGCTACGAGGATGAATACATAAAGTGGACCACGCTGCGGCAGGGAAGGGACCAAGACGTGCCAGAGTTAACCAATCTTTTCCATACCCTTCGCACAAAGTTGGGTATCAAGGATTCAGAGCAACATTTGATACTCAAATATCGTGGCTGCCTGCACAAGTACATCCAGGAAGAAATACAATTCCTAAACATCCCCTCGCTCGGCGCAGCATACCGGTATGCCGTCAAGGTCGAGTAGAAGTTTAAACAAAAGAAGCGAGACTTTGGATCTGCGAATCCAAAGCAGGGGAAAGGTGCCCCTAAACCACAGAACAAAGGACAAAGCCAAGGCGGGACAGCCCAAGACAACCAGCCGAAGCTGCAAGCAAAGAACAGCGCCGCGAAGCCGAGAAAGGACACTGGAAAATGGTGCGAGTTCCATAAGAGCTCCACTCACAACACAAGTGAGTGTCGGGCCAAGCAGTCACTGGTGGCTGAGCTAAAGGTTTCAGAATCAGATGCATGTTCCGACTCTGAGTCAGAACCCGATAAGGGGTATGAAAAAGGGAAGCAGATCATTGATCCAGAGGAGGAGGAGCGTCTCTTCCACTCCCAGATGTGGGTAAAGGGCTCCCCGATTGTTGTGGGGAAAAGTATCCGATGCGGATGACCCTATCCCTACTCTAAAGGTGACAGTCTTTAGCAACAACTGAAAGTAAAGTTTTGATGATTTCCTTTATGAAAGTACAGAGAGAATGAAGAAAGATTAACCAACCTGGTGTCTTTCGCTTAGTCGATCCTTGTCCTTTCCCTTGTCTCTTGTTCCCAGCTCCTAGCTCTCTTTGCCGGTCCAGCTACACACAGATCCTGCACAAAACAAGAGAGGAGACTACAAGATACATGTACTCATAACTGAAGCATGGATTAGGGTGAATCAAATATACATGTAAATACAATACATCAATGCAATACAAGTATATAGGAGAACATGCAAAACTTTATTGATAGAAGTAACAGGGTTCTGAGAAGGTTACAACCAATGATGGCTCCAATCCAGCAGCACCTCCCCAGCGGAGTCGCCAGTTTGTTGTGGGGAAAAGTATCCGACGCGGATGACCCTATCCCTACTCTAAAGGTGACAGTCTTTAGCAACAACTGAAAGTAAAGCTTTGATGTTTTCCTTTATGAAAGTACAGAGAGGAGGAAGAAAAGATTAACCAACCTGGTGTCTTTCGCTTAGTCGATCCTTATCCTCTCTCTTTGTCTCTTGTCCCAGCTCCTTGCTCTCTTTGCCGGTCCAGCTACACACAGATCCTGCACAAAACAAGAGAGGAAACTACAAGATACATGTACTCATAACTGATGCATGGATTAGAGTGAATCAAATATACAAGTAAATACAATACATCAATGCAATACAAGTATATAGGAGAACATGCAAAACTTTATTGATAGAAGTAACAGGGTTCTGAGAAGGTTACAACCATTGATGGCTCCAATCCAGCAGAACCTCCCCAGCAGCAAGAACTCTCCTCTTCACCTCTAGTAAAACAATCACCCAATAGCTCTAACTGTAAACCAACAGCACCTCCTTGCTTTACACAAAATTCCAGCCTCCTTAGACCTCATAGAAGAGCTCTATATATAGGAGAGAAGAAGAGAGGATGAGTCAGCTTGAGACTGACATGAAGCTGCCTTGTGTCCTCTCCCTCTTCAGTTAATCTTCAGTTCTTGAGTCCACTTGGAGATCCTTGCTTACACATGGTGATCAAGTACCTCTTACTCATCACAGGGCGAATCTCATGAACCAAGTGTCAGTTTGGAAGCTTCCTGGGCAGTTGACACCTTGCAGGATGACTGTGCCACTTGGCCAATCTCGCCCAGCGCAGGTAGCCTTCATTAATCTTGACTTCCAGCGCAGGTACAAGGAGGGACAGTTGCATTCCAGTGCAGAAGCTCAGTGGAGCAGCTGACATGATCCAAAATAAGCCTGTTTTGAAGTGTTTTTAGGTGGAGAACTGATTGGAAGTGTTGTTGTTTGATGACCTTGTTCTTTTAGGGGTAAGAACAACATGTTTAGGGACTGAGGATCCCTGTAATTATCGACATTTCATGCTCCATGATGCGAGGCACAAAAATGTCTATAACAGTTGCCCCCTAAAGTATGAGGCCGTTTATCGGGTGAAATGCTTTATCTAGAGGGTCCGAAGTTTGTTCTAGTGCTGAGGAGGAGCCCTGTAATACAATACAATACAATACATTATTTTTCATTCTATTTTCATGATCTAGCTGAGGCGGGCATTCCCATGCTCAGCTTTTATAAATACATTTTGGTACATATGACAGACGATCGTCTGAAGGTAGACTGATAATTTTCTGCTGAAATTATCATCCTTTGAATAGGATGATCATCTGTTGCAATGATGTACATGACAAATGCTTTTATATTTCCTGAATATATATCGCAGCCCGGATGGATGAAACTAGATCCGGGGTCTTCAAACTCGTTCGATCTTCACTCTAAGTACAAGTCGATCCATGTGAGAATTGCGCTGAAGTCGAACATGGAAAGACGTCGCTTGATTATCGGTCAATAATGAAAACCGTTAACAAGCGCGAGAGGAATCACCAATAATGACGATGACCCTCAAGGTACTGCAGTACAATTCACGTGGCGTGAATAAAGGACTTGGCGTCGAACGCCACGCAAAATCTTCTGGTCGAAGGTCATTGATGTATACCTGTCGCCGGAAGTGAGAAACTTGCCATTGAGGCATGCAAGCTTCAAAGTACTGATGGGGGTGTTCCTAGATCAACTTCTTGGATAATGAGCTGAAGTCGACAAGAAGCGATCCGTCAAAGGAGGGCCTTAATGAATCCCACATCAATGACACGGAACGGAGCTAATGACTTTAGTGGAGGTGAAAACAAACTGTGACATATGATTCAGGGTGGCGATCATGAATGGATGAAGGATAATGTATGGCAGTGGATGGGACACGGTTGACACTTTCAGAATGACCCCTCTTGAACATATAACGACACTGATGCGATGGATCGGTAGCATTACCCCAAATGTGGATGGTTTGGCGAGGACCATGGTGATGAGACCGGTGAATGAAACAACCCAACCCGATGTGGTACGGAGGAAAAGTGTCATGTTCAAGAGTGACTTGCTACCTTTAAACTTTGATGTTCTCCCAATTTTTCCCCAGTCATTTCTGACCAGTACCTCTTTATTTTTGTCAAGATTGAGGAGGATAACATATGCTTGTTCTATAACCTGCCCTTCGGGCAAGCCTATCGCTATGATTTAACGAGCCTAGCGATAGGGAAACTCGTTCTCGTCTAAAGACAAGTTTGTCGCTATTTAATCATTTTAACGAGTCTAACGACAAGGAAAACTCGGTCCTTTTCTTTTTTAGAGAGTCTGAAAAGGTACAGAAAGTCAACTCCATGATTCCTTTTTTGTCATCTAATCCCTTAAGTCCAAAAAAGTATAAAACAATACAGAAGGGATGGCTGTTCGGTACTTTTACGAGCCGAACAAGACAAGCGCTCGATCTTTTTGTGCAATAATCCCTAAGGTCCAAAAAGATTAAAATCTAGAGGAGGGATAGCTTTCGGTCGTTTAACGAGCTAGAAGGCCAAAAACTCGGCAAACTTTTCATATTTTACGAGTCAGTGAAAAGAGCTCAAAGAAGACTCGTCTTTTGAGGAATGAGTGATAGACAGGGATAGCAACTGATTCCAGGTACAAATTGGAATTTCCAATCACGGTAGTGTCACAAGGATGGCTAGGTGAAATCACTCTTCGCAGCTGTTCCTCAAAATAGGTAAACACACATATGGGGGTGAACGATCGGCCAAATGAAATGGAGGTGATGGATGAAAACACGAGCAAGGCTTTTAAGGCTTATAAATTTATGATCGCAATGGTTATTTACCGAGATAGGTTCATTTTTTAATGAGCTTGAACTTTGGCGGAAAAACTCTGCTCACACTTTTCTATTTTTTAACGAGCATAAATTCCGTGGTAAAACTGCTCGATTCATGGTCAAATTTAATTTTTTACTTTTACTAGCTTTTCTCTTTTCAAATGTAGTACTTCATCTTCAATTGCTGCAACAAATTTTGTTAGAAATGGACAATATTTGCATGAAAATGAGATTATAACCCTAATATTTAACTTTAAACTGTGTAAAAAGTCATAAAAAGGGTTTTTTACCTCTCATTTACCATTTCATTTGCATTTTGCTTGTTGGAGCTCTGGAGGTGCCTCTTCTTCCTTGATTTTCACCAGCTGATTCCGGGAGATTCTGTGGACGATTTTCGGTGCCGTTTGGACCAGGTAGGAGCTAAACCTTAGCCCTTCACTTTCATGGTTTCCTTTTTCAGTTTCATGCATGTTTTTCAGGGTTTCTGAGCCCCAGGGGTTTCATCAGGGCGCCCTGGCATCAGCGCAGGTTCCCCTTTCGAAAATTGCGCTGTATTTCAGGCAACCTTAAGGCAGACTGCCTTACAGCACAAGGGGAAGCCTCTCTGCCTGCGCTGGGCCTAGAAAAGCTGACCTTGCATGTGTTTTTTGATGATTTTTTCGCCAGATTTTCATCAAAATCAGGAACTTACTCCTTCTCTTGTTGGCTTGCAGGGAACTTTGAACAAAATGTCCCTTACATGGCGAGAACGAGAACATGAAGCAGAGGACATGGTTGCACTCCATGACCCAGTCACGGTGAACGCGCTTCGGAACTGTGGCCTGCTGAAGTTCTTCCGTATCTCTAGCATGAGAGCACAGATTTCTTTACTGCAGTATATGCTTGATGCTTGGGATCCTGTTAACCAAGTATTCCAGATTAGGGGGAAGTCTTTCCCCTTGACCATAGAGGACATGTACTTCTTGACTGGGTTGTCAAGGAAGGGTGCCCCCATTTCTTTGTCAGGTACGGCTCGAGGGACTACTTCCACCAGAGACTATATCCGTCAGTATTGCCGGGAAGGTTCACAGCCGAGCAAAGACGGCAAGATCAACATCCGTGACATCACTGACAGGTCTCTCAGGTCCATTCTGTTTACTATTGGTAGGATGGCCGGTAGCGCAGCTTTACATGTTGCCAACAGATCTTATATGCAGCACGCCTTGGAGTGTCTCCAACCGAAAGTGTTCAACTGGTGTGATGCAGTACTTGTTCAGATGAAAAGTCAATTGACCAAGGTAAAGGACGGGGGGCTGAAGAACTTTGGATTTGGTTCTATTCTGACTGCCTTTGTCTTGGAGAAAATCCCATTGATGCAACCTCAGTACATCTTGCTTGATGTGCCTTCTCCGACCGAGCCACGCATGCAGAGGTGGGTTGACCATATGTCCCGGCATGCTGGTCAACCTCATATTACATTCACTGAGTCCTTCTTTAGGTGGTTCGAGCGTCAGGAGATGGCATTTTCTGAGTATCCATATGTGGGTATGGACTACCGAGGTGATCCGAACTTGGTGCTTCCAGATGGCGAGCAATGGGGCGCTATTGGTAAAATCTCTGACCATATCACTGTTTATTGTTTTTATTCATGATGTTTACTGTTCAAAACTGATCAAACTCTTGGGTGCATGCAGATGTTGGTCCTGTTCGTCCAGTAGCTCGTCCACGATCGCCAGTTGCTGCCCCAGCAGCAGAGCCTGCTAGGAGAGTTGTTATTCGCGACCTTGGTGATACTGAGATACTTGCAGCTGTGCAGGAGCAGGTTGAGAGCCTTACTCGTGGTCTTCCGGATGTACAGATTGACGAGTTACCTTTACAGTTGCAGCGGCACACCATCGGCGTGCCTAGACGATGGACTCGTCTCTTGCGCATGATCGCACAGACCGTGACGTACTTTCATGAGCACCACTAGGCTAGGGTGCCCCCTAGCATCTTTTTGAGTTCTAGGTCATATGACCAATTTTGTTTTGATTACAGCACATTATGTACAAACTATAAACAACTTTATATATTTTGATTTTCGGAGTTTATTTCAGTTTATTTGTGATCCACTTACATAGCACCGATGCATCTCTTTTTATATATGTTGTAAATGTCTATCTAATACATAGTTTGCCAATGAATCTGTTAATGTGTTCAAGTTTCTGGAAATATGCTGGTATTGAATTGAATCAAACTCTCTTTCCAAAATCTTAACTCTTAGAAACATACGATAAATAGCTGGATTGCGGACGGAATATATACCAGTGAGTTGTAGTATCACAAGTTGTGAGTCTAGCCTAACAATTAGTCGGCGTATACCATGAGCGATGGTATCAGAGAGGAGTTCGATCAACGCACTATACTCAGCGATATTGTTCGTTGATCATCCAATACACACACCTCTGAAACTCACTAACTCGCCGCTTGGATCAAAAATGGCCCAGGCTGCGGAGGACAAGTTCCGCGTACTACGACTCGCTCCGTCGGCATATCCCACATATGTATCAGAATAATTCGACATCTGCAACAAACGAGAAAGGTGGATTACTTAACCGAAACAAACATTTTAGCGAAAACAAAATACAACAAAAGCACTCAGGTTACTATTTAGGCATAGTAACGCTTGAGGTACAACCCGTTACGGGGTTGCGCCAGTGGTATTCCGTCATAATCCATTAACTCGTAGGCTCCTTTTGCTAACACCCTTTTAACAATATAGGGACCCATCCATAAGGACTGAAATTTTCCTGCTCCTAATTTGTCGGATTCTTGGTCGTAAAGCAAAACCAAGTCACCCTCAGAGAAGTTGCGAGGTTTGACATTTTTGTCGAACTGTGCTTTGACTCGTTTCTTATGGGCCTCGTTCGCCAAAGCGGCGTCACGACGGTTTTCATCCAACTGGATCAATTCCAGGAAACGAGCCTCTTCTTCTGAGGTTCCGGGGAGGAGGTCAATTGCGAGTTTAAGAGACGAAATTTCGCACTGGATTGGTAAGACTGCCTCCAGGCCATACACCAATTGGAATGGTGTGAACCCAGTGGCGTTCTTTACCGAGGTTCGGTAAGCCCATAATGCTGAGTACATGATTAGATGCCATCTTCTCTTGTGAACCCCGATCATCCTTTGCAACATACGCTTCAGGACCTTGTTGATTGCCTCAACTTGTCCGTTGGCTTGTGGATAATACGGGGTAGAGCTGTCGTGTGATAGCCCTAGTTTGGCAGCTAACTCAACCATCATGTGATTGCGAAAATGCGATCCATGATCTGTCACTATAGCTTGCGGAACACCGAACCTGGCGACTACATGATTGAAAAAGAAAAGGGCAGCTGTTTCACCAGTGTTATCCAATGTAGGCATCGCCTCGGCCCATTTGGTAAAATAGTCAACAGCGACTATAATATACCCATGCCCCCCGGTCGAGGTGGGGTTACATTGCATGAAATCGATGCCCCACTTGGCGAAGGGCCCAACAGCTACTATCGGCTGTAAGGGTGCGGGTGGTCTTCTGGTTTTGCTATCAAAGATCTGACATGCATGGCAACTTCTGACAGCTATTATGCAATCTTTAAACATAGTTGGCCAGAAATATCCTGCTCGTAAGATCCTTTGTGCTGTTGCATATCCAGATTGATGCCCCCCGCACGCGCCTGAATGACAATCATTCAGGGCTTTTTCGGCCTCCTCATGGGTAAGGCACCTCCTCAGAACCGTATCGACGCCACGACGGTAAAGTGTATCACCGGCGATCATGTAGTCTTTAGATTGGTATCGTATACGCTTCCGTTCCGAGTGTGAGGTATTAGGCCTAAATTTTTGGGTTCGGAGATAAACAATTATGTCTCCATACCACTCATCGCTTACTGATATCAGAAACAAATTTTCATCCACGATTGACTCTTCTGATGTTTCATCGTTGGATGACGATGGGAGATCGCATAATAATTCCGCGAAAACTAGAGCTTTCTTCGATTTGGATTTTACAAAATCTAAATCGAACTCTTGAAGGATGGCTATCCATTTTGAATATTTGCCCCCAAGCAACTGTCGCGACAGTATATATTTCATGGGATTGCAATCTGACAGAACGGTAGTTTTCCTAAAGAGGACATAATGTCGAAACCTTTGAATCGCTTGAACAGCAGCAAGCGCTAGTTTTTCAACATAGGAATATTTACTTTCTGTGTCATTTAAGTTTTTACTTAAATAATAAATAGGATGTTCAATTCCATCGACTTCTTGCACTAAGACCATCGCAATGGTCGAATCTGCTGCAGCTAGATACAGGTTAAAATCTCTTTGATAGTCCGGGGCGTACATTAATGATGCTCTTACTAGAGAATCTTTCAGAGCGTCAAAGGAAGCTTGCGCAACCTGGTCCCAGACAAAAGGTACATCCTTTTTCAAAAGACGAGTATAACCTTTGGCAAGTTCTGCGTAATTTGGAATGAACCTCCTCAGAAAGTTTGCTTTCCCTTGGAGTTTCTGAATCTGAAGCAAATTTGAAGGTGGAGGCAAATTAATGATTGCTTGAACCTTACAGGGGTCGAGACGAATCCCATCCTTAGAAACAACAAAGCCAAGTAAACGACCAGAACCGACGCAAAATACACACTTGTGTGGATTGAGTCTTATCTTGTAATGTCGGCAACGTAGAAATATCGCTCTCAGATGCCGCGGATGATCAGTCCGCTTCCGCGAATGAGCCGGAAGATCGTCGAGGTAAGGCTGAACAATGTTCTTGATGTCATGGAAGGCATAATTCATTGCCCTCTGAAACGTCGCCCCTGCGTTCTTTAAACCAAAGGGTAATTTTTGATAAGCGAATGTGCCCCACGGACAGATGAATGCAGTCTTAGACTGGTCCTGTGGGCGGATATTTATTTGATTATACCCGGAAAATCCATCCATAAAGGAAAAGATTTCACATCCGGCGCATTCATCAATTATCTGGTCGATGAAGGGTGTAGGGTAGTTGTCTTTTGGACAAGCTTTATTTACATCCCTATAGTCGACGCACACTCTTATCGTCCCTTGTTTTTTCATAACAGGGACAATATTCGATACCCAATCGGTTAGAGGAACCGGGTAGATGAATCCAGCATGGAGAAGTTTTTCAACTTCTGCCTTAATGGCAGCGGCTTTCTTCGGATGTACCTGCCGAAGCCGTTGTCTTACTGGTTTGACATCAGGATACATTTTAATTTCATGTTCAACTATGCTCGAGTCAATGCCTGGCATTTCATCATATGACCATGCAAAGACATCTCTAAATTCGCGAAAGAGAGCACTATATATTTCCAGTTCTGAAGGAGAACAACTTTTGCCGACATGAATATTCTCAACAACATCAGATTTTGTCGAGATGTTTATGGCTATTGTTTCTTCAATATTGGATAGGTTTCTCTCGGAATCCACCGTATTTACAGTATTTGTTAGGAATTCAAACACTGAAGGGTGGTATAGGTCGTGATGATTTTCTTCTTCACACTCTGGAAGAAGGGAACGATGGTGGTGATCATTCCATGGTGCCCCCTCAATCATCATTGATTGTAAGATTCCTTCGTCAGTCCCATGAACTTTTGACCATGGATCTAATGGGGTACCATATTCTTTGGACCTATCTACCCAAACGCTTGAAGAGCGTTCATTTGGGCTCGCCTCCCATGCCTGAAACATTGATTGCTACAATATTTCAATAGGGCTAGGTGGCAATACCACTTGATGATCCATGACGACTTTGTCTTCTGCGACCTTCGATGAAGATACCATGTTGCATGTTGCTACAAACGGGATATTCCCTTCATGGAAAGGAGGTGGCAACGTGAAAGTTCCCATCATTGTGGGATCTTTTAGCAAGCCTACTCCTATATCTTTTATCGAATGGTCGCTCCCATGGATCAGGGGAATGCTTCCAGTAACTTGTGAACCATTAGGGAGGAAATTCTGTTGGTCGACGATCGTAATCCCTCCTTCAAACGGGAATGCGATCTTCCTAAAATATGTCGACACTACAGCTGCCATGGCATATATCCATGGTCTTCCCAGTAGGATGTTATAGTCAAGATTGCCATCAATGACTTCAACATCTATCTCTACTGTTTTTCCTCCTAGTTCAACCTTAAAGTTATTTAGGATACCGTACGGAGTGTACGACCTACCGTCAAATGCTTTCAATGTCGTCGAAGATCGCGACAAGGTTGGAGATCCAAGAGTTTTCCAGCAACTCATCGACATGATACATGTTGATGCGCCCTCATCAATAATCGTTCTATGAACAGTTTTGTTGAGTGCTTTCACTTGAATAAGGAAAGCTAATTGCGCTGGTAACTGAGGATCATATCCTTTGTGATCAAAGGATACAAGATTGGAATCTTTAGGATCCACTCCACCAATTGCTGATAACAATGCCTGTCTTTGGGATGGGCAATTTTTTAGTACCTCAAGAGTCGACATAGCAGATGGCGATTGGGCCAAATCCTCCACTATATTATAGTGTTGCGCCGCTCTGGCGCGAGGGTTGAATGTCGACTTGTGGACTACTCCCTTAGGCGGCTTTATTGTTAATTCATGCGTGAGGGGGGGTACAACTTCTGCCGAAGTTGTTGTCGAACTATTGGGTTGATCTTTCCCTTTGTCGTTCGACACCGGCGGATTCCCATAATCTTTATTCCTAGTCGAGATCAAAGCATCATTTTGCTTAGAAACCGACAACATAAGCACTTGAGACGGAGAAGCATTTCCACTATCAACCATATTCTGACCTGGGGCGGGAAACGGATCAGTCAACACAGCTGAAGTTTGGGAACTTTTTAGGAACCTCTTTAACTCAGCTTTGAACGAACAGTTCTTTGTTGAATGATTTTCATCGCATATTTGACATGGAGGAAATTGTTTCTTTTGCCCAGGAGGGTTTGAAGAAGTTTTTTGAGGGGATGACCCACCTTGTTTCTTCTTCTTCCCTTTGTTTTGTTTCTTCTTGCTTCCTGGTTGATTGGAGTTTTTGTCTTTATCCGTAGATACAGCATTTACCTCCGAAGCAAGAATCTCTTGATTTGCTTTTTGATTCGAAGTCTTACGGGCTTTCTTATTCGAATCCCTTGTTGACTTAGCGTTTGCAGTTCCAATCACGCCATCACCGGCATGAGAGTCACTATTCAATCCGGGAGGAGGAGGGATTGAAAATTCCGGTCTGGGGGCATCAGGTATCTTATCATAGAGCGTGCCCGACTGACATGAAGCTGCCTTGTGTCCTCTCCCTCTTCAGTTAATCTTCAGTTCTTGAGTCCACTTGGAGATCCTTGCTTACACATGGTGATCAAGTACCTCTTACTCATCACAGGGCGAATCTCATGAACCAAGTGTCAGTTTGGAAGCTTCCTGGGCAGTTGACACCTTGCAGGATGACTGTGCCACTTGGCCAATCTCGCCCAGCGCAGGTAGCCTTCATTAATCTTGACTTCCAGCGCAGGTACAAGGAGGGACAGTTGCATTCCAGCGCAGAAGCTCAGTGGAGCAGCTGACATGATCCAAAATAAGCCTGTTTTGAAGTGTTTTCAGGTGGAGAACTGATTGGAAGTGCTGTTGTTTGATGACCTTGTTCTTTTAGGGGTAAGAACAACATGTTTAGGGACTGAGGATCCCTGTAATTATCGACATTTCATGCTCCATGATGCGAGGCACAAAAATGTCTATAACACCGATACAGTTCATTGTTGATAGCGGGAGTCAAAAGAACCTCATTTTGGCAGAGGTCGTGAAGCGGTTGGGCTTATCGACCACAGCACATCCACAACCATACACCATTGGGTGGCTTCACCAAGGACGAGATCTTCGCGTGAGCCAGCAGTGCCGCCTTCCATACAACATCAAGCCCTTCACAGATGAGGTATTGTGTGACATTGCTCCCCTTGAAGTTTGTGATGTATTACTAGGACAACCATACTTGTGGAAGCGACATGCTGTGTATGAATCAAGGCCCCGTGCTGTTATTATTACATTGGAAAATAAGTTGTTCAGGATACGAGAGGTAGCACCACCTGCTGCCCTCTCTTTGATTACTGCAAAACAATGCAGTAAGATCATTTCCAAAACCAGGAAATTTGTTTTCCTGATGATACGCCCTCAAGGAAAGAAGAAGACAGTGGTCGCGGCCTCCAAACGGGGCCCCTCTGCACGACAACTACAGATGGACAAGATTGTGGAGGAGTACGAGGACATCTTCACCTCCCCGGCAGGGGTTCCTCTGCAATGTCAAGTCAAGCACTCCATCGATCTGACCCCAGGTGCGCCGCTACCCAATGGACCAATTTATCGGCGCTCCGTTCTGGAGAACGATGAAATCAAGAGGCGGATTCAGGAGCTCCTGCAGAAAGGTCACATCCGTCCGAGTTCATCGCCCTGTGGGAGCCCGATCGTGTTGGTACAGAAGAAGGATGGGACATGGAGACTCTGTATTGACTATCGGGCGCTGAACAAGATCACTGTTCGTAATAGGAACCTGATCCCGCGGATTGATGACCTCCTAGACCAACTAAAGGGGGCGAAATATTTCAGCAAGATTGACCTGAAGTCGGGATATCACCAGGTACCAATTGAACCCTCCGATGTGTGGAAGACTGCCTTCAAATCCAAGGAGGGCCTCTTTGAATGGTTGGTCATGCCTTTCGGATTAACGAATGCTCCTGCAACCTTTATGAGGCTAATGGATGACATCTTGCGGCCATTCACCAACTCCTTTGTAGTAGTATACTTGGATGACATTCTGATCTTCAGCCAGAGTTGGGAAGAGCACCTCGACCACATCCGACAGGTTCTCCAAACACTGTGGCAACACAAGCTATGTGCCAATTTGGAGAAATGCACTTTTGGCATGACCCAGGTTCAGTATCTCGGATACATCATTGATGAAAAGGGGGTGCATGTCGATCCAGCCAAGATCCAAGTCATTCGGGATTGGCCCTCTCCAACCACTCTAACAGAGCTCCGTATCTTTCTAGGTCTTGCCAACTTCTACCGCAGGTTTGTGTTAGGGTTTTCTCATATTTCTTGGCCCTTGAGTCAAGTCACCAAGGGCGGGGCGAAAGCAAAATCTTTTGGTCTGAATCTCAACAGAAGGCATTCAGGGAGTTGAAGGATCGCCTCTGCACGACACCAGTGCTTGCGTTACTAGATTTACAACAACCATTTGAGGTCGAGACAGATGCCTCTGACTATGCTATTGGGGCAGTCCTTACTCAACATGGACATCCAGTGGCATATCACAGTGAAACACTTTCAGACACAGTCCGGAAGTACCCCAATTATGATAAAGAGATGTATTCCATTGTACAGGCCTGTCGACAATGGAAGCATTACATTTTGGGGAAGGAAACCGTCATCCACACAGACCACCGACCTCTGCAGTTCATACAGACCCAAGGGAAATTGCAGAATGATCGCCATCAGAAGTGGTCTACATACCTGCAACAGTTTCACTTGAATATCAAGTATAAAAAGGGCAGCACCAATAATGTTGCAGATTGCCTCAGTAGACCACCGATCATGGCGCTAACCACCATGCTCAACTCTTGTGGGAACGAGACTTCTGATTGGCCACTTCTCTACAAAAGCGACCCAGAATTCGGCCACACATACTAGACACTCTTGGAGGGTCGGCAGGTTGCAGATTTTCACCTCCAGGATGCCCTATTATGCCACCTCGGTCACCTTTGTGTTCCTTCAAGCGAGCGTGCCAAGATGATTTGGGAAGCACACTACAGTCGGGCTGCTGGGCATTTCGGGGTCGAGAAAACAGTGGCAGTACTGCAAAATTATTTCTATTGGCTGAATCTTCGACAGGATGTTGGGAAGTACATCCGATCATGTACTGCCTGTGCCATTGCCAAACCGGCCATTGAAGCACGGCCTCTATACCCCGTTGCCTACCCCTAGGCAACCTTGGGAATCCATCTCCATGGATTACATGTCAGGCCTTCCTTCCACTAAGCATGGAAATGACTGTGTTTTTGTGGTCGTCAACAGGTTCTTGAACATGGCCATTATGGTGGCCTGCAAGAAGAATATCACAGCAGACGCCACTGCTAAACTCTTCTTTGAACGAGTGTGGGTGCACTTTGGGATCCCACAGTATATCATCTCAGATCGGGACAGTCGGTTTCTCAGCACATTTTGGTCCAGTCTCTGGTCAATGCTGGACACCAAACTCACGAAGTCCACAGCCTTCCATCCTCAAACTGATGGCCAGACAGAGGTTGTCAATAGGATGATTGTGCACATTCTGCGCATGTATAACTCAAAGCATCCACGCACATGGGACGAGAGCCTCCCCTATGTTCAGCACAGCTACAACTGAGCTCTTCACAGCTCCACTGGCCATAGCCCTTTTCAGGTGGGTTTGGGATTCCAGCCACTATGCCCCATTGATGTGGCCATGCCACTTGCAGCTACTCACATGAATTCAGCTCATGTCTAGTCCGAAACAGATAAGGCCACCAGCTTCATTGAGCGCATCCAACATATTCGCCAGCAGGTCCATGACATTATTGAGAAATCAAATGCCAAGTACAAGTAGCGACATGATCAACATCGGGTGCCACACAAGTTTCAGGTGGGCGACAAAGTCTGGTTGCATTTGCAAAAGGAACGCCTTACTGGAGCCTATCGGAAATTGAGACCACTCTAATATGGTCCTTACACCATTACTAAGGCTATGGGAGACAATGCATTTGAGCTCAGCATTCCCCCATTCCTTGGCCTGCACCCAGTGTTCAATGTGGACCGCCTTCAGCCATACTTTCCACCATTGCTAGACACATCCGACATTGCAGAACAGCTCAAACCCACAGAATTAAATCCAGATTGCATGGAACAAGCTGCAACTGATCGGATCATGGACACACAGATCAAGAACACTCGCCAACAGAATATCCAACTGTATCGAGTTGTCAAAGCAGGCCAACTCCTTCAGCAGGGCAAGTGGCTCACCAAGGAACAAGTTCAGCAGAAGTTTCCTCATCTCATGGAGGAGCTCAACGCAATGGGGACCATTGCTTCCTAAGGGGGGAGGAATGATCTAGGTGGATATTGGTGGCCACCTGCCAAGTCCACCTGGACCCCCACCATTGTCTTTCTCATCATTTTCAGTTTCCTTAATTATAGCACAACTTACTATTTTTAGTAGTTTTTCAGGTCCTGAACTTCCGGAGCCGTTTTGAGGCCCTAAACGACGTTTTTTGGGGAATCCAGGGGTAACATGGGTCCATGGAATGGACTGATGTTTCCCGTTCCAACAATGATAGTGCTCGGATATATCTTTCTAATGAGCTATTGTACGCGTCAAACGGAGATCATATGCCAAAGTTACGACCCCGGGAAGTTGATGTACCAACTTACCCCCAAACAGGGCCCACAGTTTGGCGTTTCATCTCCTAGGGTTAGGTTTTGGAATGTTAAGGGTTTTCCATTGTTTCTCAGCAATAAATAGGCCTTCGAGCCTCATTGTAACACAGTTCAGAGGCATGTAGCCATCACATCTCTCCTCAGAGATAAGCTACCATCGCCCTACCTGGTTTATTTCCATTTCTGGTTGTAAGCATATTTCAGTATTTTCCATTAATGAAATGAAGTATTATTTCTGCTGCATCTTTGTGTACATGGTTATCTCTATAATTTGTTGCGTTCCTGTTTAAATCCGGATCAATAGAGAATCAAGTGCTTGCTAAAATACCAAGTACAGAGGAAAGCTTGGTGAGGTATGTGGTAGCAGCGAGGACTTGATGTTACAGAGGCTTTAATACAGTTCATAGTAAGTGAGTGAGGAACTCATGAACATAGAGAAGAAGATGACTATTGATAGTCATAACATAGGTTCTAAGGAACACCACAACATAAGAAAAGTGAAGAAGGAGGATGCCAAGGCAAATGGCAAGAGAATGAGTCAAGAGGAGCGTGACAAGGAGATTGCAGAGTTAAAAGAACAACTCAATGTATTAAGGATGATACTAGAGGAAAACCAAAGATGAGGTTGGGTGTTGAGGAAAAAGGCAGCGAAGTGGTCTAAGTTGCAGAAAAGGCTACAACAGAGGCAAGTGATGTGGCTGATGGAAGAACTCAGAGAAGCTGAGTTGGAAATGGAAGTTTCCATTTTTAAAGCAGAACAAGGTGAAGTTCTGGCTGAAGATGAATACTGGAGATCTATGAAGCATCTTATGAACCATTGTGCAAGTTCAAGACATCAAGACATTTACTTTGTTGAGGAAGAAATTATTGATGATTTTCTGAACTGTTGGACAAATTCGGATCATCAGGAGGATATGAAACCTTGTATATCTGAATCTAATAATTTTGATGTGATTACACGTTTTGCAAAAGATGAGTAGTCTTTCGAAGTTGTCAAAAGAATGGAAGAGTATCTTTCAGAAGATAAATACTTTGAAGTAAAGAATGATGGAGAATGTCTCTTGAATGAGAAAAGTAGTGAATTATTGTAGCAGAAAGAATTTAGTAATACATTGATGTTTGAAGTTGTTACAACACAAGAACAATTTATTGTGAAAGAAGGAGATGAGATTTAGTCTGAAGAACTAATATTTGAAGCAACAGTTGAGACTGTTGAACCTTGTAATTCTCAAACTGATAAGTTGTGTATAAATGCAGGAATTATAAGTGATGATGAAGTAATTATGAACTGTCACAGAGAAATTGAATTGATGGAATATTTGCTGGAAAACTCAGAGTATGACAGTGTGATTGCAAATGAAGGAGTTCACTACAGTGGACAAGAGCATAAAGACATCATTGAAGCAGATGGTGTGGAAGAGAGATTTGCTAACAATCTTGAATGTCCTATAGATAATTCTTTAGAGAGGTTGAATGAGCATACTGATGTGCTGATAGAGAAGGGAAAATCAGAGCATCATACTGAAATGTTTCCAAAGGAAGAAGAGGCACTAAGGCCTTATGTTTTTCATTTTAATAATTGTTTTGTGAGTGTAGGTTTTGTGGCACATGTTGGAGAAAATTTGGCACATATGAACAGCCAAGTAAAGATGGAAGAGGAAGGAAAGTATGCTGGATTTGATGAAAAACGTAGTAATGTATTAGAGAGCAATCAAGTACAAGGGGAATTGGAAGACAATTTACTTTTTGAAAGTAAATTTACAGATATTGAATAGAGGTTGTTTGGAAAATCACAAGAGGGTAAGGACGAAAGGGCGGTAGTAAGAATCTGACAACTTCCAAGAGAAGATAATGAATAGTAGATTGAACATGAGTGGATAGAGTACACCAACAAATGGCAGAACATGTACCAACTCAAGGATGTGCTAGAAATAGAGATTGAAGAAGTATGGCAAATAATGATGAAGCAATCCAGATGGAGGAGATTGACAGCAACAGGAAGAGTGACAAGGAAAATTTTAAGAACTGAAATTTTTCTTGAAGTTTAAAAGAATTGGCGAATATCACTAATTCCTAATATGCAAACTATACAATGTTTATTGATATATTTGTAAAATTATTCAAATTTATAATGATTTTATATATAGTCTCTATATAATGCTGGCAATTTTTAAGGTAAAATAATTTTATATTCTAAAATTTGGGTGAATAATCTTTTATAAAAATTGAAAATTGGTGAATCTTTTTTGTGGAAAGATCATGGAAAATTAGCCCACTGGGTGAATATTATCCCCTAAAATTTTCCATGAAAAGTGATGAGTCAGAATTTGAACCTGATTGACAAGGAGAGGAAGATGATACAGAAAACAACAAACATACAACAACAACAAAGGAATAGAGCATTTAGACAACTACAAACTAAAGTTTGGGACCCTGGAGCTTTTCTATCAACAAATGGGAACACATGATGAGCAGATCATGAATGTTTCCAACCTTGAGAATCTAATGCAGGAGAATTCGGCTTAGAAATATCATTGTATTTTAGTAGACATAAGGGGTCTTGCATTGTAAGAAAGTTAGTTTCCTCAGTATCAAATTAATGTAATTATTAAGGTTTTGAGTGATTTTAATGAGAGAAACTAGAATAGGGATTAATTAAGTATTTTGAGGATATTTGTAAATGTCCTCGAATGTAGGAGAACATCAGTGATGATGAGTGATTAGTGGGGATTGAGAGATTTTGAAATATTGTAAATCCTAGATTAGGAATTGGTTTCATGATTTTGGGGATGAAAGAGAATCCTTAGGATGTAGTCAAATTGTTGAGATCCTCAAGGGATCATTGAGAGATATTAGGACTTGATGAGAAGATTAAGGATCTGAACTAGGAATTAGGTTACAAAACCTTTTGTATAAATGTAAGCCTAAAAAGCATAGAAGAGGGTTAGCTAGATAGGAGTTAGTAAGTGAGTTAGATAGGGTTTGATTGTAAGCCTACTAGCAGGAAAGGAAAAGGCCACTGATTAGAAAATCAGGCCACAGAGAGAGAGAATCATTATGTAATTATTTGTTTATATATATATATATATATAGATATATAGATATATATATATATATATAGATATATATATACAGAGAGTTAATTTTGAATTGTGCAAGTGTGGATTGAATAATCGAATGATAAATTGTGTGTGATTCAGAGTATTTGCATAACATAAGTGTGCAGGGAATTTGAAAAGAATCTGAGAGAGAAGAAGTGTAGACAGGAGTGTTATGAGTTTACACACAAATAGTATTGGAGAAAATCCTTAATGGTTACAGCGAAGGTAGAGCTGTAAGGTTTCCTAAAACCTAAGGATTTATGAAGGAAGCGTAAAGGCGTAAAGAAATGAAGTAACAAAGTGGAATTCGAGATCAGAACAAGTGAGTACTATAAGCCGAGAACAAACACACAGACAGAAAAGCGAGAAGACTATTACATGGTGAGACGTAGAAAGAATCAAACAACAAAGAACGAGAGTCGTTGGATCAAATCAGATCAACGAATGAGAGTGAGGGAGATAGACGACTAGGATTAAGTCGTGCAAAATAAAGTCAAGAAATGAAGAGATCAGATGAAGCCACATGTTAATCGACGTGGGGTAGTATTCGCAAGTGGTCAGCGGTATCTCGCACGCCCTCAAAGCAGTAAACAGTATATCTAAATTTTATGCAATTAACCTTAGGGGTCAACACATAGCACACGATGGAAAGAGAAAACCACTTTTCTTGCGCAACCTCGACCTCATGTTGGTTGTGCAAGTACCTACGTGAGATTGCGTTATAGCCATTGGATTTGACGAGGCAGATCAACGGTGGAGATCGGCCAAGCTAGTTGGCGATCGGGTGACGTGATAACCGTCGGATTAAGGAATGAGATCGATGGTGGAGTTTGAATGTGCTAAAGAGAGCATCGATATATGTGCAAAGGTTTGTGGAATGGCAGAAAGGTAAGGTTTAAGTGTGGTTTATGAAGTATTTCTATTATATGGAAATTATAATAGAAATAAGTGTTTTATGGTTAATGTTGGCTTAAACTGAAACCATAGTTAAAAGGGTGTGGTTGATAAGCGCGGGTGTGATCTAATTAATATATGATTGAATAGATTCCGCTTAAGCATTTAATTAAAGAGAGTTAAACCTTGGTCATGGGAAGGTTTATTAAAGTCTAAACTTGGGATAGCTAGATGAAATATTTCTGATTAAGGAATTGAACTTTGATAAAGTGAATTTTCATCAGATGCAATATTTCCACTGGTTAAAACTTTGGTTTAAGAAGGTTTTACTGGATAGGAATTATAAAATTCCTGGGACATGTATATGATATGCATTTTATATGCATATTGTGGGTATTTGCGGCTTAGGTTGCATCATTATGGTATATGCGGCTTAGGCTGGCATCAATGAGGATGTGAAAGCATTGCTTTGTTCCATTTAGATCATCCAACCAGATTGGAAAAACAAAGCAAGGGATGAATGGAAAATGATGAAGAAGTGTGGGCACTCATTCAAAAGTTGCAGCAAGATCCAAGTACATATGATACATTTAGATGGAAAAATGATTCGTTATGGTACAAAGATTGCTTATGCCTCTGTAAGAATTCCCAACTCAAACAAAAGATTCTTATGGAATTGCACACCTCTCCCTTGAGAGGGCACTTAGGATTTTTAGAAACTTACCATAAGGTTAAGAAGGATTTTCTTGGGATGGCCTTAAATCTAATATTCAAAAGTTTGTGGAGGAATGTTTGGTTTGCCAAAAAAATAAAGTTGAGACAATTAAGACCGTGAGTCTGTTACAAACTTTATCCGTTCCAAGTCAATGGTGGGAGGAGGTTCCAATGGATTTTATCATAGGTTTACCTAAGTTCGAAGCAAAGAATGTCATCATGGTGGTAGTTGATAGACTTACCATGTATGCACACTTTGATGCATTATCTCATCCATTTAAAGCCAGTACAATTGCTACTTCATTTATGGAAACAATTCAAAAACTACATGGAAACCGAAAGATTATTGTAAGCAACAAAGGTCCCATTTCCACAAGAAATTTTTGGACCAAAATATTTTCTTGTTTGGATACTCAGTTAGCTCATAGTTCATCCTATCATCCTCAATTCGATGGAAAAACTGAGATAATGAACAAATGTTTGGAATGATATCTTTGTTTCTTTGTATCTAATAAACAAACACAATGGGTCAAGTGGTTGCCTCCGGCTGAGAGGCCGTATAACACTTCCTTCCATATTGCAACAAAAATGACCCCATTTATGGAACTTTCTGGATATTATCCACTTTCCATCACAACATCTTTAAGAGAAAATTTTAAGGTTCAAGAAGTGGAAGATCACATCGAGCATCAACAACAAGTTCCCCAACTCTTAAAGGATATTCGTACCTTGGTGCAGAATAGAATGAAACAATAGGAAAATCAACATCGCAGCAAAAGAAGTTTTGATGTTGGTGACTGGGTATTTCTACAACTACAACCATACAAACAAATGTCCCTCAACCAAGCTAAGAAGGATAATAAATTATCACAAAAACATTATCGTTCATACAAGGTGTTGCAAAATATTGGTACTATGGCATACAAATTGAAGCTTCTTGCATCTTCTCGAGTGCACCCAGTTTTCCATGTTTCATACTTAAAAAAGGTTATATGTGACAAGCTCCGAATCAATGTTGTCAGAACTTGATGAGGAAAAATTATATTAGAACTGAATCAGTCATAGAAACAAGATATCAACAGCTACGAAATTGATCAATTTCAGAGTATCTCATCAAGTGGAAGAACTTACGGGCTCAAAATTTCACATGAGAGGATGAGAATTTTATACATAAGCATCCAGAACTACTCAGTCGTTGAGGACAACACTTTTTTGAAGGAGACGGCCATGTTAGGTCCCTATAATACTAGTGACTCCCCCATTATTATTGTTATTGTAGCCCCTTATTGTTACTGTTGTGCCCCTATTTTCCCCATATTATTATTCTTGTGCCCCCCATATTATTATTATTGTGCCCCATAGAAGCCCACTATTGTTATTGTTGTGCCCTTACATTATTATTGTTTTGTTGGATTCTATTATATTGTGACGCTTTAGACTCCTATATATAGAAATGACGTTTCTTCATTTGAATCATTCAATAGTTATTTATTTGTGTAATTTAAAGGAGGTTGCCTCCTTGAAGAGGCTTGTTCAAGTCATTGATCTATCTCTTCTTCTTTTTGTGAGCTGGTTGCAATAATATATTCACTTCTAAAATATTTTTGTTTGTAGTGAGATACAACTGAAAACCTTTATGAGGAAAGTATGTATATCTTAAACAGACTTAAAATCTCCAATCATGTAATGAGTAACTGTATTGGAGTAACAAAAACCAGTCCCAACTGGAGAATCAAGAAAAATAATGTTGGATACCTACATGTGAAAAACTATTCAATGTTAATCCATTACAATAAAAGTTTATATATATTCAATGGCATCCAAATTAAGTCAAAGTTGGATTGAAATCAATTTAAAAATGGCACATTCGAAGGTGATAAAAGTAACAGAACAGAAAAGTTGATAACAAAGATGCTGTATCAATAACATAATCTACAAGCCTTACGAAAATCTAGTATGCTCACTTGACTAATATTGAGAGAGGAAAAAAGTTTTGGTGTCCTAATTGAAAACATTTCATTAAAACCATGACAGCAGAGCAAGGAGCCTTAAATGCCAATCTTAATCCAAGAGTGTGGATTGGGGATGAGCGTCGGCAAATTCCTAGAATTGTTATTGAGATCAAAACTCGTTGGACCTGCTAAGAGAAAAACATTGTGATAAATATTAAAAATATCACATAAATGAGATATCTATCATTTTCTTCTACAAATTTATAAACTTTCACTATTATGTTCTGTTTTTACAAATTTATAAACTTTCACTATCCTTCCTAGCAAATTATCAATCATCGCATCTATGGGTGTATGGAGAGATTCGTATATCTTTTATTTATCTCTCTTTATTTGTCATATGAACATGCATTCTACAAGCCATATAGAAGGGGAGATCAATCAAGTCTTTGGTTCTGTTCTCAATATCCATGCATGCTATTTTTGAATATGACTGCTAATGAAAAAAATATTCTTTCCAGTGAAAGATATGGTACTTCGAATTTGATACTTTCAATTAATGTTACATGTGAACATGGACTGTATTCATGAATAAATTTACTTGACTTTGGATAGATAGGACGCTTACCATGTAACTCAAAACTAATATTGCCATGATAGCCTACAAAGGACTCTACATGCGAAGGTGCTCCTTTGCAATTCAGTTGAACTGAGCTGATAACTACATGGGTAATGAATAAATTAACCGCAAATTGCATAGACTTTGTCAGGGAAGACATTGTTATCGAAATACACCCTTGAATTAAGAAGAAAACTGAGTATATATATATAGAGAGATACATAGGCTTCGAAATGCTTTAATATATACAGTCTTCTTATCCATCTAATGCGTGGAAAGCTGCGTCCAGGACCATATGGAGCCTGCTACAGAGCCCGTACACAGCCTGCGCTGAGAACAAATCCATCGGTGAGAGGACTAATTACGTTGTTGGACAGGGGATCCACCGTTGGATATTTATCTCATGGGATGTTAAGTACGCTACATAATTTAACATGGCCACTAGTGTCTGATAACGAGGTCCTGATTATGCAGATTTTCATGGTTGGAATTCATGTTTTGTCCGTGTATATAAACGACCCACTAAGGAATCATAAAGCTTGCGAGATTAAAGAGACCCGGTAAGAGCAAAGAGACCCACTACGAATCAATCAATAAATATTATTAATAAACTTCATATTTTGTTAATTGCTTTGAACTATAGTTTATTATTAAAATTATTCAGTAAGTATTATTATTAATATTAATTTCAATATTATTAAATATATTATTAATTATAATTACATATATCAATGATGTTGTTATTACTAAAAATATTTTTCAATAATAAATTAGTTTGAAATTCATTTTAATTTTAATAATATTAATTTTATAATATTTTAACTTTAAATTGTTTTTCTTCTAAAAAAGAATTTGGTGGAGAATTTTAAAGGTCTTATATGGTGTAAAATTTAAATAAAAAAATTCATTAATATTTCAAATGGTTTTGGTCAAGATTATTTAAAGAATTGTTATTAAATTAATTACTAATAAATATTATTGATATTATTTACTGAAAGAAGTGTAAGATAGATGGTGACAATGTGGTTTGTTAAGATATTGGTGAAAACATCACAAGTTTGAAATTTTATGGGTTAAGATATTGGTTAAAACATCACAAGTTTGAAATTTTATGGGAAAAATGCACGCATGGTGAGGGCTAGTCTATCCCATGTTGATTTTTGAGTAGTTTGGGAGGTACTCCATGCCCTAGGGTTCGGGGTTTGGAGGATAAAGTGCCACAAAAGTCATTTGCGGGCTTGGAACCCAAAGTTGGGGTTTTACACCCATCGATGTTTAGGCAAAACCCATGGAGCATTTTGGACATGTGATGGATGGAGATGATAGAGGATGACGAGGAGAATTGAACACATCAAGAATCATCCAAATCCGAGATGTCCTTGATGAGATATGAATTTTTGAAGTTGATAATTGATTTTTGGACATTAAGTCATGCACGCTTGAAGATAGTTACGCCAAAAATCATGTCTCTTGATAAATTCGTGGAGCCCCTTACAAATTCTATAAATACAAGGTGATGTGATGTCAATTGGAGCATCCACAAATACACAAGCTCATTGAGATACACTTCTAAAGCAACCACATGTACTTAAGGAGAAGACGTGGAGGAGGATAGGACCATTTTGGATTAGTTTCATCTCCTATGCAGGTCCGAGTAGAGCAGCAGATAGGCTGCAAATCCTAGATGAGTTCTCGGTTGCTTTAGGGTGACTTAATGGATGATTCACCTCTTCTTTAATGAGTCGCAACGTGGCTGTAACCTTTAGGCAGTCACAGGTCTATTTGGGCATCTATAATAAGAGGCTGAGACCCTATTTTAGGGAGCAGTCGAGATCAGGGAGAAGTAGAGGAGAGGTTGCAAAATTTTTAAAGCAGTTCAGGAGAGTTTGAGTGGGCTGAGGATGTCTCTCATCTTGCCCTAACCAATGACCTTAAGTTGCAGTAGTGTTATACTAGTCAAGAGGAATATGCGAGTTGTATCTATAGTGAATTTGTGCTAGGTGGAAGGTTGTCCTAGTGTGGAAAAATTTGTTGCAGCCTGTGAGAGCCAATTGGAGGTTTTGACTTGGTGGTTAGAAGCCAATCCTAGGATAAAATTTAATAGTGGAATATTGGGCATCATTGGACTGGTGGGGGAACAATGTTGGTAGCCCAAAGTAGCCCTTAACAAGTAGTCATAAAGGGAGTTTGGGTGAAGTTGTGGAGCATAATGTGTAGTACATTGATGGACTAGTGAACTGTTAGATTGGCAGATTGGAGCTCAAGTATTGGCTAACCTAGAAGAGTAGATTGGATCAGAGCGTGTTCATTGTAGAAGAAGCGACTTGCAGTAGTGATAGGTGGTGTTGGGTCCCTATAATACTAGTGATTACCCCATTACTATTGTAGTTATACCCCTTATTTATATTGTTGTGCCCCTATTACCCCCATATTGTTATTTCTGTGCCCCATAGAATCCCTCTATTGTTATTTTTGTGGCTTTATATTATTATTGTTAGGTCGGCTCGATTATATAGTGACTCCTTAAACTCCTATATATAGAAAGGAGGATTTGTCATTTGTATCATCCAAGAATTGTTCATTTATGTAATGTAAAGGAGGTTGCCCCCTCGAAGAGGCTGAATTCTAAGGTGTGGATCTCTCTTTTCTATCTTTTTGTGAGCTGGTTTCATAACATTTGGTATCAGAGCTTTGGATTCTAGGGTTTCGCTGCTCCAAACAGGCCATCGTGGCATTTTCGCTATAACTTTTTTTCTGTGACGTTTCAGAAGTCACAAAAAAAAACCCATTTGAGAATAATTGGCGCTAAAACTTGGATCCAAATTTCAGAGCTTTTCGCGCGATATTTTCGGAGATATGATCTGACGAAGTGGGTCTTTTTGCAGACTCCTGAATTACATTCAAAACAGGTGACCTGGGGAAAATCGTCATAACTTTCTCTCTGAGGATCGGATTGAAATTTCGTAAAAAGGTACAGAAAGAGGACAGACTGTAGTTTCTTCTGTGTGTGTTTCGGATCTAAAGGTCAAAACAATGACTCGTGGCATGTCATACAAGTTCGCTCTACTGAACTAGTCTATAAGTAAGTCACTGTGGGAGATTTCACATAACGCTTCCTTGGATAATCCAATTTGGGTCAGACTTGTGGCATTGGAAAGAGGACATAGAGGGCTACTACAGCTCACAAATTTAGAAGTAGATGATTTGAAAGTACAGAGATACATCAGAGGCAATATCGAGCTCTTACAAAGTGAAAAAAGGTGTGTAGATTTTCTTAAATTTTTGCTTAAGCTTGGTTTGAAAATTTATTTTGAAGGAATTCAAAGGGCATAGTAGAGCATTATTATCGGTAACTGATGCCCCGAGGAAAGAAAATGCAAACACCTAGTAAGGAACCTGAAAGCTCTAGCATGACTCATGAGGAAGAGGAAGAAATGCAACATGATATATCAAAATTACAAGACCAAGTGCAACAACTGTCCCTTGCACAAAAAGGAACAGAATCTAAGATGGATGGTTTAAAGAAAGATGTAGAAGCTAAGATGGATGGTTTAAAGAAAGGTGTAGAAGCTAAGATGGACTGTTTAAAGAAAGGTGCAGAAGCTAAGATGATTGACGTGGAAGCTAAGATGGATGATTTGAAGATAGATTTGAAGACAGACATGGACGAATTGAAGATAAATATGAATAAGTTGCTACAAGAAATGGTCACTAAGGGTGAAAGAGTACTAAAGGAAACTCATGATGAGAACAAAAGAAATGTTAATCATGATTCCATAGACTTTAATGTTGGATCGAAGACTCACCATGTTCCAAAAATCGATATGAGAAAGTTTGATGGCAAGGATCCCGCCACATGGATATTACAGATGGAGCAATTCTTCGATCTCAATAATGTGCAAAACACACAAAAGGTACGTATGGCAACTTTATATTTGGAACCAAATCAGTTTGTATGGTATCAATGGCTTTGTTCTCGTAAACAGTTTATCACTTGGGCAATTTTTACGGAAGAATTGATAGCACATTATGAGGATACAAAAAGCAACACTTTTTTTAGCCAATTGATAAGTCTCAAACAAAAGGGTTCAATAATGGAGCACATTGAGGAGTTCCAAAAATTGAACATACAGGTAAAAGATATTCCAGAGGAGCATAGGATTGATGTGTTCATAGGGTCTTTAAAGGATAATATCCAACATGATGTGCACCTTTGGGAACCTGATTCATTAGAGAAGACATTCAGGTTAGCAAGAAAAATGGAAAGCAAAATTATGGCAACTAGGAAGCATACCATTCACAACTATAAAGACGGAAGTGTTGTTGCCCATAGTCTTCCACAACCTACAAGGTTGACACCACAACAATTGGAAGAAAAAAGAGAAAAAGGGCTTTGTTACAATTGTGACAGCAAATACACAAAAGGTCATAAGTGTGCTGAGAAGAAATTATTCTACATAGATTGTGAAGAGGAAGAAGAAAAGGAGAAAGAAAGGTCAAAAGAAGAGGATATATTTCAGGAACAAAGCCTAGATGAAGAACAAATAAATCCGACCATATCTTGTAATGCATTAGCGGGAATTACCACTCCTCAAACCATCAAGATAGAAGGACAAATCAAGAAGAAAAAGGTAATAGTGTTGATTGATTCAGGAAGCACCCACAATTTCATTCATTGTAGGGTAGCAAAAGAATTGAATTGCTTCCTATATCCAGCACCAGAGTGTCAAGTGATGATTGCAAATGGAGGAACAATAAATTGTTCTGGAAGGTGCCATAATATCAAGCTATCCATGGGAGAATATGTATTGACTAGCCCAATGCTTTCCATTCCAATGGGAGGTGATGATGTTGTACTAGGAGTCCAATGGCTACAATCCTTGGGTACAATAGCTTTTAATTTTCAAGAACTTTTCATGAAATTTTCTGTGGAAGGAAAGGAAGTTGAATTAAGGGGTATTACAGGGAAACCAGGAAAGATAATCAGCTCTAATGGCATGACAAAGCTTCTAAAAAAGGAGCAAAGAGGTGTAATTGCACAATTATGTTCGCTAGATGTTTCCACATTGGAATCATCTATTTCTCCAGATCTCCAAAAAGTCCTGGACAATCATTCCAAGGTATTTGAGACTCCCAAAGGTCTCCCACCTATGCGTGATCATGATCATGCTATTCATCTGATTCCAGGAAGTGTTCCTCCAAACATCAGGCCGTACAGATATCCATATGTCCAAAAAAGTGAAATTGAACGTATGGTTGCAGAAATGCTAGAGGCTGGTATAATTCAACCAAGTCAAAGTTCTTTCTCAGCTCCAGTAGTATTGGTGCACAAGAAGGATGGATCATGGCGCATGTGTCTAGATTATAGGGAGCTCAACAAGCTCACTATTAAAGATAAGTTCCCCATTCCTGTCATTGATGAATTACTGGATGAATTGCATGGATCAATTTACTTCACCAAGTTGGATCTTCGTTCGGGATATCATCAAATCAGAATGAAGATTGAAGACATTCCGAAAACGGCATTTAGAACTCATGAGGGTCATTATGAATTTTTGGTCATGCCTTTTGACCTTACCAATGCACCTTCAACATTTCAAGGTTTGATGAATTCAATTTTCAAACCATTCCTTAGAAAATTTGTGTTAGTATTTTTTGATGATATACTAATCTACAGCAAGTCTTGGAAGGATCATGTTGAACATGTTGACAAGGTGCTACAACTATTGGAGGAGAAACAATTATATGCAAAAAGATCCAAATGTTTCTTTGGAGTCCAGGAGGTGGAATATTTGGATCATATTGTATCTCATGAAGGAGTTAAGGTAGACCCTAGCAAAATTAAAGCCATTAAGGAATGGAAAATCCCCACATCCATAAAGAATCTGCGAGGATTTCTTGGGTTGACAGGGTATTATCGCAAGTTCGTTAAGAATTATGGGAGAATAGCAGCACCTCTAACAACATTATTGAAGAAAGATTCATTTTCATGGACTCAAGAAGCAACAAAGGCCTTTAAACATCTTAAAGAGGCAATGTGCCAAGCATCGGTCTTAGCTACACCGGACTTCACAAAAACCTTTATTGTGGAATGTGATGCTTCAGGAAATGGAATTGGTGCTGTTCTAATGCAAGATGAAAGACCCATTGCTTTTGAAAGTCGTCCAATCAAGGGAAAGTTTTTAAGCAAAGCTATTTATGAGAAGGAAATGTTGGCAATACTCCATGCACTTAAGAAATGGCGACCCTACCTAATGGGAAGACACTTCAAGGTAAAAACGGATCATGATAGCCTTAAATACTTTTTAGAACAAAGATTATCCTCTGAAGAGCAACAAAAGTGGGTCACAAAGATGTTGGGTTATGACTTTGAAATCATCTACAAAAAAGGGAAGCAAAATGTGGTGGCAGATGCACTCTCAAGAAAGGATGAGGATATGGAAGCATTGTTGTATGCCATTTCTATTATCCAACCAGATTGGATAAACGAAGCAAAGGAGGAATGGAAGAATGACGAAGAAGTGTGGGCACTTATTCGAAAGCTACAACAAGATTCGAGTACTTCTGATACATTTAGCTGGAAAAATGATTCGTTATGGTACAAAGATTGCTTATACCTCTGTAAGAATTCCCAGCTAAAACAAAAGATTCTTATGGAATTGCACACTTCTCCCTTAGGAGGGCACTCAGGATTTTTAAAAACTTACCACAGGGTTAAGAAGGAATTTTTTTGGGATGGCCTTAAATCAGATATTCAAAAGTTTGTGGCGGAATGTTTGGTTTGCCAACAAAATAAAGTTGAAACAATTAAGACACCGGGTCTATTACAACCTTTATCCATTCCAAGCCAATGTTGGGAGGAGGTTTCAATGGATTTTATCATAGGTTTACCCAAGTCTGAGGGAAAGAGTGTCATCATGGTGGTAGTTGACAGACTTACCAAGTATGCACACTTTTGTGCATTATCACATCCATTTAAAGCCAGTACAGTTTCTACTGCATTTATGGAAATAGTTCAAAAGCTACATGGAAACCCAAAGATTATTGTAAGTGACAGAGATCCCATTTTCACTGGAAATTTTTGGACAAAATTATTTTCTTGTCTTGGTACTCAGTTAGCTCATAGCTCATATTATCATCCTCAATCTGATGGGCAAACTGAGATAGTAAACAAATGTTTGGAAGGATATCTTCGTTGCTTTGTATCTGATAAACAGACACAATGGGTCAAATGGTTGCCTCTGGCTGAATGGTGGTATAACACTTCCTTCCATACAGCAACAAAAATGACCCCATTTATGGCACTTTATGGGTACCAACCACCATCAATCACATCATATTTAAGAGAAAATTCTAAGGTTCAGGCAGTGGAACATCACATCGAACATCAACAACAAGTCCTTCAACTCTTAAAGGATAACCTCGTGTTGGCACAAAATAGAATGAAACAACAGGCAAATCAACATCGCAGTGAAAGAAGTTTTGATGTAGGTGATTGGGTATTCCTACGGCTACAACCATATAAGCAAATGTCCCTAAATCAAGCTAAGAAGGATAATAAATTATCACCAAAGTATTATGGTCCATACAAGGTGTTGGAAAAGATTGGTACTATGGCATACAAATTGGAGCTTCCTGCAGCTTCTCGATTGCACCCAGTTTTCCATGTTTCATGTTTAAAGAAGGTTATAGGCGATGAGCTCCCAGTTCAAACAATATTGCCAGAACTTGATGAGGAAGGAAAAATTATATTGGAACCGGAAGCAGTCACAGAAACAAGAACTCGACAGCTACGAAATCGATCAATTTCAGAGTATCTTATCAAGTGGAAGAACTTATCCGCTGAAGATTTCACATGGGAGGATGAGAATTTTATGAAGAAGTATCCAGAACTGCTCAAGCGTTGAGGACAACACTTTTTTGAAGTAGAGGGGCATTTGGGTCCCTATAATACTAGTGATTACCCCATTACTATTGTAGTTATACCCCTTATTTATATTGTTGTGCCCCTATTACCCCCATATTGTTATTTTTGTGCCCCATAGAATCCCTCTATTGTTATTTTTGTGGCTTTATATTATTATTGTTAGGCCGGCTGGATTATATTGTGACTCCTTAGACTCCTATATATAGAAAGGAGGTTTTTTCATTTGTATCATCCAAGAATTGTTCATTTATGTAATGTAAAGGAGGTTTCCCCCTCGAAGAGGCTGAATTCTAAGGCGTGGATCTCTCTTTTCTATCTTTTTGTGAGCTGGTTTCATAACAGGCGGCATCCCTCCTGGAGTCTCTATGTGTTTTCCTTTGATGGACTAAGGGGAAGCTATAGAGGAGATTAGAAGAGAAGGACCGACAAGACGAGATATGACATAGAGGTCGTGATTGTGCACTAGAACAACGAGATTGTCATTGTATCTTGTATTCTTGTACTTGTGGATAATTGAGGACCATTATCCCTTGTATGGGAGCCCTACATTGTTGTATTACTTAGTTGGTTTAATATAACGAAGATTGAGTTGTTATACATATTTGTACAATATTTTGGAAGAAGTTATCTATACTTGTGTATATGTGATTTACTGTTATTTATATTTCACTGTGCAAAGTAGCTTTGTTGAGATTCTTGGTTTGGTAGCATCATAGATTTTAACATTCTATCTTAGACACCAAGGTCATGGAAATTCAACATTGTATCAGAGCATCTGTGAGCTACCTTGGGAGACATTGAATCAGAGTGTGCACAATAAAGTACAAATTAAGAGGAAGTTTATCACATTGTAGGTGAAGGGCTCACTACAATGTCAAAGTTGCACGTTGGTCTCTAGTATGAGGATAGGTTGG
This sequence comes from Pinus tabuliformis, assembly GCA_031772625.1. Lineage (NCBI taxonomy): Eukaryota > Viridiplantae > Streptophyta > Pinopsida > Pinales > Pinaceae > Pinus > Pinus tabuliformis. The sequence continues at coordinate 909,560,784 of CM062813.1, forward strand.
AGGGGTTGTCCCACTATATTCCATGGAAGGAAAGGATCAAATTGGTCTTGCATGTCAACAGGATATGGTGTTCACTGAGAAAGCCATCAACAAGCCAACTGCCCCAAAGGAGCTAGAAGTATATAATGATTTAGATATGAGGGAAAGATTGATCATCCTAAATGGTGTGAAGGATCCCCTAATACCTAATTTGTCCAATAAGAGCACTACACAAGGGATGTGGATGGCTCTTCAGAATTTGTTCCAAAATAAGAACAGGAACTGGGTACTCGTATTGGTGGACAAGTTGAAGTCCACCAACATGATAGAGTGTGAAGGAGTGACTATGTATCTGACGATATTGTCTCAGGTCAAAGATGAGCTTGTTTTCATCGATCTGACTATTTTAGATTCTGATATGGTGAGGATTTCTCTAAAAGGGTTCACCAAGGAATGGAAGCCCTTCATCAAGGGGATTGTTTCCAAAGATAATTTTCCATATTGGAATATTTTGTGGGACGACTTCATTCAAGAGGAGTTGCAAGGCAAGGATCTTCATCTGAAGAAGATGGCTTCAGATGATGGCATGGCACTTGCAGCAAGAATGAAGGGTAAGAAGAAGAAGGAATTGAGTAAATTTAAGTGTTGGGTCATTTTTTGTCGAGATATATCATGAATAAGAAGGTGGGAGATGACGAGAAGAAGAAAGAGAAGAAGATCGTCGATGTTGCCACCTCTACTAAGATAGATGCTCTCACCGGGATGTTAGAATATGATGAGGAATTTTCTATGATCTCTCATTTCTCACAATGTACTATCAATGAGGATGGATGGTACATGGATAGTGGTGCGTCGAAACATATGATAGGTTCATTGGACGTTTTTGAGGCTGTAGCTAAATGGGAATCAAATTTTCACATGGTGTTGGGTGACAAGAGTCCAAACAAGATCCGAGGATCGAGGGTTTTTCCATTTAGGTTGGAGATAGGATAGGTAATGTGGGTCCAAGATATACTATTTCTACCAAGACTTAGATATAGTGTGATATATGTCTCGATGACCGAGAAGAAGGGGCCTGAGGTCTTATTACGGGATGGGAAGGCAACACTCAGGACCAAAGGTTCTAACTCCACAAGTATTGTGCTCAGAGTTAGAGAGCATGGTCTATACAAGATGAAGGGCAAGCCTATGGATCATGGGAAGAAGAAGCTAGACGACCAGGTGCATGTTCCAGAGAAGTAGGTATAGGTGCAAGCTTTAGAGGGGTAGGTAGATGTTCCAGAGAATAAGGTCCATGCTCCAGAGACTCAAGGAGAGTCGAGTTCTAGAGGGAGTTTGCATGTTTAGAGGGAGACTTTGTAGCCCAAGAAGAGTGTATGGTCAGTGGGGAGCAAGGGTGCTCCTATAACTACCAAGAATGAATCATGGAGAGAGTGGAAGACATTCCAAGAGAAGGATAATAAGTAGGATGCTTCTAGCGAGAGTGACACTTTTGAGAGAGGCGTAGTTCATACTACAGGGATTATTGCAGTTGTAAGCACCAGGAGTTGGGCAAGTGTTGTGATTATTGGTGACGATGATGAGTTGCTTCCTAGTCTTGGAAGTATCTCACTCTCTAAGAGGGAGTGTTTATTTTTTAGTAGCTTGGGAGGTACTCCAAGCCCTATGGTTCATGGTTTGCATGGTGAAATGCCACAAGATTCATTTGTGGGCTTCGAGCCCAAGGTTGGGATTTTGCACCCATCGATGTTTGGGCCAAAACCATGGAGAATTTTAGACATTTGTTGGATGGAGATGATAGAGAATGAGGAGGAGAAACCAAGGCATCAAAAATCATCATAATCTGAGATTTTCTTGATGAGATATGAATTTGTTAAGTTTATAATTGATTTTTGGGCATTGAAGTCATGTAGGCTTGAATATAGTTATTCCAAAATTCATGTCCCTTGATAAATTCATGTAGCCCTTGTAAATTCTATAAATACAAGGTGATGTGATGCCATTTGAAGCATCCACAAGTGCACAATTTCATTGAGATACACTTATGAAGAAACAGCAGGTACTTAAGGACAAGATGTGGAGGAGGATAAGGTTGTTTTGGGTTAGTTTCATCTCCTACACAAGTCTGAGTAGAGGAGCAAGAAGTTTGTATCTCCTGGATGAGTTATGGACTGTTTAGGGTGACTTAAGGGTTGGCTCACCTCTTCTTTAAGGAGCTGCAACGTGGATGTAACCTTCAGGAAACCCCAAGTCTGTTTGGGAAGCTATAAGAAGAGGAAGAGACCTTGTTTTAGGGAGGAGTCAAGCTTAGGTAGAGGAGTTGTAGAAATTTCAAGGAAATTTGGGAGATATTGAGTCGGTTGAAGATGATTGTCATATTTCTCCAACCAGTGACCTTAAATTGCAGAAGTGTTATACTGGTCAAGAGGAATATGCAAGTTGTATTTATGTTAGATTTTTGTTAAGTGGAAGGTTCTCATAGTGTGGACATATTTTTTTCAACCTGTGAGAGCCAATTGGCAGGCTTGACTTGGAGGTTAGAAGCCCTTCCTAGGAGCAGATTTCATAGTGGAGTATTAGGCAGCATCAGACTAGTGGAGGGAAACATGTTGGTAGCCCAAAGTAGCCCTTAACAAGCAATCATAAAGGGAGTTTGACAACTGAAGTTTGGGTTAAGTTGTGGAGCCTAATGTGTAGTGAATTGACGGACTAGTTAACTCCTAGATTAGCAGATTGGAGCTTAGGTATTGGCCAACCTAGAAGAACAGATTGGATCAGCCCATGTTCATTGTAGTAGAAGAGACTTGCACTAGTGATAGGTGGCAAACCTCTTGGAGTCTCCATGTGTTTTCCTTTGACGAACTAAGCGACGGGTAGAGTACAGATCAGAAACGAAAGATCGATAGGACTCGATACAACATAGAGGTTGTGATTGTACACTAGAGCAACGATATTTCATTGTATCTTGTATTCTTGTACTTGTCGATAATTTAGGGCCATTATCCCTTGTACGGGAGACCTAGATTGTTGTATTACTTACTTGGTTTAATATAACGAAGATTGGGTTGTTGTACATATTTGTACACTGTTTTGTAAAAAAACGTTTATACTTATGAATATGTGATTTACTACTATTTACATTTTGTTGTGAAAAGTAGCTTTGTTGACATTCCTGCTTTGGTAGAATACAAATTTTAAGATTCTATCCCAGACACCAAGTTCATAGAAATTGAATAGCTCAGGCCAGCTAGGATAATCAGACGGGCAATTTTGATGGCTTAGATGCCATTAGGTGGTAGTTACTCAAGCCATAAGTTAGGGGTACCATTCATCTTAAGACTTAGATTCCCTAATTAATATATATATCTATATATATATATATATATATATATATATATATATATATATATATATATATATATATATATATATATATATATATATATATATATATATATATATATATATATATTATTATTATTATTAATACTGAATTTAAATATTATTAAATATATTAGTAATATTATTAATTATTCCCCTGATAGGGGCAAGCTAATAGATGGTCATGTTTCCTCGGTGATTTTACCTCAAGGCATGAGATGAGTCTGCTTTCCAAGTGGAAGGAATTAATGAAATGAGATAATGGTTGTTCTAACTCTCTAGATGCCAACGCTGGTCATATATTGAGGACCAGGGTTAACGTAAGGGTCGATGAGATGCAAGATATGATTTTTGGGTGCAAGGTGGTGAGGGTGGACGTTGGACATCATGCATGATTGGCCAAGAGTTTTTTTTACAAGAGAAACACTATGACAACTTATAACACACAAACTTGCTTTATATTCAGCTTTGAGGCCTTCATCTAGACCTTGGAGTGAAATAGAGAGTATTTTTAGATTTCTACCATGGGTGTCGTCCAAAATTCGGGAGTTCCGACTTTAACTTGTGGTGTAGCAATCCTCTTGTTATAGGCCCCGCTGTGTTGCAAGTAATCCTCACTTTTTTTCTCTGGTTTTCTGGTGCATTTGTTGCTTCAATGGTGTTTGGGTTTCAGGCGGTTCTTGGTATCATTCTAGGTGTGTGCGATTGGGTTCACAGTGGAGGAATGTGGGTGTTATTTTCTTAGTAGCACCCTCTATGGGTATTCTTTGTTTGGGGTGGAGGGTTTATGTGAAATGGACCTTGGGTGGTGAATATTATGTGTGTTGGGAACTGATTCTTTTTTTGGTATATGCACATCTAAGTTTCCTTCCGGCTTCTTTCTCCTTGTAATTGTCTAGTTTTGGTTTAATTCCCCAGGCTACTGCTATCTTGTTCTGGTCCTGGTTGAGCATCTTGGTGTTCTATGTCTTTGCTTGGTGGTTGTTGTTTTTAGGATCCATGGAGTTTTCATCATTTTGGGTGGGTGGTGAAACTTTCCGAGGGTTGAACCTACTTGCAATCACCCCTACTCAATCTGGGTATTGTCTTTACAATGGGTTTCATGTTCGTTGTTGGTGTGAGGCCCTTGGGTTCTTAGATTGTGCTCCAATAATATGCTCTAGTGAGAAAGTTGGGTTTTTTTTTTGCGTACCCAGTTCAGAATTATATTGCACAGAAAGGCATGCTACACTAGAGAGGGACGCCTCACTGTGGTGGTGGGAAATATGTTCCTGAAGGGCACCAAGCTAACAACCATAGTTTGTCCATGGAAGATTCATCGAGTATAGAAAGTGAAGGGGAGGTGGACCATGCCCAAGGCCAATCCTCAAGACATGTGGATGCTCCGACAAGTTTGGAATCAATAGATTAGGAGCTTTGAGCAATCCAGACCAACTTGGATAACCTTAGGGAACATAAATATGAATATAGAAATGAATTGGTGGCTGACATGAACGATATTTAGTTTAATCAAAATGAAATTATGGAACAACTCAATAACTATTATGAAACCAGTGCACAAAAACATAGAAAAGATAGATCAACACCTTAGAAATAAGCCTCTTCAAGGGGGCAACCTCCTTTACATTACACAAATGAATAATTCTTGGATGATACAACTAACAATACCTCCTTTCTATATATAAGAGTCTAAGGGGTTATAATATAATCACAGTCGACATAACAATAATAATGTAAGGGCACAATAATAATAATAGCGGGCTTCTAATGTGCACAATAATAGCAATATGGGGACTACATGGGCACAACAATACAATAACGGGGTTGTACTAATAACAATGGGGGTTACACTAGTAGTATAGGGACATAACATGCCCCTCTCCTTCGAAAATTGTTGTCCTCAACGCTTGAGTAGTTCTTGATGCTTCTGTATAAATATCTCATCCTTCCATGTGGAATCTTCAATGGGTAATTTCTTCCACTTGATGAGATACTCTGAAATTGATCGATTTCATAGTTGTCGACTTCTCCGTTCTGTGAATGCTTCAGGTTCCAATATGATTTTTCCTTCCTTGTCAAGTTCTGGAAATATTATTGGAACTGAGATATTCGGCAACTTTTGAATGAGTTCCCACCCTGCTTCGCCATTATTCCATTCATCCCTTGCTTTGTTTATCAAATTTGGTTGGATAATTATACCAACCTCTACCATTTCTATAACCATGTGTTCAATTTCACTCCTTTGGGCATATGGATATCTATAAGGCCTGATTTTTAGAGAAGCACATCCTCAAATCAAATGAATAGCATAATCATGATCACGAATATGTGGGAGACCTTTGGAAGTCTCAAATAACTTGGAATGATTGTCCAATACTTTTTGGAGATCTAGAGAAATAGATGATTTCAATGTGGGAACCATTAGTGAACATAATTGTCCAATTACGCCTTGTTGTTCTTTCTTTAGAAGCTTTTTCATTCCGTTAGAGTTGATTTTCTTTCTTGGTTTCCTTGTGATACCCCTTAATTCAACTTCCTTTCCTTCCGAAGAAATTTCAGGAAAAGTTCTTGAAAATTAAAAGCTATTGTACCCAAGGATTGTAGCCATTGGACTCCTACTACAACATCAATACCACCCATTGGAACGGAAGGCATTGGGCTATTCAATACATATTCTCCCATGGATAGCTTGATATTATGGCACTTTCTAGAGAAATTTATAGTTCCTCCACTTACAACCGTCACTTGAAACTCTAGTGTTGGATATAGGAAGCAATTCAATTCCTTGGCTATCTTACAATGCATAAAATTATGGGTACTACCCGAATCAATCAACACCATTACCTTTTTCTTCTTGATATGTCCTTCTATATTTATAGTTTGAGGAGTGGTAATTCCGACCAATGCATTACAAGATATTGTCGGATTCATTTCTTCTTTATCTAGGGTTGGTTCCTAGTGAGTATCCTTTTCTTTTGATGTTTCTTGATACTTTTCTTCCTGATATTTCACTGCTTGAACCTTCTTCTTCTTGATATGTCCTTCTATCTTGAGAGTTTGAGGAGTGGTAATTCCTACCATTGGAATACAGGATATGGCCATATTCATTTGTTCTTTCTCTAGGGATGGTTCCAAGTGTATATCCTCTCCTTTTGACATTTCTTGATCCTTTTCGCCATTAGGAGGCCTTTCTTGTAGCAACTTTGTCACACCTTCCTTCAAACCTTCCATGTCTTTCTTCATATCTTTCATGCCTTTCTTCCAATATGCTTTCATACGATTGATATCAGCTTCCATGGCATAGATAAAACTATTTTTCTTTTTCTTCTCTAGAATATCATTTACCCTTATATTCAATTTTTGAAAGTCCTCAATGTGCTCTGCCATTGAACCCTTTTGTTTCATATTTATCAATTGGCTAAAGAAGGTGTCGCTCTTGGTATCCTCATAATGTGCTATCATTTCCTTCGTGAAAATTGATCATGTGACAAGTGGATTATGAGAAAAAAACCCTTTATACCATAAAAATTGATTTGGTTCTAAATAATTAGGTGCAATACGTATCTTTTGTAACAGTGGTACACCATGTAGATCAAAATATTTCTCCATTTGTAGTATCCAATTTACCGGTTCCTTGCCATCAAACTTCCTCATCTCGCTTTTTCTTGATTTTAGGAGCTCGATCTTGAAATGATTGTAACTCTGTAATTTCATATCTTTATGTTCTGAAATTTTGGCCTATAATAGCCCTTCAAGTTCTCTTTATAACTTTGCAAGTCTGATTGAAATTGGATTCCCAAAGAAAGATTTATTCCCAATCTCCCGCAATGACCTAATTATAGACTAGTTCAATAGAGTGAACTTCTACGACATTCCGTGTGTCACTGTTTCAACCTTGGGTTCTGAAAATTATACGTAAACAAAATATAGTTCATCCTTTTTCTGCACCTTCTTATGCTCAGCGAGAAAGTTACAATGATTTTCCCAAGGTTACTTGTTTAGGATGTAATTGAGGAGTCTACAAAAACCCTAACTTCCTCAGATCATCTGTCAAAAAATATAGCGAGAAAATATTTGAAATTTGGGCCCGAGGTTTGGACTGATTTCTTCTCAAATGGTTTTTTTTTTTTTAGCTTCATAAACTTTGTACTGAAAACATTATAATGAAAATTCCACGATGGCCTGTTTTCGATGAAATTTTGGAGCTTGCAAAAACCCTAAATTCCTCAGATCATATCTCTGAAAATATCGCGATACAAGATTTGAAATTCAAACCCGAGGTTCAACGCGATTTCATATCAAATGGGTTTTTTTCGCTTTTGAAACATTGTAAAAGAAAGTTATAGTGAAAATGCCACGGTTGCTTGTTTGGAGTAGTGAAACCCTAGAATATAAAGCTCTCATACCAAATGTTATGAAACCAGCACACAAAAAGATAGAAAATGTAGATCAACTCCTTATAAATAAGCCTCTTCGAGGAGGAAACCTCCTTTCAAATGACAAGACCTCCTTTCTATATATAGGAGTCGAAGGAGTCATAATATAATCAGAGCCAACATAACAATAATAATGTAAGGGCACAATAATAACAATAGTGGGATTTTATGTGGCATAATAATAACAATATGGGGACTACATCGGCACAACAATATAATAAAGGGGTTGTACTAATAACAATAAGGGGTTACACTAGTAGTATAGGGACCTAACAATAACATTCACCAGAGCCAACGTTGTACCAATGCTGCCCTTCGTGATTTGGAAGCTCGTATAGAGAGTATTGATTTTCACATGCATGAGAGAGATGAACTTTTTGTAGCACCTCCTGTACTTCCTCCTCAACCAACTCCGTGATATGCTGGTTATGGTTTCTTTGTTCATTTTGTCTCTGTTATAGCTCCAAATCTCACTCTTATGGTTTGTGATGCTGCACTCATGGCCTAGGGCAATCCCTCCTTCCAGACCTGGTCTTAAATTTAAAAAACAGTGTTTTATCCCTTATACGCGACATTGCCCTGAGTTAAACGCGTGTATACGCGGGTCTGTGTATACCCAACCTGCGTATATGTATTAAAACACTTAAAAAAATATAAAACTCCTTCTTTTTAGGAGGAGATCGCAGGTTTTACCTGCTGATCACCTGTTAGTGCCCGTGGCCCAACTGTTCCCAACGAACTCCCAACTAAGAAACTACTTTGGGAGAGGTATAAAAAGACCTCAATGGGAAGGCCTAAGGGAGGAGAGAAGAGAGAGAAAGGTTATTATGCTGATATTTTTCCCCTGACCAAGTCTGAAGTCCCTTGTGCCTTCTACACTTCCCACATTTGTACAGGAAACCCTTGTTTCCTTGTGTGTTGATGTTCATCCATTACTTGTGACATCATCGATAAAGTCATGGAAGGAGTTTGTTAAAGGCTTGAGGTTGGAATGGATCCAGAAGGAAGCTTTGCTTGGAGCCTACTAAAGGTGACTCAGGTGAAATTATTCCTTTTTATGTACTTTATTTGTCTATAATAAAAGAAACACATGTCTTGGTTCCTGATATGAATCTTCTTTATGTTTATGATATTCATGTTAGAATACATATGTGAATGGTTGTTTATATTTTATAACTAACTACCTTTCTTTATAACATGAAGATGGTTTCTTTATAAGTTTTTGTCCATATACTGCTGTGTTCTTTGGAATTGGTTGTTTTGCAGGACAGAGGAGCAAGTGGAACATGAAGAAGGGTTTGGACCCTTGAGGACCTTCTCAAACGTAGAACCTAAGGTACGTTCCCTTTTCCTAGAATTTGCTTATAAGAGCATAATGGCTGTGTGAATGTGTGTTTCTCTGTATAGACAATTTTCATTCTACTAGGGTTTCAACCCAAAAAGCCCTAGGGGAACATTTCCCTGAACAGAATTGGCGACTCCGCTAGGGACAACACTCTTGTTGTTCCTAGTTTGGGTGTTTTCAAGCCAATCAGGGCTCAGCTGCCTGTTTTCTTGCTGTTGCTGTCTGGTCTGTTTTTGAACTTTAAGTTTTGCCAGTTTCTTCAGTTTGTTTTTTATTTTTCTTGAAACCTTTTATATACGTTGTTTTTCTTAGTTACAGAAGTGTATATACACATGTTTCTTTAAGTGAACCCGTGTATACATAGGTTTCCTTAGTTACAGTCGCATATACACGCAATCTGTACACCAGTACAGTCGCGTATATCTTGCAATTTTCAAGATTTTTAAATCTTTTTATCTCTGAAGGTCTGTCTAGTGGTTTGATTCAGTCTGAAACAGTCACTTTCCAGTATCAGTTGTTTATTTTACAGCAAGCATCTTGTTCCAAATTCTCTCTGATTGTAAGGGGTATTGGTCTTGTTTTTGTTGTTGCAAGCGTCATCCTTTCTTGTTTAAGCACGCAAGATTTCTTGTTGGAATCTTGGCTGCTCTGATTCATCAGGGCAGAAAGATTGGTCTCAGTCTTTGTGTTAATCTTGCTTTTGGTGACTTTTTGTTTGCTTGACAAAACCGCTTTTTGTGACCATCCACTTCTTTGTTTCATGAAAGTTGTTGATTGATACTTTCTTGAAATTTGTCTTTTTGATCTTTCTGGTTTTTTTTGCCAAAGCTTTCATCGCTACTTTTGATTGATAAGAGCATCCTTAAACACATTTCTTTTTGTTGAGTTTTCATCCATTGTGTGGTGTCAACTTGCAAAAGTGTTTGTTGCTTATTCTTCAATCACAAAGTTTTAGTTTTGTTGAGAGCATTTTTGAAAAGACTTTTTTGTTGTTGCTTTGAAGAAAACTTTTTGAAAAACTTCGTTTTGATTTCTTCAACTTGGTTTTCATTTGGTTTCCTTTTAGTGAATGAAAGTTCTTTGTGTTTGTCTTGAAACTTGTTTTTAGTGTTTAGACGAAATGAATGGTAGCATCTCATATTCCATCTAGACATTTTAAGTGGCAAAATAAGAAGTGATAAGCAAGCGACTTTCATTTCTTGTTTTTAGAGTAGTTTTCAATCTTGCATGAGCATATATTTGTTGCATTAGGATAGATTTGCATATCTTTTTAGGCATTCATAGATTTGTTAACTTTTGTGAGTGTGAAGCATGAATTAATGAAAAGAAAAGAAAAATTTGTTTTATTAGAAGTTCCTCTGAACCCTGTAGAAATTGCTTTTCATCGAAAAACGAAAACAAGTGCATGTGCATGTAGTTAGGTTTTTATTAATTTCTTTTGCGTCAAAAAACACTACTAGTTTCACTTCCATTACTCTGTGACTTAAAGAACAACCTATTTTAAAATCAAGCGCTAACTAAAATTCACTAAAACGTTTTTGTTTAAGTCAGTTACACCAACAAGTTTAGGATTTTAGGGCCTTGGATTAGGCGAGTGGAGAGTTAACTCTCCAAGGCCATATAAACGTCAAACGTAGGAGTCTGAATAGCGAGTGAAAATCCAATAACATCAGGAAGACCAGGAAAGCTCCGGATCTGGGAGTTAAGCACGAGGGTTTGTGAAGACAGGGAAGAGAGATACCCCCTCTCCTACTTGTTCGAACTTACCTCACAACTGTTCCGCCTGGCTTCTGCGACGAGTTGGTATCCATATTTTCTACTCCTAGGGATCTACACAGGTGGCTGCGGAGGGGAATCCCGTGGCACCTGAGGTCGACGTTGCATCACTCTCGACAGTACTACTGGAGGGCACCCTTGCGAAGCTTGGGGGCTTGCACCGGCACAGACTGTTGTTAGGAGGTCAGCATAACTTCCTCTGATACCTTCGCTGATATGACTAGGCCCTCATCATCCCAGACTATCTTCGGAAGGCCCCTTAATTCACTTTCTTGTATTTTGGTGTCTGGTCCTAATCACCCGGAGCAGAAATAATTGGAAGTTGTTTGACTGGCTGTTATGTTTAGGGACTTTATAGTGTGTGCTCTGTGCTCTTAGTTGGCCTAGCTTTCAATTTTTTGAGTCTTTAGTTAGATCATAATAAAAAATTCAAAGTGGTTGACCGATCTCCTAGACGGTCTCGAAGACTTCGTGGTCTTTCACCACCAAGTTTAGAGCCTTCTCCTAGAAGGCGCAGAGGTAATATTGATGGTGGGTTTCGTCCCACAGTAGTTGACGCATCGGGGATTGATCCTCCTCCCAGGGGCATTCGTGTTCAAGAAAGTCCTAGAACTTCCGAACAAGAGAGGGACACTCCAGTCCTTTCTCGAGTTCTCTTTCCAGCGGAGAATAACATAGAGGTAGAAGAACTCTCAGAGTCGTTAGCAGCTCCGAATTCTCCACTACCATCTAGTCATCCAGACGTATTACAATACGTTGGGACTCCGACGCATAGACCGTCAAGTCCAGGTTACGCTACGCGCTTACCATCAATTACCACTACTGGAAGCATGGCTTCTACTACAAGTGCTACAACTATGCACACTCCAACATCGGTACGGGGGGGGGACGATTTCCGTCTCCTCTGCTTCTTTGTTTGGATATTTTGTTAGCACATCTTTAGTTGGGTCTACCTCCATTCCACTAGTGGAAATTCCCAAACCAATGCTTTTGGTTCTGGATTTTTCCCATTTGGCACCCACTCACAGGGTATTCCATCAGTTCGGTTTAGTGCCGCTACGTCCATGATGGGCGAATCGGCTTCATTCCAGGGTTTTCATTTCAGAAGTGGTCATATACCACATTCCAACCTGACAATAGGATCCATGCCTTTTTCTTCTATAGGACAAAGAAGCAATCCTTTCCAAGGTTGGACTAACCTTGCGGTTAGTGGTGCGGGAACTGGTAATCCGTCTTTCGGCCAACAAGGGAATAGGCCGTACTCCACAGTTAGTTCATTTCAAAGTATTCCTCCCTTAGCTTCGGCTTGGAATCCGTATCAGGGGTTATCAACTCCTTATAATCCTTTAGGAGGAAACTTTGCTAGTTATGGAGGCTTTGCGGCCAGAGTTGGTCAAACTCCGAATTTTGCTGGATCACAGGGCTTGCCTTTTGGTTCAGCCGGTTCTACTAGTTACTTCGGGTAGCCTGGTGCCTTCCAAAACCCAGGCCAATCTTTTCAGAACTTTGGGAGTTCTTCCCAGTCTGTGTGGAATCCCCAAGGTCCTCCTAGGCTTCCATTTCTGGCAACATTGAACTTGCTAGATCTCACTAAGTTAACAAATGATCCAATCAAGTACAATCCGGCCTGGCCCCCGGTCCCAACCAAACTCCCTTCGGACATTCCAAAATTCGAAGGGAAGAGCGGTGAGGACCCAGGCGACCATGTAACCACATTCCATTTGTGGTGCTCATCTAACTCCTTGATCGATGACTCGATTAGGTTGAGACTTTTTCAATGCACCTTGACTGGTAATGTGGCCAAATGGTATATAGAGTTGCCAGGGGGCAGCTTTACATCTTTCGCTGACTTAGCCAATATTTTCTTAAATCATTTCTAGTTGCCTGTCCGTTATGATGTCGGAACTGAACTTCTGGCCACTTTTCATCAGGATAAGGCAACTCACATTTCTGACCATATTCAAGAATGGAGACAGAGAAAGAGGCTCATTAAAGCCGAAATCCCTCCGGAGTACCGTCTCGACTGGTTTTTGAAATCGTTACAACCCGAGATCTCCAAGGATGTCCCCATGTCTGGAGTCTATTCGATGGAGCAAGCCATTTTTAGGGCCCAGCAATTAGAATTGATCTACTCTCAGTCTGGGATCCTTCAAAAATACTTGCCAGATGCTCCTGGGTCTACGGTTGACATAGCTAAGTCGAAGCCAGGTCCCCACGCGGATGGTATCGTTGGGTCGGTAGACACAACTACTGTGAACTTGTTGAACCAATTGCGGCAGTTGTCTTTACAAACTGCTTCTAACAACCAGGTCGCATCATCTAATCCTCCGGCTTCCCAAATTTCTTTGATTAACGCCGTCCAATCTAATAACCCCAAAGGAAATCAAAATTCCAATGGGAAAAAGAAAGGACGAGGTAAGAAAAAGAACCAGGATGGGAATCCTGATGCAAATAAATCCGGCAACAACGTCGGTGGTGGTAGAAATGAGTCTAGAAAGAAAGTCAAGTTTCCATGCAAGTTATGTAGTGGAGACCATTTAACTCATCTCTGCCCCAAGATTCAAGACGCTCAACGCTTGTTAGGGCAGCAAGGGACTTCTAGTTCCCAAGCTGTGTTAACCAACCCTTTTCCCCAAGGGCAGCAAATTCTTGCTGGCACGAGTTCAAACCCTGGTACATTCATAGGGGCCAACCAAGAAGGGGACAAGTCATCAAATGTTTTCATGATGGGTTCTAATGTCCATGTGACCACACGGTCACGCGATTATGGTGAAGGTGAAACTTCCAAGGGTAAATCAGTTCTCGAAACTAACAACCCACTTCATATTGAGCAACCTTCTGTTGAGACTATACCATGGATACCGAAAGGTTCCGCTAAACGCGTGACTATTAACCCTAATATTACGGCAGCCCAGAATTACTCCATTGTTGAGGATCTGGCTTAGAGTCCATGTGCTATGTTTGCTTTAGAGGTTCTCCAGTCATGTCTTGCTCAAAGAAGTGCCTTGCTATCGACAATGGGGGCAGTGGATCCAAGTAATTCCTTAGCTCTCACTTTTGATATGAATAATGTCAAAAAGAGACTTCCTCATCACATGGCTTTCCAGATAAAGTCTACCTACCAGAAAACGAATATTTTTCGGACGGTTATAGATGAGGGAGCTTCCACGTGTGTCATGTCTATGTCATGTTGGAAGGCCATTGGGTCACCGTCAGTTGTTCCTTCACCTACCCTCTTGACAACGTTTGATGGTCATTCTCATAGGCCATACGGGATTATCCCGGCCTTTCCTATATGTGTTGGAGGAAAGGTCGTTAATATTGAAATAGAGATCATAGATGCTAACCTAGACTACAATCTCCTCTTAGGAAGGAACTGGGTATACGAAATGGACGTCATTGTTTCGACTCTGTTTCATGTCATTTGATTTCCTCGTGAGGGGAAAATCGTTAAGGTTGATCAATTGGATTATTGTCCAGTCGATCCTCAAGCAAGCTCTGACTCTATTGTTCCTTTAGTGGGAAACCCCCGTCCGCCTACTGAGAATCTAGGAGTCGGGATGTACTCTTCGTTGATGGGTACGTTTAATCTTCCCCCTCCTATAGTTGGAATAGATACAATTTCATCCTCCAGGGACCCTTTACGGAAAGAGTTTGTTCAAACTCCTTATTCTTCAGATCCTGGAACCTTAGCTTCATCTGTGACCACATCAGATGACGACAAGGCGGGTGGAATAGAATCTCTGATGTCTGCAGTAGAGCTTAGATGTGAATCTATCGATAACTCTGCAGATAACCATTCTACTCCTTCCTCTGGGAAAGAGATAGATGGTAATGTGGCTCATATTCGGACCCTTGATTCCACCTCTACATCGGATTGCTCGGACATTGTTTTTCCATCGGATGAAGCGATATTCGAAGCAATGACGGCTGTAGATCGACCTTTGGAAGACTTACATCATTGGTCATGTTTTCATTCCCCTGTGCATGAAGTCGAATCTAGGTCCTCCAGTCTGACTAGCGATGTTTGTACGGCTCCTTTGGCTCCAACACAGTTATTCGCCGAAGGAAGTATATTGATTGGTTCGATCATTGTACCTATAAACATCCCTAGGAGCAAGTTGGTGGAGCCCCCTGACGGGCTCTACCTCAGGAAGTACTTTGCTTAGTTTTGGCCAAGCAATGGCTTCTTCGTAATTTATGTATATTTGTACATATATCATCAAGAGTTTTTTTATATCAGCACTTTTTGGTCTGCTGTGGCAGGTGTTGATGGATGACTTGGTCCATTTTGGGTTCGCCGATGGTGCTAGTCGGCTCACTCGGAATCTCGCTTCCGCAGCTTGGGTACTTTATTATCCAACTGGTCAATTGATGGTATCAAGAGGCATATGCATCGGTCCTACTTCAAACAATATGGCTGAGTATACTGCCGTTATTAATTTATTATCCAAGGCAATCTCTCATGGGATCGACTCATTGGTAGTGTATCTTGATTCTCAATTGATAGTGTCACAATTAAACAACATTTATCGGGTAAGGGATCCATGTTTATATCGCTAGTATTTAAGGGTGAGGCTGTTGCAAAGATCATTTACTTACAATAATTATTTGAACATTCCAAGATCTCATAATTGGTTAGCTGATTCTATCGCTAATCAAGCATTAGACTGGCACATCAATCCTTCATCACAATAAAATCAAGCATCAAAAAGTCGAACTATATATATATATATATATATATATATATATATATATATATATATATATATATATATATATATATATATCATAAAGCATCTCGAGTGTACATATGTTTGTCCAAAAATATACAAAATTGGGACTCAAATGCCCATAATCATGTCTGGCATATCTAATGCCCCGGCTCAGGATGAGCGGCCAAGTAGGTAACTATCGCATTGGCCACATGCCGAAAAGTGCGAACCCAATCATGTGGCATGCCAACCACATGACGCTGCATATCCTCAGGAAGGTCTTCTATGGTAGCCATCGATACTCGGCAGCTCAGTCTTGCCAAGTGTCGCTGGACGTTATTTAGAGTCCATTCTGTATCAGCAGTCGCCTCTTCGGCTCCTCGGCCGCGCCGTCCATGCCACGGGAACCCATCTGGTCGTACTGGCCCAATGTCTGGAACATGATCATCATATCAGTCATTTGAATCTCATCAAAAATATTTTTCAAAATGCATCATTATATTTGAAAAATCCAAAAAATCATAAAATCCAAAAATTCTTACCAATCTCGCCCCATACTGCGTTCGGTGGTAACGCTAGATCAGGATCTCCTCGGAAATCCAGCCCAGCATAGGGGTAGTCATCTAAGGTGATGATCCGCTGATCCCACTAGGTGAAGAAGTCATCGTCAAAGGCAGTCCTTGGGACCTCCCCACCCCCTAGACGTTTCATCAGATCAGCCCACCGGCCCATGCATGGATCGCGTGGGGTGCTGATGGAAACTTCTACCCTGGGGCGGAGTGCGGGAACCTTCTCGAAAAAGAAAGTACACAGGATAGTCCCATATACAAATTTTTTGGTCTGTCCCCTCTTGATAGAAGTGAGCTGGCTCTTCATGTTGGCCAGAAGAGTACACTAGTCGAACACAGTAGTGAGACAGTCAACTGCCACGCTCATGGTCAGCCGTGATGCCTGATGCAGAGAGGACAATCCGTTCACTCGAGCTTTGGTGAACAGGATTATCCTCAGTGATAAGTTCACCACATGTGTGATAGAAATCTGGCTCCCAACCTTCTTGGGATGTCTCGAGCAATATATCTGTACGTAGTCCTCTATCGTGAGACTGTTCCGTGTCCTGCCCCGGGAATGTACTACCTCTCCCCTTCGGAAAGGCCCATGATAAAATAGATATCATCCACTTCTACCCTGAGTGGCATCTGATCAATCATAAAGGCTTCCTCCTCGACGTCCCAATAATCAATGAGCATCTCAAGCAGACGTGTGTTTTCTTTCATATTTGGTAGTTTGAAGAATTTAAGCAAACCGCATCCCCGTAGGGCATCCAAAGCTTCAGGATCATTCATGACTTCATTATCCACCACTGCGTGCTCTCTTTCTCGCCAGGTGATTGGCATTCTGAGAAAAAAATGATTTGCAACCGTTAGTTTTTGTTTAAAAATTGTTCGCGGCATATACGCGGGTCCCTGTGCACACAGTCGCGTATAGGGCCCGCGTGTACGCGGGTTTCATATTACCAACCCGCGTATACGCCGCGGTGAAATTTTGGGCAAAAAATTCAACGGTGAAACATTAATTAAAAATCTTAAAACCAGTCACAATCAATTGCAAGCTAAGTATAAGAGTTACCTGGAGGTTTTTGAAGAATTTGAATGGTTGAATCTGGCTATGGGAAGTTTGCTCCTTTTGCTCCAAATCCTTTGCTCTCAAACTCAAATGGTAAAAATGGTGAGTCCAAAATCTCTTTTATAAGTTTTGAAAATGTAAATTTTTTTCAAAATTTTATTTTGTTTGGCCTCATGTGACTTTTAACTTGGGAGCTTGGAATGTCGAGAATGGTTTATTTTTCAGGACATTTTAGACGTTTTCGACAGTTTCGAGATGGTTCCATGACTGCTGACCCGTCATGGCAGGTATTGTTTTCTCACTGGCATATAGGTTAGGGACATCATTTTTCTGTTGCATTATGCATACTAGCCTCCATTTGCTGATACATCTGCCATAGGGTCAACCCCATCGTGTAATGGTTCGCTATCCATCTTCACTCGACGATTCTTTAAATCATGACATGATGGTAGAGCCATCCTTTACATGGGCATCGTAGTTAGCACCTCACTGACATTTTTTTCCCATGCTGCTCCGATTTGAGTAGGCTCGGGAGTCCTCTGTAGTCCCGCCATGACTTATGCGTTTAAGACTCATTCCTCTTAGCTTCTTCGCTTTGTTCTGGCCTTATACCCTAGAGGCTCCTTTGTGTTGAGTTGTACTACTGCATTGCATGTTGACTACTTGCACCTTTTGGCCTAGAGCCGGCTTCACATGGACTCATGTTTAAGCCAACTTTTGACCATGACGACTGCAAAATCAACCTTGCATACCTTTGAATTCTGCAGCTTGACACACCTTGACCCATGGAAGGAACACACCTTTGAGTGTCATTGATAGGTTTTCACCTCCCTGCATTGAGCATAGGACGTTCCATTCCCAGGAACTAGATCATCTGTTTCACCGACACTCGTTCTTTCCACTATAACATATCATTCTTTTATTCTTTTTCCAGCTTAACAGAAAAAGACAAAAAAATTTCCAAAAAAAAGAGCGGGAACGAGACAGTGTTTCCATTTATTGTTGGCAGCTAGAGTCAGTCGTGTCGCCCTTGAACAAAGCACTCAAAACAAAGTCTCCTCCATTTGGGCGGGATTTAGTTTGACTTAGGTAAGCCTTAACCTTGTTATTGAGTCAGTTCTCCCCCGATTGATTATCTATTCCAATCATATGGAGGGTTCGTTCGTGCCTCCTGCATGACGAACTTATACAGAGTCATCATATGCTGCCACATAGTCACATTGTGTCATGCTTTTATTCAAGGGAAGTTAGCCTGAGTCGGCCTCTCTGCGGTGTCTCTTGACTCATTTTTTATTTGGCCATCCCTGTTTGTCAGTAGCATGTCTATTATCACATCAGTTATATTGGTCCTTTACTCGTGCCGGTTTGAGAAGGTCCCCACTGACTTCTTGCTGGTGGGTCTTGTCCTTATCGACGACGACACCTTGCTCTGAGGACAGGCCTAGAGCTACACCCTGGCCCTATTTTCATTATTGATAGGTCACCTTGTGCTCAGCATCGATCAGTATCATGGGCCTTTGACTGAGTGGTTTCCCTTGTGTTCGACATCATATTACATTATCACACATTGGGATTCGTGCAGTACCTTGGTTTCCATTTGACCCTATTGGTGGATACCTTGCCTCTGTGTCAGCTTTCATTATTGGTTGGTTTAGAGGGTTTCTGTCGTGCACTAGCCACATCTTGTGTACGCCGGAAACGTACTTTGGTTGGGTTACTACATCTCTTTCGTCTGATTCCTTCCACATTATTGGCCTACGGGTTACACTCGCACTAGATTGATGGAGGATGCCTTAATGCCTTCCTTCTAGCGAATCTTTCCCTATCGACTCCGACTCATTGCTCTGGGGCAAAGATTTAGAGTCCATTTGGCAGTACCTTGGGGTTTGTAGTCATTAGTGGCAGATCCTTCGCTATCGATAGTGGGAAACCATCATTGTCTCCTGATTGATAGATTCTTACAAGTGTTCGACTCCAGCTCATCTATTCACACTTGTTAGATTGTACTGGGTACCTTGATGCTCATTATCATTATCGGTGAGTAGTCACACGTTTGTCAACGGTATACATCAATGACCGGTAATCAAACGATTTCTCACATGGTCGAGTTCAGATCATTTATTCCCATGGTGTAGAAATGTACCACGGCGGTCGGTGAAGACCTCAGGTTGTATCAGCATTCATTGGTTCACTTGACAGTTGCTCCTGTTGCTGCTAGTTGATACCACTCCACCTTATATGTTGCAGTCAGTCATGGTGACATTCTATATGCTGGTACCTGAGTTTCCAATGTAGTACCATCCTATTCCATCATGTTCAGTTGGTACCTTTTGGGATCAGTCTTTGATATCAGTGATCCATTGCATCTTTCAGCATCATTGACAGTCTTATATATGATATTCAGACATGTATTCCAGTCATTTATACTTATATACTTAGTGGATCCACTTGTACTTGATATGCGGACATGCTTTACTTTTTCTGAGCATGGGTATGCCTGCCTCAGACAATGTTTCTTTCTGATCTCCTTTTGTGGCTTGGCAGGCTAAATCCTGGTGAAGTCCTCCTCGGTTTTTGACAGATTTCCTTTCCATGTACTTGCATAATACATTTCGGCCATCATGTACCCCTTCTGACCTCATATATTAGGGGGCATCTGTTATAGCTCCAAATCTCACTCTTATGGCTTGTGATGCTGCACTCATGGCCTAGG
The DNA here is from genome assembly GCA_031772625.1 of Pinus tabuliformis. Classification (NCBI taxonomy): domain Eukaryota; kingdom Viridiplantae; phylum Streptophyta; class Pinopsida; order Pinales; family Pinaceae; genus Pinus; species Pinus tabuliformis. The sequence continues at coordinate 909,580,752 of CM062813.1, forward strand.
GCAACCCCTCCTTCCAGGTCTGGTCCTAAAATTTAAAAAACAATGTTTTATCCCTTATACGCGACATTGCCCTGAGTTAAACGCATGTATAAACGGGTCTGTGTATACCCAACCCGCGTATATGTATTAAAACACTTAAAAAAATATAAAACTCTTTATTTTCGGGCGGAGATCGCGGGTTTTACCTGCTGATCACCTGTTAGTGCCCGTGGCCCAACTGTTCCCAACCAACTCCCAACTAAAAAACTACTTTGGGAGAGGTGTAAAATGACCTCAATTTGAAGGCCTAAGGGAGGAGAGAAGAGAGAGAAAGGTTATTATGCTGATATTTTTCCCCTGACCAGGTCTGAAGTCCCTTGTGCCTTCTGCACTTCCCCCATTTGTACAGGAAACCCTTGTTTCCTTGCGTGTTGATGTTCATCCATTACTTGTGACATCATGGAGAAAGTCATGGAAGGAGTTTGTTAAAGGCTTGAGGCTGGAACGGATCCGGAAGGAAGCTTTGCTTGGAGCTTGCTAAAGTTGACTCAGGTGAAATTATTCCTTTTTATGTACTTTATTTGTCTATAATAAAAGAAACACATGTCTTGGTTCCTGATATGAATCTTCTTTATGTTTATGATATTCATGTTAGAATACATATGTGAATGGTTGTTTATATTCTATAACTAACTACCTTTCTTTATAACATGAAGATGGTTTCTTTATAAGTTTTTTTCCATATACTACTATGTTCTTTGGAATTGGTTGTTTTGCAGGACAAAGGAGCAAGTGGAACTTGAAGAACGGTTTGGACCCTTGAGGACCTTCTCAAATGTAGGACCTAAGGTACGTTCCCTTATCCTAGAATTTTCTTATAAGAGCATAATGGTTGTGTGAATGTGTGTTTCTCTGTATAGACAATTTTCAGTCTGCTAGGGTTTCAACCCAAAAAGCCCTAGGGGAACATTTCCGTCAATAGTCTCCCTTTTGGTTTATGTGGCTAATGAGCCTGTGAGAGATAATGGTAAAGTGGAAATATCTTTTGCATACTCTGGCTTCCCTTGCTAACAAATCCAGTCAGAGTGAAGCCAAGGGAGTCGTCAAAACACATTTTGTACTATCTTCTTTCATGATAATATAATAGAAGACTTTTGGCTACCAAAAAAAATTATTACTTATTATTATACATATTAATATTAATGTTATTATTATTACTAAAAGGAATTTTTAATAATAAATTAGATTTATATTATTAACCATTAATTAGGGGAAAGTACATTTTATTACTAATATTAATTAGTTAAATGATTAATTATTATTATTATTAATTAATTAATTATTTTTAACTTATTATTAATAATATAATTATTACAATGTTAAATTAATGCTAAGTTAATATGTTTAATTAATAAATGACATTATTAATATTATGAAATTATTGTTAATAATAATAACATTATTTATATTTATTTTCATATTCTTATTAAAATTATTATGAATAAAATTAACAAATTATTATTATTAACCAATAATTAAAAATTACCAAATTCTTTATTGTTAATTTTTCTTTAGATTTAATATTAATGAGTTCATTGATTTTCTCTTTAATTAATTGAAATAGTTGAAATGCGAGAAGTAATACCAAATTAAAAAATACATGTCATCCACAATACATTTTTTTTTTCCAGGGAGAAAACCCAACTAGTATGTGAGGCTACACTATTCTCTTTTCTCTGACATGGAAAATGTGCAAGTAGAAAGAAATAAGCACTCTCTATGGTGTTACCTGAGATCGATGACCTATATGGCTATGACAGAATCTTGAACCCCTATGCTTTTCTCTCTAACTTATCACTCCTAGTTCCTTTGCTCAACCATGGAACACAATACAATAACGTACTAAATGGAACCCTACTCCTCGTAGTGGCTTGGAATTTAACATAGGCCAACAACCAACTTGGGGGTAATGTTTGACTAGCTCAACCATCAACTCGAGTTATAGATTTCATAACTTCTAGAGTCTTCTTCAATGTCCACACATGGCTACTCCCATATGCATGTGTAATGGGGGATGATGTGGTATCCACTCATACCATGGTGGTCAGCACATTAGGCCAACTTGTTAGAGGAATAACTTTTTCATATGAACTATATTTGACATGATTCTTGTACCATTCAAAAAGTATCTTACCATAGAAAAATTTCAAGGGATCATACATAAGTAGGATTTTTTGAACCCCAAAAAGCTTAATTTAATGCCTCAACTTTGGAAGGTTTCTGGACCCGATTTTCCAAACTAGGATCTAGTAGAAAAAATGACCATACAAGCTAATCCATTCAAATTTTCCACTCTAAAAGCATCAAGGAAAATGGAAAAAAATATAATGATCCAATATGGATCATACCAACCCACTTAAGGAGAATTTTGATCTGCAAAATATTTACTTAATGAGGTAAGAAACATTTTCCTCTACCTCCTCCTTGTAGTATTTCTTTTATTTTCCTAGAAGTTATCCTTTCATCCCCATTTTATAAACATCACAATGCCCCTATCTTGTAGTTTTTTACCTCTTCTATAAAATTGTATCTCCTACCAACTCCGCATGATCATATAGTGCTAAATTACTTTACAAAGGGTAGGATCTACCCCTCCTCCTAGTCTAACAGGGAAGGCTCATAGAGTATGAGGTTTTCCACATTCACAACTAAGTAAATGCAAATTTATGGGGGTAGTCTACTTGTATATTCATTGTCTCTTACATTTTCCAATATCTCAAAAGGACCATATCAAAAAGATTTGATCTTCCTACCATTACCCTATAGCCTTTCCTTGGCAATATGTGACCATACTCTACCCCCCACTCTAAATGACTTCTCTATTCTATCTTGATCATGCATAACCTTATTTTTTTTGTATGGATTCTTCAACATCCACTATACTTTCAAATGGATCTACCTGATCTTCTTAAGAAATTTATCTATTCTTAATGCATATTTCATGGAGGAACTCCCTCACTATTGCTTGCTACTCATATACAACATCCAAGGGTCAAGGTGAAAAATATGTAAGAAAGCTTCAAAAGTGGATTTACTAGTAGAAGTGCCAATTACAATTTCTAAGAGTATTTTTATAAAGATCATATTTCCATCCCAAGACTCAGATGTTTGTTATTATAAACCTTCAAATGGTATGCCAAAGTCATGTTAACTACTTCTATTTGGAAATGTATCAATGTATTGAATCTATTTGACCTCTTCAAAATTCTGTCTAACTTCTCCCATAATGTAGTCTAAAATTCATTGAGAAATTTGATGTCCCTGTCTAAAATGATGCTTCTTGGTATCCCAAAGTGCACCTGGACTTATTCAAAGAGAAATATTTGTTTCTTCTTCCCCCTTGGTCTTATTATAGGGAATGAGAATTCTAATCCTACTAAATCTATGAACTATCACAAAAAAGATAGTCATGTCCCTTCTTGATTGTTGATAAACCTCCCATAAAATCAATGCAAATGCTTTCCCAAGCATGAGTGGCTACATGTAAGGTATGGTATAGACCTTGCTTCCTATTACTAGGCTTTGTGGTGCAGTAAAGTACACATCCTCTAACATATCTTTCTACGTCTTCTTAAATTTTGTATTGGACATAATGTTTTCATTAATGACAACCAATGTCATTGATGTCAAAGGGTATGTTAAAGGAAAGGTGCCAATGTTGGAGAATAATAACTTTAGAGCCATAAGATTCCAATCAGCTCAATACCATCACATAGAAATATTTTATTCCTTGATATTAGTATGGATGATAGTTTAGAGAGTGCCTTTTGATAAAGAGGAATTTTTAAATATTCAATGGTTCCTTTCTTCCCATACTACCCAAAGGAGGAATCCAAGAGAAAGGATCCAAATGCAATTTCAAATAAGTTTGGAAAATATTCCTTTACACCAATTTTCTATAGTATTAGGGATGCTAAGAGTGTATCTATTATAGTTTGATAGGAATAGGTTGAGGACATGGAATAACTCGAGGCTATAGTAGCAGTGGTTGAAAAAGTATTCCATATCCTTTGAGTGTTGAAGACATAATGGATAGAAAGAAGGGTATGCAAAATTGCATTTTATAAGATTGTCCTAGGTCAGGATTTTATTCTTAAACAGAAGCCAAAGGAAGAAAGGTACCTTTGGCCATGCATATTTTTTCTAGATTTTAACCCATCCTTCATCTATCAGGTGTGCATGGAATCATGTTGCTAAATTAGAGGATTCAATGGATCAATGGAATGAGGGATTGTCCTACTCTCAAGTGATTTCAAAATCTATTAACATTGATTTTCATCAGGCTTGGGGTGCTATAAGCCTAGGGGTTGCCACTGGCTTCATTTACAAGGTGAAGTATTCTAGGACCAATAGTGTTATACATTTTGTCTTTCATATTATCCATGATAGCTTGTATTTGAGTTTTTTTCTCAAATTTCGGGAGCTACAACCAGGAATAATATTGTAACAACCCTTGGTTGATGTTTCATGTAAATAAAGTTAAACCAAGGTCATGGGACACATATCCCAAGTTGAATGGTGGGAAAACATAATAGTGGGCATCAGTTGTGGTTTATTAATGGCTCTGGAAATTGGAAAAGGAAAAGATGTAATAATTGGCATTTAATTATGTGCAATAAAGGAAAATAGGAGAAAAGGAAGGTGAAGAGACACAAATATGCATGCAAGGGAAATTAGAGAGAAAATGAAGGAAAATGAAAGAAAAATGTAACACCCTTGCCCCTCATTTACCCGCTTTTACAAGCTCTCCAAGTAAATGTGAAACATAGTGCTACTATGATATGAATCAACCTCCTAGATGGCCTCAAGGAAATGGAGTCGACACAACAAGACTTTACTGGCTTTCCTCAGGTGCTACAAGACCCCTGAGGGTTGAATCACCCTTCCTAGACCTTTGTCCCTGAGAAAAAATCTCTTTTTCATTGACCTAAGGCCCTAGTCACTCCCTTTCCAAGGCATGCCAATGACTACAACCCTCCAGTCACATTGATGAGCCCACCTAAATGCGACTGTATCCTTTTTCTGCCAATTCAATGCCAACGACTGCAAGATTTAAGGCTATTTTCCAAGGCCAAGACCCATTCATTGCCCAGAACTCCATGAAATTTATAGAACACATAAAAGACATGAAAAAAATGCTTTTGATAACAAACTTGATGAACGACTTGACTGGACCTTCCCCAACTGGAACTGACATTCCTTCAAACACTTGGTAAACATGCAACCTACAGATCCTTAATGCAAGTATGAACATAAGGAGCTGAAAACTTATCCGAGGTTTAACAAGAAGTATCAATGTCTTCTAAAATTAGTTGTCATAACATCAATTAGGTATTGCATTCATTATTCATTCAGTTACAAGTAAAAACATAGAAAGGGCAACGACTAAGAGTTGTCAAATAATCATGCTTATAACCAACATATAACTACATAAATAACAATGAGAGAAGAACCATTAAAGCCACATAATAAAAAATACATTTATTCATGAAAAGCAAGTCAGTAACTTAGTTCTTATTAAACATAGGAAAAATCCAACCAGGTTTGAGACATCCATGTACCACCCAACCATAAATTGGATGAACCAAATATTTCTTTCAACCAATCACCCTCGTGCCATATTCCAAGCAAGAATATGGTATCTCATGGGATAAACCAATCCATAAACAGCCAAGGGAATCCATAAGTTAAACCCCCTCCACCCTCACCATACCATGATCTCACCTAAACTAGTGCCAATATCACAAAACCAAACCGATCTTGGATGCCTAAGAATTTTTTCTTTAATACCTTGAGGAGTTTTCTATCTCTGCCCTCAGGATTTACTATGTATCCTAACATTATTGGTTAAGGGATTCCTAGGTCTTTGGGAATTTTCTTGAGACCACCTCACCTAGATCCAAAATCTTTCTAAAATCCAAAGCTCAAACTAAGAAAAGTCCCATCACACCATGGCTATTGGGAAATATCAAGGAAAGGCGAAAATCCACTTTCGAAACCCAACAAAATCCATGCCAATGACAAAAAAAGAACCAAATACCAACATGCACATACCATGCATGTTAACAACCAGCTAGGAAGTAATACATGCAACCTATTGTTGCAAGTATTCTTGTTGAAGCTGCTTGATCCAACTTTATTTGCTTGATCCTTGCTTTCCTTTGCTTCCCTTGCTCTTCCTTGTCCTCTTGGTTCCCTTATCCTCTTTGAGACTAATTCCAAAACTGAACTCACAAAAGGCTACCAACTAATGCTATTATGTCTTTTAATTATTGATGCCTCTAATTCCTTCAGTTTCCATTATTTTCCTTCAATTTCCTCCTCACATGCAACCTATGACCTCTCACCTTCCTTTTCTCCTAATTTCCTTTATTTTCATAAATAAAATACCAATAATTCCTTTTTTCCTTTTCAAATCCTTCACCATTTCCTTTGCCGATTTTCCTTAGCCATGAACACAACAGGTGATGCCCGCTAGGATATGTTTCCCAACATTCAGCTTGCAATACATGTCCCTTGACCTTGCTCTTATTTTCCTTTATTAAATTTTAATACATGAAATTTTAACCTAGGGTTTTTAGAGAACCCTCCACTTTAGGGGAACACTGTCCTCGATGTTCTATGACACCTACAACTAGCAAAACCATTGAAAATAAAAACATACTACCCATGGAGCTTTATAACCCAGCTCGTTCTAGTATTTACAATGAAAAACCTGCTCAAAAGCAAAACCATAATGACAAACACGAAAACACGACAACCATACGGCTTATTCGATCTATATAACACAATCATTGTGGTATTTACAATAACAACCATACACCAATATGTACATATACCATAATTGCTTTGCCTCAACTCGTAAACAATGAAGGACACATAACCTGTATGCGATAAACCTTCTCCCATGTAGCTCCATCAGGACCAAATTTCTTCCATTACACTTTAACTTCCTCAATTGTTCTATTCCAAAGCATGATTTGTTTACGCTGCAATATTCACTGAGGTTCCGGTGGAAATTCTCCTTCTGGTTCCACCTACAATAAACACCAATCATTAACATGATCAACATCATTTACATATATTTTAAGCAATGAAACATGGAAAACATCATGGAATTTCACTGTCGGAGGCAATGCAAGTATGTAGGCCATTGGTCCAATCCTCTCAAGGATCTCAAAAGGACCACAATACCGTCGTGTAAAATTGACACATCATCCAATCCTCAAGGATCTCTTCTTAGTCTTGATGCATAAATACACATGCTCCCCAACCTTAAACTCCTTCAATGCCTTAAGCTCGTATGCATAAATCTTATGTCTATCCCATGGTAACTTTAGATTATTCTTTATAACTTCTATTTCCTATTCCATTTATGCCGACATCTTTGGTCCAATATGTACCATGTTAACCTGATCACTCTAACTCATGCCAGTATTACAACTCTGCCCATACAGTGCCTCAAAGAAACTCATCATCAATGACTCTTGATAACCATTGTCATAAGAAAACTAAACTAATGGAAAGTACTCCTACTATCTCCTCTCTTGATTCATCACATACATCATCAACATATTCTCAAGTATCTTGTTGACACCCTTTGTCTATCCATTTGTATGCAGATGATAAGTTTTGTTGAAGGCCAACTCTATCCCCAAACTTGCAAACAAATCCTTCCAAAACATGGAAGTGAACTTAGCATCCCTGTCTGACACAATCTCCTTTGGAACACCATGCAATCTCATGATCTCCCTGATGAAGAATCGTTCCACCTCACTAACTGAATAAGTAGTCTTCATAGGAATGAAGTGAGCTATCTTGCTCAACCTATCTACGATAACTATGATAGAATTATGCTACCATGATGTCCTCATAAGACCTGTAATGAAGTCCATGGAAATGCCCTCCCATTTCCATTATGGAATTGGAATATGTTGAAGCAATCCACTTGGATGATTACACTATGCCTTCACTTACTGACAGTCTAAACATCTAGCCATGAAATATGCCACTTCCTTCTTTGGATTCAACCAATAGTAGGACTTCTTCACTTTTTCCAAAGTATTCTAATATCTTGGGTGACCTGAATATGGGTTTACATGAAACTCCCTCAATATAAGCTTCTTGAGTTAATTGTCATCTCGCACATAGATCCTATCCATGAATCTCACCGAGCCATCTGCCATGAGACCATAGTCCACATGCTGATCACATGTACCATTCTGTAACCTGTGCATAAGTTCGCTATATCGGTCATCCTATTATCCTACTTGTAAGATCTGATACTGTAAATTTGTCCCATATGAAGTCACTGTTGCAACATGGTTCAACTGTACTTTCCTGCTGAGAGCATCTACAACCCTATTCTCCTTACTGTTGTATCTGATATCAAAGTCAAATTCAATAAGTGTGGCCAATCATCTAACTTTCCTGGCATTCAAATTCGATTAATCAAACAGATATCTCAACCCACTATGATTGTTCATCGATAAAAACCTCCTACGAAGATGATAATGTCTCGATATATTTAAGGCATGAATAATAGATACCAACTCAAGATCATGAATCACATAGTTCTACTCGTGCTCATTTAGTTTCCTAGACTCATAGCATATCACCTGGCCCTCTAGCATAAGGACTCCCCCAAGCCCTCTCTTGCAAGCATCTGTACACATTACGAACTCTTTATTCGGATATGCAATCTTTAACATTGGAGAATTCATCAACAACTTCTTTAACTATTCAAAATTGACTACACACTCCTTTTTCCATTCAAACATATTACCTTTCCTCTGTAATGATGTAATAGGATATGAAATGCATAAGAAGTTCCTGATGAACCTCCTATAATAACCCTCTAACCCCATGAATGATTTGACTTCATCCACATTGCTAGCAGTTTCCCATTCCATGATAGCTCTTATCTTTTCTAGATCTATTGTGATGCCTTCCTTGGAAACATGTCCCAAGTAGTGCATCTTTGTTTGAAAGAAACTGGACTTGCTAAGCTTGGAATACAACTAATTCTCTCTTAGAAATCTCAGGACTACTACTAAATTCATGACATTCTATTCCTCATTCTTAGAATATATATGGATTTCATCAATGAATACAATAACAAAATTGTCCACATAAGGATGCAACACATCATTCATCAAGCACATAAAAGTAGCTGGAGCATCAATCAAACCAAATGGAACTATAACAAACTCATAATGCCCATACCTGGTCATGAAGGAAGCCTTATAGATGCCCTCTTCTTTGATGCGTACCTAATGATATCCTAATCTCATGTTAACCTTTGAGAACACTATTGCTCCCTTCAATTGATCAAACAATTCCTCAATCCTTGGGAACGAATATCCGGTCTTGATCATCACTTTGTTCAACTTCTTATAATCAATGCACAACCTGAGAGTACCATCATTTTTCTTCACGAACAATACTGGTTCAACCCAAGGTGATACACTTGGCCTAATGTATCTCTTATCAAACATTGCCTTCAACTGCCACTTTAACTCTACTAACTCTAGAGTGCTCATCATGTAAGGTTCCTTTGATGCTTACACTGCCCTTGGTGCCAACTCAATAGAAAAGTCCACTTCCCTGTGGGGTGGAAACTCTGGAATCTCTGCTAGAAACACATCCTGAAACTTTTGTAATATAGGGTACCTCTTGAATATTTCTACACCCTCAACATCCTTACCCTTGTCAGTAGAGGTATGGACTACAAACATCACACATCCTTTCCTGCAACTGTGCTCATCCCGCATACAGGTAACCATCCTCACTGATGTAGGCTTCTTATTCTACAAGATTCTCTTTTCCCCATTATCATCCAAGCACTCAATAGCCTTGTCATAACAATATCCTTTGGTCCTATGAAGATACAACCAATCCATACCCAAAAGCGTATTATACGATCCAAATCGCAGTATATTCGAATGTGTTGCTGTAGGCATACCATTCAACACGAATGGACAAACTCTCACCTTGTGATGAACTCTCTTCTTAGTACGTCTAGCCAACTGCACCAACCAAGACTTTGCACGCACTTCTTTTCTCAAGCCACACTTATCCAACACGTTAGGATTAACATAAATATAATTAGATCTAAGACCAATCAAAATACAAATAAATCAATCAGAAATATTACCGTTCATCTCAATAATAGATGTCTGGTGATCCGTCTACCTGTAGTCCACAACTACATAAATTCAAGGGATATTGTGACCAACATCCCCCACTGTCTATGCCTCTTGAGCACTAAAAATATGAGGCCTATCTCCCTGGTACAATGGACAATCCTTCTTATGATGATATTTTCCACACATCCAAAAAGTTGCAACGATCCTCTACCATCACCTCTAGTTTGCTGCTCTCCAGTCTACGACCCATGCACCTTCTCAACTGTGTTGAACTTCTTATAAGGAGCCACATTTTTTTCCTCACTTGCATATTTAGGTCTGCCCTGTTTCGATGGTCACTTCTCTTTAACTTTCTCATTTCCCTTCAAGTCACATTTAGACTCAGGTTTTCTCTTTGAATGGTCATAACAATGCTTCAATTTCTAGATGGCTTCCTCTACGGATCTAGGCTCATCGAATTGAATCCGATCTCTATTTTCTATTGGAAATCCACTGATGAACCTCTGAATCTTAGTCTTCTCCTCCTTCAGATATGACACATACCTCAACAACTCCAGGAACCTACTAGTGTACTCATCATTTATCATAGATTCTGTCTACAACTCATAAAACTCCTTAGCTACGTCATCATAGTACCTCTCCGACAAGTACTTCTTCTTCAAGAGTCTCTCAAACTCATCCCAAATCAACTCGTCTTCCCGAATGCCCTTGACATTCTTCACATCTTCTGACCAAATATTTTCTTTCCCTTTGAGAATAAAGGTGGCTATCTCAGCTTTCACGTTCTCTGAATAACTGTGCAATCTGAATAATTTCTTCATCCCAAGTAACCATGCCTCTGCATCTTCTTCCTTCTTCATCTCTCCGTCAAATGAAAGTGGTTTGACTTTCTTGAACTCCTCAGGTAAGTGCTCACCCCTCCTATAAGCATGATGATGGTGACGACTGTGATGATGTCTCCTCAATGAAGAACTAGAATGATTCCCATACATACTAGTCCTATTAGGTGTATCCAATGATCTGCCACCTCTAAGCCATGTTTTAATTGAGGGTCAGGAATTGAAATGTATTGAAATCTACAATCATGAAGGCTATTATTCAAATCTATTTTTGAAATCTACAATCATGAAGTCTACATCCATGAAGGCTATTATTGAAATATACGGTCAAGAAATCTTGGGTAGTTATTATTGAAATCTACAATCATGAAGGTTTTATTTTTTTCTAATTTTTGTTCTTATAGCATTGAGTGGCGATTAAAAAAATAAACATAAAAGCCCAAAACTAGTTAAAAGTTGATATTAGTCCTCAGAAGATGATGATCTTATGTTGATATATTTAAAAGGCGTTGTTTTACTTGCGACCTAATTTCGAAGACCACAATTTTCGGAGACCATTCATTTCATAGAAATAACAAACACACAATTGAAATTGAAATAAATAAATATCTTTTGATTAAATATATATGTTTGTTTGAAAGTATTTCTTTATATGAAATTATATATTTATACATGTTATATATTGAAGACATAAATGATTTTTTCATATATATAGCTAGAGTAGGCCTAATGGTTAAGAACATGTGTTTCTTCAAAGAAGTTACATGTTCGTAAGCAGAGAGGACAGGGTATGTATACTTTTTTAGACTTAATAATCATACACCAATTTAGTGTTTGGATTGAAAATTAAATATATCTATATATATAATTTAATTCCATCAATAACATATACACGGTTGTTTTTCTTACAATATTAATATACAATTATAAATATTATATTTATTTAATACTAATATTATTAATTAATATTTTAAAAAATATCTCATAATAACACCTCAACCATACAATAAATAAATAATTATATATAAAATTAAGTTGCATGATGCTAAAACAACACGAAAGGAAAAACAAAACAACGTGAGTGCCCATATCGTTTTAGAATTATACTTAAAATAAGAAAAACAAATCCAGTAATGCCACGTATCACAATAACTGATTGTGGTTTTTCGGGCGGAAATCAACTCACGCTATTCAAAGTAACGGAAAACTCTATGGTCAAATCCCTTTGCATTCACCATCCTCGGATTTCAAATTTAGAAGTTTCATAAACAAAGTTCATATACCGAATTTAAAATAATAATAAAAGTAATCTTGAATTTAAATTAAATAAATTTATGTTAATTATATATTTATTATTTAAATTTAATTTATTTTAATTTAGGATTGATGAACGGTAGAGATTAAATTTTAAATATGAAATTTAAAGAAAGATTTATACGTCAAGAAATTTGTTTTCTCTCAATTTTTAGTGAATCTGGTATAATATAGATAATTATTTTTATTATTAATATACTTTAAAATATTATTTATATATATATATAAAATATGGAAGAAATTACAAATTTCTATAGGTAGATTTAAAATAATTTATTAATGGAATAATAATATACATATACACAAAGAATCTCTCTATATAAAAATATGCATATTAAAATATTTAATTTATGATATATATTAAATTATTTCTTTCTTATTAATATATTTTAATGTCATGCATAGTGGAAAGTGAAAATATTAAAAAATTTTAATTTAAATTATAATTTTTTTTGGTCCATATAATTTTTGTTATTTATAATTGATAATAAATTATAATTTTTTTTCTGTTATTAATATACTTTTGTTTTAAATGTTAAATGTCAACTAAACATAAAATGAATTTCATATCATGTAGGATCAATAACATTTTTTTTACATGTCATTTGTCAACTCCATATTTAGGTGGAAATTGAAGTATTTTATTTATGGTTAACATTGAATTTTTTGTTATTAATATTTTTTAATTTTATTATTTTTAAAAGTGATGTTACATGACAACATCAACATCTCCCTCATATTGAGTTGTAGAGTATCTTTATTCGCAGAAAAACAAAGTAATTCAAATGAAAAAAATTCTTATTTTATCGTTACATGTTTTCATCATTTTAAGAGAAGAATAATTTATATTTTGCCCTTTTTTTTGTGAACTGGTACAAATGATTTTCATTAATAACAAAGATTGTACGTTGAGACTAGATATCCTAACATTGCAAAAGATATCAACATTAGAGTATGGAACTCCTCAAAACAACAAAACATATCAACACTCAAAAAGACACAATGTCAACTGCCCAAATACTACAACTTAAGAGAAAGAGACCAAAACTATGTGTAAGAAAAATGCCTCTACCCAAAACCACGAAGCAAGGAAACATCATGGGCAGAGATTACAATAGAGGAAATATACAAGAGCTAGAAGATCTTTCATCTTAATTTTCATGCCAAAAAGTGGACAAGGACTAGCTGAGAGAACTCTCTATGAAACCACCTACCTACCTTATCATCAGACTTTTAAAAGATGCAACACAGTATGTCCCATATACAAAAACCCTTTACCATTTACTAGAAGATGCACCATAATAACCATATCCTAGAAGATGCACCACAGTAGAAGTATCAAAAGATGCAAAAACCACTGGACAAGAGAAACCAAAAAACCTATGAGATAATGACCCTTTTTAATCAGATGAGATAATGTGATATTTGGAATGTGATCGATAGGTGGGTCTATAGGGTCTCTTGGAGGATCAATTATATCCCCGGAGGCAGATTGTGACACCACGTAACCTTCCACTTGACTAAGACGATAATCTATATCATCAAGGCATTGATATGCTTGAGTAGGTGTTTTATATCCTCCTAACCAACAAAAATATTGTAATTATAAACCTTTCTGTCACATAAGACCATACAAAAGAGAGTCCCAACCTATTGATGAATATAGAGAGAATGTAAAATGTGCAATCTACACTTACTAAACTTGCCTAGGTTTGAATCTACTTTAAACACTAACCTACAATTTTTGAATCAGAGAAGTAGGGGCAATCCCCAAATCCCTTCAATTCCAACAATATAATTTCTCTTTGCACTTCAAGAGGCACATAATCAAAATAAGAGGAAACTGAGTCCCAAGGAAAAGGGCAACAACATTGAGGACCTTCATTACTAACACCTCCTCTCTCAATTACCATTCTTTAATGAGGAGGCATAGTAGCTAAAAAAATGAGTAATTCAAAAGCAGAGTAGAAACCCTCCGAAGCAGATGGAACATGCTTCACTAACATACCTGAGGCAACAGGGTGAGAATATCACCCCACCACCACTACACTACACCATGTACATGTGCCACCTTAGCTAAAAGACCTAAGTTGATACACTTGAGTCCACAGACCTAATTCATGCCACACCATTTTGAATTATAAACAAGCGTGAGCTCGTCACACCATTTACCATAAATTCACTTTATGAGTTACACCCCTATTACAAAATTTTGCATCCTACTTTCAAAAATATAAGAGACGTTTATTTTCTTTATGACTTACTATTTTAAAAATCAACTTAAATAAAAATAATTTTATATCAACTATATATTTATAAAAAAAAATAAAATGAAAATAAAATAACTAAAAAAAATTCTTATTTTATATTTTTATGTTGTATTTCTTTAAAATAATAATTTGTATTTTATTTTACATTTATTTTATTAATATTTTATATGAAATAAATATATAAAATTTTATTAAAATATTAATAACAAAATAAATATTCCAATGTGAAATATAAGGATCCACACATATGGGACAATCAAAATTATAAAAAAAAGATTATGAGTCAAGTATTTTAATGGTGTGTTGTTTTATATGAAGGGGATTTTTTTTTCGTTCAACTTTGGATTAAACTATTTTAATATAAAAAATTATATGAATATTATTTTAATATCGAAAAGAATCTTAAGTTTTTCAATATAAAAATGATTTCAATATCAAATATACTTTAGAAAAGGTTACAACATTTATAGATGTGATCTTTATAGATTTATTTTCTCATTGAACTAAAAAAGCTAATTAATTTCACGTCTATATCGCTAGCATTGGAATTTCCCACTTACATCATCTATTTGAACATAAAAGTCAATCTTACTTACAACTACACTATTTTTGATAACATTCATAAGAAAAATAAAATGCAGAGGCAATAGTAAAAAGAGGTCTCGTGCAAAACACTATTCAAATGGTTCACAATTTACGAGCTTTCTCTATAGGTCCATTGCATGAACATCATCAATGCTCGGGAAGACTTGTGTGTAGAGTTGTATGCACACCTCCTTACAGAATGTTCTGCTCATTATTAGTAATTGCACACCAAAGGTGGATTATCATCCTCCATTTTTTTTTTTTCTGTAAAATGAAGTAAAACTAATAAAGGTGGATTATCATTCTCCATTTTTTTCTATAAAATGAAGTAAAACTAACCAAACTAATTCATTAGACTTATTAAAAAATCAACGAGTATACCTAGGTTTAGAATTTCCATTATTGCAAATGGTAGGTTATTTTTATATAATATTATGTATCTACACATAAAATGGATCCAACATCAATGTTTTTTACCTCAAAAAAATGGCCTTTTTACTGAATGATAAATTAGTGAAGGTTGGATATTTAGAAGGTATGGTAGAGGATGTTTCTTTACCGAAGAAACACATATATTGTACTTTACTTCTTAAACATATCAAATATATAATTGATTTTTGAAGGTCATTGTAGAATTCTAAAATCTGAAGCTTACCCGGCAAGTTGTTAGTCTACCCAGCAAGACCTTCAATCATTAACAATTGCATAGTTCAATGATCTGATCCATGCTTGAATTGAAATCGATGGTATAATGAGATCTTGATCACACCTGTCATGACAACAAAGCTAGTTAAATATGATGATGCAAACTTAAAGGAAAATAACCAGGAAAATTATAGTCACACATGTGAATATTATCGTTAGTAGAGACTTGTCGTTGACCTCTAGAAATGTATATATTTTTAAAATTTTATATTTTACTTTCATCACATCAAGGTATCTTTTATGGATTTAAATATTTTCCTATATATAGTATTGTAGGTGACTATTTTGAAAATTTATACATGTAGAATGTAGGAAAATATTCAATAAACAACATGTAATTTATTATTAAAATTAGTAATTTTTTGGTCAACATCATCCATTTAATCTTATATATGTAAAAAATAGGTAATGTGTTAACAAAATTGGCGAACACGTTTTTCAAAAAATGCCTAAAACATAGCCCATTTGCGAAATTTCACCCCTAAATTTTTCCCTAATTCACATATTACGATGGATTTCTAGGCTTAAATCTATCAAAATATTTCTTTTCCCTCAAAAATTGTTCCATTAAAGGCTTGGAAATCCTTGCTAATATTCTATTATATATAATTGGTGATAGTTTATTAACAATTTGTCATAGTTATAAATGTATGCGAGGAGTTCATGGTATTTTGAAAGTGCAGTAATAAATATGAATGACTATGATAATGATCAAGTGGATGTCAGTGAACCACCATGGTTAATAATTATTTTCTACTAGTGGTGGTTTACAAGCTCATGATTTGGGTAAACCATGGTACACACTTGTGGTTTTTGAAAGGTGGAAATAAAATGAAAATCTAATTGTATGGTTAAGTTTTACAATATAGAACAATTCATTAGCTTTTAGCATAGTGATTTATGGTATTCACACATGGCATTTTGTAATCCATGGTATTTGATATATAATGAAAGTGCATAACGCTAGGTGGAAGGACTATAAATAATATAAATATGGGTGTTCCCCATTGCACAATCCATGAAGTTTGTTATTACATAGTCCTATGAGATGCTTTACCATTTAATAGAAATAATTGAATATATTTTCATACTATTTTTTTTCCTCTACATTTTCTTTTATGGAATTCTGAATTTTTCTATTGTTAATAGTTAGTCTCAATCCTAAGACAACATGGATGAATGACATAAATTAATTTTTTCCTTGTCATTTCCTAGTGCATGTCATCAATGACATTAAGGTATAGAGAGTTGAATCTCAGACTAGTTTCATTTGACTACAATTTCTCTTGCTAGCCCAAACAATCTCCCATGGTGGAAGAAAAGAGAAATTACGAAGAAAGAGATCCTATCAAGTTGTTCCTCAAGGAATCACTCATGCAACAAAGGAACCATATGATGGAAAATTTCATCAACACCCTTCAACAACTCTCAACAATGGTTGAGGTACCTTCAACAATCAACAATTTTGGAGGTGTGACACCCTTCAAGGTACAAGTTAACTTTGATATCTCTTTATTTGAAGATGAAGTAAATGAAAATGTTGTGGATAAATGGTTAAATATATTATATGGATATTACTCTATCCAAAAAAAAAGGATAATGAGAATACCACCTTCACACTCTTGATAGCCCTTCTCGATGTTAAATATTGGTGGGAGAGATTATTGGAGAAACACATAGAAGATGAGTTTACAATGTTCAGTGTAGGACCCACTTGGACTACCTTTTCTAATTTCCTCAAGGCACAATTATACCTTGTAAGGAACTATGATGACTAGTACATTAGATTGAAAACTATGTGGCAAGAGAGAGACTAGAAAGTGTTGAAGTACACCAAGAACTTCCATGCATTACACTTCGAGCTATGTATCAGAGACTTTAAGTGACACCTAAGTCTGATATATTGTAGTGGCCTACATAGGTACATCTAAACAAATATGGATTTATTGCACATATTCTCCTTAGAAGTCACTTATTGATTTGCTTCAAACTATAGAAGAGAGTTTGGATTTGCAAATCCACTACAACAGAAGCATTGAAAAAGAGACCCTAATGTAGAGAAGAATGGAACAAGAAATGTGAGAAAACCTCAAGATAACTAATCAAAATCACAAGAAAATAAGGATAATGTGAAGTTGAGGAAGGACACTAGAAAGTGGTGTGAGTTTCATAAAATCCCTTGGCACAACACCAATGAATGTTGATTAAGATAATCATTATTAGCTTATGCTAAAGAGAAAAAAAAAAGGCATTGGCTTAGGTTTTGATTTAGAATGAGGATAAAGGAAAGTTGAATGTCAATGAAGAACCTAATACTACCATCACAACTATGAATATATAAATGTAGGAGTCAAAAGATCCTAAAATAGGGAAGTCCCTCTTCCATTCACAAAAGTGGGTGAAGGGGACCCCATTATATTTCATTATTGGTAATGGGAGCTAGAATAACATGATATCAACTTAGGCCATGTGGAGATTGCAATTGTTGAAAGTGCCACACCCCCAACTATACAACATTGGTTGAATAAGTCATGCACACAACATTTGTGTTAGTTAGTAATGTTGCCTTACCCATGAGGTAAAGCTCTTTAAATATGAGGTAATGTGTGATGTTTCCCCACTCAAAGTTTGTGATGTTCATCTAGGAAATCCCTTTATGTGAGAACATTATATTATTTATGAGTCTCGACCCTATTGTGTCATTATGAGTTTAGGGGATCAACTCTACATGATACTAGACGTAGTTCCAAGTACTATATATTCATTAATATGGGTAAAGGAATGCCAAAAAGTATTTTCTCGTACTTCCACTCTTTTGTTCTTCATGGTTTGGCGAAAAGGAGAATAAAATGTCACTACAACCAACATAAATTCAGAAGAATCTCTCTCTATCGAACATAAACAAATGGACATGCTTGTAGGAGGATCTAAAGACATACTCACCTCACCTATATGGGTTCCTCTACACTTCTAGGTCGCACATCAACATAAATGGGATGCTAACGTTCCATATTCTTAGCATGCCTACAATAGATCTCTTCAAAACTCTATTGGTGATAGATCTTTTCAAACATGTTTGGGGTTCAAGTTAGCAACCCATATGGATGTCACTATTCTACTACATATTCACTAGAAAAGTCCTCCCATGCTCAGGCTAAAGTAGATCAGCAAACCAATGTTTTCAAAAGGATCCAACATTTCCAACAACGGGTTCATGATGTCCTACAAAAATCTAATCCCAAATACAAACAAAAACATGACTGGAATTGGGTTCTACACAAGTTTCAAGATACAGTGCATCGAATCATAGATACCATGACAAAGGATATCTACTAGCATAACATACAACTCTACGAGGTTCTGAAAGCAATCAATATTTTACACCAAGGGAAGTGGCTCACATAGATTAAAATTCAAGAGATGTTTTCCCATAGGATGAGGGAACTTGACACAATGGAGACCATTTCTTGCTAAAATGGAGGTTTGATCCTAATGGATGTTAGTGAATTACCACAATAAATATTATTTTTTCATTGTTAATGATTTGAAACCTCTTGGTTTGCATAAATTATGATATCAACCCATGGTATTTGGAAAGTAGAAAATAAAATAAAATAAAATAAAATAAAATAAAATCTAACCTCAAAAGTCACTTTTACCATTAAAAAACCATTCATTAGTTTTTACAATGATTTATGGTATCCACTCATAGTGTTTTGTAACGCCATAATATTTCAAATAAAATGAACATACAAGACTCTAAATAAAAGGACAATATAAATAATGTATATAAATAATGTAAATATATGGTCAAAGTTTTAAAGCCATGAAATTTCTCATTATATTTCTCATTATATAATTCTATGACACTTTTTACCACATAAAATAATATTAAAATATTTTTAATTATTTTTATTTTCCTCTATTTTATTCCTTTAATGGAGTTGCATTTTTTTGTTATCAATATTTAGTCTAATTTGTCTAATAGATGAATCGATTGCAAGTGAAGTATTTGTGATGCCATGATTATGTAAGATTCAAAAGTTGGGTAATTAATTAAAAGTATCCATATCATTACTTTTCTATAGAAAGATTTAACTTGGGAAAACTTGAGGAAGAAGGGCATCTATGGACCTGGCATATGTGTGTTTTGCAAAATGCAGAATAACACACATATCTTTCTACATTTCCCATGGGCTATGCAGGTATGGAACAAGACCCTTGATATCTTAACTTACAGGCACAATGCATAGGACACCATTGAAGCATGCTTAATATGGTGGAGCTAGAGGCCTAGCTAGATGAGGGTTGTTTCCATCTTAATTTTCTGGGAATTGTGGAGAGTCAGGAACTCCAACATTTTCAATGGAAAATTCCTTAATCACAATAATGTCATCAATAACATCATTTCTTGGTTGGGACCTCTTTTACATACTAATCCAGTTCATAAGAATGTATTACATAAAAAGAGCCCCCAAATCTATCTTTCCTCACAGGTTTCTTTGACTAAGGAACACATGATGAGAGATGCGGATGTGGAGCTTGGATTAGCATGGACTACAATTAGCACTACAAAATTCACTATTATGGAAGCCCTGGAACAAATATAAAAGCAGGTCCAATTGATTCAGAGTTAAAGGTTTTGGTTTCTTTGGCTCATGGGACGCGTGCCGGTGCGGGGAAGCAAGCCGAAGCAATCCAGTAGCCAACGCCTCAGCTCTTTTGTCACAGTTTCGACCAATTATAGACATGAGGTTTGCATATGGACCAATGCATGTTTTCACGATCCCTTTCGCCAGGCTACTAGTTGTTACTCTCCCATGCATCACTCCCTATCGATGTGCAGGCACCTTTAGGCACTTGGATAAAACCTCTTATGTTAATGGAGACTAACAACACCTTTCCTTGCACCTTTTAACTAGTCTCATGGCTCTGTTCTAAGTTTCTTGGCTGGCCAGTTGCAGCGCTGAAGCTTTCCTTTTTCAATCTTCCCTGGTGTTCCCATTCTGGCTCCAATTCCTCTTGTTTTCTCGCTTATGCTGGCGTTCTTCTTCACGCTTTCCCCTCGGCATGCGTCCGGAGTGAGGTCAGTATTTCTATCATCCTTGTAAGCTGTGGTTGATTTACAAATTACAGTAAATAGGAATATAATTATTAATGTTGTGGATTCATACAATGGCGTAGTCATGGAATGTTGTGACTGCTTCTTAACTGTTTTTCTCAATACAGTGCTGGTAATTAGTATCCATTTTAGGACTTGTGTGACATTTATGGTTTTTGTCTAAGATTGCTCATGAATAGAATGGGAAGTTTCTTTCCTGGTCAAATGTGAAAGGAATGTCTATATCAAGAATGTTTTTTTAGCCTTTTTACTCCCTCGGGGTATCCTCAAGATGTTCTCGGCAATCTTTCAAAAACTCAGGAAGTTTATAGTAATTTACAAGCCGTGCACAGACATAAGGTTCAGATTCGGAGCTTGGTGGTGCATTGTCGAGGTATATTGTTGCTGTTTTGTTTGTAATGAATCCCCCTCCTATTAGCTTATCCTCAGAAGTCTCGGCTTCGAAGTCACTCAAGACCACCCTGTTCGGAACCAGCAACTTCCACCATTACCGGAAACTTTTATGGGAACGGAATTTTTTTTGATGATCGGATCCCTCTGCCTTTTTTTGAACGAAATTTCAAAAATTTCATTGGGATTGGGGTTTATGTCCTAGGATCATCCCTTTTTGGTCAATTTTCCAGTGTGTTGTCGTCATCCATAGTTATGATACCTGACCAAATTTAGTTTATCTAGGTTCGAACCTGCCTTGAAATCTGGAGTTTCTTCCCAGTGTCATCTTGGTGCTTTCTCGACTCTTCTATCTGCATGTCCTTGTGTCAGATTGGTTCCATCCTCACATATTTTCCCTCTCCCGGCATTTATATAATCCAGGTATCTCTCTCAGAGGTTAGTCAGAGGGTGTTTAATTTCTTGTACTAATCTGGATTTGGAAATCTAATCTTGATAAGTGCCCCGGCTGTTAATCCAAGGAAAAGATTTTTTGGAGGCGCATGGACGGTGGGTCCGATGCGTCGGCCACAGAGGCTTTGATTCGGGCCACTATGATGGCTGAGAGGGCTTGGGAGAATGCCACGCTATCCGGGGGGTGGCAATCAACCCTGGATGACGTGGTCGTTAAACCGTCTTTGCATGGTGCTGACAGGGAGAAGGAAGGACGGTCTTCCCGAAGGAGAGATATCTCTAAACAGGAGGAAAAGGTTATACACGAGCATTCGAACCGCTATAATAAATCCCGGAACCCTGTCAAAACCACTGCTCCGCCTTCTGCTATCAAGCTGGACAGCATTCATCTGACTGAAAGGATTGAAAGTTTACAGAATCTTGCCTTGGTTGGTAGGTGGCATTTCCCGGAAATGAACGATGCCGAGATGAGGAAATGGTTAGCAGTCCATTGGAAACCAGTGATCGGATACACTCCTATTATCTCTAACCTCATGAAGGAGTGGTATTGCTTTCACTTCTTAAATGCCACTGATGTCGATGCTATCCTCAAAGGTCCTTGGGTTTTTAGAAGGAGCTTTCTCGCTCTTTATAGGTGGTATATTGGGTATGATCCATTGAAAAACACTCCCTCTAATAACCTAATCTGGGTAAAACTCCCAAATCTTCCCCTAGAGATGTGGTCCAAGGAAATCCTCGAGGAGATAGGAAATTCAATTGTTAGATTTGTCTACATAGATCCATGGTGTTTGGGAGAGAAAGACAAGAGAATCGCGTGGATTCTCATAGAGAAGGCCTATAGGGGGGGGATATCCAGATGACATCGAGATAGCTTGGAGAGATTTGAAAATCAATCAAAGATTGGATTTTTGGGGCATCCCATTTAGATGCGCCACATGCCACAAAACATGCCACCTCATAGAAAACTGTCCTCGGCATCTAGCTCCAAAAAGCAGGGTTTTTCATCGAAAGGCGAGGATAAATTCTTTTTCGGCCAGCTTGTCTGCGACAGAATTGCTGGATGAACAAAATCCTATTAATCTGGATCCTAATGTATCCTTATCTCTGCGGGTATTGTCACAGGACTTTTCTCAGATTCCCGAAGCCAGACCTGGTAGCCCGGTTAAGTTTGATGGCCCTATGATGAGCAGACCTATAGCTTTTCAATGCTCACCCATTCCGGAACCGAGAGATGATAAAGCCGTTCCCTCCCCTGTTCCTTTTTAGCTTAAGGATTTCTCTTTGGGGTCCCTCCCCATTCCTATATCGTCTTCATCTCCGACTCCTGATAAAAATCTTTTATCATCGAAGAAAGGAAAAGAGCCATGTGTGGCTGTCACCCCTGTAAATTCCCCTGCTTCGTCTCCAACTAATTTGTGTGACAACGATTTAGACTTTCTCCTTAGCAAAAAATCTCTCGAGCTGGAGCCATTAACCATCCATAAACCAAAGAATCCTGCTTCTCCTTTCATTAGCCCGGCTTCCGCAAAGAACATAACTGTGAGAAAGAAGCACAGGGGAGGTAGCAGACATTTTAGGGGGAGGACTACTGTTACAGACAGTGGGGTAAGGAACCTATCTCTGGTCGATGTTCCTATTTATGATATGTCGAAGTCTCAGCCTCTTAGAGCAAGCGCGGCTGGAGAATCTTCCAAATGACATTCATTATATCTATGAATATTAGAGGTCTCGGCGCAGACCCAAAATTTTTAGCGCTAAAGGATATTTTCTACTCTGCTCGGCCGAAAATAATTTTAATCCAAGAAACTATGCACAGTAGCCATGTTTCCATTTCTTATTTTAGGAAAATGTTCCCTTCATGGTATTTGGTAGCCTCAGAGGCAAGAGGTCTGTCAGGGGGGTTGGCAGCATTATGGGATCCTCAATGGATCAGAGCCAAAGCTTACAAGTGTTTCACTGGCATTATTATCTCAGCTTCTATCAGGGGCAAAGGCTTCCCTATAAATATTTTAAACACCTATGCGCCTTATAAAAATAGGATTCCTTTTTGGGAGAAGTTTTTTGCCTCAGAAATTTTTGATATTGAATCTCTGGTGATTGCAGGCGACTTAAACGTAACATTAAGCTCTGATGAATGCTAGGGATGTTGCAGAAAAAAGGATCCGCTTGTTGATCGCATAAAGTTTGAACTTCTGAACAAGAACCTTGTGGATATCGCTCCATCGAAAATGAAGCCAACGTGGGATAATGGTAGAGCAGAAAAGGCGTATATTGCCAAAAGGATTGATCAGTTTATAGTGCATGTTAGCATTATAGATAAATTGGGCATGCCATTTTCAACAGTTGGGAATGCATTTATATCTGATCACAGGCCAATTCTTCTTAGCTGGCGGGAAAAAGGATTCAGAAAGGGGTACCCATTTAAATTCAATAGAACATGTTTAGAAGACCCAGCCTTTAATGAATTCATCACCAAAGCATGGAAGGATTTATCTGCTAGAGCTATGTCTCCCCCGTTTTTGACTTTTCGAGACAAGATGGCTGCTGTGAGAAAGTTGGTAAAAGAATGGAAAATCTAAAAAAGGAAAAAAGATAGGCAGGCGATTGAGGATACACAACGGGAGCTGGACAACATTTTAAAATCTATAGATGCAAACTCTTGTCCCTTCAGCATGAAATGTCACATAAGAGAGCTCGAAAGGAAAAAATATATTTTGCTGAAGCAGGAAGAATCTTATTGGAGGCTTAAAAGCAGGGCAATATGGCTCAAAGAAGGGGACAGGAATACAAAGTTCTTTCATAAATATGCTAACGCCAGACGTGAGAAAAACACCATATGGAAGATAAGTGATGGAAATGGGGGATTCTTCGTATCTCAACAAGATATCTCAAGGGAAGCCGTAAGTCATTTTAAGAGTCAATATAGAAGAAGGGATGGTGGTGCTTTTCAGGACATTCTATGGGGTATCGACTTGGTTCCTCAAATGTTCGATGATGAAAAAAATGAGTCCCTGTTTCAGCCAGTCACAGAGAATGAACTTCTTGGAATCTTGAAGGCCTTTAAAAAGGACAAGTGCCCAGGCCCGGACGGTTGGACAATAGAATTTTTTACTCACTTTTTTGATATCATTAAGCAAGATTTACTGAGGATGGTTGAAGCATCTAGAATGACTGGCAGCATTCACCACATCACAACATCCACTCTGATTGCTCTAATTCCGAAAAAGGTGGATGCAGAATCCTTTCATGATTTTAGACCGATCTCATTATGCAACATTTCCTTTAAAATCATCACTAAAATTATTGTTGAAAGAATAAAAGCAACTCTGGCCTCTTTCCTCACTAAGGACCAACATGCTTTTCTAAAAGGACGGAATATTTTGGATGTCGTGGCTAATACTCAGGAGTGTCTGTTTTCTATGATTTCAAAAAATTTAGATGCGGCCATCTTGAAAATTGACTTGCAGAAGGCCTATGATTATTTAGACTGGGGGTTTGTTAGATGTTTATTGGCTAAGATTGGTATGAGGCCTAATTCCATCCGGTGGATCATGGCATGCGTAGAAAATGTGAACTACGCGGTCATCATCAATGGAATACCCTCCCATTTTTTTCAAGCTGAAAGAGGGCTTCGTCAAGGATGCCCCCTTTCGCCTCTTTTATTTATCCTGGCAATGAACTCTCTCAGCATCCACATTAACAAAGCGGTCTCCGAAAATAGATGCAGGCCTGTCAAGATATGCAGAAATAACTTCATATCGCACAATCTCTTTGTTGATGATGTGCTCATATTTGCAATGCTTTGCAGGGTTTCGTGGATTTGTTTAAATGACATTCTTGAAAGATTCCAAAGAGCCTCTGGGCTTATAATTAACAAGGCGAAATCCACCCTTTTTCACAATGATATCAACATGGAATTGGTGAAATGGATCTCTGAGTTGTTTGGTATAGAGACAAGATCGCTCAAGGATGGCCTTAAATATCTAGGTTTTCAGCTCAAAGCTAAGGGTTACTCCAAGAATGATTCGCAATGGTTAATAGAGAGATATTATAAAAAGATTTCGGCATGGGAATACAGGAGTCTTTCCTTGGCAGGCAGATTTATATTATCTCAAGCCATTTTATCGCAGATGGCTGTCTATTGGGCTCATTTATTCTACCTCCCTGCAAGCATCATTCACAAGATGAACAAGGTTTCGGCTAATTTTATCTGGGGTGGTAAGTCAGAACAACGGAAATTCCATCTTGCCAAAATGGAAAGAATATCTTTACCCAAGCGCCTTGGTGGCTGGGGATTAATGGATTTAAGGGCTTTCGGCAAAGCGCTCCTATGTAAATCGCTCTGGAGAGGTATCTTCGGGGAAGGGCCATGGAGTGTCACTGTTAAATTGAAATACATGAAAGGTAAAAATCTGGAATACTGGTTCAGAACTGGATCGATTGGAACCAAGCATGGATCTGCTATTTGGCTTAGTCTTCGGAAGATTGAGCAATACTTTTTAAAGAATCTGAAGTGGAGGATCCATTCTGGTAGCAGAATATTAATTGGTATCGATCCCATTGTGTGCGGTCACGAAGACATTTCCATTCCTGAGAGTCTCTTATCCTTCTTTCACAGGAATGGTATCTTTACATGGGACAAGCTCATATCCGCCTGGCGCGGCCCTGCCCCTTTATGGAAGGATGCCAACGATCTTTGTTTGCCGGAGAGTCTGGTTTTGTCATGGAATTCTGTCAAAGATGCTCTCGGTGGTCGTGGGCTTCAATGCTCTGGGTCGGCTGATCACTTAATCTGGACTGTGCCAAATGCTCAACTGTTGGTCCGGGTAAAAGATATATACTCTGATATGATCAATTCAAAGGTCTCTCACTCAAGCTCTAAGTTTCCTGTGGCCCTCTGGAAGTCGGGATGCCCCCTTAAAATGATCTGCTTCGCGTGGTTGGTGTTCAACAACAAGAATTTGACATGGGATAATTTAAGGAAAAGAAGCTGGCACGGTCCAAGCAGGTGTTTGATGTGCGAATTAGACGAGGAGTCAAATTACCACATGTTCTTCCAATGCAAATCCTCTCTGCAAATCTGGTATGATCTAGCTATCCTTTATGGTTTTCCTCACGTTGCTTTTGTTTCTACCCATGCAGCTTTCGAATGGTGGAGCGGGCAAAGAGAGCCATGGCGTTTTCTCATTATTATTGTGCTATGGTGCGCATGGAAGTGGAGGAATTGTAAAATCTTCAAAGACTCAAAGGAACCCTTTAATTCTATTCTGCAACACATTATTGCAATCTATGATTCAGTTCCAAAAAGGCAGCCCAAAAAGAAGAATGCAATCGCGAAAGAAAAAGAATGTTGTCTCAACAGCTTCCCTTGTGCATTCTTTGTCGGTGCTGAACAACAAAATATATGCGGCTGCGGAGTTCTCATTTGCATGGACGAGAAGCTTCAATTTCTAATTTCTTGGAATGGAGGAACAGGCTCTTATAGGATGGCTGAGGCTAAAGCTTTAGCGGGCGTTCTTGCCTTCTGTGTTTTCTTCGATGTTCAGGCTATTTCAATCTTTGGTAATTCCAGGCAGGTGATCGATCATGTAATTGGTGTTTGCCACATAAGGAGCCCTCTCATGACAGGTTGGATGGACAAGATAATGTTCTTATGGGGGCTCACGAGAGATTGTTCCATTCAACTCATTGGTCATGAACAGAATCTCCAGGCTGATTGCCTATCCAAGGATGGTCTGCTATTTGACTCTGGATCATGGTCTATGGAAGTAAAGGAGGAAGAGAATTCCTGTTTAGTCCAGGATTTCGTTATCCCTGGTTATTAATTTTGATGCTTTTTTGTTTTTTCTTCTGAAATGGTTTTGGTTTAAACCTTTGTTGATGTTTATGACATGCCTTTTGGCTGTCCTGTATAGTTTCTCAGTTCTATATGTCATGATCTGGCTTGTGTTGCTGTATATGTTTCTTTATGGACCTTCGGTACTGTATCTGTCCTCGATGTTTCTATCGTGGCTGCTCCATGAGCCACCCTTTTGTATCTTTTGATGTTTTTATATTGTCTCAATATAATACAATGATGCTTTTTCTCTCTGAAAAAAAAAAGAAAAAAAAAAAGAAAAAGCAGAAAAAATTTCTTTATGAGACTTAATGTGGTTTCCTAGCTACCTTAACATTCCAAGAATTCAAATTTAAGGGGATTCTCTGGCCATCATCAACCATGTACAGGGCATGGCCTCCATAACACACCCACACCTATAGGGATGGCTTCGAAATATCAATTTTCACAAGGGCTCCTTTCAACGGATTCAATTCCAGCACATCCAGCGTGAGTTCAATACAATTGCAAACAATATGTCCAAACTGGGCATGCACAACTCCCCCGGCAGCATGTACATCACTCTCGAGATTGGCACTTCTCAAATTGAGGTTCGGTCCACGCCCCTGCCTAGTTAACCATTTACAGATTACGGATCCTCTGGCCTTTGGTTGTTACTATCAAGTTTCGCCACTATTAAGTTTCGCGGTCTTTTACTTCTAGATGTTTACACTTTGTATATGTTTTTACGTTTCTTCTTCTTGCTATAATGGAAGTGCTCATCTCTGGCTGGCACTTTCCACATTATGTTATATTGACTGAGACACATGATCTCACCCATAGAAACCAACATTTTTTTTCTTACTGAAAAAAAAAAATATTCCATTGCTATTTTATTTTTTTTCAACTCAACCAATCCATTAATATTTATGGATAGGAAGATAAATAAGAGGGCTAACAAATGATCGATTGAGTATTTACGACTGAAATGACTACAAATTTATATCAATTTTTTTTAGTCGCACCCTTTTTCAAATTGATTAAGAAACGATTTTCATTGTTAATTGCAATTTTTTTCTATTAATGAAACATAAGAGATACTCCAAAACACATAACCAGACAAAGTGGATTACTTTCATACACCATTAAGATGAACTACTTACACAAATTATTAGCAGGAACAACCAGATAGGCTTGTTCAGCCATAGACTTTACCAGATACCTGATATAAAAATTCCAAATGTACAAACTAATGCAATTTTCTGACAAATTGATAGGATCCTTACGACATAAAAATTCCCTTTGAAGAATGGAAAGGATTCTCTGTGTAATTCTCTATTGGATTTCTTTATCTCTAGTGTTAACAAGCAAGGTGAATCTCTCGCAGATGTGGAGATCAAGGATAACATCCTTAAAATTTTATTCGCAGGCATCACATAAGCCGCTTATCTTTGATAGTGATGTTTACATTTTTGGTTGATAGCCCTCACTCTTACGGTCCTGTTTTCAGCCAATCTATTGTCATATTGAAAGCTACATCACTGTTTGATTATTCTACTCATTTTGTTATTTTTAGTGATATAAGTGGACGTACTGTGTTGTTAAATCCATCACCATTGCATGGGATCTAGCCTGGTTAAGCCGCACGACAAAGAGAGTTAGGGTTAAAGTACAAATATAGATTATACTTTCAGATTTCTTTGGTTTTAAAGCTACATTACATTTAACATTATGATCATAATGGTATATGAAAATTAACAAGTAATCTGTTTTTTATATAATAAAATAAAATTCATTACCAGTTCAATATCATTAATAAATCAAATTAATAAATATGATTGATATAAAGTTACATATCTATATCAATCATATGCACAACCATATTAATAAATGTGGTTGAAAAACACAAATAAATATTAATGATATAGATCTAATATTAATATTAATATTAATATTAAGATAAATATATAATAGCAGTGACAATAATATCATTATAAAACTAAGTATTTAAATACAATTATTTTATTATTATTATTATTATTATTATTATTTTCTCAGTAAGGACTAATTCTATTAAAAGGAAGAATGGTACAATAAGAAGTTACAACCAAGAGAAGCAAGAACAGAGGCTGCCGGAAAGGATAGGCTATCCACCTCGGCCCCTAGATAGGAAAAGAGAAGAGAGCTGCGCTGAGCAAGAAGAGACAAGAAGAACAGAGGAGCAAGAGCAGAACAAAGGATTCTACCCAACATGGGTAGAATCAGCTATTCGGCACTTTTTGCCTTTCTTTTTACCAACTTTGACCCAGTCAAGAGGACTTTGCTGAACCGACATGATTTGCAGATTGGGCTGTGCTGACGGGGAGGACTCCTTGTCTAAATCCGAGGGGGAGGATTCATGATTCCTTTTCTATGAGATTGGTGGGATAGACGAATCCTTAGGATCGGTCAAGGGAGGGTCGTGTGCCAGCTTTTCTTCCATACCTTCCTCAACCTGTTCCTCTTCATCCGAGCTGAAATCAAAGTCGTCCATGGGGGGAGGATTCTAGCTCTTGGATTTCTGCTTAGGACTGACTTTCTTCTTTTGGGCAGGTATCGCGAGACAAGAGCCCTTAAGGTGCCCTGTGTGATGGCAGTTATGGCATCGAAAGGCTGTGTTATCATAGTCCAGGGTCTGAGTCCAATGGAAGTCTCCAATTTTGAGATTGATCTGGTCAGGGAGACCTTTGCTCATCTCTATTTCTGCACAGATTATGGAAAAGGTGTAAATTCCCTTTTCCCCTCTAGAGACGTCTGTGTCTAGAAAGCGGCCTAGAGAATTTCCGATCCCTTGAAATACTGCAAAATGCCATAGGTGTGCTAGGAGATTTGGAAGCCTGACCCAGATGGAGAGCTTCGTGATGACTGCTGTAGTGGGATCGAAATCTGGGAACCAAGGGGTGAGGAATAAAACTGTTGATCCCCAGAACCATGGGCCTACAGTTAAAACTTTCTGGTAGTCCTCATCTAGAACAAAGACTACTATGAAGAAGCCCTTTGAGCATAACAACACCTTGCAATTGTTGGTCCAGTTGGAGTGAATCCATTGGTAGAGGTCGGCAGTGCTCAGCCATAGCCCATTAAACCTGCAAATAATGGCTTGTTCTGCAAACGTTTGGGTTTGCTCATCTAGCGATGGATGCATGATTTCAATAGAGGGGGTTTCCTCAAGTTTGTCCACCAAAAAAGGCTTGGGTGCCTGAACCAGTGGAGCTATCTTCTTAGGCAACTGAGCATGGACAACCTCTTTATATGAAAACGTCTTAGTAGAGGAGGACTGTCCAACAACTCCCCCACTCAAGCGAAGAGTAAGAGTAATGGATGCATGTCTCTTAATGCTATAAGAAGACAGGGGGAGAGAATCCTCAAGTTGTTTACCTTCATGGAGAAGTTGTTGAGCTGCAGAGGGTATCCCCAACTTGAGATCCAGAGCATTCTTGAGGGTCTGCACTAGATCCGACGAGTTCACCCAATGTAGCTGAGTTTTGCCGGAGATAAGCCTGATCTGGATCTGAAACGTGGCAGAAGGATCAGGGTTCTGCTTTCCTTTGCAGATCCAAGTCGAGAGGCGGCTGGAGCATTGAAGGGCCGCCTTCTCCTGAACTTGTCATAGGGATTTGTGAGGAGAAGAGGAGAGGGTCCAAAGACCCTTGAATCTGTCAATGCAATCCACCCAGAAGAGCTTCCAGACAGTTCGTCCAGGTAGATCCAGGACACGTAAAAAAAAACTGAAGATCTAGAGCAGAGAAATGGTTGTTTTGGGGGGACAGAGAGGGCAATGGAAGGAACGCGCAACCTTCCAGAGTAGAGACTTTCTTCCCAAGAGCCTCCGCCTGAGGAGAGACGAGAAAATAATCAGCGCGCTCATCCTTGGCCTCTACATTTGCATTCTGATGGAGGCGGCTGATAAGAGATGCGGCAGCCGAGGTCCAAGGTCTCGCAGATGCAATGCTGGGAGTAGAGCAAAAGAAGGATATGGTAGCTTTCAGAAAGTGATTGAAAACCTGCGTATCAGAAAAAAAAAAGAGAAAGGAACTGATAATCCCGTAATCCTGGACTGAAATGCGCGTCTCCTGCTTCGATATGGCAAACCACGGGCTAGACGACGGCCGAGGGCGAGGCAGCAGCGGCTGTAAAGTTAGGGTTCATCTTCGGCAGGTGCTCGGTGAATCCAAACCTAGACAATGTTTACGATAAATCCTGTGAATTTTTTGAACTCCACCAACTCCTATTATTATTATTATTATTATTAATATTCAATTAATAATTAATTAATTAACTAACTAACATCATAATAATAATAATTTTAATTAATTATTATTATTTTAATTATTTATTTGTTGATAACAATATTTTATTTTTGTAAGCAAGCTTGGCGGGACTACATCTTCATCATGTCCAATATATCACCCCAATCGAGCGGGGAACTCACCCAGTGACTTCACATCAAGGAGTAGTTTAACAAATCACCCGATCAGAGTCTATCCAAAACCCCATAGACATTTATTGATATTATTATTATAATTATCATTAATTAATTTATAAAATAATAATAATTAATTAATTAAACCATAAGACAATAATAAACCCAAGTGAATAATACTAAAATCCAAAAAAATTATAAACCCAAGAGATTAATATTATAAATCCAAACTATATAAACCCTAAGATAAATAATATAATCCCTAAAATCAATATGGGTGACCATGCTTGATTTCATATTCAGACAATCCTTGTCACAATGTGATGTTTGACCATGGTTGATTATGCTTGACCATGATTTATTTTCATATCGAGACAATCTTTGTCACAGTCTCACAATGCACCATGGTTGATTTTCATATTGAGAAAACCTTTCTCACAATGCGATGTTGGACCATGGTTGACCACGATTGATTTTCAAATTGAGACAACCTTTGTCATAATGTGGCGTTGGACCACGGTAGACCATAATTGACCATGGTAGATCATGCTTGACCATGATTAACCATCGTTGACGATGGTTGGAAATGGTTGAGCATGGTTTATTTTCATATTGAGACAATATTTGTCACAATGTGGCATTAGACCATGCTCGACCATGGTTGACCATGATTGATTTTCATACCAAGACAATAGTTGTCAAAATCAAACATTGGACCATGGTTGATTTTCATATAGAGACAATCTTTGTCACAATGCGGCATTGGACCATGGTTGACTGTGACTGACCATGGATGTCACAAGGTGACATCGAAGCATGGTTATTTACCATGGTTGACCATGATTCCCTATGGTTGGCTATGATAAATATTCATATTCAGGAAATATTTCTGACAATGCGATATTAGACTATGGTTGACCATGTTTGATTTTCAAATTGATACAATCTTTGTCACAATGTGGCATTGGATAATGGTTGACCATAATTGACCTTGGCCGACCATGTTTGACCAATGTTGAGAATGATTGACTGTGATTCAATATGGTTGACAATGGTTGAGCATGGTTGATTTTCATATTGAGATAATATTTGTCACAATGTGACATTGGACCATGGTTGACCTTGATTATAAACACAAGGGATTTATATTAAACCCTAGGATTAATATTACAAATCTTATGAATAATATTATACCCTAGTAATATGACTTCTTAGATTAATAAACCCAAGGGATTGATATTATAAACCTAATGGAATAATAAGCCCAAGGGATTGATATTAGAAACCCAAAGGATTAATACTAAAATGCGAGGGCATTATATACCCAAGGGAATAATATTAAAACCAAGGGATTAATATTATAAACCTAAGGTATATAAACCCTAAGATAAATATTATAAAGAGTAAAATATACATGATTGACTATGGTTGATTTTCATATTGAAAGAATCCTTATCACAATATGACATTGCACCATGGTCGACCATACTTGACCATGATTGATTTTCATATCGAGACAATCTCGGTCACAATGCTACATTGGACCATGCCTGATCATGGTTGATTTTCATATTGAGGAAATCTTTGTCACAATGCGATGTTGGACCATGGATGACCATAATTGATTTTATAAAACATGGTTTACCATGGTTGACCATGATTGGTATTATAAACCCAAGAAAATAATAAGCACAAGGGATTACTACAAAAATCCTAAGGGAATAATATAAACTCAATGTAAAAAAATTCTAAGATAAATATTATAAACCTTAAAATAAACATGGTTGACAATAGTTGACCATGGTTGATTTTCATATTGAGACAATATTTGTGACAATGCGATGTTGGACTCTACTTGACCATGGTTGACCATTATTGATTTTCATATCAAGACAATCGTTGTCACAGTCAGATGTTGGACCATTTTTTATCATGGATGATTTTCATATTGGGAGAATATTTGTCGCGACGTTAGACCATGGTTGTCACAATGTGATGTTGGACCATGGTTATTGACCATGGTTGACCATGATTGATTTTCATATTGAGACAATCTTTGTCACAATGTGGGGGGTGACCATGGTTTACCATAATTAATTATGTTCAATCATGTTTGACCAATGTTGACCGTGATTAAACATGGTTGATGCTGGTTGAGCATGGTTGATTTTCATATTGAGATGATCTTTGTCACAATGTGACATTGGACTATGGTTGACCATGATTATAAACCCAAGGATTTATTATAAACCCTAGTATTAGTATTATAAACCCTATGAATAATATTATACCTTAGAATAATAACCCCAAGGGATCGATATTATAAACCCAAGGGATTAATACTAAAACACTAAGCGACTATAAACCCAAGGGAATAATATTAAACCTGAGTGATTAATATTAAAAACCAAAGGTATATAAGAACTAAGATAAATATTATAAATGCTAAAATAAACATGGTTGACCATGATTGATTTTCATATTGAGAAAATCCTTATCACAATGTGACATTGCACCATGATTTACCATGATTAATTTTCATATGAAGACAATCTTTGTCACGATGTGGCATTTGACGATGATTGACCATGGTTTGTTTTCATAGTGAGACAATCTTTGTCATAATGCGACGTTGGACCATGATTGACCACAATTAATTTTATAAACCCAAGGGATTAATATTATAAACCCAAGTAATTTAAGCCCTAAGATAAATATTATAAACTCTATTAAATATAACGTTGACCATGATTGATTTTCATATTGACACAATCTTTGTCACATTGTGATGTCGAATCATGGTTGACAATGATTAATTTTCATATATAGGAAGTCTTTGTCATAATGTGGCATTGGACCATGGTTGACCATGGTTGATTTGATATTGAGACAATATTTGTCACAATACGACGTTGGACCATGGTTGACAATGATTAATTTTGATATTGAGACAATGTTTGTGACAATGCAATGTTGGACCATGCTTAACCATGCTTGACCATTGTTGATTTCTGTAGGGTTACACCCGCACATACCCACAGTATGCATAAAAATATAGAAACACAATTGTCCCATGTATTTAACTCTGCAATGGAGTTAAATCTACAAGCATACATGGTTAAGGCCCTTTTTGCCATAGTTCCTTTGTATTGGAACTCAATCACCCCGCCTAAACCTCCTATCACAAGTTCTACCTCTTCACAATCTTTGGTTAAACCTTCATTAAAGTCTCCCATTAATACTCAATTATGGGGATTTTTTAAAGCCCTTGTAACCTTCATACAAACCATATGTATAATCTTCTCTCTTGATACATTAGTTACGTATGGTTTTAACACATAAAACCTCATCGGTGCTTAATTCCTTATAAAATTCTTTTACAAAGAAATACTACACAAAACATACCTTTCCGCGTCTTCCATATGACTTCTACACATATTTCGAGGCTGTACCTCTATCGCAATCACTATCGGCTATCAGGACTTTCACAGGCCACATTACATATGTGCCTCATCACCCCTATGATTCCGATATGTTACTATAGGAAGCGTTAAAATAACACTTAAGCCTATAAACACTTGGCGTAATCCTTTAACACAATACAAAGGAATTACACTAACCTTCTGCCCCGAACCATATATGGCGGACTTCAAAACTTATCCACTGGCACTTATAAGTGTCGTCAGGTCCACCCTTCAACCGCTCCATAGTGTTGTACTATATGAAGGCCCAACCTCCGATCAACTGATATCTCTGATCTCTGCTTTCCCAATATACGATGGTTGATTTAATCGTGACCATCGATTAGGTTCACGATCTGATGGTCGACGATTAATCGTGCGATCATAATTGCTCTGTTACAAAGGCCTATTCCTGTCTTTGTTGCAATGGTTTTTGTTGACCTGATATGCCTTCCAAACCCGATAAGGGTATAAACCAACTTGTATAAATTTTCAAGTCAAGAATCTAAATTTGACTGTGTTTTGCACTCATTTTTAGTGTAAACTGGCTTTAACACTTACAGGACTTAACTTTGTAAATAACTTTCATTGATGCGATAATTCACCTTTCTCCTCATGACATCATCCGAACTGTTGATCCATATGATCAAATGGCTCCTGTGCATTCCTCTTTACTTCTTCGCTCGCTCCTTTTACTTGGAAATGACGTTGTTTCTTCAGCGTTTTCTGTAACCTGGTTTTTCTTCAAGGTTTCACTTTCCGCCTCTGCTACTCAAATTTCACTGAGCTTAAATTCACTCCTTCTCCCCAAAGCTTTACTTTACTTCTTCCATTGGATTCTAAGATCCTTTTACAACTCCTCTATATCACTCCGTCCCTCTGCATCCTTTAGAATTCTACCTGCACTCAGTTGCAGAACCTACGAATTCAAGTAATTCATTCATGAAAATACTCTTCAAACACTGACACAATTAGGAACAAAATTTGTATATATATATGTTGGAAATAATACTGAGAGGGGGGGGGGGGTGAATCAGTATTATCTAATCAATATAACTTTCCTTTTTTATACTCAGATTCATATACGCTACTTCAGTTAAGTATACCCGCGTATATACACGACTGTGTCTATTGTATCTAGTCTATAACCATTAAACTCATGATTCAGTTATGTGATCTTCAATGGATTCATCAGAACATTATTAGCCATATTAACAGTCAACAGTAGCAGTAAAACAGATATATGAACACACATAAGCAACACACATGAACACCATGATATAAGGTGGAAACCCAATGTGGGTGAAAACCACCTGCTGCAATTCGTTTCTATCTTCCTTTATTCAGAAACTTCTTTTACAATGTACTGGTGCAGTCCTTTACCAGCACGCAGGCTACAACTTGCAGAAGGCTACAACCTTCTCTCGTTCTCCAGACTCTCCTGGAAGGAAGCTCCAACCCCCTTTGCTCTTGTACTAGCTAAGATACTAGTACGTAGGCTCCGACCTACAATCGTTTCTCCTCCGGGTACCACGTTTCATACATGTTCAGACTGGATACTCCTGAAGCACAACACATAATCTGAAAGGCCACGTTTCATCCAATTTTCATACTGGACCCATAACTATTATTGAAGCTCAAAACAATCACTACTAGCATCATCAATCTCTGAATCACTGAAACACTGAAACCCTATCAATCAACACAGTCATAGAACTCTGCAAAGTCAATCAGAACCAACTTTATCATCAAAATCATGCATCAGAGTTCATACGCTACTTGGAAGTGCTGAAACTGCGTGTATACGCAACTTCATCAAGGTGAACCAGCGTATATGTCATTAATTACTTATTCATAGCTTCACTGCACTTCCTGTCTTTAGACATAACCAGATCATTACATATACAAGGATAACATATATATTAGCACCTAGATCTAGTCCATCGGATCACATAAATATGATCCATATTAGTTCTCATCCATCAATACACAATCATCCAACCAAGATATGCAGAATACTGAGACCATTAAACTATCATTAGAACTAGTCAATAGTCAGAACCACCTGTAACTTCAGACATCATAGCTCAAATGGTATACGCTACTACAATGAACCAAACCCGCGTGCATACACGCTTTTTCTAAGGCCAACCTGCATACAGATCTATAAATATTCAATCATGACTTGCAGTGATTTCAGACTTAAGTTAAACCCAGTTCAGATCATTACATGTGTCAGTTTATAGATCTAGAATAAACATAATCAATCATATAGAGACAGTTTATTTCAAACCATTTGATCCCGATCTATCCTTAGATCTTGTTCTCCATCAATCGGTGAGATCCCTCCTTAGCTCAGATCAAGAAATGCATCATCAACCCATAACCTGCATATTGGATCTCATACTTCATCAGATATTCAAGACTTTCTAAATACCTTTGCCTAATGATCTTCCTCTCCTTTTATAGTCTTAGGCCTTGCTCAATACCACGAACCAAAACCATAATAAAACAATACCAAGGGCCCAATACTTGGGATCAACACACTTGTCGATATACCTTGGGCCAAAACCATAGGTTAAAATACTGAGGACAAACTACCATGGACCCAAAAATAAGCTTTCTGACATGTACGTGTTTTTCCGTGCACGAAACTGCGTGTATACCCTACTTGGTATATAGCGAACCTGTGTATATGCGACTTGGTATATAGTGAACCTCCGTATATACCCTACTTGGTATATAGTGAACCTGCGTGTACGCAACTTGGTATATAGTGAACCTACATGTATACCCTACTTGGTATATAGTGAACCTGTGTATATACTGACCTACTACACTCTAATCTGTCATCTGTGTGATTTTCCATCAAGGACAACACTTGTGTCATAATGCAAACAATCTCCCCCTTTGGACTTGATGGCAAAGCTAACTTGTCACACTTATAACTATCATCTGATTCTTTGAGCTGTCCTCCATCAGTCACATCTAATATCTCTTCTGAAGATTCATCCACAGATGTTCTTCTATGAGAGGGTTGCCATCAAGTACAACACATGCATCATAATTCCAACAATCTCCCCCTTTCGACTTGATGGCAACAACACCAAATCACTCTCCCCCTTTGACATCAAAGGCAAAGGGTGAACCAAGATATTCTCTTTCCAAGATAAGCATTTCGCTATTCATACTCCCCTTTAGTACCTGCTGAACTCTCTGAATGAGCTCCCCCTTTGTATATGCCAAGGTGTACCAATTTGTCCATGCTCCCCTTGAGTACATGCTGAAGTCTCTGCTCTGCTGAAGTGTGCTGATCATGCTCTCCCTGACTGTAAGCAAGGTCTGCAAAAAGATGTTCTACAAGAAAGAACATGACTCTATTAATCATTAGTGACCTTCCTAGCACCAAAGACTTATACATACATCGATCTCCCAACCAAGTGGGGATATACCAAAATTTTACACATGATAATACAAGAGTATAACATCATTCATCCGAGGCATAGTGGGGAAACCAACATAGGCCGTTACATGACCTTGATAAAAATACGTGACTGAAATATTTCAATATTCATCATATGACCAGATAGAGACACTCAATTACATCATGAGTCATGAGACCAGATATCTAAATAATAGCACGATAGTCGTCAGTAGCTATACACAATTTATGATCTCTTCCATAAGCATCTAGACTAGCAATTGTATTCTCTTTCTGTTCTCCCTCTGCATGAGAACTTGAACCAAAATCTTATAAGGTAATGCCAACATTGCATTATTAGAAGATTATCTGCTCCCCTGAACCTGTGCCAGATGGTCTCTGTCAGACCCATATCAGACTATCATCAATCAGAGTCTGCCCCTACTGATATACTTCAAAACTCCATATATGCGACTATATCTAAATAAACAGGCATATATACACAGATACTACTCATAGAACTCGCGTACAACCACTTCTAGATCAACAACCTGTAAATGTCTTGTAGAGCATAATTCATCAATCTATAACACAGTATGTCTGCATCAATTCATCCCTTTGAACATAATTTAGAGTCATTCACATTATATCATGTGCGAAACCACCATAGCCATTTCATCGACATAAAGATCTACATGATCCAAGTATCATTACTTGGTAACATCTGCATCGATAATCAAATGTAAGAATCAACCTATCATCATATAGGTAAGAACTCATTATCATCATGTCACCAACAATGCAACTTTGAATAATTATCCATGTATCCAGCACTATGTATCTTGAGCTCAAGATCATTTGTCAAGGCTTCTTTATATCATCAACCTCAACAATCCTCATCCACATGAGCACCAAGAACTATAGGAATCCTGCATCATAACTGTAATATATGATCTTTATGCATATGACGACAACAGCATATGAGTGACTCATCATCAAGTAAAGAAGATGTAAATTCAAGCTTTGTACTTATCCTTATCCTTATGAACATCACCATGTAAGCATCATATATGCACCATCTAAGAATCAATCCACAAATATGATCTGAACATCAACTATGTAACCCCAAGAATCATACGAGATTTTATCATGGACAACTCATAACCACATCATAGCAAGATATATCATTTAGCCATATAAGCATCATTACCAAGGAATATTAACCATAATGCCAACAATGAAAGGCATATGCTCCCCCTCAACCTGTGCCATCTGTTAGATCTGATCATGCATATATCAGCAATAAGCATCAAGATATCATCTTCATAAAGTTAGGATCAAAACACTTCTAGACATCTTACAAGTATCAAAACATTTCCACACATCCTCAGCAGACTGTAACTATTAACCAATAGAGCAAATAATGGACTGAATCATATCAGGTCCTTTTTCTGAGCCAGTCCCCACTGCTTTTCCTCAGACTGACATATACGCGACTTTGCAGTGTCTAACTCGCATATATATGCGACTTCCCTTTATGGAACTTGCGTATGAGATTCAGGATACTGAAGTTTTATACTTTCAGCTCCCTATGAGTCTGTTATGTCTGTGTTGTGCTGTATCTGAGTACATTGTGCTGTGCCACATCTTTCTGATTGTACTTCCTTCTTCTTCCATATCTTCAAGTGTGATGATGTTTTCTCCTTTTGGTGTGATGTATGTCCTTTGTTCCTGCATTCCTTTGCTATATGTCCAAGCTTGTTACATGCATAACATCTTACATGTTTTATATTCCTCCTGTAGCAATCAACAGCTTTGTGACCAAACATATTGCAAGAAAAACAGTATCCATTAAAGTATGTGGAATGTCATGATCGTTTTATGTGATGATCTTGAACCATTCTCCTTCTACATGTAGCTGCAACATGTCCAAGATTATGACATTCATAACATTCAATATTATTCATCTGAGTAAATGGCTGACTATTGCTTCCATAGATAGGAGTAAAAGATTTTCTTTGAAGAATCTCTTTCCTTGATTGTTGACCTCTCATCTCTCTTATCTCCTTGTTGATAATTTTAGATTTCTCTTTAGAGTTCCTTGCCTCACCTTGTGAACTAGATTCACCTTCAACAGATTCATGAAAACCAAGACCAGCCTTGATAGCAGGAGACCTTTGACTACTAAGAATATCATCCAAGGCTTTAATACTATCTTGAAATCGTAATAGTTTATCCTTTTCTTCTAATTTACCTCTCAAGATATTTACCTCAACTTGAAGTTGTTCTTCCTTTTCCAGACATTGTTTCTTCATTTTTTCTTTAGCATTTCTTTCCTCTTCCATTTGTTTCCCTAGTTTGAGAATCTCCTTTTCTTGTTCTTCATTTACATCGCGCTGCACTTGACGAATTTTGAAGGCACATTCCAGCTGAGATTTTAAGCTGATAACTTCGTTTTCTATTAGATATCATTTTGGGATTCAACTGCGTTAAGTAAGATCATTCACGTATGACCATTTCCATGAGAGGTAGTCGTAACTGACTAATTTCTCATGATTTTTGAATAGTTCACTTAGCACTCATTGCATCGGGTGATGCTCATAGGGGTGAAGAAGTGGGGTGAATCCCAAAATGATATCTAATATAATGCACTGCGTAAAAACCCCCATACTTAACTTCGTTTTCCTTTTTTTCAATAGCTAGGAGTAGATCTTTATTCTGCTTCTTTGTTTCTTCAAGTTCTTCCTTTAGCGAGAGGGTCGTAGCTTCAAGACTTTCACAATAATTGGATCGATCTCTGAGCTCCTTGATTGTTGCGTTCTTTTCAATGACTTCATTTCTTAGGGATGTTACCTCATCCTGCAACTTTTGATATTTGTCCTTGAATAACCCTAGTTGAGCCTTTAGTCTAGTAGCAGCTTCTTTGAAGGAACCATCCTTTATGTTGAAAAGTTCTTTTTGAGTTCTAATTTTGTTTGTCAGACTTTTAACTTCTGCCTCTATTTAATATATTTCTTGTTCACCCATAAGAGAAAATTCAGTTGTTTCGCTATCACTTTCATCTTTTCCAAATGGATAGATAGCTGGAACATCAGAGGATAGCAAATTCATACCTGATAGTTCATCTTCATTTTGAAATGATTCTGAATCTGATTCTGAATCTGAAGAGCTTCTTATGCTTAATCCCTAATCGATTCTCCCACTGTCATAGTTCTTCTGAGATGTCTTCTTCCGCTTATGTGCTTTCTTCTTAAGCTTCTTTCCCATTGTTCCACAGATCTCCTTTAAGAGATCAAGCCTCTACCAAAGGACCTACTTTGATACCAATTGTTGGAAATAATACTGAGAGGGGAGGGTGAATCAGTATTATCTAATCAATATAAATTTTCATTTTCATACTCAGATTCATATATGCTACTTCAGTTAAGTATACCCGCGTATATACGCGACTGTGTCTATTGTAACTAGCGTATAACCATTAAACTCATGATATAGTTATGTGATCTTCAATGGATGCATCAGAACATTATTAGCCATATTAACAGTCAACAGTAGCAGTAAAATAGATAGATCAACACACATAAGCAACACACATGAACACCATGATATAAGGTGGAAACCCAATGTGGGTGAAAACCACCTACTGCAATTCGTTTCTATCTTCCTTTATTGAGAAACTTATTTTACAATGTACTGGTGCAGTCCTTTACCAGCACGTAGGGTACAACCTGTAGAAGGGTACAACCTTCTCTCGTTCTCTAAACTCTCCTGGAAGGGAGCTCCAACCTCCTTTGCTCTTGTACTAGCTAAGATACTAGTACGTAGGCGCCGGACTACAATCTTTTCTCCTCCGGGTACCACGTTTCATACATTTTCAGACTGGATACTCCTGAAGCAAAACACATAATCTGAAAGGCCACGTTTCATCCAATATTCATACTGGACCCATAACTATTACTGGAGCTCAAAACAATCACTACTAGCATCATCAATCCCTGAATCACTGAAACACTAAAATCCTTTCAATCAACATAGTCACAGAACTCCTCAAAATCAATCAGAACCAATTGTATCATCAAAATCATGCATCAGAGTGCATACGCTACTTGGAAGTGTTGAACCTGTGTGTATACGCAACTTCATCAAGGTGAACCAGCGTATATGTCATTAATTACTTATTCATAGCTTCGCTGCACTTCCTAACTTTAGATATAACCAGATCATTACATATACAAGGATAATATATGTGTTAGCACTCAGATCTAGTCCATCGGATCACATAAATATGATCCATATTAGTTCTCATCCATCAATACACAATCATCCAACCAAGATATGCAGAATACTGACACCATTAAACTATCATCAGAACTCGTCAACAGTCAGAACCACTTGTAA
Organism: Pinus tabuliformis; assembly: GCA_031772625.1. Taxonomy (NCBI): domain Eukaryota; kingdom Viridiplantae; phylum Streptophyta; class Pinopsida; order Pinales; family Pinaceae; genus Pinus; species Pinus tabuliformis. The sequence continues at coordinate 909,624,174 of CM062813.1, forward strand.
CTTCAAACATCATAGCTCAAATGGTATAAGATACTACAATGAACCAAACACGCGTGCATACGCGCTTTTTCCAAGGCCAACGTGCGTGCAGATCTATAAATATTCAATCATGACTTGCAGTGATTTCAGACTTAAGTTAAACCCGGTTCAGATCATTACATGCGTCAGTATATAGATCTAGAATAAACATAATCAATCATATAGAGACAGTTTATTTCAAACCATTTGATCCCGATCTATCCTTAGATCTTGTTCTCCATCAATCGGTGAGATCCCTCCTTAGCTCAGATCAAGCAATGCATCATCAACCCATAACCTGCATACTGGATCTCAAACTTCATCAAATATTCAAGACTTTTTGAATACCTTTGCCTAATGATCTTCCTCTCCTTTTATAGTCTTAGGACTTGCTCAATACCACAGACCAAAACCATAATAAAATAGTACCAAGGGCCCAATACTTGGGATCAACACACTTGTCGAGATACCATGGTCCAAAACCATAGGTTCAAATACCGAGGACAAACTACCACGAACACAAAAATAAGCTTTCCGACATGTATGCGCTTTTCCGTGCATGAAACTGCGTGTATACCCTACTTGGTATATAGCGAACCTGCGTATACGCGACTTGGTATATAGTGAGCCTGCGTATATACCTTACTTGGTATATAGTGAACCTGTGTATACGCGACTTGGTATATAGTGAACCTGCATGTATACCCTACTTGGTATATAGTGAACCTGCGTATATACTCTTCTTTCTTCATTCTTTGTAGTCTGATCATCAATTCTTTGCTACTAACCTACTGAGCTCTAATCTGTCATCTGTGTGATTTTCCATCAAGGACAACACTTGGCTCATAATGCCAACGTAGTGTCTCACTTGGTATATACGCAGGTTCACTATATACCAAGTCGCATATACGTAGGTTCACTATATTCCAAGTAGGGTATACACGTAGTTTCATGCACGAAAAAGCGCGGACATGTCGGAAAGCTTATTTTTGGGTCTGTGATAGTTTGTCCTCGGTATTTGAACCTATGGTTTTGGGCCATGTTATCTCGACAAGTGTGTTGATCCCAAGTATTGGGCCCTTGGTATTGTTTTATTATGGTTTTGGTCCGTGGTATTGAACAAGGCCTAAGACTATAAAAGGAGAGGAAGATCATTAGGCAAAGGTATTCAGAAAGTCTTGAATATCTGATGAAGTATGAGATCCAGTATGCAAGTTATGGGTTGATGATGCATTGATTGACAACATCTTGGTATATAGTGAACCTACGTACTAGTATCTTGTACTAGCTAAGATACTAGTACGTAGACGCCAGCCTACAGTCTTTTCTCCTCCGGGTACCACGTTTCATACATTTTCAGACTGGATACTCCTGAAGCACAACACATAATCTGAAAGGCCACGTTTCATCCAATTTTCATACTGGACCCATAACTATTATTGAAGCTCAAAACAATCACTACTAGCATCATCAATCTCTGAAACACTGAAACATTGAAACCCTGTCAATCAACACAATCACAAAACTCTACAAAATCAATCAGAACCAACTTTATCATCAAAATCATGCATCAGAGTGCATACGCTACTTGGAAGTGTTGAACCTGCGTGTATACGAAACTTCATGAAGGTGAACCAGCGTATATGTCATTAATTACTTATTCATAGCTTCATTGCACTTCTTGACTTCAGACATAACCAGATCATTACATATACAAGGATAATATATGTGTTAGCACCCAGATCTAGTCCATCGGATCACATAAATATGATCCATATTAGTTCTCATCCATCAATACACAATCATCCAAGCAAGATATGCAAAATACTGACACCATTAAACTATCATTAGAACTCGTCAACAGTCAGAACCACCTGTAACTTCAGACATCATAGCTCAAATGGTATACGCTACTACAATGAACCAAACCCGCATGTATATGCGCTTTTTCCAAGGCCAACCTGGGTACAGATCTATAAATATTCAATCATGACTTGCAGTGATTTCAGACTTAAGTTAAACCCAGTTCAGATCATTACATGCATCAATATATAGATCTAGAATAAACATAATCAATCATATAGAGATAGTTTATTTCAAACCATTTGATCCCGATCTATCCTTAGATCTTGTTCTCCATCAATCAGTGAGATCCCTCCTTAGTTCAGATCAAGCAATGCGTCATCAACCCATAACCTGCATACTGGATCTCATACTTCATCAGATATTCAAGACTTTCTGAATACCTTTGCCTAACGATCTTCCTCTCCTTTTATAGTCTTAGGCCTTGCTCAATACCACGGAACAAAACCATAATAAAACAATACCAAGGGCCCAATACTTGGGATCAACACACTTGTCAAGATACCATGGTCCAAAACCATAGGTTCAAATACCGAGGACAAACTACCACGAAACCAAAAATAAGCTTTCCGACATGTACACACTTTTCTGTGCATGAAACTGCGTGTATACCCTACTTGGTATATAGCGAACCTCGTATACGCGACTTGGTATATAGTGAACCTGCGTATATACCCTACTTGGTATATAGTGAACCTGCGTATACGCGACTTGGTATATAGTGAACCTGTGTGTATACCCTACTTGGTATATAGTGAACCTGCGTATATACTCTTCTTTCTTCATTCTTTGTAGTCTGATCATCAATTCTTTGCTACTGACCTGCTGCACTCTAATCTGTCATCTGCGTGATTTTCCATCAAGGACAACACTTGCCTCATAATGCCAACAATCTCCCCCTTTGGACTTGATGGCAAAGCTAACTTTTCACACTTAGAACTATCATATGATTCCTTTAAGCTGTCCTCCATCAGTCACATCTGATATCTCTTCTGAAGATTCATCCACAGATGTTCTTCTATGAGAGGGTTGCCATCAAGTACAACACATGCATCATAATGCCAGCAATCTCCCCCTTTGGAATTGATGGAAACAACACCAAATCACTCTCCCCGTTTGACATCAAGGGAAAAGGGTGAAACAAGATATTCTCTTTCCAAGATAAGCATTCCGATGTTTATACTCCCCCTAAGTACCTACTGAACTCTCTGAGTGAGCTCCCCCTTTGTAAATGCCAAGGTGTACCAATCTGTCCATGCTCCCCTTGAGTACATGCTGAAGTCTCTGCTCTGTTGAAGCGTGCTGATCATGCTCTCCCTGACTGTAAGCAAGGTCTGCAAAAAGATGTTCTACAAGAAAGAACATGACTCTATTCATCATTAGTGACCTTCCTAGCACCAAAGACTTATACATACATCCATCTCCCAACCAAGTGGGGATATACCAAAATTTTACACATGATAATACAAGAGTATAACATCATTCATCCGAGGCATAATCGGGAAACCAACATAGGCCGTTACATGACCTTGATAAAAATACATGACTGGAATATTTCAATATTCATCATATGACCAGATAGAGACACTCAATTACATCATGATTCATGAGACCAGACGTCTAAATAATACCACGATAGTCATCAGCAGCTATACACAATGTATGATCTATTCCATAAGCATCTAGACCAGCAATTATACTCTCTTTCTGTTCTCCCTCTGCATGAGAACTTGAACCAAAAGCTTCTAAGGTAATGCCAACATTGCATCCTTAGAAGATTATCTGCTCCCCTAAACCTATGCCAGATGGTATCTGTCAGACCCATATCAAACTATCTTTAATCAGAGTCTGCCCCTACTGATATCCTTCAAAACTCCATATACGTGACTATATCTGAATAAACAGGCGTATATACACGGATACTACTCATAGAACTCACGTAAAACCACTTCTAGGTCAGCAACCTGTAAATGTCTTGTAGAGCATAATTCATCAATCTATAACACAGTATGTCTGCATCAATTCATCCCATTGAACAGAATTCAGAGTCATTCACATTATATCATGTGTGAAACCACCATATCCATTTCATCGAAATCAAGATCTACATGATCCAAGTATCATTACTTGGGAACATCTGCATCAATCATCAAATGTAAGAATCAACCTATCATCATATAGGTAAGAACTCATCATCATCATGTCACCAACAATGCAACTTTGAATAATTATCCATGTATCCAGCACTATGTATCTTGAGCTCAAGATCATTTGTCAAGGCTTCTTTATATCATCAATCTCAACAATCCTCATCCACGTGAGCACCAAGAACTATAGGAATCCTGCATCATAACTGTAATATATGATCTTTATGCATATGACGATAATAGCATATGAGTGACTCATCATCAAGTAAAGAAGATGTGAATTCAGGCTTTGTACTTCTCCTTATCCTTATGAAGATCACCATGTAAGCATCATATATGCACCATCTAAGAATCAATCCACAAATATGATCTGAACATCAACTATGTAACCCCAAGAATCATATGAGATTTTATCATGGACAACTCATAACCACATCATAGCAAGATATATCATTTAGCCATATAAGCATCATTACCAAGGACTATTAACTATAATGCCAACAATGAAAGGCATATGCCCCCCCTCAACCTGTGTCATCTGTTAGATCTGATCATGCATATATTAGCAATAAGCATCAAGACATCATCTTCATAAAGTTAGGATCAAAACACTTCTAGACATCTTACAAGTATCAAAACATTTCCACACATCCTCAACAGACTGTAGCTATTAACCAATAGAGCAAATAATGGACTAAATCATATCAGATCCTTTTTCTGAGCCAGTCCCCACTGCTTTTCCTCAGACTGACATATACCCAACTTTGCAGTGTCTAACTTGCGTATATACGCGACTTCCCTTTATGGAACTTGCGTATGAGATTCAGTATACTGAAGTTTTATACTTTCAGCTCCCTCTGAGTCTGTTATGTATGTGTTGTGCTGTATCTGAGTACATTGTGCTGTGCCACATCTTTCTTATTGTACTTCCTTCTTCTTCCATATCTTCAAGTGTGATGATGTTTTCTCCTCTTGGTGTGATGTCCATCCTTTGTTCCTGCATTCCTTTGCTATATGCCCAATCTTGTTACATGCATAACATCTTACATGTTTGATATTCCTCCTGTAGCAATCAGCAGCTTTGTGACCAAACATATTGCAAGAAAAACAATATCCATTAAAGTACCTTGAATGTGATGATCTTTTTATGTGATGATCTTGAACCATTCTTCTTCTACATCTAGCTGCAACATGTCCAAGGTTATGACATTCATAACATTCAATATTATTCATCTGAGTAAATGGCTGACTATTGCTTCCATAGATATGAGTAATAGATTCTCTTTGAAGAGTCTCTTTCCTTGATTGTTGACCTCTCATCTCTCTTATCTCCTTGTTGATCATTTTAGATTTCTCTTTAGAGTTCCTTGCCTCACCTTATGAACTAGATTCACCTTCAACAGAGTCATGAAAACCAAGACCAGTCTTGATAGCAGGAGACCTTTGACTACTAAGAATATCATCCAAGGCTTTAGTACTATCTTGAAATTATCCTTTTCTTCTAATTTACCTCTCAAGATATTTACCTCAACTTGACGTTGTTCTTCCTTTTCCAAACATTGTTTCTTCATGTTTTCTTTAGCATTTCTTTCCTCTTCCATTTGTTGCCTTAGTTTGAGAATCTCCTTTTCTTATTCTTCATTCACATCACGCTGCATTTGACGAATTCTGAAGGCACATTCCAATTGAGATTTTAAGCTGATAACTTCATTTTCCTGTTTTTCAATAGCTAGGAGTAGATCTTTATTCTGCTTCTTTGTTTCTTCCAGTTCTTCCTTTAGCGAGAGGGTCGTAGCTTCAAGACTTTCATAATAACTGGATCGATCTCTGAGGTCCTTGATTGTTGTGTTCTTTTCAATGACTTCATTTCTTAGGGATGTTACTTCATCCTGCAACTTTTGATATTTGTCCTTGAGTAACTCTAGCTGAGTCTTTAGACTAGTAGCAACTTCTTTGAAGGCACCATCCTTTATGTTCAATAGTTCTTCTTGAGTTCTAATTTTGTTTGTCAGACTTTTAACTTCTGCCTCTATTTTATATCTTTCTTGTTCACCCATAAGAGAAAATTCAGTTGTTTCGCTATCACTTTCATCTTTTCCAAATGGATAGATAGCTGGAACATCAGAGGATAGCAAATTCATACCTGATAGTTCATCTTCATTCTGAAATGATTCTGAATTTGATCCTGAATATGAAGAGCTTCTTATGCCTAATCCCCAATCGATTCTTCCACTGTCATAGTTCTTCTAAGATGTCTTCTTTTGCTTATGTGATTTCTTCTTAAGCTTCTTTCCCATTGTTCCACAGATCTCCTTTAAGCGATCAAGCCTCTACCAAAGGACCTGCTTTGATAACAATTGTTGGAAATAATACTAAGAGGGGGGGTGAATCAGTATTATCTAATCAATATAACTTTTCATTTTCATACTCAGATTCATATACGCTACTTCAGTTAAGTATACCCGCGTATATACGCGACTGTGTATATTGTAACTAGCGTATAACCATTAAACTCATGATTCAGTTATGTGATCTTCAATGGATGCATCAGAACATTATTAGCCATATTAACAGTCAACAGTAGCAGTAAAACAGATAGATCAACACACATAAGCAACACACATGAACACCATGATATAAGATGGAAACCCAATGTGGGTGAAAACCACCTGCTGCAATTCGTTTCTATCTTCCTTTATTAAGAAAAATCTTTTACAATGTACTGGTGCAGTCCTTTACCAGCACGCAGGCTACAACCTACAGAAGGCTACAACCTTCTCTCGTTCTCCAGACTCTCCTGGAAGGGAGCTCCAACCCCCTTTGCTCTTGTACTAGATAAGATACTAGTACGTAGGTGCCAGCCTACAATCTTTTCTCCTCCGGTACCATGTTTCATACATTTTCAAATTGGATACTCCTGAAACAAAACACATAATCTGAAAGGCCACGTTTCATCCAATTTTCATGCTGGACCCATAACTATTATTGAAGCTCAAAACAATCACTACTAGCATCATCAATCTCTGAATCACTGAAACACTAAAACCCTGTCAATCAACACAGTCACAGAACTCTGCAAAATCAATCAAAACCAACTATATCATCAAAATCATGCATCAGAGTGCATACGCTACTTGGAAGTGTTGAACCTGCGTGTATACGAAACTTCATCAAGGTGAACCAGCGTATATGTCTTTAATTACTTATTCATAGCTTCGCTGTACTTCCTGACTTCAGACATAACCAGATCATTACATATACAAGGATAATATATGTGTTAGCACCCAAATCTAGTCCATTGGATCACATAAATATGATCCATATTGGTTCTCATCCATCAATACACAGTCATCCAACCAAGATATGCAGAATACTGACACCATTAAACTATCATTAGAAGTCGTCAACAGTCAGAACCACCTATAACTTCAGACAACATAGCTCAAATGGTATATGCTACTACAATGAACCAAACCCGCGTGCATACGTGATTTTTCCAAGGCCAACCGGCATACAGATCTAAAAATATTTAATCATGACTTGTAGTGATTTCAGACTTAAGTTAAACATAGTTCAGATCATTACATGCGTCAGTATATAGATCTAGAGTAAACATAATCAATCATATAGAGACAGTTTATTTCAAACCATTTGATCTCGATCTATCCTTAGATCTTGTTCTCCATCAATTCGTGAGATCCCTCCTTAGCTCAGATCAAGCAATGCATCATCAACACATAACCTGCATACTAGATCTCATACTTCATCAGATATTCAAGACTTTCTGAATACCTTTGCCTAATGATCTTCCTCTCCTTCTATAGTCTTAGGCCTTGCTCAATACCACGGACCAAAACCATAATAAAACAATACCAAGGGCCCAATACTTGGGATCAACACACTTGTCGAGATACCATGGTCCAACACAATAAGTTCAAATACCAAGGAAAAACTACCACGGACCCAGAAATAATCTTTTCGACATGTACGCGCTTTTTCGTGCATGAAACTGCATGTATACCCTACTTGGTGTATAACGAACCTGCGTATACGCGACTTGGTATATAGTGAACCTACGTACTAGTATCTTGTACAAGCTAAGATACTAGTACGTAGGCGCCAGACTACAGTCTTTTCTCCTCTGGGTACCACGTTTCATACATTTTCAGATTGGATACTCCTAAAGCACAACACATACTCTGAAAGGCCACGTTTCATCCAATTTTCATACTGGACCCATAACTATTATTGAAGCTCAAAACAATCACTACTAGCATCATCAATCTCTGAATCACTGAAACACTGAAACCCTGTCAATCAACACAGTCACAGAACTCAGCAAAATCAATCAGAACCAACTGTATCATCAAAATCATGCATCAGAGTGCATACGCTACTTGGAAGTGCTGAACCTGCGTGTATACAAAAATTCATCAAGGTGAACCAACGTATATGTCATTAACTACTTATTCATAGCTTCACAGCACTTCCTGACTTGAGACATAACCAGATCATTACATATACAAGGATAATATATGTGTTAGCACCCAGATCTAGTCCATCGGATCCCATAAATATGATCCATATTAGTTCTCATCCATCAATACACAATCATCCAACCAAGATATGCAGAACACTGACACCATTAAACTATCATCAGAACGCGTCAACAGTCAGAACCACCTGTAACTTCAGACATCATAGCTCAAATGGTATACGCTACTAGAATGAACCAAACCTGCGTGCATATGCGCTTTTTCCAAGGCCAACCCTTGTACAGATCTATAAATTTTCAATCATGACTTGCAATGATTTTAGACTTAAGTTAAACCCAGTTCAGATCATTACATGCGTCAGTATATAGATCTAGAATAAACATAATCAATCATATAGAGACAGTTTATTTCAAACCATTTGATCCCAATCTATCCTTAGATCTTGTTCTCCAGAATGAAGAAAGAAGAGTATATACGCAGGTTCACTATATAACAAGTGGGGTATACACGTAGGTTCACTAGATATAACATAATCAAAGGCCTATTCCACACTTTGTTGCAATGGTTTTTGCTGACCCGATATGCCTTTCGAACCCGATAAGGGTATAAACCAACTTGTATAAATTTTCAAGTCCAGAATCTAAATCCGACTGTGTTTTGCACTCATTTTTAGTGTAAACTGGCTTTAACACTTACAGGACTTAACTTTGTAAATAAATTTCATTGATGTTAATTCATCTTTCTCCTCATGGCATCATCCGAACTGTTGATCCATATGATCAAATGGCTCATGTGCATTCCTGTTTACTTCTTCGCTCGCTCCTTTTACTTGGAAATGACGTTGTTTCTTCAGTTTTCTCTATAACCTGGATTTTCTTCAAGGTTTCTCTTTCCGCCTCTGCTGCTCAAATTTCACTGAGCTTAAATTCACTCCTTCTCTCCAAAGCTTCACTTTACTTCTTCAATTGGATTCTAAGATCCTTTTACGACTCCTCTAAATCACTCCGTCCCTCTGCATCCTTTAGAATTCTACCTGCACTCAGTTGCAGAACCTACGAATTCAAGTAATTCATTCATGAAAATACTCTTCAAACACTGACACAGTTAGGAAGAAAATTTGTATATATATATGCAAAAACAAAGATTACGGTTGAGACCTCTCTGTCTCGCACAGGCCTGATCTTCTGCTATCTATGGCCTCCCCTTTGACTTTGCCCGTAGGCTTACATATATGCCAGGAAGTTCTGTTGAGCTGATTCTAGGTTAACTCCTAGATTGACTCCTAAATCTATTAAACTGAATCCTAAATCCTCTCGGTCCTCTATCTCCACTTCTAGTTTTAATTAATTCCTAAAGTCTCTCCTTAGTTGCTCGAATCATGCAACTGTTTAAGAGTTATAGTTTACTTTGGACTCTTTTGGCATTAATGCCACACATGTTCTCATTTATTCAAGAGCACTTACAATCTCCTCTAATTATATAATTAAATCACTTAAAGGCCTAAATATTACATTAACTTGAGACTTAAAAAACTACTTCCTAAAAATACATGACCCCCTATGTCTACTTATTTACAATGGTTTCCCCTTGGCTGAATGCTCTTGCATCAAACTCCCAAAGTAGAAAATATTCATGATATCTTCATCATGTGTCTTTTGATCTTGGTTTTCCTGGATCCCACACTTTGTTTTGTAACTGTCCTCATGCTTTGTTCCCTTGTTCCATCTTCTTCTTCTTGTCAATCAGATTCAAGTTCTGATTGATCTTTATTCCTATTTCTATCATTTTCCTCCATTTGGACTACTTCATCATCAGCTCCCACATTTCTTCAACCTCTGTCTCCAGTGCATCTTTGGACTGGTTCATATTCTGCTTCATATTTCTACCTCCTTCTCTTTGCTTAAGTTTGTTGTTGTTATCCACTAGTTCTTCAATATGCTATTGGTTACTTTCTCTTTGTAGCTGCTGGTTTATTTTACTTACTTCATATTTTGCCTTGGTTGCTTTGTTGACTCTTATGCTAGATTTTTCTTTGCTTGCTCCAACTTTTCATTTTCTTGCTGCATCCCTATCATCCTTACCCTCTTGCACTGAATCGCGACTATTTAGCACTTTCTCCAACAATTTAACATCTCCGCTCCATGCATTGAATTCTTCCACGGAATCTCCTTCTTTCATCTTTAAGTGGCTTAGCTGTGCCAAATCTCCTCCAGCATTTGCAACAAAACCTAGATACACAACATACTTGTTAAAATTAAAGACACAAGGCTGTTGTGCCTTCTTTTCCTTTGGCAACAATTCAATTTGCTGCATTGTTTCCTCCTCCTCTATCAACACATCAGTATGTTGATTTGAACTCTCAAACGAATTCATGAGATTGTCCATTAGTCTCTCTTCCATACCATCTTCTTCAATGATATCTCTTTGCTTTTTTCCACTGTAGTGAACTTCTTCTTTTGCAGTGTCAATCTGCTGAACTCTCATTATCACCTCCTTTCTCTTGTTACTATCATTCATGACAATTCTTTTGTCTTCCCTTTTCAGCAATCTCTCTTTAACATCTATTCTCTATTTTTCTAACTCCCTTGTTTGAAAATCTAATTTTCTATATAACTCAATAATTTCAATTGGAATAGATTTTGGAAATTTCACACAGTTCTACATACCTTCCTTTGTTATGGATATCTCATTAGATGTCCTTTCTCCCTTTGCTAAGTCTTTTTCATAAACTTCTTCTTCCTTAACATCTTTCAATAGATGTCCTTCTTTCTTACTGACTGTCTCAAGAGTTTCCATGGCTATTTGAACAGTGCCTGTCATCATAGTGAATTGATGATCCTTTACTATGTTTTTAACTAACATAGTCTCTTCTTCTTCAGTACATTTTTTCTTTCTGTCCCTCTGTAACTCTTTCCCTAGAGTTATCCTTGTCTCATCATCTGTGTTATCATTCTCCTCCATTTTTTTTTCATCCATAACATTAATAGAACTCATTTGATTACCTTTCTGAGACAATATTTCTTCATTCTTCATCAGAATAAGATCTTGATTCCTCATCTCCATGACAGCTTCTATAGACTCATCCATAGACCTTTTCTTTTGTATGCAGTCAAATTCATCCTCTTCTGAAAAGTTTTCTTTGTCAATTTTTGCTTCTAGAGCTTCATCTCCTCTGGAAATATTTTGAAAAGGCTGCTTTTCTCCTGCAATATCTACCATCATACACAAACTATCAGTTTTAAAAACATAAGACTCTGTGCTCTCACTTGATGCTTCAGCCATCATATTTCCTTGTTGTTCCAAATCCTTCATATGATTTAGAAATTCTTTGGTAGTCTACTCTTCAATATCCTCAAGCCCTTCACTTGTTTTCTTAACATCTTTCTCCAACTATATATGAGACATATCTATCTCATCTTCTTCCAAAACATAATTTCAAATCTGCTTGTCTTATTTATCCTTTATGAAAATATCAACAAATTATCCTTCACATGTTTCACCTACAAACATACACAAATTGTCATTTTTAAAATCAGCAGACCTTTTGGTCTCACTTGAAGTTTCACTCTTGAAGTCTTCATCTTCAGTTTCTCCTAGAATTTCACCCCTTTCTGGTTCAAAAATGGACTCTTCCATTTCCATTTCCAACTTAGATTCCTTGAGTGTTCCCATCTAACACATTACTTGCTTTTGTTGTAGCCTTCTCTACATCTCATGCCATTCCACTGGCTTCTTCCTTAAGACCTAACCTAGTCTCTGGTTTTCCTCTAGTATTCTTCTCAATGCATTAAGTTGTTCTTTTAACTATGCAATCTCTTTGTCAATTTCCTCTTGACTCATCCTTTTTCCATTTGCCTTGGCATCCTATTTCTTCATCTTTCTTCTGCTATGGCTTCTCTCTAAACCTCTGCTATGACTATCAGTAGCCATCTTCTTCTCCTCTTTCTTCATGAGCTCCTCACTCATCTGCAATAAGCCTTTGCAAGAGCTAGTCCTCCTGGTTGCAATCTTACCTCATTAAGCTCTCCTCACTTAGTCTTTTGGTAAGAACGGGTCCTCTATTTGGAACCTCCTATTCAGCAACACCTTTGCTCCTTCCAGGCTTCTCTAATCTCTCACTCTCTCTTGAGAACACTTCAGCTGTCCTCTCTGTCCAATTTCTTGTTGGATTCTTCAAGCTCACTGCCACTTCTCCTTCACAGTGTTTTCTGTACTCTATCTTCAAGAACACATCTGGTTCTCCTCTCATATCTTCTCTTGCTGTCACCTATGCATTAGTATAAAAGACACATATTCTCAATTTAAAACAGAACATATTACCTCACCTTCAAGATCTTAGCATGATCTTGTTTCACCATTCCACCTGTACTTTGAATGGATTACCCTCTGTTTTTGTTTCCAAGTCTTATTTCCTTCAGAACTTGTATTAAGCAATCTTACTTTTTCTTTCCTCTATTCCTGTCTACTCCAAGCCTCTGCTTGAACTGCTACAGTCTCCCAAGAACTTCAAAACTTCCCCTTACAGTCTTCTGTTGTATTATATATCATTCAGCAATTAACTTATGCACATCACCTTCTTCTATGTGCAAAATCCTTTTCACAGAAATATTTCCTCGCTTTGATTTCAATTATGCTATGATACCACTAATGGTGTAGGGTTACCCCCTCACATACCCACAATATGCATAAAAATGCACAAACACAATTTTCCCGGGTATTTAACTCTGCAATGGAGTCAAATCTACAAGAATACATGGTTAAGGCCCTTTTCTCCATAGTTCCTTTGTATCAGAACTCAATCACCCCGCCTAGACCTCCTATCGGAAGTTCTACCTCTTCACAATATTTGGTTAAACCTTCGTTAAAACCTCCCATTAATACTCAATTATCAGGACTTTTTAAAGCCCTTGTAACCTTCATACAACCCATATATATAACCTTCTTTCTTGATACATTAGTTATGTATGGTTTTAACACATATAACCTCATCGACGCTTAATTCCTTATAAAATTATTTTACAAAGAAATACTACGCAAAACATACCTTTCCATGTCTTCCATATGACCTTTGCACAGATTTCGAGGCTGTACCTCTATTGCAATCGTTATTGGCTATCGGGAATTTTGCAGGCCACATTACATATGTGCCTCATCACCCCTCCGATTCCAATATGTGACTATCGGAAGCGTTAAAATAATGCTTAAGCCTATAAACAGTTGGCGTAATCCTTTAACACAATACAAAGGAATTACACTAACCTTCTACCCCGAACCATATATGGCAGACTTAAAATCTTCTCTACTAGCACTTATAAGTGTCTTCAGGTCCATGCTTCAATTGCTCCACAGTGTTGTACTATATCAAGGCCCGACCTTTGATCAACCAATATCTCCAATCTTTGCTTTCCCGATATGCGATGGTCGATTTAATCATGACGGTTCATGATCTGACGGTTGACGATTAATCGCACGATCGCAATCTCTCTATTACAAAGGCCCATTCCAGTCTTTGTTGCAATGGTTTCCACCAACCTGATATGCCTTCCAGACCCGATAAGGGTATAAACCAACTTGTATAAATTTTCATGTCCGCAATCTAAATCTAACTATGTTTTGCACTCATTTTTAGTGTAAAATGGCTTTAACGCTTGGGGGACTTAACTTTGTAAATAACTTCTGCTGATGTGATAATTCACCTTTCTCCTCATGACATCATCTGAACCATTGATCCATATGATCAAACAGCTCCTGTGCATTCCTCTTCACTTCTCCGCTTGCTCCTTTTACTTGGGAATGACATTATTTCTTCAGCATTCTCTGTAACTTGGTTCTTCTTCAAGATGTTGCTTTTCGCCTCCATTGCTCAAACTTCACTGAGCTTAACTTCACTCCTTCTCTCCAAAATCTTCACTTTACTTCTTCAATTGGATTCTAATATCCTTTTACGACTCCTTTAAATCACTCCATTCCTTTGCATCCTTTAGAATTATGTCTGCACTCTATTGCAGAACCTACGAATTCAAGTAATTCATGCATGAAAATAATCTTCAAACACTGACACAGTTAGGAACAAACTATGTATCTATCTATCTATCTATCTATCTATCTATCTATATATATCTATATATATCTATATATATATATATATATATATATATATATATATATATATATATCTATATATCTATATATATATATATATATATATATATATATATATATCTATATATCTATATATATATATATATATATATATATATATATATATATATATATATATGCAAAAACAAAGATTACATTCGAGACCTCTCTGTCTCGCACAGGCCTGATCTTCTGCTATCAGTGGCCTCCCCTTTGACTCTACCCGTAGGCTTACATATATGCCAGGCAGTTCTGTTGAACTAATTCTGGGGTAAATCCTAGATTGACTCCTAAATCTATTAAACTGACTCCTAAATCCTCTCGGTCCTCTATGTCCACTTCTAGTTTTAATTAATTCCTAAAGTCTCTCCTTAGTTCCTCGAATCATGCAACTGTTTAAGAGTTATAGTTGACTTTGGACTCTTTTGGCATTATTTCCACTCATGTTCTCATTTATTCGAGAGCACTTACAATCTCCTCTAATTATCTAATTAAATCACTTAAAGGCCTAAATATTACATTAACTTGAGACTTAGGAAAACTACTTCCTAAAAATACATGACCCCCTATTTCTACTTATTTAAAATGATTTCCCCTTGGTTGAATGCTCCTGCATCATTTATCATCATTGATTTTCATATTGAGAAAACATTTTTCACAATGTGATAGTGGACCTTTGTTGACCATGGTTTATTTTCATATTGAGACAATCCCTATCAGAAAGTGATATTGGGTTGTGGTTTACCATGATTGACCATGGTTGAAAATGGTTGGTAATGGTTGAGTACGATTGATTTTAATATTGCACGATATTTGTCAAAATACGACATTTGACCATGGTTGACCATGATTATAAGCCCAATGGATTAATATTAAACCCTAGGATTAATATTATAAACCCAATGAATAATATTATACCCTAAGAATATGAACCCTTAGATTAATAAACCTAAGAGATGGAATTATAAAACCAAGGGAATAATAAGCCCGAGGAAATAATACTAAAACCCCAAGGAATTATGGTCAACGCTTTCAACAATGACTTTAATAGAGGAATTTGTTTGACTGATGTAGTTGACTGTGTGTTACTATTACTATTAATCAATAATAGTAATAGGTAATTGTGTTTGATTGATGTTGAAGAGTATTCATTTTCTAACATAGCTAAACATAGTTAAACATATCTAATCGAATTAGTAAACCAATGTGTTGTAAATCATATGAATGTAAATATTATTAAAAATTTTAAACATTGTCAATGGGTGTCCATGGTTTGACTATGTCATCATGCTTGACATAACAATCGTGATGTTTATGGTTAACTATAGGCATGTTGACCATGGTTAACTATAGGAACCAAGGCTAACTAAATGGTTGTATACCTATATGGTTGACCAAGGTTGAATAAGGATTACTATGAGTGAACAATGTTGACTATTTTTGAGTATGGTAAAAATATAGTTTATTAACGTTGACCATGGTTGGCTATTTATATATTGACTGCAAAGGTTTAAAACTATACATGTTAAATATCTCAGATTGGATGCTTCTGTGATTCATAATTTAAGTCAATATCTTCCGGATAAATATCATAGAAAACTTAGGGTCGTTGCGTTTCCAACCTCTATTGAGGTTCATCATCATGACAAGGATGGTGAGCAAGATCAATAGATTACCAATTTATATCAAAGATGGAACAGTAAATTTTCAATGGTAAAAAGGAAATATAAAGTAAAAAGAAATGATAAGGGATCGAAATAAATAATTAAAATAAGAAATTTATTTAATTAGTTATTTTTGAATTTAATTTAATTTATTTAATTTTTATTTTAATTTTTCAAAATTATTATATGCCTTTGATAATTTCTAATATTTTATCATGTAATATAATAAATTCAACTATCAATAACTTTTTCAATTAGAATTATATTAATACTAAATATTTGATTGATTAAAAATTATATCTAAAGGAAAATATATATACTAATGCTATTAATAAAACCGTTAAATTCAATAATAAAAACAAAATTCAAAATAAAAATCAAAACAAATAAAAGAAAGGAGATAATAGAATAGAACAAACACAAACCAGGACAAGGGAAGGAAACAAAGGAGGGGATAAAAACCTAGGGGGTTAGGAATAAAGGGAAGGGACCCATGAGTTTCTTAATGTCCATCCATCATCCCTATTAAGAGTATTACTTCTCTTCTCAATCTCGATGGCTTCTCTTAATTTTCAGTGATGGAAATGATCAACCTTAGCGAGGACCTTAGAATCCTCTACATGTGAAGAATTAATAATACCTTGAGATTGTCGGTTTTCAACAATTTTTCTTTCCGCATGTTCATTTGACACATTTTGTGGTGAAATAAATGGAGCTTTGAAAAGTATATCTTCATTTGTTGTTCTTGAAATGATATCACTCTGATTATTGAAAAAAGGCTCCCACTAAAATGAATAAGCAATATCAATGTACTTATATGTGTATCTAATAATTTTTTGAATTTCTTCCAAGCAATGAGAATAAGTTATATCTCTTCTACCTGCATGCATTATGACATTCAACAACTAATTTTAATAAAAATATATTTGACATGAATATTGGATGATTTGGAATAAAGTCAAAAATGCCAAACCTGATGACATCGCTTATTCTGCGGTTGTTGAATAATTCTTGCCCCGTATTAGTGTTTTCGCACCAGTTTTTTTGATACAAAATTGATATTGGAAGCTAATGTCATTAAGTTGTTCAATGAATTTCTTCTCAGCATACGATCCCAGAATAAACCTTCACATGTCAAAAATTGCATGTATGATTTCTTAATACATTCAATTAGTGATGATGAGCTCTCAACATCCTTCCTCCTCAATGTGACTGAAAAATGAGTGAACCTCTTATCAATATGGTCATGAGTGTGTCCAACAAGAGTGAAATCAACCTTTACCTTCTAAAAAATTCTCAATTCAACAAGCAAGTTTAGATATTAAAAAAAAATATGATTTTTATTTTCACGACAAGTGTTGTCCAACTGTAGGTACAAAACATTAGGAAGATTACAAGACCAAAGAGAAAGCACACCGTCAATTATGGTTATTTTCATATTTGCATGATTATGAATATTTGGAGCTATGAAGTATACCCTTGGCAACATTTCCCCATTGAAGACGATACAACCGACCACGTGAAATGTCATTAAGTTGTTCAATGCATTTCCTCTCAGCATGCGATCCCAGAATAAACCTTCGCATGTCAATAGTTCCTTCCAACACATGAAAAATAGGCTCTTGCATGTATGATTTCTTAATACATTCAATTAGTGACGATGAGCTCTCAACATCCTTCCTCCTCAATGTGACTGAAAAATGAGTGAACCTCTGGTCAATATGGTCATGAGTGTGTCCAACAAGAGCGAAATCAACCTTTACCTTCTAAAAATTTCTCAATTCAACAAGCAAGTTTAGATATCCAAAAACAATATGATTTTTGTTTTCACGACAAGTGTTGTCCAATTGTAGGTAGAAAACTTTAGGAAGATTACTAGACAAATGAGAAAGAACATCGTCAATTATGGTTATTGTCATATTTGCATGATTATGAATATTTGGAGCTATGAAGTATACCCTTGGCAACATTTTCCCATTGAAGACCATACAACCGAGCACGTGAAACTGAATAAAATTTTCTTCCTATAATTTTTTTTTGTATAAGAACAAAAAGTGGTAGAAATGTTTTCTTCTGGTCCATACCATCAATTATCAAGCCCAAATATTTATTTGGATTATCATAAAATTTATTGCGATGCTTGTACAACTTTTCCTTTTAACTTGTTTTTTGTTTGCAATGCTATTGAAGCACTTTAAAAATGGAATCTACACATAACATAAAAGAAAGCCATATTTTAATAGTTGATGACTATACAATTTTAAAAAATAATGTTATGTATGCTTACCTCTTTCTTCCCCTTGACATTTATCCATTTTTTATTTAAGATAAGCACATGTACTGCAAACCCCCATCCTTGTCTTCTTAGGAGTATGAACATTGTTGAATTCTTTCTTCGATATCTTCACAAAATATTGATATTTAATAAATCAACCATTTCCTTCAACACCTTCTGCATATTCTTTGTATAAGTTGTATATTTCTCATCTTGAGAAATTATCTAGAATATGTGTTGTGTCTCTATTTGGAATACACTCTCCATGCTTTGGAAAGAATTATTTCATCCATGACATTAATGTATTTGATGATGGCCCAAAATCTCGTTTATGATGTACTTCTGAATAAAATGTGGGATACTTTTCCAAATTTTCTTGGATTCTTGAGAGCCGGAAATTACCAATTGAATGAAACATTTTGAAAGCCTTTCTACAGAAAATAAGGGCCCAATATGATAATCATAACCTAACAATGTAGATTTCATGCACCCCACTATATATGAATTTTGCATGCTTTAATTCATTGACAAATATATATTCCTTTTCTCCAATGCAAATTTGAAATCCATATGTTTCAGGCAATCCTTTTGACAACATTCACTTGAAATGAGAGCACTAATAGAACTTCTTCTTGTGAGATATTCTGCACTACCCCTTGTATAACTAGAACATCTTGGATTGATATGAAAAGGTCTCCTGCTACTTCTCGATCCAATATTTGCTGGAAATGTCTCCATCATTGATCATCTATCATCTTTATAAGCATTTTCATCATCATTAGGAGGATTATTATTCTCACTATGATAATTTTGAACATAGTTAGGAAATTCATCACCATCAGTTTTGCTTTTGAAATAGTTACTTGGAGGATATTCTTCATCATCTTCGCCTTGCCCTTCATTAGTGCTATCCTCATAGTCCTTAGAATTAGGACTAAATGGAAAATTTGAATCTTTTTTATTGGATATTATTCATCATGTGCATTGTCAGTGCTTCTCTCATAGTCCTTAGGATTAGGACTACACAAAAAATGTCACTCTTTATTTACTGGAGATTCTTCATCCTGCCCTTCATCACTACTGCTCTGATAGTCCTTATGATTAGGAGTAAGTGGAAAATGTGACTCTCTATTTACTGGAAATCCTTCATCGTTCCCTTGATCACTACTGCTCCCATAGTCCTTAGGATTAATACAAAGTGGAAAATGTGACTCTCTATTCACTGGAAATTCATCACCGTGCCCTTCGTCACTACTTCTCTCATAGTCCTTAGGATTAGGACTAAGTGGAAAATGTGACTCTCGATTTATTGGAAATTATTTAGGTTGTCCTTCATCACTACTGCCCTCACAGTCCATAGGATTATGACTAGGTGGAAACTGTGACTCTTGATTTATTGGAAATGCTTCATCCCGACCTTCATCACTGCTGCTCTCATAGTCCATAGGATTAGGACTAAGTGGAAACCGTGACTCACTATTTATCTGGAATTCTTCATCCTGCCCTTCTTAAGTGTTTTTGTGATATTCCTAAGGATTAGGAGTAAGTGGAAGATATGACTCTCTATTCATTGTGAAAGAAGTTTCATTATATTGATCAATATGAATAGAGTCGTTAAACAACGAATATGTTGATGCTTCATAAAGCGCAACTTCACTATCAAAAAAATCCATGGATTTCAAACATAAGAGGTTGAATGATACAAATTTACTCTCTCCTAATGATAATATATATCTTAAAGAATGGAAATTTCCCTCCAAAAATTTTCATCGAACATTTTCCCTCCAAAAATTTTATTTGAAGTATTTCCATGCAAAATATTCTTCTACAATTTAATGAAAAATTTAAACTAAAATTTTAAACTAAATATTTTACCTATATTAATCATTTACTTAAACTATATAACATTTACTAGATAATTAATTTTTATTTTATTTTTAATTTACTATATCTTTTATCACACATGTAACATAAATTAGTATATCCCATAACACGATTTATATATAAAGTTCTTACAAAAAAAAAATAGTACCACATTCAAGAAGCGATAAAACAATTCCATAATATTTGTTATATAATAAATTTCGTTATCATTATCCCTCACATCACATCAAGACTTCTCGAAGCAATTTTGTGGAGCATCTACATCGTCATCGACAACACATTCAACAAGAGATTATCCTATTTCAAAGGTTAGTTTCCCTTTTACTGAGTGCAGATCTTAAACTCCCATAGCTTTACTAGTAATTATGTGTCAGCTGTGTTGTTATTGTTAGCCTCCTGTTGCAACAGGGTTCATCTTTCATGATTGACATTTTTACATGCCAAATATGTCATACTTTGCATTCTGCAATGCTCCATATTTCCTAAAGAGGCCAAAGAAGGGGCCATGAAAGTGTGCCAGTCTAAATGCCACTGCTGTATTCCAATTTTGATGACTTAACCATTTTTGAAGAATGTTCTGTTGAGGGAAGTCCAAACAGCTTAATCTTGGCTTCCCTAGGTTTCGATTTCTTGCTTTAGAATATAGAGAATGAATATCTGTCCAAACAACTTAATATTGGCAGATTTGTAGATAGGTAGATAATCAAAGGAGCCCAACTGCTTAATCTAGGCCCTTGGCAGAAATAAGTGTAGATTTAGATAGGAAGGTAGTCAAAAGAAAAATTGTGAAGCAGGGTCTTCAAGTCTAAGTGCACCCAAACCAAAAAGAAGAAAAAATGTTAGGTAAGTAGGCTGGGTAGGTAGTTATGAGGTTGCAGAATGTTGATTTATGATCAATTTTGTGTTTCAAAGTGTTATATCTTTTCAGATCACAGTTATGATGCAGTTTTTCAGATGGAGGAGCTCAAGCTGGACATCTCTAACTTCCCCATTCTTCCTTATCCCCAAATCACTCACTAACTTCCCCGAAGAGGTCAAGATCTGCTTGAGCCTCTTAGTTTCATCATGTTTCATAAAACATCTGCCTAAGTAGAGATCTGCTTTACTTAGGAGTGCTGATATCTCTTCTACAAGTTCTATCCCCCCTAATAGCCTAAGATTCACATACTTAGCGCTTTCTTCACACTTTCATATTAACTACTACTCTATTATGTAAATCCCTATCTATTTTTTCCCTCCCCTATATACTTATCCCCTCCCCCTGGTTGAAACATAACCATAAGTTCATTGGGAATTGCTAAGTTCATCTAAAACTCAGCAAGAGCCCTCATTTCCACCCTCATACTATCTTTTTATGCATTTTACTCCATCACACAGCATAAAATTCCTTTCATGTGTATAAAAACCATCTTATTTAACTTGTTTTCACTCTCCCAAGGCATAAACCCCTTGTTTTGCCTTAAAACCCTTCTCAAACTACACAAAATCCATCTTTTTGGGCTTTTGGACCCCTTCCGATGCCTTTAAAACCTGTTATAACCCAGTAAAACCACTTTTCTAATGTTTAAACACCCCCCACGTTGTTTAATAAATTATTCAAATGCGCCGCGGGCCCCGTCCATTATCCCTCCGCCGCCTCATCTGTTCTGCCAGCCGTCCAATTGCCCGCGTCATAGATCTATGGTGGGCAGGTCTTCTCATCTCCGAAGCCGCCGAGGGTTAATGCTCGGGAGATCGGCGGTTTTCTTGTCGTACTCCCGCCATGCATCGCCCTCCCGGCTGTGGCGGAGCCCCCTCTGCCGAAACCACCTACGCAGAAAGGCGGTGCGCCCGAAACCAGATACCGCTCTCCCCCCTCCTGCGTTAGCGTGACGTCATCCTGCCACATCACCATCCCGCGTCGGCCTCCTCCCACTGTGTCCTTGCCACGTAGCTGCCACCATACTACCACGTCACCTCCTCCGCTGTACCGCCACGTCACCCGCCATATTGCTGACGTCATCATCTGACATCACCCTACCACGTCACCACCGTATTGGGACCCACCGCTGACGTCATCCTGATGTCACCGTCAAAAAGCACGAAAGGCGCAAATCGCAGCCTAGGAAGCCCGGAATCAGAATCTGAGGCAGTTTTTCATGCGCGATTAGTGCCTAGCGCTAATCGCGCATGGCTACGGGAAATAGGCCGAAATGGAAAGCCCCTCACCGCTCGGCCTCCAACAGGCCCAAAAGGTGCAAAATGACCAGAATTTCTTCACGAAGCATACAAAAAGGGGCAAACACAATTTTTAAAGCAGCAGAGTGCGGAACATCAGCCATAAAAGGTCAATGGGACAATCTAAAGCACTCAGAAGACATTAAAGAGGCCAGGTCCAGTGCCAAATTGTATCAGAGGAAAGATGAAGCGGCAAAGAGTATCAGTTCAACAACATCAAAGCAGGTGAAAATTAAAAACCTCCATCAAAATCAGTAAAATAGTTAAGGCCTTTTAAAAACTTATCTGGTCAGGATTAGTGCACATTAATGCCATTGAACAGTGCCATTGAACAGTAGCAGAACCAAGTTAGAGGTGGAGATAAAAGACAAATCACAGTTATTACAGAAAGACTGCACCGAGCCACCCAGGACAGACATTAACTCAGTTTGATACAACTGCCCTCAGCGCAGCTCAAAGATATTTTCATGCATTTATTTCTGGATAAGATTAGGTTAAAGTAATCATTTCTTTTAAACCTGTTTAGGTCGGTTGTAATAGATTAATTTTGGAGAATTTTCCCTATTTATACGACCCTCTGCATTGTAAAAAGGGTTGGTTGGTTGATAATCTTCATTAGAGACTCGCACTGGAGATCTGAGATGTTTTACTTAATCAAAGATTGCTGAAAAGCTTCAGAGGAATGACTGTCTGCTCTGTGTCTAATGGTTTGAAGAATTGAATGTGGAATTCTTGTGCTGCAGTATGAATCAATAAGTGTTCCTTACCTCTGTTATTTCAATTTCACATATGCTCAAGTCACTGAACAAAGGATTGGCTTAGAATTTGCTTAGCTGCACTCTATGCTCAGTTTCTGTGGCTTCTTAATGTTTTCCTCTTGATTTAGGCATAAATATGAATTCTGTTATGGCTCATGTTTGATCTATTTCACATATGAATGACTGTTATCTAGGAATTCTTAGCTGCTCCTAGATAGGGCTCATTTATCTTCCTTCTGCTAACCTGAATGAGAGATTCTTAATTGCCCCTCATTCCTTAGCCTTTAATCCATCTCTTTTACCTTGAATGATTGTTTCATATGCAGCTGTCTTGCTCCATAATTCCCTCTTGTGACCAAGAAAACGCACCAGCAGTCCTACTCCTTGACTCCACGCCCAATGGTTCTAAAACTTTCATGCTATCTCTGCCTCTTTACTTGAAAGCATCATCCTTCCCACCAAAATCAAAAAAAAACCCCTTGAACTCAATAACTAGCCTAAAAACCCTATCAACAAAGCTAAATCAGAAAGAGAGAGCCCTCTCTGATTGCAGGTGTGCTAGAACCTGCAGTCCAAATATTGGTCTGTGGTTACCTCGGCCGTATCCTTTTGAGCTGACCAGAAGGACAACCTGAGTGATAACATAATGGCGACTCCACTGGGGACCATCCTCAGTTAATTTCACAAATCAAGTTGGAAAACTCCATGGGAACAAAAATCAGTTGTTCAAGCGCTGTCTATTCCTTAAAACTACAGATGAAGTCTGAATGTCGGCCAGGAAGCCTTTGAAACTGTTCTTGCTTTGCATTTACAGGAGTAAATAAATGCTGCTTCAGTCAATCTTCATGCTAGTTTTAAACTGCAGATAGTTGTTCCAAAAATTTGATCAGTTCCTTGCTAATTCTAAAAACATTCACAGAAAATACCAAAACAAATTCAGAATCTGGCTCCCAAAAAGAATTCTCGTTATACTAGGTCAAATCCCGACCCAGACCCTCCAGCTGTTTTTGACAATCCCAACTTAATCCCAAAGATCCTTAGGAAGCAAGAACAAAGAGAAGATTTTGCTGATAATAGTCCTGAAGCAGTTCACCCAAGCAGTGTTCCAACCCCTGTCAAAGTTTTATTTCGTTCAACCCTGCTTCCCCTTGTTCATCATCTACTTCCCAAAGCACTCCTTCCACACCTCCATTCACTGCATATACTCCCATTACCACTACTGTTGTTACAACTGTTCCAGTTGTCCCTGTTGTTCCTGTTGTTCCACTTATCCCTGCGAATATGGCTAATAGATATGCTCCCCTGCAATTACCTGCAAATCCTGGGGCTATGCCTCAGGATTATCAAACTAAAATCACATATTTTGATGGAACTGGTTCTTGCACAGCCCTTCAGCATACCAAGAAGATGCAAGACTATTTTGAGAACTACGAAATAGATGATGATAGTGTGAGAATGAAAATTTTTGTTCAAAGTTTAACATGTGATGTAAGAACTTGGTTCAGATCACTTGCGGCAAATTCTATAACCACTCCGGATGAGCTTTATCAATCCTTTATCAACAGATGGGAGAAAAAGAAAGACCCCTTGCACATACTAGCTGAATACGATACAATAAAAAGAGGCCCTCAAGAGTCTGTCCTAGATTACTGTGCAAGATTCAACAATGTTTATAATGCAATACCACAGAACCTAAGACCTCCACCTGACCTTGCCTTGTATAAATTCCCTGATGGATTCGACCCGGATATGGCATACCAATTAAAAGAAAGAGCTCCTCAAACCCTTGCAGACATGAAAAATGTTGCTGTTAGCGTAGAGGCCAACCTAATTTCCAAAAGAAACAGAGCTAGAATGGAGAGAAGAACCACCTTCAAAGAAGAACCCTCAGCCTTAGATCAGAAACTCGATGCTATTATCAGTGGCATGCAAAGGCTGGGAGACAGAGTAGAAAGTGTTGAGAGAAAGTCTTCATGGGAAGCACAACAACCTAATGCCATAAGGAACCCAAATTTCAGGAAAACTCAGAACAAAAATGCTGGTAGGTCTAGCCCAGACCATGATATAAGACCCCCTTTTCATGAAAATTATGCGGAAGCATCTACATCTAGTGAGCCCACAGAGGACACTCACATCAACTTAGTGGATTCAAGGGTTGAGCAACAAATTTTCCTAACTCAACAAGACCAAGATGAGCATGACTTTAATCAATTTCAGACTAAGTCTGGTGAGTCTTTTGATTTTAAACAAGGCTATGATACTGCTGTCTATGAGGTCCACAAACAATATAAGCTGAGAACTAGGACCATTGACATTCTTGAACCTAACAAACCAAAGGATGGCAAACAACCCAACAAGACTAAAGGCAAGGCCGTCATAACAGAACCAGCTGATATACCTGTCCCAAACCCGCATCAAGTGACTGTAGAGGACATAACAGAAATGCAGCCTTCTATTGATCAGCCTCTGCCACCTTCTTCCTCGAAAGAGAATTTGAACAACATTCCAAAAAGCCCTCCTAAAACAGAAAAACCGCAAGCAATTACTTCCCTTAACGCTGATAAACAAGACCAAATTACTGATACTTCAATGGAAAAAGGGAAACCTGCCTCTCACAATACTAAAACCCAATCTGAAAAATAATTTGACTTAGAGGCAGAAATAGGTAAATTGAAGATATCCATCCCCTTATCTGAACTTGCTAAACATGATGTGTATAGGCAACAAATTCAAAGATCACTTCAAATGCCAGAAGTCAAGGATGATGTCAATGTTCTTGATGATTAGCCTAAGCTGCTATTCGGTCCAGAATTTAATGGAAAATCAACATATGGATTTGTCTTACCCTTTTATGTCAGTTTACATATACATGACAAAGTTCTGCACAATGCTATGTTTGACTCAGGTGCCTCACACAACCTTATGCCCAAAGCTGTAATGGAAAAACTGAACCTTGATGTTACAAGACCCTACAAAGATCTATTCTCCTTTGACTCAAGTCAAGTCAAGTGTTTAGGCCTCATCAAAGATTTGTGTGTCTCCTTAGTCCAATTTCCTAACAAGACAATCCTCATGGATGTGGTGGTTGCTGACATTCCACCAAAGTATGGCATGCTATTGTCAAGATCTTGGGGAGCAAAACTCCAAGGATCCCTCCAATTAGACCTCTCTTATGCCACTATATCTGTCTTTGGGCAACCAAAGAGACTATATAGAGAAACATTGATGAAGTATGTGGTAACTAGTGAGAGCAAGCCTGAAAATTTTCCCATTTACTCAATCCATTCTGATATGGATTCTTTTATTTTATTTAATGATGAAACAAGTCCTCCCATTGATGGCAAGTCGTTGGCTTTAGAACTGAACACACACATCAATGAAGAATCGGTTGCCCATACTGATGAAACTATCAAAACAATTAATGCAACCAGCATGCTAGAAGAACCTCCCCAAACAGAAAATTCAAATCTGTCCACTGCAAGAATGACTGAAACTCTTGACACTAACCACAAGCAAGAAATCACATGGTATTTAGAGTTTGATGGCTCTGTCAACAAGTTAGGAGCAGGGGCAGGTGTTTGGATTCATAATACACATAACAATCATGCAGAAGGCCATGCCTGCAGACTAAATTTCAAATGCACCAAAAACATGGCAGAGTATGAGGCTCTCCTCCTAGGCCTTAAACTGCTCAAAGCCCTAGGAGCTGCAAAAGTGTCCATTTTAGGTGACTCTGATTTAGTCATACAACAGATGAAAGGTAATTTTGTTACCAATGACAATAGAATGAGGGTCTATAGGACTGCTGCCACTAGTATACTCAATGCATTCACTGAATCCAAGCTTGCCAAGATTTCAAGAAAGCATAACATTCATGCACACAGCCTAGCCACTTTTGCTAGTACATGCAAGCTCCCCTTTGAGCCAAATCACCATTTTACTGCTGAGATAAAACATAGGCCTGCTATCCCAAATAATGTTAAAGATTGGCAAGTGTTCGAAAATGATGCCCAGATTAACAATTTCCTCACTCTTGAGCATGAGTTTTCAAATATTAACATTGACATGGATGCTATGACGGATGAACAACAGCAAACAAATGAAATTCAGCAGGCTGTAACACCTATAACAGCCAAACGAATGCTGAACCCAACTGTTTTTGATAATACAAACATAGAAAAGCTGAAACAGATGCATTGGGAGGAAATAGCCGAAACAGAGGCCGAAATCGTTGATCTGAAAGATAACTTTCTCCCTGTCGGCCTCACTCCGTTAGAAGATATGTTTGATGCTAATGATGTTCCCAAGAAGCCAAAAATGCAACCCTTAAATGCTGTTGTAGAAGAACATAACATCGGGACAGCAGAGAAGCCCAAAATGATCAAATTATCCAAAAATTTGCCACCCGATCAAAAGCCTAAATATGTTGATTTATTCAAAGAATTCCAAGATGTATTTGCTTGGAGTTATGAGGACTTGAAGTCCTATGACACCTCAGTAATCCAACACACCATTCCCTTAAAACCAAACCAAAAGCCCTTCAAGCAGAAACTGAGGAGAATCAATCCTATGCTTCTCCCTTTGATTGAAAAGGAAGTGAAAAGAATGTTTGAAGCAGGTATCATAGCACCCATCAGATTTTCTGAATGGGTATCCAATCTTGTTCCCACAAGAAAAAAGACAGGTGAGATTAGGCTATGTGTAGACCTAAGAAATTTAAACCAAGTCTCCCTAAAAGACCACTACCCCTTGCCCAAAATGGATCATATTCTGCAAAGAGTAGTGGGGTCGTCTAGAATCTCTTTGCTAGATGGCTTTTCAGGTTTTAATCAAATACTGGTTCACCCGGATGACCAAGACAAGACAGCCTTTACCACACCATGGGGAACATTTAAGTATGTGAAGATGCCTTTCGGACTTAAAAACGCTAGTGCTACCTTTCAAAGAGCAATGGACATTGCATTTGCCAAAGAAATACATGATTTCCTAGTTGTCTACCTTGATGACTTAACCCCTTTCTCCAAATCTGATCAAGAGCACCTAAAACATTTGAGGCAAATATTCATGACATGTAGGAAATATGGCATTTCCTTGAACCCCAAGAAGTCCCTCTTCGGCCTTGAAGAAGGCAAACTTCTTGGCCATATCATATCAAAAGATGGGATTAGAATTGATCCTGAAAGAATCCAAGCCATCCTCCAAATCCCATATCCAAGGAACATAAAAGAGTTGCAAGCATTCCTTGGGAAGATCAACTTCCTAAGGAGATTTATTCCAAATCTAGCTGAGCTGATAAGACTGTTAAGCAACATGTTAAAAAAGGATGCCAAGGTAAGATGGTCTCTTGAAACCAAACAAGCCTTTGAGGGCATAAAATCTGCCTTAACCCAAGCCCCTGTCCTCACAAGTCCACAATTTGATAGGGACTTTATCATATTTTCTTTTGCATCTGATCACACCATAGCTGTTGTCCTTTTGCAAAAGGATGATCAGGGAGATGAAAAGCCAATTGCATTTTTCAGCCGAGCCTTAAGAGATGCCCCTTTGAAGTACCCAATCATGGAGAAGCAGGCCTATGCCCTTGTTAAGGCCATCAAGGATTTCAGAGTCTACATTTTATATTCACATGTGATTGCCTATGTCCCAAATGCTGTTGTAAAAGACATATTAACCCAAGAGGGATTAGAGGGCAAAAGAGGCAAATGGATTGCAAACATCCTTGAATATGACATAGAAATAAAACCAACCAAGCTTATAAAGGGACAAGGTTTAGCCAAATTGATGTCCGAAACAAACTTTCAAGCCTTAGACATTAACCAATTGGACAATGAACAGGAGCTGGCGACTCCAAAGATCAGTGAAACCTTTTTGCAATCCCCATGGTATGCTGATATATGCTTTGTATTGTTAAACCTGTTTGCTCCCCAAGGATTGTCTAGAACTAAGAAAAGATTTTTAAGAATGAAAGCTTCGAAGTTTTGTGTCATAGATGGTGCTTTATTTTGGAAAAATCATGAAGGTATATTGCTTAATTGTTTAACCATGAGTGAAACTAACAACGTCATGAAAGAATTCCATGCAGGTGACTGTGGAGGACATCTATATTGGAAGTCCACTGCTGATAAAATTTTAAGGGCTGGTTTCTATTGGCCCTCTCTTTTTGCAGATGTAAAGAAATTTGCCATTTCATGTCACAAATGCCAAATCTTTGAGGGAAAAAGAAAGCTGTTGCCCCTGCCCCTTAAACCCATCTCAACTGAAAAGCCTTTTCAACAATGGGGTCTTGACTTCATTGGAGAAATCCATCCCTCCTCCTCAGGCCAGCACAAGTGGATTCTAACAGCCACTGACTATTTCACTTAGTGGGTTGAAGCCATCCCATGCAGGCAAGCAATGACACCATCATTATCCAATTCCTTGAGTGCAATATCCTTTCTAGATTTGGCTGCCCTGAGAAGATCATTACTGACAACGCCGCTGCTTTCATATCCAAGAGGATGATCAACTTTTGCCATAAATTTCACATTACCTTGGGCCACTCTACAGCCTATTACCCTCAAGGTAATGGCTTGGCCAAGTCCTCAAATAAAAGTCTCATTAATATTATCAAGAAGATCTTAGAAGAAAACAAGAAGAACTGGCATAGAAAGCTCACAAATGCCCTATGGGCAGACAGACTTTCAACAAAGAAATCCATTGGGATGAGCCCTTATGAGCTAGTATATGGCATGGAGGCCAGATTTCCTTCATCTTTGGGCATCCCTACTATCAAACTGTTACAGGAGATTCAGGCTGAACCAAATGACATTCAACGAAGAATCAATCAGACCATTCATCTTCAGCAAACCAGAGAGCAGGTCTATGACAGAGCTCAAATTTTGCAAGAAAAGCTCAAAAGGATGTTTGATAAGAGAGCTAAGGCTGAGGATTTCTACATTGGCGACAAAGTTCTAAGGTGGGATTCATGAAGAGAAGACAAGGGAAAACATGCAAAATTTGATTTTTTGTGGAAAGGGCCATTTGTTATTTCTGCTGTTCAGGGAAATAACACATATTTTCTCAAAACTGTAGAGGGCAGCACTGCTGAAGAAGGCCCTGTTAATGGCCGAATGTTAAAACATTACCATGATCCCTTTTAAGGGATGCAATGCAGCTTTGTATATATCTCTTTGTACATTGATATGTGTATATATCAGCACTTTGTTTTATTTTTGTATAAATAGTCTGAGTGTTAGAGGATCAGCAACAAAGTTTGCTAGGACACAACCAATGCAAGTCTTCCATTTCTAAAAAGCTCCGTCTCTGCATTAATCTCAGCAAAACAGCAAGAGTAGCACTGTCATATCACAAAAATTCATGGTAAAAGCAAACAGTTCGCAGCTTGCAGTCTTCAGTCAAACAGTATCAATAAGAGAGGAGCATTTTTTTAGTTTCACATCAGCAACTGTTTCTAGACCAAGGCTAAAGAGAAATACATCAGTTTGATCTTAAGTTTTTCAAAGGCAGATGCTCAGGCAACATTGTACATAATATCAAGCACGCAGAAGAAAGCAGGCAGTGCTTCACTTTTCATAACAATTCAGTTGAGGAGAGGGCTGTTCATATTTCAAAAGTTTTACACTCTTAGCAGCCAACACAAAGAAGTTTTCCAATCTACAGTAACAACAGAAGATCAAGGCAGTCTGACCTACTGTTCTTGGCTTTTCACAAGGAAAAGCCATCCCCAAGTGGAGCCACTGTTAGCCTCTTGTTGCAACAGGGGTTCATCTTTCATGATTGAAATTTTTACATGCCAAATATGTCATACTTTGCATGCTGCAATGCTCCATATTTCCTAAGGAGGCCAAAGAAGGGGCCATGAAAGTGTGCCAGTCTAAATGCCACTGCTGTATTCCAATTTTGATGACTTAACCATTTTTGAAGAATGTTCTGTTGAGGGAAGTCCAAACAGCTTAATCTTGGCTTCCTTAGGTTTCAATTTCTTGCTTTAGAATATAGAGAATGAATATCTGTCCAAACAACTTAATCTTGGCAGATTTGTAGATAGGTAGAGAATCAAAGGAGCCCAACTGCTTAATCTGGGCCCTTGGCAGAAATAAGTGTAGATTTAGATAGGAAGGCAGTCAAAAGAAAAATTGTAAAGCAGGGTCTGCAAGTCTAAGTGCACCCAAACCAAAAAGAAGAAAAAATGTTAGGTAAGTAGGCTGGGTAGGTAGTTATGAGGTTGCAGAATGTTGATTTATGATCAATTTTGTGTTTCAAAGTGTTATATCTTTTCAGATCACAGTTATGATGCAATTCTTCAAATGGAGGAGCTCAATCTAGACATCTCTAACTTCCCCATTCTTCCTTATCCCCAAATCACTCACTAACTCCCCCGAAGAGGTCAAGATCTGCTTGAGCCTCTTAGTTTAATCATGTTTCATAAAACATCTACGTAAGTAGAGACCTTCTTTACTTAGGAGTGCTGATATCTCTTCTACAAGTTCTATCCCCCCTAATAGCCTAAGATTCACATACTTAGGGCTTTCTTCACACTTTCATATTAACTACTACTCTATTATGTAAATCCCTATCTATTTTTTCCTTCCCCTACTAAAATTATGTTAATACCTCCCCTATATACTTATCCCCTCCCCTTGGTTGAAACATAACCATAAGTTCATTGGGAATTGCTAAGTTTATCTGAAACTCAGCAAGAGCCCTCATTTCCACCCTCATACTATCTTTTTATGCATTTTACTCCATCACACAGCATAAAATTCCTTTCATGTGCATAAAAACCATCTTATTTAACTTGTTTTCACTCTCCCAAGGCATAAACCCCTTGTTTTGCCTTAAAACCCTTCTCAAACTGCATAAACTCCATCTTTCTGGGCTTTCAGACCCCTTGCGATGCCTTTAAAACCTGTTATAACCCCGTAAACTCACTTTTCTAATGTTTAAACCGCCCCCCGTTTAATAAATTATTCAAATGCGCAGCACGCCCCATCCATTATCCCTCCGCCGCCTCATTTGTTCCGCCAGCTGTCCGATTGCCCGTGCCACAGATCTACGGTGGGCGGGTCTTCTCATCTCTGAAGACGCCGAGGGTTAACGCCCAGGAGATCGGTGGTTTTCCCGTCGTACTCCCGCCACGCATCGCCATCCCGGCTGTGGCAGAGCCCCCCTCTGCCGAAACCACCTACGCAGAAAGGCAGTGCGCCCGAAACATGATACCACTCTCCCCCCCTCCTGCATCAGTGTGACGTCATCCTGCCACGTCACCATCCTGTGTCGGGCTCCTGCCACCGTGTCCTTGCCACGTAGCTGCCACCGTACTACCACGTCACCTCCTTCGCCATACAGCCATGTCACTCGCTGTACTGCTGATGTCATCAGCTGACGTCACCCTGCCACATCACCGCCGTACTGGGACCCACTGGTGACGTCATGCTGACGTCATCGTCAAAAATCACGAAAGGCGCAAATCGCAGCCTAGGAAGCCCGGAATCACAATCTGAGGCAGTTTTTCATGCGCGATTAGCACCTAGCACTAATCGTGCATGGCTATGGGAAATAAGCTGAAATGGAAAGCTCCTCACCGCTCGGCCTCCAGCAGGCCCAAAAGGCGCAAAATGACCAGAATTTCTTCGCGAAGCATACAGAAAGGGGAAAACACAATTTTTAAAGTAGCAGAGGGCGGAACAACAGTCATAAAAGGTCGACAAGACAGTCTAAAGCACTCAGAAGACATTAAAGAGGCCAGGTGCAGCGCCAAAGTGTATCAGAGGAAAGATGAAGCGGCAAAGAGTATCAGTTCAGCAACATCAAAGCAGGTGAAAATTAAAAACCTCCATCAAAGTCAGTAAAACAGTTAAGGCCATTTAAAAACTTATCTAGTCGGGATTAGTGCACATTAA
Organism: Pinus tabuliformis; assembly: GCA_031772625.1. NCBI lineage: Eukaryota > Viridiplantae > Streptophyta > Pinopsida > Pinales > Pinaceae > Pinus > Pinus tabuliformis. The sequence goes on from CM062813.1 coordinate 909,657,539, forward strand.
TGCCACTGAACAACAGCAGAACCAAGTTAGAGGTGGAGATAAAAGACAAATCACAGTTATTACAGAAAGATTGCACTGAGCCACCCAGGACAGACATTAACTCAGTTTGATATAGCTGCCCTTAGCACAGCTCAAAGATATTTTCATGCATTTATTTCTGGATAAGATTAGGTTAAAGTAATCATTTAGGTCGGCTGTAATAGATTAATTTTGGAGAATTTTCCCTATTTATACGACCCTCTGCATTGTAAAAAGGGTTGGTTGGTTGATAATCTTCATTAGAGACTCGCACTGGAGATCTAAGATGTTTTACTTAATCAAAGATTGCTGAAAAGCTTCGGAGGAATGAATGTCTTCTCTGTGTCTAATGGTTTGAAAAATTGAATTTGGAATTCTTGTGCTGCAGTATGAATCAATAAGTGTTCCTTACCTCTGTTATTTCAATTTCACATATGCTCAAGTCACTGAACAAACGATTGGCTTAGAATTTGCTTAGCTGCACTCTATGCTTAGTTTTTGTGGCTTCTTAGTGTTTTCCTCTTGATTTAGGCATAAATATGAATTCTGTTATGGCTCATGTTTGATCTATTTCACATATGAATGACTGTTATCTAGGAATTCTTAGTTGCTCCTAGATAGGGCTCATTTATCTTCCTTTTGCTAGCCTGAATGAGAGATTCTTAATTGCCCCTCATTCCTTAGCCTTTAATCCATCTCTTTTACCTTGAATGATTGTTTCATATGCAGCTGTCTTGCTCCATAATTCCCTCTTGTGACCAAGAAAACACACCAGCAGTCCTACTCCTTGACTCCACACCCAATGGTTCTAAAACTTTCATGCTATCTCTGCCTCTTTACTTGAAAGCATCATCCTTCCCACCAAAATCAAAACAAAACCCCTTGAACTCAATAACTAGCCTAAAAACCATATCAACAAAGCTAAATCAGAAATAGAGAGACCTCTCTGATTGCAGGTGGGCTAGAACCTGCAGTCCAAAGATTGGTCTGTGGTTACCTCGGCCGTATCCTTTTGAGCTGACCAGAAGGACAACCTGAGTGATAACAGTTATGTTCTCATAGGATACCAAACAAAAAACACATTCAAGTAAAAAAATAAATTAACATTTAATTAACAAAATATAGATTCCTTTTAAAAATTAAAAATTCACATGAACCAGGCTTACCTGACAACCCCCTTGTAGGAAGGGGCTACTATGTCACTAGTGGGCATGGTGGGCCTAGTCGTGTGTGTGACTGCCCATGGCACAGGCACACGTACGTCTGTGCCTTTGGGCGGGTGCGCCCGATAGTGGGTGTGCCTGTCCAGGTTAAAGCGGTCCTCTGGCAGGCTAGGGGGACGATTCTAAGAATCAATCCCCTAGCTTTCCATGGTGGGAGATTCCCAAAATCGGCCCTTGGCAGGCCAGGGGCGAATTTGGGAATTGGTCCCTAGCAGGCCAGGGGGTTGTTTCTAGAATCCAGCCCCCAACAGACGAGTGACCGATTCTGGGAATCAACCCCTTGGCCTGCCAAGGGTCGATTCTAGGAATTGGCCCCTTGGAATTCTAGGGACGGAATCCAAGAACCGGCTCCCTCGCCTGCTCGGGGCCAATTCTCAAAATCGCCCCCTGGCCTACCAGGGTGCCTCTTTTTCCTCGGCGGGCATGCCCACGGTCGAGCACGCCTGCCCACGAACAGGTTGTATGCTCGCTATACCATAGGCAGGCACATCTAAGACCAGGTATGCCCACCAAAGGCACAATGACCCTGTAGCAGGCAAGGGATTGATTCTGATAGTCGACCCCTTACTTTCTAGGGGGCCGACTCTCATAATCGACTCCTTGATATTCAAAGAACCAATTCTCATAATCAACCCCTGGTCTGCCAAGGGACAAGGGACAAATATATTAAAAAAAATCTAAGGAATGGTTTTTTGTTTTTACCCTATATGAACTTAACAACCAACTTTTCATGGGGGTTAATGTGCATGTTTCTGGTCTTTTTTCATTTTTAAATTTTGTTTTATTTTGTTTGTTTACTTAAGCTATTGGTTTTTTTTAATTTACTGATATATATATATATATATATATATATATATATATATATATATATATATATATATATATATATATATATATATATATATATATATATATTGCAGGAAAATGACAGCAAGGAAGATTTATGTCAATCTTTCTGGACCAAGGACAGCTAAAACTAGAGGTGGATCCTCAAAAAACACTATTGAATGAACCTAACCTGAGCTAATAACTACAAATATAGCAAGTGCCTCAAAGGATAATAATTTAGTTTCTTAGTGGAATAAATCACAAGAAGTGAAGTGTACATAAATTGTATGTGAAAGATAGAGAAGGAAAACAAAATCTACAGATATATCTGTATGCTGATATCTCTAACGATGGTGGAAGTTATGAGGTGATGGGAAAAGTACTAGACATGTTTTTGATAGTGAACACTGAAGTTGTTTATGTACTTACAAAGCCAACCAAGTCACATGACAAGATTGGATATCAGTTTTCATTGTCAATGTATGACACGATGGATAATTTTACAAAGATGTACAAACAATTCATAAATGACATTGCACAAGATATCGTAGGTATTGTTGTTTATATTTATGTGTTTTGCATTATTGTAATTGTATCATTATATATTTTATAACTTCGTTTTTATTGACATATGATATTTTGTTTGACAAAATTAATAAAAGTATTTCAATTATGTTGGGAGGAATTTATTTTATAAAGTGAGATATTATGAATGTTGTTAGTAGTTTCTACTCAAGATCAGAGGAAAATATGGAAAACAAGAAAAAAAAATACTTCATGATGCTACAAGACTACATCCAAGGGATCAACAAAGAATGTCTATAGTGGATAAATCTACCAAAGTTAGACATCTTACTTTTGAAGACGAGGAAGTTGAAATTGAACCTGAAGTTGAAGAATATGTTTCCATTACTGAGGATGAGATTAGAATTGATGTTAGAAAATGGAAGAGACATAAAATACCAAAAGAAAAAATGCCCAAGAATGTCTCTATGCTAGTTGATGATGAGGATGTTACCTATGTAGAAGAAAATATGATAATCGTGAGGAAGAAGAAATTAAAAGTTGAACATTTTCAAAAAGTCATGGCTAATTGTGAAGATCCTAGTGAAAACGTAAAAGGAAGTATGGAAATCATTACACCAGGAGCTGATTTATACGATGCAATTATTAAAATAAAACAAAATTCCATTTGAAATCACTTGACAAAGAAAAAATTAATTGAGGGTGGTCCTACATTTCAACTTAATATCAGCCAAATCTATAAGCCAAATGAAGGATAATTTAAATATCAATTTAGAAAGCCACGCCACCTTCATGTTCACAACTTGATGGTATTGGTGAGGTACAATCCATATGTTCATGTGGTCGATTATGTGCCTCTTGTTGATCCAATTCAAGTTCCCAAAAAAGAAGCATTTGATAAATCAAATGGTTTTGAATACAAATATTATGTACTTGGGGGAAACCATTCCGTAGAAGCTCAAAGGAAATTGATGGAGGAATATCCCAATAACCCATGTTTTGAAACAATGAAATGTATCATTTATGCTGGTTTATCAGATATAGATGCAAATTTATTGGCATGGGATCATAATAAAAATAATGAGTATAGTATTTCTATGAATTTCATCCAAAGGGTTAGATTTATTCATAATGAATTTGAAGAAAAATGTGGTGGGGATAAGACAAAGTATATTCTAACATTTCAGAAGGAACATTGTATGGAAATACGTTATAAAATTCAAGAAAACGTCAATTCAAAAGGTGTCAAAGTAAATTCTGATATATTCAGAGGTATGAATAACATTTTCCAGTTTGCATTTAGAACATGAGAGATATTGGAATTGACTAATGATATTCTTAGAATGTGGGAGAACATTGGCATTAAAATCTAGAAGGTCAAAATGTCTAAACCATTGATATGTAGCAGCAGTAAATCAGGTCATGAAATGAAGCTCCTTCAAGAAGATATGACTATCACACCTCGGAGCGCATTGCAAGGAGTGAAGGATGAAAATTTTGTCAAAAAAATATTATCTCGTGTGAAGTGAGGGGAATTATCATTGGATGAAATGTGTGAGGAATTTCAAAAGTAATTTTATTGAATTATTTTTACTTATTTCTAGATTACAATTTTCTTTTGAATATAACATGTTGTTGTTGGTAATATTTGTTATACATATCATCATATTATTTTTTTTACTCTATTTATTTATACAGAAGGTTCACATGAGAATACAATAACAAATGGTTAAATTGTTGAATGAATATAGTTGGGATGATGTTGTATGCAATTACCCAGATTCATGTTCTACACCAACACTAAAATATTTTTATCTTGCATTTAAAAAGCTATTTTGATTTACACATTCATTTTTATTCATATGTATACTATTTTTATGTTATCTTATACATATATTTGTTTATTTCGTTAAAGATGAAGAAGGATGAAAATGGAGCACGAGATAGTTTCAAAAGATTTATTGAAAAAACTAAGCTGGAAAGACTGAGAAAACAACATCTTAGTAATTTTGAACTTGATCTTAGTCTTACTCATTTAATTTGGAATTGAAATAAGACTATCAAATATCAAATAATAAAAGGTGATTTTGAAGACACTGCTAAACTCATACCTAAAAGGGATTATTCCCTAGTTATTGCAGATATTCCTCATGGTTTCAATATCCCAAACATTGGCTATGATAGTGACGCTTATACTTATCAAGCTCTTAGTAAAGTGGTTGTGGTATTTGTAGATGTCATAATGTCACCATTATGGACATTTGCAACATTTCATTCAGACACACAATTTGCAATGTTATTGATAAGATTTAAGGTAAAAAAAAACTCAAGGATGCAACTTACATGGTAAGATGTTGAAATTGTATGTTTGATTAATGTTAAAATCATCATTTGTGTACAAGTTAATTGAACTTTTACTATTTCATGTTATAGGCAAAAGCCAAATCTTATTAACTGTGGAGATCAACCAATGATAAGTGATTGTGAATTCATCCATGTTGAAAATTGCACAAAAGATGATAGCCATAACCATATGCTTCGTAATCGGGTAGATCGAAAGAGTCATAGCCAGGTACTGGTTTATGATGTTGTTGGAAAAAAACTAACATATGAAGATAAATAAGAAAATGGAGAGATAATTAACATTTATCAAAAACCACAATCATTGATTAACTATCTTATATGCTTATGTTCAAATGGAGGAGATTAGGTTCTAGATTTATTCTCAGTCTCAAGTAAGTTTTACTATATAAAATTGAATTTCAATATCTTCTTTCTTAATTTATATTTGATTATACTAATTTACTTCATTATTTCTTTTGTGCTTGATAATTGGGTACAACACTAGCATGTTGCCTACAAAAATGCAGAAATTGCATTGTCATTGAAAAAGACCCAGTACAGTGAAAATTTATTTAGCAAAAAATTAATGCTCTTCAATTTCTTCTAGATGCAATGCAAGAATTTGGGTTGAGGAAAGGGGATTTTAATGAATCACGTGTGGAAAAAAAAGTCAAAGGAACCTAAACCACCATTAGATGGAATGATTTGAAAGGCATACATTCAGAGATTTGCAGATATTAAAGATCCATCAAAAGAGGAAAATGAGCAAATTGAAGAAGAAAATATTATGGAAGAAGACAATGATGAAACTCTAGAAGATGAAGAGGATGGATTACGTGATATTATTGATTAAATTTAAGTTATGCTTGGAAATCAAGCTCATTTTTCGTAATCATAATTAGTTATACGTGTAATTTTTTGACTTTGACATTTTATGAGAGGAATAAGTATTCATTTAATGTTGTTATATGTTCAATATTTGTATTATGTGATTTTTGCTTTAATTTTTATGTGAATCATTATTTTTTGAAAAAAAATTGTGATTATTAGTATTATTTTTTGACATGAAATTCATTAAAAAAAAAAAAAAACTATTATTTAACCATTTTTTGTTAAATTTTTCCAATAAAAATTGTGATTTTGACATGTCATTTTTAGCAAACAAATCCCAAAATGTGTAATTTTTTTGTTAGATTTATGTTCAAAATGTGTATTTTTATGTCAATTGTTAAAAATTAATTTTTTAAGAGACAATTTTTTTATGCGTATTGAAAAATGAATTAACGATATATAAATATATAGAAGATGAAAACTTTAAAATATCGACCTTTTTTTTTAACCATGCAAAAAAATAAATATCTCACTCAAAAAAAAAATAAAAGAAAAACAAAAAAATATGAAGAACATGACTACAAATATGGTTAAATTTACAAAAAAATTATTCACATTTAACACATTAGAAAATTTAAAGTCAAAAAATAAGTCTTCTATAAAAATGGGTTGATGTTGCATCAACACTTTTTAAAATCAGCATGCAAATCACTAACATTTTAAAAATAATGTACATTAACAAATTTAAAGTGGGAAGACCTATGCTCAATATATATATATATATATATATATATATATATATATATATATATATATATATATATATATATATATATATATTGAATCAACACTTTTCAAAATCAGTTGATTTTTTTGCTACCTTAAAAAAATGGGTAATCATATCAGTTCTTGTTTCAAAGTTTACATTGTTCAGAGTCATGGGACACTTATTCCAAGCTGAATATTGGTGAAAAAACCCTAGTGTGGGTTTTCATTTGATTTATTATGGCTAAGGAAATTGGCAAAGGCAATGGCAAAGGTATTGGAAAGGCATGAGGTATGAATTGAAATTTTATTTATGAAAATAATGGAAATTAGGAGAAAATGAAGGTGAACGATCTAAGGTTGCATGCGAGGAGGAAAATGAAGTAAAAATAATGGAAATTGAATAAAATAGAGGCCTCATTAATAAAAGGGCTTATGAGGATTAGATGGTAACCTTTTGTCAGTTCAGTTTTGGAGCTCTCTCTCTATTATCTCTCTCCCACGCTCTTGGACACTTAGAGTTTTCTTGGAGCACTCTAGCATTGGATCAAGAAAAGAAAAGAATGCAAGATCAATCAAAAATCAAGCAAGGAAGAGCAGGATCAAGTGGCTACAACAGGATTATTTGGAGGTATCAAGTTGCATGTATGATTTCCTTGCTAGTTTTGGCATGAAGAGTTATGCATGTGTGTTCTTGGTTCTCTTTTTGTCATTGACATCTGTTTTTAAACATTTTATAGTGTTTTCCAGCCTTGTCTTGCCATTTTCGAATATCCATTGTCTGATGGGGTACTCATGTTTCAGTTGAGCTAGATTGCTCGATGGATTCGAAACTGAGTGAGATGGTATCTGAAAGAAAGAACACATGGCCTAATGATCCTTGAATTGGATTATGGATTATGGTAAAGCATTGACCTAGTAACCCTTGAACCAAACTCTGGATTGTGGTAAATCCAAATTTTGTGTTACCTCGGTGGGCTTGGGAATCCTCGATCAATGAATGGCGAGGTATACAGTAGATACTAGAGGTGAGTTCCCTCGATTAGGCCTAGGAATCCTTGGGCAATAAATTCTAGGATGTACGGTAAATATTGGAGAGCAGAGTCTCTATTAGGCCTAGGGATCCTCGACCGTTGTATGGGAAAGCCTAGAGACTAGGAGACATAAAAATTCCTCACTCTGTAGGTGGATAAATGCAGTGGTATTCATGCTTGTGAGGGCCTTGTGAACTGATGTGGATCATGGTAAAGTGTGGTTCTATTGATGAGGGTGTGGTGGTTTATCCTTGTGAAGCCTTGGTTGATTTTTTATTTGAGTTCCACATTCATGCTTGGAATATGGCAAGGTGTTGATTGGTTGAAAGAAAGATTTGGTTCATCCAATATATGGTCGGGTGGTATGTGGAAGTCCCAAAATTGGTTGACATATGCATTCATTAATGAGAGTTCCTTCTCCTTGGTATTTCATGTGTAAATATACTAGTTTATATGTGTATTTTGTGTTTATTGTATCCTTGATATTTCTTTTGTTTATATGCTAGTTATGAGCATGTTTTATGAGAGTGACGATGTATGGCTCTCATCATGTTTTGATTTGTAAATGAATGAACAATGAATATATGACCTAATATATTATAATGCAACTATTTTGATAAGGTATCAATTACTCTTATTTATTCTCATATACGTATGATATCCCTATGTGTAGATTTGTTTTTATGACCTGTAGATTACATATTTGTGACATATTTGACCAAATTCCTGTCATGGCTAGCAGGGGTTAGTTTAAGTACTTTTTCAATTCTTTCCATTAGTATCATTATTTTGATGTTATTTATCATTCTTGAAGGTTTAATGGAGTTTTGGGCAACAACTTGAGTCTTGGCCCTAAAAAAGTGGCACAAAATCCGGGGTTGCTGGCTCAAAACTAGCTGAAAAGGCCCAGAGTCACTGACATGCCCTTCCGATGGGAGGAAATGGAGGGTCCCAGTCATATGAAATATGTAAGTAAAATGTCAAGTTACCTCAGGGGTTGGTTACCTGGAAGGGTTGGTTGGCTCCTGAAGGTTTTGTAACATGTCTAGAAGGTATAATTATTTGTATTTTGTTGGTTCCACTTCCTTAAATGTACGTGGGGAGTTGAATCAGATCATAGTATCCTTTTGTCACATGTTTACCCCAATGGAGATATTAACTTGGGTAAATGTGGGAGGAGGGTGTTACAATCGTCACTACAAAATACTCTGATCCTAGTAGCCAAGTGTTTGATGTGTAATTCAATAGAAACCTTATCTCGAACATGTTAATTGAACTAGGTGTTTCTAAAAATGTAATGACGTGAGAGGAAATGGAAGCCCAAGGGCTCTTCAACATAATACAAACCCCCACCATAATTCAACTCTCTGATAGGTCAATATTTAAAGCAAAGGCAATTTTGGAGGATGTTTAGTTATTCATAGATTCTTGTGAGTATCCCATTGGTTTTATGGTCCTGCAACCAAAATCCCCCCTGGAAGGATACTCCCTTATCCTTGGGTGACCATGGTTAGCCATTGTAGATCCACACATTGGCTTCAGATCTAGGAGTATGGTGATCTCCCGTGAAAGATCTACTAAACAACTAACCATATTCACTCCTTCAAAGCCTAATATACACCCTAAAATAATTTTTTGGGTTGACAGAGAAGGAAGTGATGAAGGACATGTAGTCCATCAAGATCTTTCTATTGATCAATATCTCAATATTTGAGAAAAGTTTGAGCACAAAGAAATTAGTGATTTTATTTCTTCATTTTCCTTTTTCTCCAATGCACATGCCCTTTAACACTTTCCACATCTAATAACTCATTCTTATCTTACCTCGATAGATGCTTCATCTTTAAAACATGATTCCTAAGCTTAATATAAACAAGAATCCACCACAAAGGCCATAAACATTATCCGTAGAAAAGATTTGAACATCAATAATGGGTTTTGTTGATGGTGTTGGACCCACCAACATGTGAGGGGATCTCCCTGGTAAGAAGTCCCAACTAGACCTCAAACCATTTGGTGAAGGAGTCCTAGCAGTGGGTCGTAGGGTATCGCCTTGACCACGTTTGTGCGCAGAGGCGAGAAAGATGACCTTGTAGGTATCAAGGCTGTGACTAGTGGAGCAAGCCAAGGTAGGTGCATGAAGGGTTCTAACACATGGAAAGTGGAATAAGTGTGCCCCTTGGATACCTTTGGAAACACGTAGCTTGGAAGGGAACACAGGAGCAAAGATACATCACAAGCTCAAAGGCAGGTGAACCAATGATCCAAAGTGAAGGTTAAACCAACAACACATCTCAACTAGATTCAAACATGCATACATAGAAAGAGTCCATACATAAATACATAAGAAAATAGATACATATATCGTTAGTGTAACCAAGACAACTGAAATACAATAACAACATATGCATGAAATCTGCTGGCTCTGTTATATTAAGAAAGTGAGAGTCCCATTCATACATACAACCATGCCCAACTACTATTCCTGACAATAGAACATTACATTCATTTCCAGGTGCTCCGCCAAAGAGATATACTAGCTTTGCACTATGGAGAAGCCAAGGCTCGTGACAATACAGTCCAAGATTTCTCTAAGATACACCTATAGGAAGCTTTGCTCCCAAAAGTCTTTACAACGAGTTATAAGTTTCTATAAATAACAAAGGGTGGGGTGACCCTTGACATTCTCATTTATGAATCTTCACCTACCCTCATGACCCTTCAACTACTACATGACTGTTACATTCTACTATTGGCACTTGTTCTTTGACTTTTATAAGATGCTACATTACAATGTGTGCATGTACCCATCTGAGACAAAATAGGCTTGAGTAAACCGTGCACGACATCACTAAGACTCAGAAAACTGTGGGAAGACCAACTCTTCGACATCGTTGTGATGGTCGATGGTGGTGAACTAATGCACCCTTGGTAGTCCATGATGGTGTCCGCGTGCTCAATGGTGACATCCTGCTGAAAGCGAACTCTTGCCTCTATTGCATCTAGGTACATTGATTTGGATCCTTTGTCTAACTTGTATGATAACATGCACATCATAGTATTGAGTGTAGCCGTATCAGCAACATATTGAAGCATAGTGCCTACGTTGATCTCCTAGTGTGTCCTGGCGGCTATGTGCACCAAATCGTCGAAGTACATGTCCAACTCTAGTCGGACTTGGTTCTTTGTCTTCACCTCGGTGAGTGTGCCAATAGACATAATCACACATGTGCAGACAATTACATCCATGCTCTTGAACAATTGCACATGTGATTGACAAAACTTCTCACCCTGTTATCTTTGTGCCAGTTGTTGGGATGGGTCTATATCTTGTATGGGCACAGTTTCATCATTCTACGAATGGTGCGCCTCCTGTTGTACATGTTCTTTCTACGCTTCCTCCTCTCATCTGTGCAGATCCTATTCTTCTCTGAGTTTCTACTTCAGCTCCTACAACTCCTTCTCTATTTCTCTCTCCGCCTTTGTGCGATCCTCTTCACAAGTTGTCACATCATAATCTGAATCTCCAAATTTACTTTCATCACGAATCGATCTTCTTTGAACTTGTAGCTTTGATTCGCTTGTACGCTATCAACAACCTTCCTCTTGCATTTATTGTGCACAGGTCTGCTACCCTATGTTGTTGCTGATGGTCCTGCTTGATATGATGTTGCTGCCATTTCATCTTGATATCCTTGTCTATGAATGGCTTCGTGTGTTCATAGATAGGCAAGCTCATAGACACTTGATCAACTCTATCTCTAGTTACATTGTCAACGGTATCCTTTGACTTTGCTCTCATGGAGGCCATTGTACCAATACTGCTAAGAGTCACACAATCACTTGTGATACCTTGAGACATAGCAACCCTCATGGAAAGAAATCTGTCAGTTGAAAATAAAAATAAATTGGAGGGCTGTCATGCAACATACATGTGTGACTAAATGTGAATATTGTGCAATTTCCACTGGGAGGCTGGGAGACTGACTGCCAAAACTATGCAGGGCATAGTCTAGGCTTCCAAGAGGCTAACTGACTATTGGAACTATGCAATGCACAGTCTAGTCTGGCCTACTGAGGATTGAAACTGCACTATGCGAATTTCAGTCAGTAGTGACATGCAATCCCAGGGACTCCATTGCACAATTTTCTTGGTCAGTAGGGCACTGCCTTCCAGAATTGTGCAGAGAAATATTGGAGGTCAGTGCTAGCCAGGTTTGCATAGTTTCTAGAGGGAAGGTTGAGCTTTCACTTCCAGAAATGCACATTGTTGTCTCGGCAAGGGAAGGTTCAGGTAGGTAACCCAGACCTTCCGACGGGCGACTGAAAGCATGAAAATGTTTGGATGCCTGGTGCGTCTTAGTGTAAGTAAGAGTGAAGGATCATGCATGCAAAAAGTGGGTGCAAGATTCAGAAAATGGGAAAGCGAGCATGTGTGTGAAGTGAGTCACTACAATGACAATCAACAATGCACAAACAATGTCATGCATGCGACAATAGTTAGATGCAAAGGAAAATTGAAACAATACTTCTACAAGCTCACATACATCAAAATGATAGCAAGCCTTCATTGAAATCAAGAAGACAGAAGACAACACACACAAAGTGAAATACCAAAAGAGACAAAAATGCAGAACAAAACATGAAAAGATAACTTACCCTGAAAAAGTTGAACTTAATGTGTCAAAGACTCCTAAATGCGATGTGGGATGTCAGAGTTGCAAGATCGATGTGAGCAATGAGCTTTGCAACATCTAGTGAATGAGTTTTGATAAGATCGAGGTTATGACGCGCATGCCAGAAATCTAGGAAAAAGTGACAGCTGGCAAGTGTTTTCTAAATGATCTTTACATACAACCTCCATTTGCTAAAATAGATCCCTAAAATCTAGGGATTCCTTCTACATGTTTTCTTTTGCTATTTTGGAAAAAGAAACCCATGCATGGAAATTAGGATAGCTTAGTCCCAGAGGCGAGATGTCGACTTGAAGGCACATGTAGGAGTTTGCAAGTCTAGGAAAGGGTTTTGTGTAGTTTCTAGGCTAAGCAAGGCTGGTTGTCCCTTAAGCATTGCGCAATTTTAGGGGTCACTGCCTCACAAAATTTCAAAATTTATGGGTTTAAGCCCAGTTTTGGGCTGCATTACGCAATTTTCTAAGGGAGGGCTGCTTGGCTAGATTGAGCAATTCTGGAACCTAGCAGGCAACCCAGTAGAATTGTGCAATTTCTAGAGGGAAGGCTGGCTCCCCTCCAAAATTGCATAGTTTTCAGGGAGAGCATCTCAGTTAGAAAATTGTCTATGGGTGGGAGAAAAACACGTTGACATGCATAGGGTGGAAGGCCACTAAAACTTAGCTGAAATCTATGCACTTTACAGTGCAAGACATCCTGCTAAGGATAGTTGGTAGGGAGGCTCCAAAATGAAGCTAAGGAAAACTTTTGGAGGGTGGTTGTAGCCAACACATTGGTAGAACTCCAACCCTCTAAATGGATCTTGATTCATGAAAAGAAAGTCTAACTCCTCTAGAAGCATTGTTCGGTTCTCTAACCATCCTGGTTTCCACACTAGCTTGATTGAAAGATGTAGCATCCGCCATGCCCTTGGTCGGTCAACGCACATTCCAAGCCAAGTCAACATAGTTGTTTCAATTGGGGATGAGGGGTATATCGGTACACAAGCAATATGACAGATAGATTTTAAGTTTCATCTCTGGTGTTTTTCTGCTGCCAGCAGGCCTAGACAGTACCCCAGCAGAGTCATGGAGGAACACAAACATCACTCTACTGCAAGCGAGCTTGGTCAATACCCTTGCGAAGTTAATTAAATCACCTCTCTGTGCAAGAAACCTTTCTCTTCCTCCACCTTATTTATGTTTCATCTTTTTCAACATTTTTCATATTTTCATCCTTCATTTTTTCAAAAAATGTGCATAACACTTATTCATTTTGGAGGCGGAAGAGGGATCCTAACTTATTTAGAGCAAAAGAGGTTTTTCCTTTAGAGAAGTATTTTTTATATAGATATGACATACTTGTTAAGGTTTCCCCCCTCAACTTACTCTACTTGACTGAGGTGACAAGGGTTAAGCCAAAACAACTGACTAGAGTAGGTGATACTAGTTAGCACACAAATGTTGTGTTTTCATCAAGGTTCACTTTGAACAGAATGTATTTTCCATTGGTGTATGATGGACTGAAGACAACAAGTTCTTCATACAGAGACAAGATGACAGATAACCAAGTATTGATAACTGCACAAGTCCTCTTGTACTTTACCCTGATTGTTTCAAGAGTCGCACACGGCTCATGTGAAACTAACCTACGAACATAAACAAGCAAACAACCAACTAAAGAGAGAAGAGCATAAGAAAAAATGCGAAAGCAAAGTGAGTAAGAAAACAAACATGCATGTAGACAAATAAACAAACAAGAAATCAAACATGCATGCAAGCAGACCAACAAGAAGAAAACACTACTACTCCTAAGCTAACAATGCATGGGTTTGCTCATGTGAAGTGATACTTCCAATGCAGCCATCGACGCATTAGTTGACCCATTTTGGTGAGGGCATGGTTCGCGAATAACACAGTCACGTAAACTATAAAACATGAAAGAAATAATGATGAAGAAAAACCACTCGAGTTTTAAGTGCGTCCACAGAAAATAAATGAGTGAAAGAACATGACATGCACTATGTGGACTTGACATGGTGTTGTGCTACACTACATGCAGAGTTAAACATACACATTCTCTTGACTGTGAAATGCAAGAAAATGTGAGAAAGGTAGAACACTTACATAATGCAAGTGTGCTTCTTGTGTAAGATTCCTCCAATGCAAGAGCGATGGGAACATGTCATTTGAGTGGAGGAAGCGAAATTTGGGTGTTTGGTTGATCTTCAATGCAAAGCAGTGAGTGATCAGGAGGCTTACGTGCTTCAACAATTTTCTGATCGGAAGTGAAACCAACCTCAGGAAAGCGAGGGCCTGACATAACCATCATCTTGCGCTGAAGTGCCTTGATAGCATGTGAGGTTTCAAATTCGTCGACAGGTAGATCATGGAGACCAATGGCCTAGACATATTAACAACAGATTAATCAACATCGTGATCGAATGAAGAAGTATAGAGATCACAACAACCACGATCAGAAAATTCAGGACATTCGTAAGCATCCTCATGATATGATGAATCATGTAGAGGGGTATATGAGAAGCAAGGATGTTCACCCTCTCTATTTTCAGAAATGACAGATGACAAATTGGACTGATTTTTAAAGGAACATGTGTCCTCTCTGCGCTTTAATGACATAGTGATATCTTATGTGTCCTGTGAACGATCAGAAGTAGAAACATCCAGAAATGAGTTTTCACAAGGGAAATCAAGAGTAGAGGAATCACAAGGGATGCAAGGATAAAGCGGATGAGGCGTGGATGGAAGGAAGTCATCCTTCACCATAGGTCCTCCTTTAGATTCCTACACAGACCATCATGAATGATAGCACAGGTTGGCTGCACAAGACCAACGTCGTCAACATCTTGATCCTTGTTCACAACAAGTGTGGAGTCTGGAATGATAGAACACAATACAATACAATCTCAAGGATTAATAGAACGTGGGGATGGAGGTTGAGGGAATGAATCCATGAGACAACCATCAGGTTTGCAAGAAAAATCTACATAGATATCAAGAGCAGGTGGGGTGGGTGGATGTGAAAGTTTAACATATATGTGTGCATGTTCTCCCACATCACTCTACGATGGTGGAGTTGTTTAATGAGGTGAAGCTTGACAGTCACTTGCGACAGCAACTGTGCCTGCCTATGATTATGTAGCTCCATCACCAAAGTATGCTGAGTGGGGTCCAAATGATTTAAAGAATTGCAGATTTTCGGATATGTGAAGAAGATACTCAAATATTCCGTTGAGAAATTCCAAATCAATTTCATCTTCGGGAAATCAGTATGCAAGATTACAAAAGTGCAAGTAAAATTGTTCAATAGATTCATCATATGCTTTCCGTAATTTCAAAATTTCTTCATTGAGTGCTTTATGGTCAAAGCGATTGAAAGCACGGTCTATCTCTGCAACAACATGAGAAAAATAATGAATATATTTTTCAAGTAGCGTGGCACACCAATGCATTGGGTGCCCTCGAAACATGTATAGCAAAAATGCACAAGTCATGTAATCTTCAAAGATTTCATATCTTTCACATGAGCCTACAATGCCGGATGCGTGCCTAACCAAGGCTACATAGCCTCCACCATCGTATGTTTTATCTGACAAGTTATACCAAAGCTCTTATAAGACTTCGAAGTTGTTTCCACAAGACATACACTCCAGAAGAGAAAATCTGTAGTTAGTCATGATAGGTATGCAAAGAATCAAAACAGATTGTGAGAACTTAGGTTGTCATATGGACCTCCTTCTAGCGCCAAAATGTTGATAGTGTTGGACCCGCCAACTTGTCAGGGGAACTCCCCGATAAGAAGTCCCAACTAGACCTCAGACCATTTGGTGTAGGAGTCCAACAGTGGGTCGTATGCTATCGCCTTGACCACGGTTGTTCATAGAGGCAAGAAACATGTCCTTTTTTGTAGTAAGGGTGTGACTAACTCAGCTAGCCAATGAAGGTGCATGAATGTTTCTAACACACACAAAGTTGAATAAGTGCGCCCCTTGGAAACCTGTGGAAACACGTAGGTTGGAAGGGAACACATAAGAAAATATACATTAGAAGCTGAAAGGCAGGTGAACCAATGATCCAAAGTGATGGTTAAACCAAAAATAGATCTCAACTAGATTCATATATACATATATAGAAAGATTCCATGCATACATCCATAAGTAAATGGATACATATATCGTTAGTGTAATCAAGAAAACTAAAATACAATAACAACATATGCATCAAACGTGCTAGCTTTGTTATATTAAGAAAGTCCCTACAACTGAATGTTATAGTCACTGTCACTTGCTCCTCCAAAGAGATATATTAGCTCTGATCTATGGAGAAGCCAAGGCTCATTACAATACAATCCAAGCTTTCTCTAAGATACACCTATAGGAAGCTTGGCTCCCAAAAGCATGTACAATGTGTTATGAATTTCTATAAATATAAAAGGGTGGGGTTACCCTTGACATTCCCATTTGTGACTCTTCACCTACCGTCATGACTCTTCAGCTGCTACATGACTAGTACATTCTACTATCAACACTTGTTCTTTCACTTTTACAAAATGTTACATCACAATGTGCAGATGTACCCATGTGAGACAAAATAGGCTTAAGTAAGCCATGCAAGACATCACTAAGACTCAGACAATTGTGGGAAGACCAACTCTTCAAGATCTTTGCGATGTTCGATGGTGGCGAGCTGATGCCATGATTGGTAGTCCATGATGGTGTTTGTGTTCTCAATGGTGACATCCTACTAAAAGAAAACTCTTGGCTCTATTGCATTTGGGTACACTGGTTTGGCTCCTATATCCAATTTGACTAATAAAATGCGCATCATAGTCATGAGTGCAGCCGCACCAACAACATACTTATGCATATTGTTTGCACTGATATCCAAGTGTGTGCTATTGGCCATGCGGACCAACTCGTCAAAGTACATGTTCAACACCAGTGAGACTTGGTTCTTTGTCTTCACCTCAGTGAGTGTGCCAACAAACGGGATTGCATGCATGTGCACAATGACATTCATGCTCCTGAGCACCCGCGCATGTAATCGATTGCACTGCTCACCTTGTTTGATCTATGTTAGCTACTGGGATGGGTCTATATCTTGTATGGGCACAGTATCATTAGTCTTTGCATGTTGCGCCTCCTATTGTACATGTTCCTGCTGAGTTTCCTTCTCTCACCTGTCCAACTCCTATTCTTCTCTGAGTTGTCACTTCATCTGCGACAACTCCTTCTTTGTTTCTCTCTCCGTCTTTGCACAATCCTCTTGTTGTGTTGTCACCTCGTAGTCTCAATCTCCAAATATTGTTTCATCCTGAATGGATCTGCTTTGAACTTGCATCTTTTCTCTACCTCTACGTTGTCAACAACCTTCCCTTGCATTTGTCACATGCAGGTCTGCTACCCTCTACTATTGTTAATGGTGCTTTTCACTAAGATGTTTCTACCATTTCATATTAATATCAGTGTCTATGGATGGCTTGGTGTCCTCATAGATAGACAAGCTCATATACACTTTCTCAACTGTATCTCGAGTTGCGCTCTCAACGGTGTCCTTTGACTCTGCTCTCCTCGAGGCCATTATACCTATATTGCTGAGGGGCAGATGAACACTTGTCATACCTGTAGACATGGAAACACTCATGGTGGGTAATCTGCCAGTTGAATACCAAAAAAAATTGGAGGGTTGTCATGCAACACACCTATGTGACTCGCTATGAGGATTGCACAATTTCAACTGGAAGATTGGGAGACTGACTGCCAAAACTGCGTAAGGCACAATATGGGTTTCAGGAAGCTGACTTACTCCTGGAACTATGCAATTAACAGTCCAGTCTAGCATGCTGAGGACGAAAACTACGCAATGTACAATTTCAGTCAACAGAGACATGCAAGCCAAGGACTACATTATGCAATTTTCTGGGTTAGCAGGGTAGTGACTATGAGAATTGTGCAGGAAAAGCCTAGAGGTTAGTGCTGGCGAGGTTTGCGTAGTTTCTAGAGGAAAGGTTGAGCCTTCACTTCTAGAAATGGGCATTGATGTCCGGGCAAGGCAACGTCTAGGTCAACCAAACCCAGACCCGCCGACGGGCAACTGAAAACATGAAGAGGTTTGGATGCTTGGCGACACCAAGTGTAAGAAAGAGTGAATGATCATGCATGCAAATAGTGGGTACAAGATTTAGAAAATGTGGAAGCGATCATGTGTGTGAAGCGAGTCACCACAAGAACAACCATTGATGTAGAAACAATGGCATGCATGAGACAATAGTGAGATGCAAAGGAAAACTAAAACAATGCTTCTACAAGCTCACATACAACAAAACGATAGCAAGTGTTCATTAAAACCAAGAAGAAAACACCAACACAATGTGAAATACCAAAAGCGATAGAAATGCAACACACGACATGAAAAGAAGACTTACCCTGAAAACACTGAGTTGAATTTGTCGAAAACTGCTAGATGCGATGTGGGATGTCAGAGTTGCAAGATTGATGTGAGGAATGAGCTCTGTAGTGTCTAGCGAATGAGTTTTGATAAGACTAAGGTTATGACGCACATGCCACAAATATAGGAAAAAGTGACACTTGGTGGAGGTTTCTAAACGATCTTTGCATGTAACCTCTAGCTACTAAAATAGATCCCTAAAATCTAGGGATGCCTTTTGCATATTACCTTTTGCTATTTCGGGAAAATTAGCCCATCCATGCAAATCAGGATAACTAAGTCTCGAAGGGGACCAGTTGACGTGAAGGCACATGGAGCAGTCTACAAACCTAGGAAAGGGATTTGCATAGTTTCTAGGCTGAGCAAGGCTAGCTACATTAGGAATTGCACAATTTCTATGGTCAGGAGGTCACTGCCTCCCAAAATTGCACAATTTCTGGGTTGAATCTAGTGTCAGGCTGCATTGTGCAATTTTTTGAGAGAGAGATTCTTGGATGGATTACGAAATTTTGGAACCCAATAGAATTATGCAATTTCTAGAGGGAAGGTTAGTTCCCCTCCATAATTGTGCAAATTTTAGGGGGAGCATCTTAGCAAGAAAATTGTCTAAGTACAGAAAGACAGCCTATGGATAGGAGAAAAACAAGTTGACATGCAGAGTTTGGCAGGCCACTGAAGCTCAGCTGAAGCCTATGTACTTGACAATGAAAGAGATGCTTCTAAGTATGGTTGCTAGGAGGCTCCAAAATTAAGCTAAGAAAAAATTTTGGAGGGTGGTTGTAGCCACTACAACAGGTTCACATAACAAAAAAAAAAAATGGACAAGGTATTGCAGAGGCACAATAATGGCTTTGATTGGGACTACTATGATAAGAATTTGATCCATCCCAATTCATATACACATCTTATATATATATATATATATGATCCAAGCCCATTAGCCAAGCCCAACATCAATTGAATTTGACATTAAGGAACATAGTCAAGGCAAATATGAAGAAATTAGTTGCACCTAATTTTGTTTATCTGATTTCTGGTAGCCAATTGGTATCCTCTTTATTTTTTGTACCAAAAAATAATCAAAAATGGAGAATTTATGAGGAAAACAGAGAGCTCAAAAATGAAACACACAAATACCATTTTCCACTCCCTTTTATCAACCAAGTCTTAGATACCTTGCAATGGAATAAGTGTTTTTATTTCCTTCATGGATTTATTGGTTATAGAAAAAGCTAAATTGCACATGAAAACCAAGACAAGACCAAATTCACATGTTCTTTAGGAAAACTTTCCTACCATGTTCTACCATTTGGATGTGTAGTGATCCATCAACCATTCAATGAGTAGTAACAAGTATATTTGAGAATTTGGTTGACGATTCCGTGGAACTACATTTTACGACTAAACCGAGCATTAGATAACTTGGAAAATGCAATAATAATGTTTAATAACACTAAAATTTCCCCTAATAATGTCAAACGTGAAAAGGTTTTAAATGTTGGTTTGGTTTTTGGGGATCATATCTCTAATAGAGATATTAAGGTGGATACGATAAAAATAGAGTTAATATTAAACTTTCCAATTCCACCCTCATTAAAGGAAGTACTAGCACATGTTGGTCATTATATATGCCTCATTGAAACCTTTTCACAAATTTCCTATCCATTATATTCCTTACCTATAAAACATGTTGAGTTTCCATGGACAAGTGATTACTAGCATGCATTTGAAGCACTGAAGTCTGAAGTGTTTCAAGCTTTAATTTTGAGAGCGTCCAATTGGTCCTTCCCTTTTAATATCTATAAAGATGCACTGGATATCATGATCGGAGTTTCTTTTGGGAAGGTATAATCAAATGTTTCATACACCATATACTTCATAAGAAAGAACCTCTCCTCGATGGAAGTGAACTATAATGTAACTGGAAAAGAATTCCTTGCCATGATTAATGCAATAAACAAATTTAAACACTACATGATAGAATATCCAATATTTTTACAAAATAACCATGTTTGTATAAAGTATTTAATGAATAAACCAATTACTAATGGTAGATTGATTAGATGGTTGTTATTATTGTAAGAACTAACTGACATTACGATCTTAAGCAAAATAAGGGAAAACAACGTGGTGGTTGATTTTCTCTCTAGGTTTACATCTCATGATAATAAGCCACTCATAGAAGATACTTTTCCATATGAATGGCTATTTTCATTATCTACTAACTATTCATGGTTTCCAAATATTGCAAATTACTTGGTTGGAGGCAAATTGTCCCAACACTTAACTACAGTGGACGATCCGAAAGTGATCAAATATTGTTGTAGATTCTCATCGAGTAATGTGTTCCTTTTATATACTAGTCTAACTATAATCGTTAAAATGTGTGCATTAGAGGACAAATTCATGGGATGTTAAAAGATTTCTAGTATGGATTTTGTGGGGGTCAGTTTGTGAACAAAAGAACTAGGTACAAGGTACTCCATGAAGGGTATTATTGGTTCACCATATTAAAGTAGACCAAAGTGTATTTGAAGAGATGTGATACCTAAGCACATGTGAAGGCCTATACAATCAGACGAGATACAAGCACAATTGGCGTTAGAGCCCTTTGTAAAATGGGCCATTTATTTCATGGGACTAGTAAATATTGGGAGCTTGACAATACAGAGAAGGGGGTGAATCAATATTATGTTGTATGGATCATCAATTTAACCTTTTCACCTTTCCACCATTCTTTACAAACCATTAACCGAATCAACATTTAATCAACATCATATATATGAACAATATATAACATGACCATATGCAAGGTCATATGAATAATATCTAAAATATCAAGGCACATAAACATATGAGTAACACGTAAACCACCACCATCACATGAGGGAATTTTATATTAGGTAGAAACTCTTTCGGGAGAAAAACCATCAAACAATTGTTCTCTTATTCTTCTTATTATTTAAAATATTTTTTTACATCTTATACTCATCACCACCAGTATGCAAGTCTTGGTTTGCAATGTACAAAAGAAACCAATGACTTTAGGGCACTGCCTAAAGGAAGCCACCAATTCCATAACTATGGAAGCCTCAACCTGTTGTAGGCCTCAACCTATTGGAGGCCCCAACCTTCAAAACCTTATGGACCACCTTTCATATATTTTCAAATTGAGCCCACATAACTGTGAATAAAAAAATTATGGATCTCATTTCATCAATTTTCACGGTGGACCCACATAATATTCTCTGGTCAATTTAAATACACAATCTCTCCTAACTCAAACCCTAGCTCAAAACTTACTCCACTTAATGTAACAACACCACACTACCAAAACATTATCATCACACTGACAACATATTCACTCATCCATACTATCACTCTAAACCTTAATCAATACATAAACTCAATAAAATCCACCCTAGTAGCAACATTACAATATTTGTGAACATATACTCTAAGAAAACCTTAAAATTTGTGAACAATTTTGGTGAATTTAAAAGTAAAATAATTTTGTACTTTAAAATTTGGGTGAATCATTTTTAGAAAAAAATGGAAATTTCTGAATATTTGTTTTAGAAAAAGCATGGAAAATTTGCTAACCAGCGAATATTAACCTGCATAATTTTCCCTCATTTTCAGAGAGATTTGTAATTCATTTAATTTTTATTATGGAATTGACATATATATATATATATATATATATATATATATATATATATATATATATATATATATATATATATATATATATATATATATATATATATATATATATATAGAGAGAGAGAGAGAGAGAGAGAGAGAGTATTTTATATATAGAAAGGGAGAATTTTTAAACTAGGTTTATTAGGGAGAGAGAATCCTTTGAATATATGTTTTCTACTTCCAAATTCGATTATGACATGTATACGAATTTTAATATGTAAAATGTGAATGTATATATGTGTTAAGATAGTTTAATATGAATTTTACATATATAAAGAGAGAGATTTCTTATTCTATTAACCATTCATTTAGTTTTTAAAATAGTTTTGTTATTTAAATTAATAACAAAAATAATATATATAAAGAGAGATAAAACATCTATTATTGTGTTGTTGAAAATCAACATAACTGTATTTTCATTTTGAACCTATCAACCATATTTATGAGTTTTTCTTCAATTATTTTATATATATATATATATATATATAAACATTAAAATAGTTAATAATAATAAAATCTTTATTTATAGTTATTTGTTTTATCCTATATAACGCATAATATGCATGCTATCTTTAAAATTTTTTGAAAAAGAGATGTTTAGGTAAAAAAGAGTTAAAGTAATTAAAAGTTTAAATTCTCCATTTTATAGTTATGTATTTTTTTAATTTAATAACTTTTATATTTTTATATAAATTAAAAAATTTCAAAAGTTAGTAATAATGTAATTTTTATTTCAATATAAAATATAAATGAAATATTTTGAAATTGAAATTAAATTTTTTGTGTGAGAATTAAAATTTTAAAATTTTTTATAATTAAAATATTTTAATGGTGTATTATTTTATGAGATGTTATTTTTTTTATATGTTTAATTTTATTCTAATTCTGAATTATAATAAATCTAAATGAATAATTTCTTGATGTGAAAACTATCTTAATATAAAAAATACTTGAGAAAAAATGTTTTTGATGACCATAAACTTATAAATCAGTTTGATGACTATAAACATATAAATGAAAGGAAAATGAACTTGCACTAATATATAATGTAGATTCGATATTATATTATTTGTAGGTGTTGATGAGTAAGTGAATTATTTTTCTTAACTAGTTGAAAAAAGACCGAACCTAGTAACTTCATGTGTGAAAGGTGTTTATGAATTTATGAATCCATCTCTTTTATTGAGTTGTACATATAATTCGCAATGGCCTAGGTTTGGCATTTCTCTTTACAAACATCTAGTTGCACCTCACACTCAAACTTAATTGAGTTACATATAGAGTTTGTAAAGAAATAAAAATAAAACTAAGACAAAAATATAGAAGAAAACTGAGAACTAATGCAAGCCACTATTCAAATTGATGTTCTCGATTTACAAATGTTCTCCTAAGATCCATCTCTAGATGATCACAAATGCTTGTCTAACCCTGTATTCTGGAATTGTATGTCCACCTCCCTAAACAATGTTCTACTCATTATGCGCTATTACGCACATAAGATGGATCAATCCTCATTATTAGCTATTGCACACAAAAGATGGATCAATCATCCTCCATTTTCTTCTGTAATGTGAATCAAAACTGGGAGAGAAAATAATTCATCAAATTTCTTAAAACATCAAATGATATGGCTAGGTTTAGAATTTTTACCTTCACTGTCGGAAACGTTAAGTTGCTCTCATATAACCTCATGTATCCGCATACAAAATGGATCCAACAATGAATGTCTCTTTCCTTAAACAAGTGCCCCTATTACGAAACAATAAAGTAGTGAAGGTTATATATTTAAAGCATAGGGTGGATGAGGGTTCCTTGCTAAAGAAGCATGTTATTTCCTTTTCAAAATATCAAATATAAATTGAATTTTGAATGAAGTTGTAAGATTATGAGCTCCTAGTCTTACCCTGCAACTTGTTCATCCACCCACCAAGACCTCCAATCATCAAGTATTGCATACTTCAATGATCTGATCCATGCTTCATCTCCAATGAATGGTACAACCCTATCTAGAACACCACTACCATGACAAAAGAGCTAGTTGAATATGGTGGCAAACCCTTAAAATATCATTCACAATAATTCTACCTCCATAAGCCTTATTCAAAGTCATAAGAAAATATGAATACTAGTGTAGATACTTAAACTATATGTGTATGAAAGGACCTGTAGATTAAAGCACGATAGCCCTTTTGGGTAAGATTGTGATGATATTCAATTACGCTCTCAACCTGATAATCATATTTAAAGCTTTGTGTGCACCTTTCACACTCTCCAATTATCTCCTCCTACATCAAAGTAAAATAAATTAACATCCCCCATAAACTTTCTCATTTTTTCCTGGAACAAATAATTATACATTTTAACATCAGAGGGTTACCATGTGAGAGATTATGGAATAGCAATAAGAGGCATGATAGTTGTCACAACAATAATTAAAAAATCCATGCTTGTGCATAGAGGTTTATATTTGTAATTTTCTTAGACATGGGGCTATATTAGCAATTAACCATTAACGACATCAGTGAAGCTACATTAACCACATCCATAGGGCTACATTAACCACATATTTATCCCTATAAATGCTTGGTGGATCTATAGTTAATATAGATCTATAATAATACCCTTTTGGAGTCACAAAGAAAAAATATGTGCCAAAAAATATGACGACTTTAAAATATATAATAACTTGCAGTAAAAAATTAAATCATTTTCCTGCCATTCTAAGCACATGGAAAGGCAAGAGGACAGGAAGGAAAGTAATTAGCAAGGACCAGGTTAAAGTGGATACCGATTGAGCATGGATCGCTTTTCTGACCTGCGGAATATTTGCACAAACGTGGGAAAGATGATATTTTTCCTGTTTTGCAATATGAAAGATTTCAACTATAATAAATGTAATTATGGAAAAAAGTTGAATGAAATAGGTAACTTTACACAAGAACATTAACTATTACAAGAAGGAAAAAGTCAGATATTTAACTTTACAAAATCAAAATCCAAATCCAAAACTTCTACTGTCCTTCACTTCATTGGAAAGCAAACCAAAAAATTGTGAATTTAATAATTTCCTTACTAAATCTAGTTGGAAGGCCTAATATATACAACACATACAAAGGAAGTCCTCCTCCTTTATTAGATATGTCGGTTGTCAAAAACGTAAAAGAAAATACTAAATACAAATTTGCTATAATGCAAATAAAACAGGTTTCAAATACATAGCGTGAGGAGCAGAGGACCTATTGCACTTTACCACAGCAGAGCATTGCCTATCCTGGAAAGCAAGTTGTACACGAACTTCCAGACTAGAAATTCTGCTCCTTGATCCAACAACCTGATCAACTATTTCTGATTTTTCGTACCTCTTGGTTAGAAGTTATTGAACACCTATGCTTTCCCACTTCTCAGGAAGGGGGTAACAAATGGGATCAAGAATATTGCCACCGTTAATTCCCATCAAAACCTATTTTTCAAAAGACCAAATCAGGACTAATTTGCAAGGAATAATGTTAAGTCCTTAGTTTAGCAAAATCAACTGGAGCGATAGAAGTTAGGGGAAGGACTACAAGGATTACCTTCGACACTTCTAATAGGTTTGATTGGCAAGAAGCATTGGTGGAATACAAATATATACTATTACAAGTCTCCTTTAATGCATGCAGAAACATAAGTATGTAGAAGTTCTATATCGAATAGCCACTGAAACACCAACTGATTTACATTCTCTAAACATTAGAGTAAGCAAATCATAAAACAATATCATATTAGACTGGATTTGAATGGCATCCCTCGAACTACCATATGTCTATGGAGAATATATAAATTGTGCCTATGATTTCATGATCTCTTATTTTAACGTTGCAGGGTACACAACTGGTATAATTTGAGAGAAATAAGTCCCTTTCCATGTGTAAAAGGCACCTCTCAGTTGTGAAATACTTCATCTATCATCTAATTTCGAACCAAATAACCTGAAAAACTAGCCATGAAAGAAGTCAGACCATGAGACCATCTAGTAAAATTCCTAAGGAGCATAACATTGTTCATAGTCATGAACATATTTTGGAGAGGCCTGAAGGAAGAAGGCTACAAATGTCAATTATTAGCAAAGAGTTTTGACCTTTGAAACATTGTGATCAAGACATTGAACCTTCGATTGTGTTTCACTGAGTTGGAAAAAGGTTAACCACGTATGTCCATGGGCTACGTGGGGAAGCCGAAGTAACCCGCACATAATTTCAATACTCCCTGAAAGACCGAGGACATGTGCTATCAATGAACCAAAACAGAGAAGCTGGAGTTCTACCAGCGTGTCGCCAAGTGTTGTAGCGGCTACAACCACCCTCCAAAATTTTTGCTTGCACCCAAATTTAGAGCCTCCCTTGAGAGTTTCACTTGATGGTTTCATACACTCGGGTTCACTCCACGAGCTCGTGTGAGCCTTCACACCTACCTTGCCTATTCATTCCACCCAAGCTTTTGCATAATGATGTTAATGTCTCACTTGTGACCATGTTCTAATCTTGCTCAAGGTCCTCGCTTCATGTGTACATGTTATGTTTTCTATGAAAACATCTGTCACACTCACACACAAAGTGACTTTTACTGTCGCGTAAGCATCATCATGGGTGATCAATGATCAATCACGAGTGTCGTTCTTGTCGCTTGCATCATCGGCCAGTCATGTTAAACATCTGCCCCTGGTTGGGTTGAGTTGTCTCGTCATTAAGTCATGTGTGTGTGTGTTTGTAATATCAAATTTGTATCTTTCACTCGTTCACACGCTTATTCATTTTGCTGATGTTCTGATGACCAGACTCCCCTATACAGCGAAAACATCACTCGCCATTGACTCGATTGATTGTTACTTAGAACAGTGCAGAAGCACCAAGCAAGTCATTTCAAGTTGCGTTGTCTGCATGCAATTCAATCAACCTTCATGCTAGCCACCCAGAGCGTTGCACCCGGAAGCCACCCCGGGACTGATTCACCGCAAAACTTGCGCAAATTCTACTGACCTTTCCCACTCTACCAACTGAAGAAATTGCATAGGCAGGCCGGACATGCACCCAGTGCCCCGTCCATGTCTCCCT
Source organism: Pinus tabuliformis (assembly GCA_031772625.1). Lineage (NCBI taxonomy): Eukaryota > Viridiplantae > Streptophyta > Pinopsida > Pinales > Pinaceae > Pinus > Pinus tabuliformis. Next base: position 909,685,041 of record CM062813.1, read on the forward strand.
CAGAAAATTGTGCAGTTTTTCTAGCTAATCCTCTCGACAATCGACCAACTATTCATCAAGAAAATTGCATAGTTTTCATGAGCAGGCTCTCTACTACCCAACAACCCGCTTATCTGAGAAATTGCATAGAGATGATCAATAGGCCGGTCTCCCAGCATCAGTGCAATTTCTCTCACCAGCAGCAAACTACCAATTCCATCCTGGAACTGCGCAGTTTTTGCTGCTAAGCTCCTGGTAACTGAATGCATGTTTCCCTTAGGGATTGGGTAGTTTCTGTTGAAAGTTATCTAGCAGCCAGCTGCTAGTGCCCTCTAGGAATTGTGTAGTTTTGGCTACCAGGATCCGGGCTAGTTCCTCCAAAGAACTACTCAAATCCTGCCTACCAATCCTCCCTACAGCCCGAACTGTCCCTTCAAGAAATTGCGCAAATTTTGATGTCAAGGCCCTACTGCTCACTCATATAGAAAATGCACAGATTTTGTCTACCTTTCCTTCCCGCAGATTGAACTATCCCTCCCAAAATTTGCGCAATTTTTCCTTCCAGCCGAGACACACATCATGGATAACCACTGTCGTCTCAGATTTTGAATCTTCACCACCTAGTGACCCTTGCCCAGTTTTAATCAGCAGTGCCTAGAGCCATCATCTTGCCTCGCAGCCTTGTTTCCTCTCCCAATCACCTGCACCAGAAATGATCATGTGTCATGGTAGACTAGGAGGTTTTTGGATTTGATGTCTTCTCATCATAAGTGACTGCAGGCACAGGTACACCAACAAACATGGAATGACGATGAATGAGATGAACGAAGGGAGCACATGCAGAAGGACAGGTTCACCAATGGACGAACGAGTGATGCATGCGAAGAGATGTGCTCATGAACTAATGATCATGCAAAGATGTGTTCGTGGACGGACGGATGAGCAAACATGCAATATGTGCTCACGGATGGACGAACGGACGAACATGAACCTTTCACGAACAAATGAGCCTCTCAAGCCTTCCAACATACAAGAAAGGAGCAATGTGTAAAGAAACATCAGGCGAACCAATGACCATCGAAGAATCCGTGCACTTTGGCATGCAAAGGTGAAGTTGTAACACACCATGAAGACATCCATCACCCAACAGCACTGTAGCTCGACATGCACTCCAACAACAACACAAATGTAATAGCACTGTCATGTCGTGTCATGTTATGAGTCATGTCATCCACATATCTACTATGGGTCATGTTTTCAAAAAATGTAATGTAACATGGAAGTCTAAGAGACCCAGTTGTTGTATAAAAAGTCATGTAAAGTCAAAGAGTCATCGAAGTCAAACAGTCATGAGGGAAGTCAAATATCCACAAGGGTCAGTTTCACCCTTGTCTATAAATACCCCCTCATTTGTACATGAAAGGACTTTTCACCTCAACTTCTCCCACATAGCCAAGAGAGTCTGTAATCTTTTCTCTGAGGAGTAAATAGTGGCTCCAACGCCCCATGCACAAGCTTAGTGATGCATGGTGTAACGACACGTCTTGGAACTTTTGCTTGATTCAGAAGCCTATGAACAGGCTAGATCATTTTTTCACATGTATTGTAAATGTCTTAAGACTAACCTTGAACAGTTGTAATGCATGTTGATTTAACCTGTGTTGAACACTTGAAATTATTTCACTTGTTGTAATGCATAATTTGTTAATGAAAATGTGTTGTATACGTTCTTAACACTGTCTCACCCATGGTGGCTATCTCCCCAAACATCAGACAAACCTTTCACATAAAGCTTGTTGTAACAACCGTTGCACTCGTGCGGACTCATCCGCTGAGTGTCGTACGTGTTATCTTCCTTTGTGTGTTGTGACTACCGCATCTGTGTGGACTTCTCCTCTAGAAGTTGTGCATGTTCTGTTGTGTTGTGTGTTCCTAGCAGAGTTGGAGCTTCCTCCAAACCAACCTGGGACTCACTTTCACCCTCTCCCTCTACAATGAAATAACCATTGACACAAGTAACACTAGCAATCACCAGGCACATTAGCCTCACTTCTCGAAGACAAATCAGACCACTCTCATGTGCTAACAAGGAAGAATTGAGACAAATCCTTAAGACAATGGCAATCGAGCCATCATACTAGATGGGACTCCCACACCAAACATTGTGAGGTCTAGTTGGCACTTCATACTAGGGTGATCCCTTGAATGTTAGAGGGTCCAACACCATCAACATAACCTCAACCACCATTAGATGAAATGATTGGACAAGCATACATTGGGAGATTCACAGACATCAGAGATCCATCAGAAGATGAAAATGAGAAAACTAAAGAAGAAGATATTGTGGAAGAAGACAATTATGAAACTCTAGAAGATGAAGAGTATGGATTATGTGATATTATTGATTAAATTTAAGTTATGCTGGGAAATCAAGCTCAATTTTTGTAATCATAATTAGTTATACTTGTAATGTTTTTACATTGACATTTTATGAGAAGAATAAGTATTCAATTAATGTTGTTATATGTTCAATATTTGTATTATGTGATTTTTGCTTTAATTTTTATGTGAAGCATTATTTTTTTGAAAAAAACTGTGATTATTAGTATTTTTTTTGACATGAAATTCATTAAAAAACACTATTATTTCATGATTATTTGTTAAATTTTTTCCTATAAAAATTGTCATTTTGACATGTCATTTTTAGCAAACAAATCTCAAAATGTGTATTTTTTTTGTTATATTTATGTTCAAATTGTGTATTTTTATGTCAATTGTTAAAAATTGATGTTTTTTTAGAGACAATTATTTGATGTGCATTGAAAAATTAATTAACGATATATACATATATACAAGATCGAAACTTTAAAATATTGACCTTTTTCTTAACTATGCAAAAAAAATGAAGGTATCACTACAAAAGAAAAAAACAAATTAAAAGAAAAATAAAAAAATATGAAAAAGAGGACTACTTCAAAAATTGTTAAATTTACAAAACAATTATTCACATTTAACACATTAGAAAATTTAAAGTAAAAAAAAAGGTCTTCTAAAAAATGGCTTGACGTTGCATCAACACTTTTTAAAATCAACATGAAAACCACTAACATTTTAAAAATAATGTACATAAAATTTTAAAGTGGCAAGAACTATGCTCATATATATATATATATATATATATATATATATATATATATATATATATATATATATATATATATATATATTGTGAATCAACACTTTTCAAAACTAGTTGATTTTTTTTTCTACCTCAAAAAAACGGGTAATTGTATTAGTTCTTCTTTCAAAGTTTACATTGTTCATGCTCATGGGATACTTATTCCAAGCTAGATATTGGTCTAAACATCCTAGTTTGGGTTTTCATTTGGTTTATTATGGCTAAGGAAATTGGCAAAGGCAATGGCAAAGGCATTGGAAAGGCATGAGGTATTAATTGGCATTTTATTTATGAAAATAATAGAATTTTGGAGAAAAGGAAGGTGAACAGTCGCAGGTTGCATGTGTGGAGGAAAATGAAGTAAAAATAATGGAAATTGAAGAAAATAGAACCCTCATTAATAAAATGGCTTATGAGGATCAGATGGTAACCTTTTTTCAGTTTGGTTTTGGAGCTCTCTCTCTATTATCTTTCTCTCACACTCTTGGAGACTTAGAGTTTTCTTGGAACACTCTAGCATTGGATCAAGAAAGGAAAAGAAGGCAAGATGAAGCAAATATCAAGCAAGGAAGAGCAGGATCAAGTGACTACAACAGGATTATTTGCAAGTATCAATTTGCATGTATGATTTCCTTTCTAGTTTTGGCATGCATAGTTATGCATGTGTGTTCTTGGTTCTCTTGTTGTCATTGGCATGGGTTTTTCAATGTCTGATAGTGTTTTTCAGCCTTGCCTTGTGATTTTCAGATAGCGATTGTGTGATGAGGTTCTCATGTTTTGGTTGAGCTAGATTGCCAGATGGATTTGAAAATGAGTGAGATGATATCTGAAAGAAATAACACATGGCCTAGTGTTACTGGAAAATTCAATTCAACATCATCCTCCCAGCCTCAAACCCTTCTCTCCTCATGGAATTAACAATTTGACATGGTAACATTACTCTCTCTACTAATCTCATCCAAGCAACATTTCCTTAGCTTAAGAAGTCTCAACCTAGACTAGCCTTTGAGAGTTTGGTCCTTTTATAGATGAAAAGAGGAGGTTAGGCCATTAATGGCCTTCATGAATGTTTTTCCATATTTGGGAAGTGGTTCCATGGAGGAAGGGATAATGGATTAAGGTTCATTCATCTCGTTCCTCATCCAAAAGCGAGCCCAATCCCTCTAGAAACCTCTAGAAGCATCCATTGGATGAGGAATCCAATGGATTCATTTGAAAAATTCATTGGATCTCGCTCATCACAAGTGAAACAAAGGCCAGGTGCTATGCATATCACCTAGACAGTGTAGTGCTTGCCATTCATTGCAGCTAGATAGAAGGCTAGTTGCGATGATCTCCTTAGGGAAATTTTTTGGATGAATGGTATCATGAAACTTTTTAGGAGACAAGCATGATGTAGGTTAACTTTATTAGGGAATGAAAACAACTGAAACAAGGGTTTATGAACCCTAATAGTATGTATCTAGAAGTTGGGGTTGATGTGCCCAAATTTTCCTATAACAGTTGCCCTCTAAGGCATGAAGTTGAAAATAACCATTTCGAATGAGATGCTTTGCCACTCGAAGAGAAGGTTTCGAACCGGAAGGTGACCTGCATCAGTTACAATACAAATATCATGATAATTTTATTTTTTCTCATAATTAGCTAAGGGAAGGCATACCCATGCTTAGCTTTATAAACTTTCGTTACATGTACAAATATAGTCATCTATAGATATAGACCCATGAGTGGATGACCATGAATGTAAGGCCATTGTACATTTGATTACAGTACTCCTAAAAATATATCACAGCTCGGATGGATGCAACTAGATCTAGGGTCTTCAATCTCGTCCAATCCTTAACTCAAAGTACAAGTCTAACCATGTGAATAGATGATTCGAAATCGAACATGGAGAGACATCGTCTGATTTCCAGAAAATGATGTAAGCCGTTAACACACGCGAGAGGAATCACTGATAATGATAATGACCCTCAAGGTATTGCAATACATTCTGCATGGTGTGAAAAAATGATTTGATGTCAAACACCATACGAAGTCTTTTGGTCGAAGGCCACTGATGTCAATCTATCGTCGGAAGCGAGAAACCTGCCATTGATCTATGCAAGCCTCAAGGTACTGAAGGGTATCTGATTTGTGAGTGAGATGGTATCTGAAAGAAAGAACACATGGCCTAGTGATCCATAAATTGGATTGTGGATTGCAGTAAAGCCTTAGCCTAGTAACCCCTGAACTAGATGTTAGGTTGTGGTAAATCCAAATTTTGTGTTACCTTGGTTGGCTTGGCAATCGTTGACCGATGAATGGTGAGATATATGATAAATACTAGAGGTGAGTTCCCTCGATCAGGCCTAGGAATCCTTGGCCAATAAATGGTAGGATATACGGTAAATATTGGAGGGTGGAGCCTCAATTAGGCCTAGGGATACTTGACCGTTGTGTAGTGGGATGTACGATAAAGCTTAGAGACTAGGAGACATGAAAATTACTCACGGTGTAGGTGGAGAAATCCAGTGGCATTCATGCTTGTTAAGGCCTTGTGAACTGATGGGGATCACGGTAAAGCGTGGTTCTATTGATGAGGTTGATGTGGTTTAGCCTCGAGAATCCCTAGTTGATTTTTTATTTGAGTGCCACATTCACACTTGGAATATGGCACGGGGGTGGTTGGTCGAAAGAAATATTTGGTTCATCCAATCTATGGTTAGGTGGTATGTGGAAGTCCAAAACTTGGTTGGCTTATGTATTTGTTAATAAGAGTTCCTTCTCCTTGGTATTTCATGTGTAAATTTACTAGTTTATATGTGGACTTTATGGTTGTTGTATCCTTGATATTTTTGTTGTTTATATGCTAGTTATGAGTATGTTTTATGAGAGTGATGATGTATGGATATCATCATGTTTTGATTTGTAAATGAATGAACAATAAATATATGACCTAATAGATTATAATACAACTTTTGTGATAAGGCATCAATGTCTCTTTGTGATTCTTAGATAAGTATGAGATCCCTATGCTCAGATCTGTTGCTATGACCTATAGATTACATATTTGTGACATGTTTGACCAAATGCTTGTCATGGCTAGTAGGGGTTAGTTTAAGTATTTTTCAACTATTTCCATGAGTATTATTATTTTGATGTTATTTATCATTCCTGAAGGTTTAATGGAGTTTTGGGAAATGGCCCAACTCCTAGCCCTAAAAACGTGGCACAAGATCTAGAGTCGTTGGCTCAGAACTAGATGAAAAGGCCTCGAGTCACTTACATGCCCTTCCTGCAGGAGAAACTAGACGGTCCCAGTCATATGCATGCCATGGCATGGGAGAAGCTAAGGCACTAGGAAAGTAAAATGTCAATTTACCTTAGGGGTTGGTTACCTGGAAGGGTTGGTTGGCTGCTGAAGCTTTTATAACATGTGTAGAAGGTAAAATTGGTTGTGTTTTATCATTTCCACTTCCTTAACTGTGCATGGGCATTTGATTAAGATCACAGTAGCCTTTCATCACATGTTTACCCCAGTGGACCCATTAACTTGGGTAAATGTGGGAGGAGGGTACAAAATACTCTGATCCTAGTAGCCAAGTGGTTAATGTGTAATTCAATAACACCCTTATCTCTAAAATGTTAATTGACCTAGGCATTGCTAAAAATGTAATGATGTGAGAGGAAATGGAAGTCCTAGGGCTATTCAACCTAAGACAAGCCCCCACCATAATTCAACTCATTGATAGGTCAATATTCAAAGCAAAAGGAATTTTGAAGGATGTTTAGATATTCATAGATGCATTTGAATATCCCATTGATTTTATGGTCCTACTCCCTTATCCTTGGGTGAACATTGCTAGCCATTGTAGATCCATACATTGGCCACAGATCGAGGAGTATGGTAACTTCCCATGAAATATCTACTAAACAACTAACCATATAAATGTTGAGCCTCAATTTTGTACAAAGTTTCATGATTTAACATAAATATTTTATGCCTGTACTAAGTGTCTATAATCATTATTATTTGTTTTGCACATTATTAAGTCATTACCTAGAGGCATTTAGAGTTGACAGTTGTTGTTCTATGAACTCTTCTTGTTTGGTTAATTTAATGTGAAAATGTCATTAATGTCAAACTATTTTGTGGCAGGTGCTAACATTCCTATAGTAGCAATTCCTATACCAGTTGTGCATGCACTAGCTCTGCTTGCACCAACATGCCTCCACCAACATGCCTGAACTAATTTGGGGCTTTCATGCATTGACACATCTCTAGGGAAATATGAAAGAGGTTTTTGTTCAAAATGGTGTTTGAACACTTCCACATAAGCTAAGATACATCCAAGTTGTACGGATTTATGTTTAGGAAATAATTAATGCCTCATCCCCAAATTTGCAGCAGTTTTGAAACTGCCAACTTCCACCTTGTTTTCTGTGCAAGTGAAGGCCAATAGAGAAATTCAGGAACATGGGTTTTGTTCCCCATATAGAAAGCTGACAAAAACTTAAACCGAATTCTAAAATTTATAATGGTATAAAATTTACATAACAGTCATTGAGGGAGTTTTCTAAAAATAGATTGTTTTCCCATAATTTTAGCATCTCAAATTTCAAACAGCCATTTTCGAGCATGATTTCCAAGGCAATGGATCTGAACCAGAAAATTATGAGAGATTTTATTATTGAAAATATAACAAGCTAGATTTCCTCCAAACCCTTTTCCAAAATTCGTAATGGTTAAGGAGATACGCACAGTTCTTTGGAGGCATTCTGTTAAAAAACCAATTTTTCTAGAATTGTAGAAAATGGCCAGATTTGGGAAATTCATGCTAGATCTCGATTCCTTCAATGAGTAAATGGTTGTACTAATATTTTATTGACGAATATCAGTTTGGATTCAATCCCCATGCTATTTGCTAAAGAAACTATCATGTAAAAACCAATATAAAGGATAGGAGCTACGTAGGTTGGAGGAGGATGGCAGTTTGTATTTTGTAAATTGTATTTGAGTTGTAGAACAGGGAATTAGATCTTGTCGTGCAGGGAAGGAGGAGCTACGCACCAGTGGGATGATCCCTGGAGGGGACCATTGGAGCTAGCACTGCATTATTTAATGAATCTGTAACAAGACTTCTGAAAAGAATTTCCTTGGCATTAAATTCTGAATTCTGGTTTCTACTATGAAATTAGTTTATTTGGTAATCTCTTCTAAGTAATTTTGTTTCTCCATATTGTTATGAATATTGTGACTTAATGGCTGCATGGGAAATGAGTTGGATGATTGGGCCCACCATCCAGTACGTTGCCCCAAACCTCTTAACTTTATTTTGCTGCATTTTAGTTTGCTTGGTGTGAGTGTGATCTTAGAGAATTTCACAATTTCATTTCATAGATCTTCTTTCAGTCATTTCATTCTCAATTTCATTCCAAAAGCTTTATTTTACTGTTGTAGTTATTTAAGTTTGATCTCAATTCTTTAGATGTATTTTCATAAATGTTGAACTAAAGTAAACGGTGAATGTTTTAACCGTGTCTCTTATTTATTCTTACAAATATTTTCCTTGATCTCTTGTCTGGATAACAAAGTTTATTTCCAGAACGCAATGGTGAAATAATTGCTGAGGAAGAATTCTAGTTAGCTTAACTTAACATGTACTCATAATTTCCTTTGAATATTATATGAGACATATTCCTGCACTTTTGCAGAAAAAATGTTTATTCCTACACTTTTGCATAAAAACATTTATTCCTGCAGTTTTGCAAGTAGATGCTCAGATCAGCATAAGGAAAGATTGTGAATATTGTTGACAAAATGCTCACAAAATTCTTCATTATAATTAAATGTTGCATATATTATAAGGAAGTATTTAATAAGATCAGGGTAAACAACATGAATTATATATTGGTCTTTATTGCATATTTCTCTTACAACTAAAGTATTAAATTTCTTTAAGAGAAGCAGTGCATTATTATCTTGATTCTTCTTAAAGCATTCAATTATTTCCTTAGATTAGTTGGAATGAAGTTGTTGTGTGATTTCTAGTTTAATTTCATGTTTTACAACATAGCAATAATGTTTTAAGAGGTTTTTCATTATTTATTTCTTGAATCACTTTCTTTTGAATGGGGCTTACATTCCCTTGTCCCTTGGACAATTGAGGAAGCCTTACTACAGGAGTCAACTCAACCCAGAAGAGGAGCTAGAAGTAGATTCCTGGAGTGTGTTCACTTTGCTTTGAAGAGACTTGTTTATATTTCTTGAATGATGCTCCTTTTGAATTTCTTGCAAAAGCTTGGTTTTTATTTAACAGATCCCCGAGGTCGTATCCTGGCATATATTGTGCTACGCCTCTAAGTTTACTTACCCAGATTGAAAAATTAAATGTTGCTGTAAATATTGCATTTATACCACCCGACATTTTGGCAGCGTTGCCGGGGAGGCACTTTAGGGATTGACCTTGGTGATCTGTCGCATTTGTTTTTTTCCTTCACTTAGTTTCTCTCGCAATTTATTTTCATTGAATTTACTTCTTTCCTGCACTATTGCTTTAAGGTTTCTCATTTTCTCTGATGTTCAAAGAAACCCCCACCCTACATATACACCATTCATGTGCTAACGAATGTACCAATTGGCTTGCTAAAAATAGGAAAATGGTATTTTGAGGAATCATCTAATGAAGAATCTTTATGATGCTACAAAGACATACAGTTCATCCAATGAAGAATTAATAATTGAAAATTTTAATATTTTGATTGAACATAAAAATGATATCATTAAATATTTAATTTCAAAATTGGACGATTTGTAGAAAGAGTGGGAGCAGGATGAAAACCCACTACTTATCTTTTGCACCAACTGTAGAAAGAAACACCTCCTTGGAAAGTGTCCACTTAGTAGCCTGGAAATTTGCAAAATTTGTGAAGGGGATCATATAACGGAACATTTTCCAACGCTAACAAGATTACTGAAGGTAATCAGGAAATCAAGTAAGAAATTGAATCAAATACTAGGTAAACTCAAAACCCCTTATCATTTGATACTTGGCATAATGCTTATTTTTCCTGAGCAGGTTTCTCCACATGTTTATAATCATGTAATTTCATGGCAAACTTTTAATACTCCTCCAATTGAACATCCTACTTCATGGCCGCAGTGTCCCTCTCCTTGGCCCTCATACTCAAGCCACATATCACCATGGCCTTAAGAATCATTTAGATACTTATCTCTAGGGCAATCTCCCATGCAAATTCAATTATATGAGCACCAACACTAATCACAATTTCTTTCCAATGCACCATTAAGTTATCCTCCCCCATGGTCTATGTCGCATGTGTAACCTTACCCTAGCCTCAATCCATACCCTACCCCTTATCCTAATCCTTACCCTACTCCTTATCCTTACCCATACCCTAGCTCTCGTTCAAACCATAATTTGTACCCTAACCGTAGTCCATACCCTAGACCTAACCCTAGACCAAACTCTAATCCCAATCCAAACCCAAGCCTTAGTCCAAGCATTAACCAAAAATCTAGCCCAAACCATATCATAAACCCTAATCTGAACCATGAGGTTGCACAACAGTTGGAACCACCTATTCTTCCAGTTGATTCCCATGTTGAACATAATACTACATCTTCCATGTTTAGAAAGGGAATGAATTTGGAAACTTCCCCAATTAATGCTGAACATTCACCCCAGGAAGTTATCACTCAAAGACCACCAAAGGAGCATTGGAACTTGTTCTCAAAATGTTGTTGAAGCTCAAAACCCTAGAATCTCTCTCAACCATTCTTGTCAATTTAAAAATAAAACATTTGAGCCTGAATTTGAGGGATTTAGCTTTTGTCTTTCAGCAGATTCTTTGTGCCTCTAGGAGAGTGACTATCAAACTGTGGAAGACTTGCATCAGTTGTAGAATCATACTTATGTGGATTTCATAGAATCCTAGTTTCGAGAAGTCATTAAGCCAGCTTATTTCCTCATCATTCAGAACCTCTTGGTACCATATCAATTGAAGCAATTGGTTTCCCACACTTTGCTATGTCTTGAGGTCTATTATTTAAAACTAAGTGTGAGTATAATCAGCATTTGTTTGCGCACTTGGTTGCATTGGAAGTCCTCCTATACTTAAAAGGGAGTTTTTTGCTTCTTAGAGTAGCGTAGGGTAGAATAATAAAGAAATGCCATGAATAAATTTGTTAGAACAATGCAATTGGGGTTTTGACTTTCAAAGCAAAGACTCTGAAACTGCTTTTAATCCACATCAGTTTTTAACACACACATCTGTGACAAATATTTTTGAGTATGATTCACTCTAATACCTCATGATTTTTCAAAAGTAACCATGATTAACCACTCTAACGAAGTTGTCATATGAGATATATATTTTTAGTTTCCTTGAGAAGGTACTGTTGGAGAGGCCACTATGGTGGACCACTCTTGTAAAGACCATAATAAGCCATTCATGAGAATTCTAGCATTATTAACTTAAATAATCTTTCAGTCATTATATGGGATATTTTTAATAAGTCTTTAAGGTAGAGGAACTAGCCAGTAATGACTAGTCATTAAAAACTTTTCACACCATGCCGTACTCTGAAGGAGTAGAACTATCTCCCCACTTATTCAGTAAACTTTAAGGTTAATCAAAATCAAAATTTATAAAATATTTAGGGAAATATAGGAAGTCTCGTGATGAGCTGACCCACCATGATCATGAGACTTAACATGCATGAAATTACCGCTGCTGGTCACGAAGCCAGAGTAATGGATTTCAGCTGAAAAGCTCGAAGGAAGGAGGTCTTATCACGAACTGGCCTATTCATTTGTGTTATTTCTTATGAGTGGCACTACCATCAGCTGGTTACCAAACTAGGACAGTGGCCTTCATCTAATTTTAATAAAAGTCAAATAAGCTAACTCTGAATCTATATCTAGTAAGTGGGACATAGGCATTTCGTTGGGTTAAAAGACATCCCTGTTGAGGTTATAGACACATGTGGGAAGCATGGTCATGTCTATGGTATTAAATTTAATTGCATACTAGACTTAGTAATCTTTCTCTTTCCCTAAAAATTCATCATTTTTTGGACAATGGTTTTAAGATGATTTGAGCATGATGCCTTGAGTTCTTTCTTTAAAAAATTAGGAATCTTTATTTATGTGGTACCCTTAGTGGAGGTAATTCTTTGTACTGGATTAAGAAGAAATTTATTTTCCCATCTACATGACAGCAAATGTAGAGTGTTCAATTTCCTGATCGATCCAGGAACGTGTCATTTTGTTCTATTTTTATCTCCCTTTTCTGGTATCATAACTCACTTAATTTTTTATGGTATTTAGAGTGGAATTACTCAGTGATGATTAGTCACTAGGTGTTGATAGAAAACAATGTCTATTGATTGTGGTTGCCTCTAAACAAGCACTACATGACATAGGTACAGGATTGTTGTGTTAGCTGCAGGAATCTTATGGTAATTTTCTTGAAATTGCACCTTTTCAACAACGATTTGATTTTTTTATCATAAGTATTAAAAAGACTCTAGACAGAAATAAGTGCTATGAAATATATGAAAAGCAGGGAATTCATCGGAAACAGAACAACAGGTATGTGGTGTCTATCATAAAGGTGTAGTATTTTTTTTCCATAATGTATGGTACAACGCATTGCTTTCCTACCTAATCTTGTTGCAATTTTATCATTTCTGCACTCAATACTTTCATAAGTGTTGTAACATGGTTTTAGTTGTCATAGTAATAAAAATTTTGCAGACTTGATGAATACTTTAAATAATGACATACCATGATATCTTCATATTTCCTTGCTAAGATTTTTTTGCTGACACTTTTGTTGGAAAGCATAATTCAACCTTTAAACATTCCCCCTGCCTTCCTCCATGATTTTATAATCCTATGGTTTGGCTTGCATGAGGACATGCAAGAAGGTTAGTGTGGGGGAGTGTTGAGCCTCCATTTTGTCCAAATTTTCATGATTTAACAGAATAATTTTATGCTTGTACTAAGTGTCTATAATCATTATTATTCGTTTTGTGCATTATTAAGTTATTATCTAGAGGCATTTAGAGCTGACAGTTGTTGATCTATGAACTCTTCTTGTTTTGTTAATTTAATGTGAAAATGTCATTAATGTCAAGCTCTTTTATGGTAGGTGCTAACATTCCTATAGTAGTAATTCCTATACGAGTTGTGCCTGCACTAGCTCTACCTCCACCAACATGCCTGCACTAATTTGGGGCTTTCATGCATTGACACATCTCTAGGGAAATATGAAAGAGACTTTTGTTCAAATGGTGTTTTAACACTTCCACATAAGCTAAGCTAGACCTAGGTCATATGGATTTATGTTTAGGCAATAATTAATGCCTCACCCCAAATTGACAACAGTTTCCAAACTGCCAACTTCTTACTCATTTTTCGTGCTAGTGAAGGTGAATAGAGAAATTCTGGAACATAGGTTTTGGTACCAGTATAGAAAATTGACAAATCCACCAACCGATTTCTGAAATTTTTAATGGTCTAAAACTTACATAATGGTCTTTGAGGCAGTTTTCTAAAAATAGAATGTTTTTCCAGAATTTTAGCATCTCAGATTTGGAACAGTCATGTTTGGCACGATTTCAAAGGCAATGGATTTGCACCAGAAAATTTTGAGAGAGGTTATTGTTGAAAATATAACAGTCTAGATTTCCTCCAAATATTTTTTCCGAAATTCGTAATGGTTAAGGAGATACGTAGAGTTCTTTGGAGGCATTTTTCTAAAAAATCTGATTTTTCCAGAATTGTAGAAAACGGCCACATTTGGGAAATTCATGTCAGATATTCATTCCTTCAATGGGTAAATGTTTTTAATGATATTCTATTGATGAATATCAGTTGGGATTCAATCCCCATGTTATTTGCTAAAGAAACTATCATGTAAAGACCAATATAAAGGAGAGGAGCTACGTAGGGGGGATGAGGATGGGAGTTTGTATTTGGTAAATTGTATTTAAGTTGCAGAACAAGGAATTAGATCTTGTTGTGTAGGGAAGGAGGAGCTTCGCACAAGTTGGATGATTCCTGGAGGGGACCATTGGATCCAGTGCTACATTATTTAATGAATTTGTAACAAGACTTCTGAAATGAATTTCCTTGGCATTAAATTCTTAATTCTGGTTTCTACTCTGAAATGAATTTATTTGGAAATGAATTATGAGTAATTTTGTTTCTCCATGTTGTTCTGAAGATTGTGACTTAAACGCTACAAGGGAAACGAGCTGGATGGTTAGGCCCACTACCAAGTCCGTTGCCCCAAACCTCTTAAATTTCTTTTGTTGCATTTTAGTTTGCTCGGTGTGAGTGTGATTTTAGATAATTTCCCAATTTCATTTCATAGCTCTTCTTTTATTTATTTATTTCATTTTCAATTTCATTTCAAAATATTGATTTTACTGTTGTGGTTATTTAAGTTTAATATCATTTCTTTTGGATGTATTTTCATAAAGGCTGAACTAAAGTAAACAGTGAATGTTTTAATTGCTTCTCTTATTTATTCTTACAAATATTTACCCTGATCTCATTGTTGCATAACAAGTTTATTTCCATAATGCAACGGTGAAATAATTGATGAGAAAGAATTATGGTTAACTTAACTTAACATGTACTAATAATTTCCTTTGAATATTATATGAGACAGATTCCTGCACTTTTGCAGAAAAAAACATTAATACCTGCACCTTTGCAAGTAGATGCTCAGATCCGCATAAGGAAAGATTGTGAATCTTGTTGAAAAAACGCTCAAAGAATTCTTCATTATAATTAAGTGATACATATATTATAAGGAAGTATTTAATAAGATCAGGGTAAACAACATGAATTAAATATTGATTCTTATTGCATATTTCTCTTACATCTAAAGTACTAAATTTTCTTTAGAAGAAGCAGTGCATTATTATCTTGATTCTTCTTAAAGCGTTCAATTATTTCCTTATATTAGCTGTAATGAAGTTGTTGTGTGATTTCTAGTGTAGTTTCATGTTTGCAACATAGAAATACTGTTTTAATAGGTTTCACATTCTTTATTTCTTGAATCACTTTCTTTTGAATGGGGCCTACATTCCCTTGTTCCCTAGACAATTGAGGAAGTCTTATTGCAGGAGTCAACTCAACCTAGAAGAGGAGCCAAAAGTATATTCCTAGAGTGTGTTTACATTGCTTTGAAGAGTCTTGTTTATTTTTCTTGAATGACGCTCCTTTTGAATTTTTTGCAGGAGCTTGGTTTTTATTTAACAAATCCCTAAGGTAGTATTCTGGCATATATTGTGCTACGCCTCTATGTTTAATTACCCAGATTGACAAATTAAATGTTGGTGTAAATCTTGCATTTATACAACCCGAGAATACGCTCCCTCCAAGCATAATATACACCTGTAGAAATAGACAACTTGGAAGGGAACACACGAGAAAATATACATCACAAGCTGAAATTCAAGTGAACCAATGATCCAAAGTGATGGTTAAACCAACAGCACATCTCAACCAAATACATACATACATATATAGAAGGAGTCCATACATACATGCATAAGCAAATAGATACATATATTGTTAGTGTAACCAAGATAGCTAAAATACAATAACAACATATGCATGAAATGTGCTAGCTCTGTTATATTAAGAAAGTGAAAGCCCCAAACATGCATACAACCATGTCCAACTACTAGTCCACACAATGGAACATTACAGTCATTGTCACCTGCTCCTCCAAAGAGATATACTAGCTCTTCACTTTGGAGAAGCCAAGGCTCGTTACAATACAATCCAAGATTTCTCTAAGATAATCCTATAGGAAGATTGGCTCCCAAAAGCCTGTACAATGAGTTATGAGATTCTATAAATAACAAAGGGTGGGGCGACCCTTGGCATTCCCCTTTCTAACTCTTCACCTACCCTTGTGACTCTTCAACTACTACATGACTATTACATTCTACTATCAACACTTGTTCTTTTACTCTTACAAGATGTTACATTACAATCTGCACATCGACAAATCTGAGACAAAATATGCATGAGTAAGACATGCAAGAAATCACTAAGACTCAGAAAACTGTGGGAAGACCAACTCTTCGACATCCTTGTGATGGTTGACGATGGCAAACTGGTGCCAAGATTGGTAGTTTGTGATGGTGTCTGCGTGCTCAATAGTGACATCCTTTTGAATGTGAACTCTAGCCTCTATTGCATCCAGGTACACTAATTTGGCTCCTTTGTCCAACTCGTCCGATAGCATGCACATCACAGTCTTCACTCAAGCGGACCAACCACATACTTATGCATAGTGTCTATATTGATCTCCAAGTGTGTGTTGGTGGCTATGTGCACCAACTTTTTGAAGTAAATTTCCAACTCGATTTGGACTTGGTTCTTTGTCTTCACCTCAGTGAGTGTGCCAATAGACGGGATCGCATGCATGCACATCATGAGATCCATGCTCCTGAATACCCATGCATGTGATTAAGAACACTGCTCACCCTGTTTTTTTTATGCCAGCTATTGGGATGGGTCTATATCTTGTATGGGCACAGTTTCATCAGTCTGCACATGTTGTGCATCCTACTATACTGGTCCCTATTGCGCTTCCTTCTCCCATCTGTGCAGCTCATGTTCTTTTATGAGTTGACGCTTCAACTCCTGAAACTCCCTCTCTATTTCTCTCTCTGCCTTTACACGATCCTCTTCCCACGCTATTGCCTCATAGTCTCAATCACCGAAGAAGCTTTCCTCATGAATGGATATACTTTGAACATGCAGCTTTGCTCCACCTCTACATTGTCAATAACCTTCCTCTTGCATTTGTCGCATGTAGATTTGCTACCTTATGTTGCTCTTGATGGTGCTTCTCATAGCGATGTTGCTTCCATTTCATCTTGATATCCTTCTCTATGAATGGCTTGGTGTCTTCATAGATAGGAAATTTCATAGACACTTTCTCAACTATATCTCTAGTTGCGCTCTCAACGGTGTCCTTTGAATCTGCTCTCATGGAGGCCATTTTATCTGTACTATTGAGAGGTAGAAGAACACCTGTGATACCTAGAGGCATAGAAAAATGCATGGCAAGCAATCTATTAGTTGAAAACCAAAACAAATTGTAGTGCTTTCATGCAACGTACCTCTGTGACTGACTATGAAGATTGCACAGTTTCCACCAGGAGGTTGGGAGACTAACTACCAAAACTGCGCAAGGCATAGCCAGGGCTGTCAAGAGGCTGACCAACTACTGGAAATGCACAATGCCTAGTCTAGTCCGGCCCGTTGAGGACTGTGACTACGTAATGCGTAATTTCAGTTAGCAGTGACATGCAATCCTAGGGACTACATTGAGAAAATTTTTGGGTCAACAAGGCACTGCCTCCTCGAATTTGTAAAGAAAGATTACGGGTTAGTGCTGGTCAGGTTTGCATAGTTTCGGGAGGGAAGGTTGAGCCTTCACTTCCAGAAATGTGCATTATTTTCTGGGCAAGGCAAGGTCTGAGCCAAGGCAACCCAAACTCGCCCACGGGCGACTCAAAACATGAAAAGGTTTGGATGCATGGTGAGATTGAGTGTAAGAAAGAGTGAAGGATCATGCATGCAAACAGTTGGTGTAAGATTCAAAAAATGGGAAAGCAAGCATGTGTGTGAAGAGAGTCGCCACAATCGCGATCGTCATTGCAGAAATAGTGTCATGCTTGTGAAAACATTGAGATGCAAAGGAAAACTGAAAATATGCTTCTACAGGATCACACCCATAAAAAAGACAACAAGCATTCATTGAAACAAGCAAACAACACACACAAAGTGAAATACCAAAAGTGACAGAAATGCAGCACAAGACATGAAAAGTAGACTTACCCTGAAAAATCTTAGTTGAATGTGTCAAAGACTCTTAGATGCAATGTGGAATGTCAGAGCTATAAGATTGATGTGAGGAATGAGCACTATAGCATCTAGTGGATGAGTTTTGATAAGATCGAGGTTATGATGTGCATGCCACAAATCTAGGAAAAAACGATACTTGGCAGGAGTTTTTTAAATGATCTTTCCATGTAATCTCCAACTGTTAAGATAGATCCCTAAACTATAGGGATTCCTTTTGCATGTTTCCTTTTGATATTTTGGGAAAAGCAGCCCATGCATGCAAATCACAATAGCTCACTCCCAGAGGGGACTTGTCGACCTGAAGGCACATGCAACAGTCTGCTAGTCTGGGAAAGGGATTTGTGCAATTTTTGGTTTGATCAGGGTTGGTTATCCCACAGGCATTATGAAATTTTAGGGGTCAGCAGGTCACTGCTTCCCAGAATTGCACAAAATCTAGTCTGAAGCCTAGTATCAAGCTACAATGCACAATTTTCTAAGGGAGGGCTGCCTAGCTAGATTGCACAATTCTGGCGCCCAACAGGTAACCAAACATAATTATGCAATTTCTAGAGGGAAGGCTCGTTCCCTTCCATAACTGCGTAATTTTCAGGGGGAGCATCTCAGCTTGAAAATTTTCTAAGTTTGGAAAGATAGCATGCAGGTGGGAGACAAACAATCTGACATGCACAAGCTACAATGCGAATGAAACTGAGTTGAAGCCTATGTACTTGACAGTGCAAGGAATGCTTCTAAGGATGGTTGGTAGGGAGGCTCCAAAACAAAACTAAGGAAATATTTTCGAGGGTGGTTATTGCCTACGCAAAACTTGGCAACACATTGGTACAAATCCAACTCTCTGAATGGATCTTGTTTCATGGAAAGCAATTCTAACTCCTCTGGAAGTATTGTTTAGTTCTCTGATCATCCTAGTTTCTACACTAGCTTGATTCAAAGATGTAGCCTCTTCCATGCCCTTAGTCTGTCAGCACACATTCCAAGCTAATTCAACACAGTTGTTTCGATTCGGGATGAGGGGTATATTGGTACACAAGCAATATGATAGTCAGAGTTTAAGTTTCATCTCTGGTGTTGTTCCTTGCTAGCAGGTCTGGACAGTACCTCGATGGAGTCACGTAGGAAAACGAGCATCACTTTGCTACCACTGAGCTTGGTCAGTACCCCGGTGGAGTTACTTGCATCACCTCTCTATGCAGCAATCATTTCTCTTCCTTTGCCTTATTCGTTTTTCATTGTTTTCAAAAATCTTCATATTTTCATCTCTCATTTTAAAAAAAATGTGCATAACACTTATTCATTTCGGAGGCGAAAGAGGGATCCCGACTTATTGAGAGTAGAAGAGGTTGTTCCTTCAGATACTTTATTTTGTATATACCTCTAACATACTTGTTAAGGTTTTCCCCCTCAACTTACTCTACTTGATTGAGCTGGCAAGGGTTAACCCAAAACAACCGACTAGAGTAGGTGATACTAGTTAGCACGTAGGCTTTGTGTTTTCATCAAGGTTCACTTTGAACAAAACATATTTTCCATTGCTGTATCATGGAGTGAAGACAAAAAGTTCTTCATATAGAGACAGGACAACACATAACCAAGTATTGATAACTGCACAAGCCCTCTTGTTTCAAGAGTCACACACGGCTCATGTGAAACTAACCTACAAACATAAACAAGAAAACAAAAAAGTAAATATAAAAGAGCAGAAGAAAAGATGTGAAAGAAAAGCGAGTAAGAAAACAAACATGCAAGCAAACAAACAAATAAACAAGAAAGCAAACATGCATGCAAATATACCAACAAGAAGCAAACACTACTCCTACTCTTAAGCTAACAATGCATGGGTCTGCTTACGTGAAGTGATACTTCCAATGCAGCCATAGACACATTTGTTGACCCATGTTGGTGAAGGCGTGGTTCGTGAATAGCACAATCACGCAAAATAGCAAACATGAAATATATAACGATGAAGACAAACGCACTATGGGTTTAAGTGCGCCCACAAAAGAGAAATGAGTGAAAGCACATGACATGCACTTTGTGGACTTACAATGGTGTTGTGCTACACTACATGAATATGTTAAACATATGCGTTCTCTTGACTGTGACATGCAAGAAAATGTGAGAAAGGTAAACCACTTACATTGTGCATGTGTGCTTGTTGTGTAAGATTACTCCAATGCAAGAGTGACGGGATCTCGTGATTCGAGTAGAGGAAGAAAAATATAGGCGTTTTGTTGATATTCAATGTGAAGTAGAGAGTGATCAGTAGCCTTGTGTGTTCCAAAAATATCCTTGTTATAAGTGAAACCAAGCTCAAGACAGCGAGGGCCTGACATAACCATCCTCTCGGTCTGAAGTTCCTCGATAACCTGTGGGGTTTCGACTTTGTTGATAGGTAGATAATCGAAGACGTGTGGCCTCTACATATTAGCAGTGGCTGAATCAACATTGTGATCGAAGGAAGAAGTATAAAGATCATTGTTGAGTCTTGAAAATGTCATTCATTTCCATTACACTTTCACTATTATGTCCATTATATCACCTCCATTTCACTACTATGTCACCACATTCATCCCACTTTCATTATCATTGGGCCACCTTTATGTTTTTCCAATCTTTATTGTTTCTAAGCCTTTTAAGTGAATTTGTGGTTAAACATTAGAAAATAATGTGCATATGCTTATACCTAACAAATGGGTTGAGATTGTTGACATGTGTAGGTTGAAAGGAGGCTTCTAGAAGACTCTTATGTGGCACTCTAAGGCCAAATTCGAATTTGAGTGGAAAGAATCATGGGATCATGAGGATATGTGTCACATCTCCTAATTGTATTGTAACTCTAAGAAGACATGTGTCTTATTAGTTCCTATTTTTATTAGGACTCTAGAGGTAGAGGGAGAGATTCATGGATTCTCATTAATGAGATGGCTTCTCATATTTTTGTATAAATAGGAGATCTCTCTCCTACATTGGGGAGCTTAGCTTATTAGTCTTTTTAGCTTGTGAGTTCTTTAGCTTGGAGTTTGTAGTTATTCCTTGATGGCTTTTGAAAGCTTTGGAGAACTTTGTTGTACTTTGTAAATTTGAAGAATTTGAATAAAGCTTTGATGTTCTCAACATGGAAGTAGATGTGAAGTATATTTCATGGAGCATATTAGAATGTAAGGTAGAGTAGATTTCATTTATAATTTTGCTTTGATTTCATTATGTCATTTAATTGCTTTCAAGTTTGATAGATTAGATTTTTCATTCATGCAATTTTAATTCATGCAAGTGTGTTCAACCGGTTGATTGTAGGTTAGTAATGCACATAGCTTTTTAATGACTAATGACATGACGGAATCATCTTGTCCTTTTGCTGATTTTTTTTTTTGAGTTCTAATTCCAACATTGTTATTTCAATCAGTTTTGTTTTGCTCATTTACTTTCTTGCAATTTAGATATCATATTGCTTAACTTGTTCATGATTGCTTCCCATAAGGTAGATTGAGCTGAAGGGTAAAGGATCAGAAGAGTTGAAGTAGTGTGATTAGTTTCCTTTATGCAATTTAATTTCTTGCAATTTAGATATCACATTGCTTAACTTGTTCATGATTGCTTCCCATAAGGTAGATTGAGCTGAAGGGTAAAGGATCAGAGGAGTTGAAGTAGTGTGATTAGTTTCCTTTATGCAATTTAATTTCTTGCAATTTAGATATCATATTGCTTAACTTGTTCATGATTGCTTCCCATAAGGTAGATTGAGCTGAAGGGTAAAGGATCAAAAGAGTTGAAGTAGTGTGATGATTTAGTTGCTTTTCTTTCAGTCTTTCAGTTGCTTTAAGTTCAGTTTTTACTTTCTTTTTCATACAGTAGCAAGGATACTGGGTTTCATAGTCACTAGCTCATTGATTGGTTGTTGCATTCCATTTTGATTGAAGTAGCTGCATATTTACACTTTTGTTTAATTACTAATTCCATCAATAACATGTTTTAAGATCTTTTGAAGTGCTAAGTTTTGGAAGTTACCATTAGGGACATAGGCCTTGTCTTGAAATCTCTATCCATACTTGTCCTTTAAAAATATTCTTAAGACCTTAGGATAGGATTTTCATTTGCATTAGACACTTTAGGAAACCAACAAGAACAAAACCCCAAAACAACATAAACTATAAAACAACGAAGTAAGAAAAAGGTTAACTAAGCACATATGGTGCACCACACTTCATCAGTTTACGATACCCGGATTGATAATTTATGTAGAGCAATTTAAGACGTTAAATTGACTAGACATTTTGGCACTGTTGCAGGGGAAGTGTAATTAGGAGACCTTATTTCTTACATCTAAAAAAAAATTAACAATTCTTGAGTATGCTCTCCTCCTGCACTTTGTGTGATCTGGAGGATCAGAAAAAGGATTGTTATGTAAAAAAAAATAAAAAAAATTAATAATTCTTCAGTATGCTCTCCTCTTGCACTTTGTGTGACCTGGAGGATTAGAAAAAGAATTGTTATGTAAAAAAGAAAAGAAAAAAAAAGACGAGACAAAATAAACTTCATCATTTCAATTGATTCAATTAAAAAAAAAAAAATGAAAAAGAATGAAAAAATGAAACTCAACTGCTTTGATAGGTTCAAATTGTCCAAAATTGTCTGGTTATGGTTTTTAGTAGTCTTCAAAACACTGTATCCTATTCTAATAAGGTTTTTCAACTTAGCTGCGGAAAGTGCCCTGATTCTACAGCCAATTGAGAATTCCGCAGTTGTTTTAAGGTTTAGCAGGTTACATGCATCCAATGAAAAAACTGACCACATGGGCATCTTCAGAATTGTCCCGACATGGATCCTATCCTAGTCACCCAACTCAGATCGATGAAAAACCAGCCTAAGACCTTAGTCAAAGTCTTGTTTTAAGCATGTTTTTCTTTGAAGACTTTGCTGCCTAAAATTGAAAATCATTAATTCTTATTATAAAAATTTACAATTTTAGAGAAAGAAAAAAATGAAGAAAATTTATGGCCATCTTGAGTCCTAGCTTTTTGCTGTGGCTTCAACAAGTAAATTTGCCTCCCTGTTCAAGCTTTGGCCTGAAATAAACATGCAACATAAAAATGCACTGTATATGTGAGAGGAAAAAAAGAAGGGGATCGAATGTTAAAACAATTAGGTAACAATGAGGAGGTGAATGTAAATTTGAAGAATCCATGATAACTCCATCAAGGGGCCTCGAAATTTCTTTTTAGAGGCTGAAATTTATTATTGTTCAGGTGGATTGTGCTCCTTGTTTGAGGACCGAATTGTGCATTTTTGGAGGTTGATTCCTGTAGGAGGCATTCATCATTTAGTGCCATATTTTTGAGTTGATTTCACCTTTGGATAGGTACATTATCAGTTAGAAACAGAGGGTTGAATTCTTGAAGGTAGCTTCTGGTGATCCATTAAATTATTGAGGGTAGAGTAGTCATTTTTCTCTAAGGGCGAGAGCATGTAAGCTGATTACATTTGCTGACAGAAGGACAAATTCGTTACCTGAATTTTATCTTATTTCAGAGGTCAAATTCTCTTACTGTTGGAGCCAAGTTCCTCTGCCATCAGATTGCAGATCTACTTCAGGGGATGAGTTCAACATTCACCATAATTATTTGGAGATTGATCTGAGTTAAAATGAATAAATGAGCTCAATACAATTATTGGTGCCACTTAGATTTCCACCACCTACAAAACCTGCGATATAAACGATCTAAGCTGCAAGCTTCAACAAAATTATTAAGTCGTGGTTTTAAAAATCCAAGGTACCATTATTAAAAACAACCACTACAGCAATTGTTTGGCAACCTGTGGGTTGGGCATCATCGTTTGACATTTTTAAATATTGACTAAACATGATGATAATAGATCAACGATTGGCTCATTATTCTGTTTTCAGATAACAAACATGTGACTATCAGTCGCCCCAATTCTTCAACTCTGACATTGTACCTGTGTAATACACCTGCAGAACAGTAAAACTCAGGAAAAATGTAAACAACAAAAAAAAAGTCAAATTTCAAACGCTCGATTTGCCCAAATAGAGATGAATTTGAAAAAACTAAAACATGGGTTTTTTCGCCAGCTGGGCTAGTTAGATAATCTAGAAATTGTTTGAAGAAACTTGTGGCGGTCTGGGAGAAATCCTTGGTCCTTTGGAGCCCATTTTGTTCCGCCGCATGAAGAAAAACGAAATTTGAGTTAATTAACTGATAGTTTGATGTGTGATTCAATTCCGCATGCCTGAGGAAGAGAAATCCAAATAGGAATCAATTATGTGCTGTATTCAAGCTTAATTACATGTCTTTAATAACTGACAATCCCATGCAACGTGTGACTGTGTTTCAGTTTCACGACCAGCAACAAAGACGTGTTTAAAACTCATACGGCTCCTCTCCACCGTACTTTGCGCAACCATTTCATCAACGTGTAACGTCTCTCACGCAGTCGTTCAGTTCAAAAATTCCAACTCCACTTCACTACCCTACCATTGTGTTAAAGCTGCACCTCGTTCGCATACGTCTCCATTTCATTTTGTGAATTCATCTCGGCTGCTCATCCTCTGTTTCTGCTTACAGCTCCTGAACACTCCCGTTACCCGTATCCATCTTCCATTTTCAGCCATTATTCTTCCATAAACCTTCACCCCATTTTGTTCTCTATTCTGCCTCATTCCATGTACCTATTCTCTGATATCCACTTACAGTTGCTGGTTTCCTTCATAAACCCTGACCATTTCTGCTAATTCAAATGAGTTTTAAAGAACAAAAGGAAAGATGGGAGGACTGTTGAGGGCAGAAACTTGAGTTAAATTGAGTTACATCCTCCATATATTTTTTTCCTCTTCCATGCACACAGCCACTCCATTTCACAGTACTTTCTACACTCTGTTTTCATTAGCTGCGGAAACAAGCCACTTTCTGCAGCTGATTCAACTTTCCGCAGCTGGCTCAACTTTCCGCAGCTGGCTTAACTTTCCGCAGCTGTTTTGTTAAACTCTAGGTTGCAGGTGTCATCAAGCAAAACAAGCCACATGGGTAGTTGGGGGAATGTTAGTACATGGATGGTGTCCTATTCATTCGATCAAATTTGATGAAAAAGACCCCAGTCAAAGGGAAGTCAAGTTGAGTGTTTTCACTAAGTCGCCACACTGAGTCACTGCATGTCAAGAAAAAATAATAATTTTGAATCAATGAAATGAACAAGTTATTTGCTCACATTTCTAAAGGTATTGATTAATTTTGGATTGATGATGAAAAATGAATGGCTAACTTTGTATCCAAGATTTTTAGCTACAGAACCGTGCGCATTCCGCAACTAAGGTCTAATTCTAGAGCCAGAAAAACCTCATTGTTCAAATTAGCCTATTTTTCTCATACAAAATCAGATTTTGATGATTTAAGTATCGTTGGAAAGATCTCAATAAGATCTACACAATGAGAAATATATCATTAGAGCTTGAAATGGAAAATAATGAAATAAATTTCTGAAAAGAAGCAAAATTCAACTTGGGCACGAATTCCAAAGCAGGTATAAATTCTTTTGATTTTTCCTTTGAGAACTTGTTTCATTAATACGAATTCCTAGTTTTGTGTGTAAATATCATAACTAGAGAGATTGATCACCTCTCTCCTTTGATAATCTTACATTCCATTGCAGAAAAAGTATTAGTTTTTTTGCAGGTTCCAGGAGGAAGGACAAATGACTACAAGAGAATGGTGTCTCTCTAAGAGACCAATTTGTTTCATAAGAGGATGATCAGAAACAAAGAGGAAATATGCTGATGAAAAATTAGATCCAAACACTTGAAAAAACTTTCAGATACTATTGTCTCCATCACATCCATCCATCACATCCATACTTCATAATAAACCATTTATCTCATTTTCCTCCATATTTTCCACTTACATTCACAGACACTTTCCATCTCTTTTTGTCAATTCATAACCCACAAATAAAAGCAAAAGTCTCATTCATATGCTTATTGCCCATTATCATTTCTACTCTCCATTTCCATCTTCCATTTTAATCTCCCATTTCCTGTCATTTTCATTCTGCAAATAAGCCCTGCTTCAATGCAAATTATTGAGTCCATAGTCCTTTGAGACTAAGTTCTTTGTAAAAACACCTTGAGGCTTGCATGCCTTAATGGCAAGTCCTCATGCTAACAAACAATGGGAATACATTAATGTCCCTTGTTCGTTAGATCTTCTAGGAGAATCGACATCAGCAAATTCATTCGTACCTAGCAAGATGTGTTTGGGCATCTTGACTCTCATTGTCATCAATGGTGAGAGTTCTCGTGTTGACTAGTGGCATCCATTAATGGCCACTAAGCCAACAATTTCCTACTATGTTCGAAATCAGAACATCTTTTCACAAAGTAGGAATTGTGCCAACGCGTTTTGAAGACATGAAGACTATTATTTTTAGCATTTTGGAGCAGATTCAGCAAGTTTTAGTAGAAGCAATAAAAAGTCATCTTATCTCTCTATCCATGACTCCTATTGTAAAGCCACTTGAAGAAGAATATGATCAAAAATTTTCAGCCACTACACATACAACTCATCCATTCCAAAGGGTAAGTGAAGGTAAGTCATTTTCTAACTTTTGACCATAGAATTCCATAAAAAGCTAGAATGATAATTGTTGGAAAAACATTTCTCTTCCTCATTTCATAAAATTGCCAATACCATCAGTTGGGGGGGGGAATACATTCATATTCATACCTTGCCATGTCCATATCATATTCAGGAGCTCACATACTTCCAACATATATTAATTATTACATTGCTATTATGAGCATACAATGGCTTTTGAAAAAGTGCTTAAAGGATAAATTGGATACAAACAAAATCATGATTGTCACACAAGAACCAACCATCATGCAATCCAATAAAGATATACTTTGCAACAATAATCAAAATATCATTATGCAAAGTTCAAAGATCAAAATAGAAGGCAACAAAAAAAAAATGGTTGTAACACAAGAACCAACCATGTTCCAATTCAAGTGAAACACTTTGCAGAAATATGAAGTTATCAAATGATATCATGCAAAGTTAAGCCAAAGCTCAAGGATCAAAAGAGTTAATGTAATATATATTGCATGAGGACATGCAATAGCTTCAGTTGGGGGTATGTTGAGTCTTGAAAATGTCATTCATTTCCATTACACTTTCACTATTATGTCCATTATATCACCTCCATTTCACTACTATGTCACCACATTCATCCAGCTTTCATTATCATTGGGCCGCCTTTAAGTTTTTCCAATCTTTATTGTTTCTAAGCCTTTTAGGTGAATTTGTGGTTAAACATTAGAAAATAATGTGCATATGATTATACCTAACAAATGGGTTGAGATTGTTCATATGTGTAGGTTGAAAGGAGGCTTCTAGAAGACTCTTATGTGGCACTCTAAGGCCAAATTCGAATTTGAGTGGAAAGAATCATGGGATCATGATGAGATGTGTCACATCTCCTAATTGTATTGTAACTCTAAGAAGACATGTGTCTTATCAGTTCCTATTTTGATTAGGACTCTAGAGGTAGAGGGAGAGATTCATGGATTCTCATTAATGAGATGGCTTCTCATCCTTTTGTATAAATAGGAGATCTCTATCCTTCATTGGGGAGCTTAGCTTATTAGTCTTTTTAGCTTGTAAGTTCTTTAGCTTGGAGTTTGTAGTTCCTCCTTGATGGCTTTTGAAAGCTTTGGAGAACTTTGTTGTACTTTGTAATTTTGAGGAATTTGAATAAAGCTTTGATGTTATCAACATGGAAGGAGATGTGAAGTAGATTTCATGGAGCATATTAGAATGTAAGGTAGAGTAGATTTCATTTTATAATTTTGCTTTGATTTCATTATGTCATTTAATTGCTTTCAAGTTTGATAGATTAGATTTTTCATTCATGCAATTTTGATTCATGCAAGTGTGTTCAACCGGTTGATTGTAGGTTAGTAATGCACATAGCTTTTTTAATGATTAATGACATGACGAAATCATCTTGTCCTGCTGATTTATTTTTTTTGAGTTCTAATTCTAGCATTGTTATTTCAATCAGTTTTGTTTTGCTCATTGACTTTCTTGCAATTTAGATATCATATTGCTTAACTTGTTCATGATTGCTTCCCATAAGGTAGATTGAGCTGAAGGGTAAAGGATCAGAAGAGTTGAAGTAGTGTCATTAGTTTCCTTTATGCAATTTAATTTCTTGCAATTTAGATATCATATTGCTTAACTTGTTCATGATTGCTTCCCATAAGGTAGATTGAGCTGAAGGGTAAAGGATCAGAGGAGTTGAAGTAGTGTGATTAGTTTCCTTTATGCAATTTAATTTCTTGCAATTTAGATATCATATTGCTTAGCTTGTTCATGATTGCTTCCCATAAGGTAGATTGAGTTGAAGGGTAAAGGATCAAAAGAGTTGAAGTAGTTTGATGATTTAGTTACTTTGCTTTCAGTCTTTGAGTTGCTTTAAGTTCAGTTTTTACTTTCTTTTTCATACAACAGTAAGGATAGTCGGTTTCATAGTCACTAGCTCATTGATTGGTTGTTGCATTCCATTTTGATTGAAGTAGCTGCATATTTACACTTTTGTTTAAGTACTAATTCCACCAATAACATGTTTTAAGATCTTTTGAAGTGCTAAGTTTTGGAAGTTACCATTAGGGACATAGGCCTTGTCTTGAAATCTATATCCATACTTCTCCTTTAAAAGTATTCTTAAGACCTTAGAATAGGATTTTCATTTGCATTAGACACTTTAGGAAACCAACAAGAAAAAAACCCCCAAAACAACATAAACTATAAAACAACGAAGTAAGAAAAAGGTTAACTAAGCACATATGGTGCACCACACTTCATCAGTTTACGATACCCGGATTGATAATTTATGTAGAGCAATTTAAGACGTTAAATTGACTAAACAATCATGACGACCATGATCAGAAAATTCGAGATGTTTTTAGGCATCGTCATGATTTGATTAATCATGTAGAGGGGTATATGAGAAGCAAGGATGTTCACCCTCTATGATTTCAGAAATGACAGTTGACAGATTGGACAAATTTTCAGAGGAAGATGTGTCCTCTTTTCACTGTAATGATAAGCTGGCATCCAATGTGTCTTGTGAATGATCGGAAGTAGACACATTCGTAAATGAGTTTTCACAAGGGAAATCAATAGTGGCAGAATCATAAGGGATATCAGAATAGAGTAGATAGAGCGCGGATGCAAGAGAGTCATCCTTCACCACTGGTCCTTATTTAGATTCCTGCACACACCCATCATGAATGATAGCATAGGTTGGATGCACAACACCAACTCTATCAACAAATTGATCCTCATTCACAACAATTGTGGAGTCTGGAATGGTAGAACACAAGACAGTAGAATTTGGAGGATCAATAAACACAAGGATGGAGATTGACAGAAACAATCCACATGACAACTAGTAGGCTTGCAAGCCAAATCTATGCAGATATCAAGAGAAGATGGGGTGGGAGGATGTGACAGTTTAACATATGTGTGTGCATGTTCTCCCACATTAATATGCGGTGGTGGAGTTGTTTGATGAGGTGAAGTTGGATAGTCACTTGTGAGAGCAACTGTTCCTGCCTGTGATTGTGCAGCTCCATCACCAGAGTATGTTGAGCGGGGTTCAAATGATTTCAGGAATTGTAGATTTTTGGATATGTGAAGAAGATACTCAAATCTTCCATCAAGAAATTCCCAATCAATTTCATCTTTAGGAAATCAGTATGCAAGATTACGAAAGTGCATGTAAAATTGTTCAACAGATTCATCAGGTGCTTTCCATAATTTCATAATTTCTTCATTGAGTGCTTTACAGTCAAAGTGATTGAAAGCATGGTCTATCTCTATGACAAAATGAGAAAGAGAATGAATATATTTTTCGGGCAGCATGGCACACCAATGCATTGGGTGCCCTCAAAACGTGTATACGAGAAGCACGCAGGTCATGTAATCTTCAAATATTTCATGTCTTTCTAATGAGCCTACAAGGCTGACTGTGTGCCTAACCAAGGTTACATAGCCTCCACCATCATATGTTTTATGTAACATGTTATCCTAGAGCTCTTCCGAGACCTCAAATTTGTTTCCATAAAATGTACACTTCGGAAGAGAAACTTTATAGTTAGTCGTGATAGGTATGTGGAGATTCAAAACAGATTGTGAGGACTTAGATTGCCATCTAGGCCTCCTTCTAGCGCCAAAATTTTGACAGTGCTAGACCCACCAAAATGTTAGGGGATATCCCCAGTAAGAAGTCCTAACTAGACCTTAGACCGTTTGGTGTAGGAGTCCCAGCAGTGGGCCGTACGATATTGCCTTGACCGTGGTTGTGCAAAGAGGAAAGCAAGATGTCCTTGTTGGTACCAAGGTTGTGATCAATGCAACAAGCCAAGGAATGTGCATGAAGGGTTCTAACACACGAAAATTGGAATAAGTGTGCCCCTTGGAAACATGCGAAAACACACAGCTTGGAAGGGAACACACGAGCAAAGATACATCACAAGCTCAAAGGAAAGTGAACGAATGATCCAAAGTGATGGTTAAACCAATAACACATCTTAATGAGATTCATACATACATATATAGAAAGATTCCATACATACATGCGTAAGAAAATAGATACATATATTATTAGTGTAGCCATGGCAGCTAAAATACAATAATAACATATGCATGAAATGTGTTGGCTCTTCTATATTAAGAAAGTGAAATTCCCAACCATATATAAAATCATGCCCAACTACTAGTCACAAAAATTGAATGTTATAGTCACTATCGCCTACTTCTCTAAAGAGATATACTAGCTCTAGACTATGGAGAAAACAAGGCTCATTACAATACAGTCCAAGCTTTCTCTACGATACACCTATAGGAAGCTTGGATCCCAAAAGCCTGTATAATGACTTATGAATTTCTATAAATAGAAAAGGTTGGGGTGACCCTTCACATTCCCCTTGGTGACTCTTCACCTACCCTCATGACTCTTCAACTTCTACATGAACTGTTACATTCTACTATCGACACTTGTTCTTTCACTTTTACAAGATGTTACATTACAATCTATGCATGTACCCATGTGAGACAAAATAGGCTTGATTAAGCCATGCAAGACATCACTAAGACTCAGACAGTTGTGGGAAGACCAACTCGTCGACATCCCTGCCATGGTCGACGGTTGCGAACTGATGCCAAGCTTGGTAGTCCATGATGGTGTGTGCGTGCTCAATGGTGACATACTCCTAAAAGTGAGCTCTTGCCTCTATTGCATCTGGGTACACTAATTTTGGTCCTCTATCCAACTTGATTGATAACATGTGCATCATAATCTTGAGTGCAGTAAGAGCAACAACATACTTATGCATACTGTTTTCACTGATCTCCAAGTGTGTGCTGGTGGCTATGTGCACCAACTCATCGAAGTACATCTCTAGCTCCATTCAAACTTGGTTATTTGTCTTCACCTTAGTTAGTGTGCCAATTGACGGGATTGCATGCATGCACACAATGACATCCATGCTCCTAAACACCTGTACATGTGATCGATAACACTGATCTCCTTGTTTTCTTTGTGCCAACTGCTGGGATGGGTATATATCTTGTATGGGCACACTTTCATCAGTCTGTGCATGTTGTGTCTCCTGTTGTTCCTGTTCCTGTTGCATTTCCTTCTCTCGTTTGTGGAGCTCCTGTTATTCTCTGAGTTGCCACTTCGGTTCCTACAAATCCTTCTTTATTTCTCTCTTGGCCTTTACACGATCCTCTTATCAAGTTGTCACCTCATAGTCTCAATCTCCAAAGTTTCTTTCATCAGGAATGGATCTTCTTTGAACTTGCAGCTTTCCTCTGCCTTTGCGCTGTCAAAAACCTTCCTCTTGCATTTGTCATGCACAGGTCTTCTACCCAAGGTTGTTGTTGATGTTGTTGCTCACTGCAATTTTGTTACCATTTCATCTTCATATCCTTATCTATGAACGGGTTGGTTTATTCATAGATATGCACGCTCATTGAGACTTTCTCAATTGTATCTCCAGTTGCGCTCTCAACGGTGTCCTTTGAATCTGCTCTCTTGCAGGCCATTGTACCTGTAATATTGAGAGGTAGATGAATACCTGTGATACCTGGAGACATAACAACACTTATGGCAAGAAATCTACCAGTTGAAAACCAAAACAAATTGGATGGATTTCATGCAACATACATGTGTGGCTGACTGTGAATATTGCGCAATTTATACCGGGAAGCTAGGAGACTGACTACCAAATCTGCGCAAGGCACAACCTGGTCTGTCAGGAAGTTGACTAACTACTGGAGCTGCGCAATGCATAGTCAAGATTGTCCTGCTGAGGACTGAAACTGCGCAATGCACAATCTTCTAGGTTAGCAGGGAACTGCCTCACTAAATTGTGTAGAGCAAGCCTAGAGTTTAGTGTTGGTCAAGTTTGCACAGTTTTTGGAGGGGAGGTTGAGCCTTAACTTCCACAAATGCACATTGCTATCTGGGAAAGGTAAGGCCTAGGTCAAGGCAACCCAGACCCGCCCACGGGTGATTGAAAACATGAAAATGTTTGGATTCATGGTGAGAGAGACTGTAAATAAGAGTAAATGATCATGCATGAAGAAGGTGGGTGCAAGATTCAAAAAATGGGAAAGAGAACATATGTGTGAAGCGAGTTGCTGCAACGACAACGCTCAATACAGAAATAGTGTCATGCATGCGACAAAAGTGAGATGCAAAGGAAAATTGAAACAATGCTTCTATAAGCCCACATACATCAAAATGAGAGAAAGCATTAGTTGAAACCAAGCAGACAACACTCACACAAAGTGAAATGCCAAAAGCAACAAAAATGCAACAGAAGACACGAAAAGTAGACTTACCTTGAAAAAGATGAGTTGAATATGTCGAAAACTCCTAGATGCGATGTGTGATGTCATAGTTGCAAGATCGATGTGAGGAATTAGCACTGCAACGTTTGACAAATGAGTTTTGATAACATCCAGCTTATGATGTCCATGCCACAAATCTATGGAAATGGGACACTTGGTGGGAGGTTTCTAAATGATCTTTGCATGTAACCTCTAGCCACTAAAATAGATCCCTAAAATCTAGGGATGCCTTTTGCATGTTGCCTTCTGTTATTTCAAGAAAAGCATCCCATGCATGCAAATTAGGATAGCTCAGTTCTGGAGGGGACAGTCAACCTGAAGGCACATGCAATAGTCTGCAAGCCTGCGAAAGGGATTTGCGCATTTTCTGGGCTGAGCAGGATGGGCTACCTTAGGCATTCCACAATTTCTCAGATCAGTAGGTCACTGCCTCCCAGAATTGCACAATTTCTGGGTTGAATCTGAGTGTCGGGCTGCATTGCGCAATTTTCTGAGGGAGGGCTACTTGGTTGGATTACACGATTTTGAAGCCTAGTAAGTAACCCATCATAATTACTCAATTTCTAGAGGGAAGGATGGTTCCCCTCCAGAATTGTGTAATTTTTATGGAGAGCATCTCAGTAAGAAAATTGTCTAAGTTCCAAAAGACTTCTTGCTGGTGGGAGACAAACAATTTGAAATGCATAGGCTGTCAGGCCACTGAAATTCAGTTGAAGCCTATCTACTTGACAGTGCAAGATACGCTGTTGAGGATGGTTTGTAGGGAGCGTCCAAAATGAAGCTAAGGTAAAATTTTGGAGGGTGGTTGTAGTCGCTACAATAGGTTCACATAAAAAAAATGGACAAGGTATTGCAGAGGCACAATAATGGCTTCGATTGGGACTACTATGATAAGAATTTGATCCATACCAATTTATGTATACATCCTATATATATATATATATATATATATATATATATATATATATATATATATAGATATAGATATATATATATATATATATATATATATATGATCCAAGCCCATTAGCCAAGCCCAACATCCAATCAATCTAACATTAAGGAACATAGTTAAGGAAGAGTTGAAGAAATTAGTTGCACCGAATTTTACTTATCCAATTTCTAACAATAAATGGGTCTCCCCTTTATTTTTTGTACCAAAAAATAATGGAAAATGGACAATTTATGTGGAAAATATAGAGATCAAAAATGAAACATACAAATACCATTTTCCACTTCCTTTTAACGACCAATTCCTAGATACCTTGGATGGGAATAAATGTTTTTATTTCCTTCATGGATTTAGTGGTTATAGAAAAAGCCAAATTGCCCATGAAAACCAAGACAAGACCAAATTCACATTTCCTTCAGGAAAAGTTTCCTACCGTGTTCTACCATTTGGATTTGTAATTCTCCATCAACCACTTAATCAGTAGTAACAAGTATATTTGATAATTTGATTGAGGATTGTGTGGAAATACATTTTACAACTAAACCAAGCATTAGATAACTTGTAAAATACAATAATAATGTTTAATAATATTAAAATTTCCCTTAATAACGTCAAATGTGAAAAGCTTTTAACCGTTGGCATGGGTTTTGGGCATTATATCTCTACTAAAGATATTCAGGTGGATACGATAAAAATAGAGTTAATATTAAACTTGCTAACTCTACCCTCATAAAAGGAAGTACTAGCACCTATTGGTTATTATATATGCTTCATTGAAAACTTTTCACAAATTTCCTATCCATTACTTTCGTTACTTAGAAAACATGTTGAGCTTCTATGGACAAGTGATTACTAGCATACATTTGAAGCACTAAAGTATGAAGTGTTCCAAGATTTAATTTTGAGAGGGTCCAATTGGTCCTTTCCTTTTAGTATATATAGATACGCACTGGATATCACCATAAGAGTTTCTCTAGGGAAAGTAGAATCAAATGTTTCATAAGAAATATACTTCATAAGAAAAAACCTCTCCCTGATGGAAGTGAACTATAATGTAACTCGAAAAGAATTCCTTGCGATGATTAATGAAATAAACAAATTTCAACATTACATCATAGGGTATCCAATGTTTTTACACACTAACCATGTTGCTATAAAGTATTCAATGAACCAACCAATTACTAATGGCAGATTCCTCAGATGGTTGTTGTTATTGTAGGATCTTGACATTACGAACTTCAACAAAATAAGGGAAGAACAATGTGGTGGTTGATTTTCTCTCTAGGTTAACATCTCATGATAATAAGCCACTCCTAGAAGATCATTTTTCTCATGAATGGCTATCTTCCTTATCTATTAACTATTCATGACTTGAAAATATTGCAAATTACTTGCCTTGAGGAAAATTTTCCTAACACTAAACTCTAATGGAGCATCAGAAAATGATCAAACATAGTTGGAGATTATCATGGAGTAACGTGTACCATTTATATATTGGTCTAACTCTAAGCGTCAGAAGGTGTGAGCTAGAGGACAAATTCATGGGACCTTAAAAGCTTTCCGTGATGGCCTTTGTGGGGGTCACCTTGTGAACAAAATAACTAGGTACAAGGTGCTCCACGAAGGGTATTATTCGTTCACCATACTAAAGGAGGCCAAAGTGTATTTGAAGAGATGTGACAAATAAGCACATGTGAAGGCCAATACAATCAAACGAGATACAACCAAAATTGTTGTTAGATCCCTTTGTAAAATGCACCATTGATTTCGTAGGACTAGTAAATATTGGGATCTTGACAATACTAAGAGGGGGGTGAATCAATATTATGTTGTATGGATCATCAATTTAACCTTTTCACCTGTCCACTTTCTTTGCAAGCCATTAACTAAATCAAATTTATTCAACATCATATATATGAACAATATATAACATGACCATAAGCAAGGTCATATGAACAATATCTAAAATATCAAGGCACAGAAACATATGAGGAACACGTAAACCACCACCATCACATGAGGGAACTTTATATTAGGTAGAATCTCTTTTGGGACAAAAACCATCAAACAACTGTTCTCTTATTCTTCTTATTATTTAAAATATTCATTTACATCTTATACTCATCACCACTAGTATGCAAGTCCTGGCCTGCAATGTACACAAGCAACCACCCACTTTAGTCCACTACCTGAAGGAAACTATCGCTTCCATAACTATGGAAACCCCAACCTGTTGTAGACCTCAACCTATTGGAGGTCCCAACCTTCAAAACCTTATGGACCACCTTTCATATATTTTCAAATTGAGCGCACATATATTTGAATAAAAAATCTATGGATCTCATTTCATCAATTTTTACACTTGACCCACATAATATTCTCTCGTCAATTTAAATACATAATCTCTCCTAACTCAAACCCTAGCTCAAAAATTAGTCCACTTAATTGAACAACACCATATTGCCAAAATCCTACCATAGCACAGACAACATATTCACCCATCCATACTGTCACTCTAAACCTTAATCAATACATAAACTCAATAAAATCCACCCTAGTAGCAACATTACAATATTTGTGAACATATACTCTATGAAAACCTCACTCAAAAAATAACTCAGCTCATTACATTAATATCATCATATCAAGGTCAATGACAAATCCTATTAGCATTAGTACACTAACATATTATGACCCAACTTGATCTTGCTCAACAACATATACATCAAGACTCAACTCCACAACAATGACAATATAAGACTTGTGATTACACGTGAGGAGTAAATGCACTTAACCATAGAATCTAATTCTTGCAATTTTGAACAAGGAAAATTTTAAATATGGAAGTTTATCTTAAAATTCAGAAACCTTGGCGAATCTTAGAAGTTCGTAATATGCAAATTGTGAAATTTTGGTGATAGTTTTGTAAACAAATTTACATTTATAGTGAATTTATATTAATATATATACAATTTTGGTGAATTTAAAAGTAAAATAATTTTGTACTTTAAAATTTGGGTGAATCATTTTTAGAAGAAAATGGAATTTTGCCAATATTTTTTCAGAAAAAACATGGAAAATTTGCAAACCTACGAATATTAACCCCTATAATTTTCCCTCATTTTCACATAGATTTGTAATTCATTTAGTTTTTAATATGGAATTGACAGGTATATCTATCTATATATCTATCTATATATATATATATATATATATATATATATATATATATATAGATATATATATATATATATATATATATATATATATATATATATATATATATATATATATATATATATAGATATATATATATATATCTATATATATATATATATATATATATATATAGAGAGAGAGAGAGAGAGAGAGAGAGAGAGCTATGATATATGTTTTCTACTTACGAATATGATTGGGCATGTATTAACATTTTAATTGGAAAATTGGAATTATAAATAAAATATTTGAATGTCAACTATATATATCATCATTCATATATATGTATGTTAAGATAGTTTAGTATGAATTTTACACATATAAAGAGAGAGTTTTCTTCCTTCTACTAATAATTCATTTATCTTTTAAAAGAGTGTTGATATGTAACAATTTAAATATTAATAACAAAAATAATATAATGAATCCATATAGGTGAGGATAGTTTTTAGATAGGAGGAATGACCTGTTGTAGAGTTTTAGTGAACCCAACGTTTCGGACTACCAGGTGAGTCCATCATCAGGGGATGCGTCAATAGATATTCTTCAGATCTTAATGATGTATCGAGGAGCTAGATTTAGGTTATATATATAGGGAATTGAAGAAAAGATGTAAGAAAATAGGTCGGCTAGATTTTCATTTAATTAATTAATTAATTAATTGATTATTCTTTATTTAATTTATTTATTATGATTTTTGTTATTTTTTTTTATTTTTTATTTTTATTTTATTTTTTATTTTTTTAATTAACTAATTAATAGGTTTATAAATTAATTGATTTTATTATTTACTTACGATGTTTATTAATTTTATTTAAATATATGGTTTAATTGATTTATTAATTAATTTATTAATTTGATTGATTAGTTAATTAATTAAATTAATTAGTTAATTAATTAGTTAAGGGTTGATTGATTAATTAAAAGGGTTGATTAATTAATTAATTTTATTAATTATTCTTTATTAATATGTTTATTAATTTATTGTATTATTCACTTGTTAGTTTGATTAATTAATTAATTTTTAGTTTGTTGATTAATTGTTATGTTTATTTCTTTAATATAAAATTAGTTGATTAATTAATTTATTGTATATATATATATATAGAGAGAGAGAATTAATTAATTAATTAATTAATTTTATATATATTAATCAAACTAATTTATATATTTTAGATTAATTGTTATGTTTATTTCTTTAATGTAAAATTAGTTGACTAATTAATTTATTATATATATATATATAATAAATTTATTTATTTATTTATTTTATATATATTAATCAAACTAATTTAGATATTTTATATTAAAAATTAATTAATTAATCAAACTCACAAGTGAATAATGCAATAAATTAATAAACATATTAATAAAGAATAATTAATAAAATTAATTAATTAATCAACCCTTTTAATTAATCAATCAACCCTTAACTAATTAATTAGCTAATTAATTTAATTAATTAATTAATTAACTAATTAATTTAATTAATTAACTAATCAATCAAATTAATAAATTAATTAATCAATCAAATTAATTAATTAATTAATTAATCAATTAAACCATATATTTAAATAAAATTAATAAACATCGTAAGTAAATAATAAAATCAATTAATTTATTAACCTATTAATTAGTTAATTAAAAAAATAATTAAAAAAATTAATAAAATAAATTCATAATAAATAAATTAAATAAAGAATAATAATTAATTAATTAAATGAAAATCTAGCCGACCTATTTTCTTACATCTTTTCTTCAATTCCCTATCTATATAACCTAAATCTAGCTCCTGGATACATCATTAAGATCTGAAGAATATCGATTGATGCATCCCCTGATGATGGACTCACCTAGTTGTCCGAAACGTTGGGTTCACTAAAACTCTACAACATGTCATTGCTCCTATCTAAAAAATAATATAGATATAGATATATATATATATATATATATATATATAGAGAGAGAGAGAGAGAGAGAGAGAACATTTATTACTGTATTGTTTTTTTTCTCGTTAAAACTATTCTATTATATACAAAAACACAAAACAGTTACATCATTTCAAGACAGAAAGAACCAGCAGGCAGCTTGGAACAGCTGAGACTGCAATGTCCGAGGACTTAACCAGACCAAAAATAAACTAGCCCTCGCAGGGGCGCCAACAGAACATTAGAATAATCCTGCGCAGGGGAACGCAGACACTTCCCAACCATAGAAAAAGATCCTGGTACCCAAGACCCAAACATAGATAGTATGCCATCATAACATAAACATAAAGACCAAAATATAATCAAAACAGCGAGAGAGGTCGAAAGCCCTAACAGATGTGCTGCAGAGACCTAGAACGATGGCGCCGCTATTCGTCTGGTTCCTCCTCAACCACCCGGCACCACCCGTTTTCCTCCACCTCCGCTACAGTGGGAGCGGTTTCCATGTTGACGTCTTCTCCTTTGCTGATCATCGCCTCCTGAGCCAAAGGGCGATTTGGGACATTCTCTGGTACTACCGCAGGCATCTTCATGACTTTCTCTGAGCCGTCAGTTGGCTGCTTCCCCTGACCATCTTGAGTATCGCTGCCATCCGGGGAGTCTTCGATGAAGAGAACCGACACATGGGCACTGATCCAGGGGCAGTTCAAAGAACTGTTGAAATTGAAAATGGCAGAGCCGAAGGTAGGCGAGGAAGCAGAATCAGGAGCACTTGAGTCCAGGAATTGACTTGACTGAAAGGGGTTGGCTTCAAGGGTACGATGATTATTGTATTTTTAAAAATCAACATAACTCTATTTTAATTTTGAGCCTATCAACCATAGTTATGAGTTTTTTTCAATTATTTATATTTTATTTTTAAACATTAACTATATATATATATATATATATATATATATATATATATATATATATATATATAATAAAATCTTTATATTATAGTTATTTGTTTTATCATATATAACAAAGAATCTATATTCTATATTTAAAAAAATTCTCTATTTTATAGTTATGTATTTTTTTTTAATTCAATAATTTCTATATTTTTATATAAATTAAAATTTTTTCATTGATATATAACATTTAAAAAGTTATTAATAATATAATTTTTATTTCAATATAAAACATAAATTAAATATTTTGAACTCTAAATTAAATTTTTTTGTGTGAGAATTATTTTCTTTTTATATATATAATTAAAATATTTTAATAGTATATTATTTTATGAAATGTTATTTTTTTTAATATGTTTAATTTTATTTTAATTATGAATTTATAATAAATTTAAATGAATAATTTCTTGATGTGAAAACTATTTTAATATAAAATATACTTGAGGAACAATGATTTTGATAACTATAAACCTATAAATCAGTTTGATGACTATAAACATATAAATCAAAGGAAAATGAACCTGCACTAATATATAATGTATATTTGACATTATATTATTTGTAGGTGCTTATGAGTTTGTGAATTATTTTCCTTAATGAGTTGAAAAAAGACATAACCTAGTAACTTCATGGGCGAAAGGTACTTATGAATTCCTGAATTCTTCTCTCTTATTGAGCTAAAGGTACATATAATTAGGAATGGCCTAGCTTTGGCATTTCTCTTTAGAAACATATAGTTGCCCCTCACACTCAAACTTAATTTAGTTCCAGATAGACAATTTTTTGATAACATTCATGCAAAGTTTCTAAAGAAATAAAAATAAAATTAAGACAAAAATATAGAAGAAAACTAAGAACTAATGCAAAACACTATTCAAATTGATATTCTCAATTTACAAAAGTTCTCTTAAGATCCATATCTAGAGGATTACAAATGCTTGTTTAGGCTGCTATTCTAGAATTGTATGTGCATCTCCCTACAAAATGCTCTACTCATTATTAGCTGTTGCACACACAAGATGGATCAATCCTCATTATTAGCAATTGCACACATAAGATGGATCAATCATCCTCCATTTTCTTCTGTAATATGAATCAAAACTCTGAGAGGAAATAATTCATCAAATTTCTTGAAACATCAAATGATATGGTTAGGTTTATAATTTTTACCTTGGTTGTCACAAACGTTGAGTTTTCTCATATAACCTTGTGTATCTACACACAAAATGGATCCAACATCAATGTCTCATTCCTTAAAAAAGTGTCCTTATTACTGAACAATAAAGTATGAAGGTTATATATTTAAAGCATAAGGTAGAGGACGCTCCTTTCCTGAAGAAGCGTGCTATTTCCTTTTCAAAAATATAAAATATAAAATGATTTTTGAATGAAGTTGTAAGATTATGAGCTCCTAGTCTTACCCTGCAACTTGTTCATCCACCTAGGAAGACCTCCAATCATCAAGTATTGCATCGTTCAATGATATGATCCATGCTTCGGTTCCAATAAATGGTACAACCATATCTAGATCACCACTATCATGACAAAAGTGAGAATTGAATACGATGGTAGATCCTTGAAAGATCATGCACAATAATTCTACCTCCATAAGCCTTATTCAAATTCATAACAAATTATGAATACTAGCTTAGATACTTAAACTATATTTGTATGAAAGGACCTATAGATTAAAGCATGATAGCCCTTTTGGGTAAGATTGCGATGATATTCAATTACACTCAGAACCCGATAATAATATTTAAAGATGTGCATGCACCTTTCCCACTCTCCAGTGATCTCTTCCCGCATAAAAAATAAAATATATTAACATCCCCCATAAACTTTCTCATTTTGTTATGGAATAAATAAATATATATTTTAACATCAGAGGGTTAACTGTGAGGGATTATGGAATAGAAGTAAGAGGCATGGTAGTTGCCACAACAATAATTTAAAAATTCATGCTTGTGTATATAAGTTTCTATTTGTAATGTTCTTAGACATGGGGCTATATTAGGCATTAACCATTAGCCACATCCATGAAGCTACATTAACCACATCCATAGGGTTACATTAACAACATATTTATCCATATAAACTCTTGGTGGATTTATAGTTAATATAGATCTATAATAATACTCTTCTAATAGTACCCTTATAGAGTCACAAAGAATAAATATGTGCCAAAAACTACAACAACTCTAAAATATAATAACTTGAAGTTAAAAAAAATAAAAATTAGAATTTTATATTACTAATTGTTTTGGCATTGGTCTATACATACATAGAGATTGGTCTATACTAATATATGTATGTATATATATATGTATATATATATATATATATATATATATATATATATATATATATATATAATACAAAATAAATGACTTTTCGATCAAAAAAAACACTGAAACTTTTAGTAAGAAATAACTTCAAAAGCCAATTCAAACTAAATCAGTTTCCTGCCATTCTAAGCATGTGAGAAGACAGGAAGACAGGAAGGAAAGTAAATAGGAAGGACTAGGTTAAAGTGGATACCGATTGAGCATGGATCGCTTTTCTAACCTACAGAATATTTTCCCCAACGTCAGAAATATGATATTTGTCCTGTTTTGCAATATGAAACATTTTGTTAGTCAAATGTACGACAAAGGTAAACAATAAGAAATGGAATTATGGGAAAAAGTTTAATGAAATAGGTAACTTTACACAAAAACATTAACTAAATAGTCCTTAGGATTAGGACTATGAGGAAAATGTGACTCTTTATTTATTGGAAATTCTTCATCCTGCCCTTCATCAATACTGCTCCCATAGTCCTTAGGATTAAGACTAAGTGGAAAATGTGACTATTTATTGGAAATTCTTCATCCTTCCCTTCATCACTACTGCTCTCATATTCATTAGGATTAGGACTAAGTGGAAAATGTGACTCTCTGTTTAATGAAAATTCAGCATCCTGCCCTTCATCACTACTACTCTCATAGTCCTTAGGATTAGGACTAAGTGGAAGATTTGACTCTCTATTCATAGTGAAAGAAGTTTTGTTATATTCGTCAATATCAATAGAGTCGTTACATGAGGAAGATGTTGATGCTTCATAAAGCAAAACTTCGCTATTAGAAGAATCCATGGATTTAAAATAGAATAGGTTGAATGATACAAATTCACTCTCTCCTAATGATAATATATATCTTAAAGGACGGAAATTTCCCTCCAAAGTTTCCCTCCAAAAAGTTTCATCGAAAATTTTCCCTCCGAAAATTTTGTTTGAAGTATTTCCCTCCAAAATATTCTTCACCAATTTATTGAAAAGTTTCTAATAAAATTTTCTTTTGAAATGAATCATTTAAACTAAACCTTTAAACTAAATATTTTGCCTAAATTAATCTTTTACTTAAACTATATAACATTTACTAGATAATTGAATTTTTAATTTTATTTTCACTATATATTTTATCCCACATCTAACATAAATTACTATATCACCATAGCACAATTTATATAAAAAAAATTATAAAAGAAAATTTAGTAACACATTCAGGAAGCAATAAAGCAATTCCATAATTTCTATTATATAATAAATTTGGTTATCACTATTTCTCACATCACATCAATACTTCTCGAGGTTTCATTAAAAGACTTGGAGCGATTTTGTGGAGAAACTAAAATTTCGTCGACAACACATTCAATAGAATATTATTGCATTTGAAAGGTTAGTTTTTCTTTTACTGAGTGTAGTTCTTAAACTGCCATAAGTTTACCAGTAGTTATGTGTTAGTTCGGTTGTTATGTTCACGCAGGATACCAAAGAAAAAACACATTCCGATAAAAAAAATTAACATTTAATTAATGCAATATACATTCCTTTTAAAAATTAAAAATCGCATGATCTAGGCTTACCTGATAGTCCCCTCATAGGAATGGGGACCATAATGTCATTGGTGGGCATGGTGGGCATGCTGGGCCCATCTATGGGTGTGGGCGCCTGTGCCACAACCACAGGTAGGCCTATGCCTGTGGGTGGGTGTACTCGATTGTGGGTGTGCCTGCCCAGGTCAAAGTGTCCCCCTAGCAGGCCAGGGGATGATTCTGAGAATTGATCCCCTGCCCTGCCAGGGGTGTGATTCCCCGAATCGGCCCTTTGTAAGCTAGGGGCAAATCCAGGAATTGGTCCCTCACAGGCCAAGGGGCCGATTTTATGAATTGGCCCCAACAGACCAGGGGGTCGATTCTAGGAATCG
Organism: Pinus tabuliformis; assembly: GCA_031772625.1. Lineage (NCBI taxonomy): Eukaryota > Viridiplantae > Streptophyta > Pinopsida > Pinales > Pinaceae > Pinus > Pinus tabuliformis. The sequence goes on from CM062813.1 coordinate 909,729,339, forward strand.
GCCCTTTGGCCTACCAAGGCCTGATTCTAGGAATTGGACCCTCGGCCTGCTCAGTGCCAATTTTGAGAATCACCCCTGGCCTGCCCAAGGATAATTCTCATAATTGCCCCCCTAGCCTTCTTGGGTGCCACTTTTCCCTGGGTGGGCACACCGATGGTCAGGCGTGCCCGCCATGAATAGGTTGCATGCTCGCTATGCCACAGGCGAGCACGCCTATGGCCAGGCACACCCACCAAAGCCATAATGACCCCTTAGTAGACAAGGGATTGATTTTGAGAATCAGCCCACTACTTGCTAGGGGGGAGATTCTCAGAATTGGGTCCTTCATGGGCAAAGAGTCAATTCTCATAATCAAGCCCTCATCTGCCAAGGGACAGGGGACAAATGTAAAAAATATATATATAAAATTTTTTTTCCAAGGAATGGGTTTTTCCTTTTACCATGTATGAACCTAAAAACCAACTTTTCATGGTGGTTAATGTCCATGTTTCTATTCTTTTCTCATTTTTAAATTTTGTTTTGTTTTGTTTGTTGACATAAGATATTTGTTTTTTTTTAATTTACTGATATATATATATATATATATATATATATATATATATATATATATATATATATATATATATATATATATATATATATATATATATATATATATATCTGTTGATAATGCAGGAAAATGGCACCAAGGAAGATTTCTGTGAATCTTTCTAGACCAAATACAGCTAAAACTGGAGGTGGATCCTCAAAAAACATTGTTGAATGAACCTGGCCTGAGCTAATAACTACAAATCTAGCAAGTGCCTCTAAGGATAAGAAGTTGGTTTCTTACTAGAAGAAATCACAAGAAGTGAGGTAAATATGGAAAAGGTTATCCAATAATGAAATTTCCTACGATTTTCACAAGCATACATAACTTGTATGGTTTGTGAAACATAGAGAAGGTGAACAAGATCTGCAGATATATCTATATGTTGATATCTCTAATGATCGTGGAAGTTATGCAGTTATGGAAAAGTAATAGACATGTGTTTGATACTGAATATTGAAGTTGTTTATGTACTTACGAAACTGCCCAAGTCAGAAGACAATATTGGAAATGAGTTTGCGTTGTCAATGTATGACACGATGGATGATTCTACAAAGATGCGTAAAAAAATCATAAATGACATTGAACAAGATATCATATGTATTGTTATTTATATTTATATGTTTTGTGTTGTTGTAACTGTATCATTATATCTTTTATAACTTAGTTTTTATTGACATATGCTATATTGTTTGAAATAATTTTATTGAAAGTCTTTCAAATTATGTTGGGAGGAATATAATTTATAGAGTGAGACATTATGAATGTTGCCAACAATTTCTACGTAGGATCATAAGAATATATGCCAAATAAGCAAAACAATTACTTCATGATGCTACAAGACTACATCCAAGGGGTGAACAAAGAATGACTATAGTGGATAAATCTACCAAAGCTAGACATGTTATTTTTTAAGATGAGGAAGTTGAAACTGAACCTGAAGCTTAAGAATATGTTGCCATTACTGAGGATGAGATTAGAACTGATGTTAGAAAGGAAAAGAGCCATAAAATACCAAAAGAAAAAATTCCCAAGAATGTCTCTGTTCTAGTTGATGATGAGGATGTTTCTTATGTAGAAGAAAATATGATAACTGAGAGGAAGAAGAAATTAAAAGCTGATCATTCTCAAAACTTCATGGTCACTAGTGAAGATCCTAGTGAAAAATCAAAAGGAATAAGGGAAATCATTACACCATGAACTGATTTAGACGATGGAACTATTAAAACAAAACAAAATTTCATTTGGCATCACTTGACAAAGACAAAATTAATTGAGGGTGGTCAAACATTTCAACTTAGTGCTAGCCAAATATATAAGACAAATGAAGGATAATTTAAATATAAAATTACAAAGCCATGCCACCTGAAGGTTCACAACTTGAAGGAATTGATGAGGTACAATCCATATGCTCATGTGGTCGATTATGTGCTTCTTGTTGATCTAATGCAGCTTCCCAACAAAGAAGCATTTTATAAGTAAAATTGTTTTGAATACAATATTATGTACTTGGGGGGAACCATTTCATAGAAGATTAAAGGAAATTAATGGAGGAATATCCAAATAACCCATGTTTTGAAACAATGAAATGTATCATTTATGTTGGTTTATCAGATATAGAAGCAAAGTTATTTACATGGGATCATAATACAGATAATGTTTATAGGATGTATATGAATTTCATCCAAAGGGTTATATTTATTCATAATGAATTTGAAGAAAAATGTGGTGGGGATAAGACAAAGGTTAGTCTAGCATATCAGAAGGAAAGTTGTATGGAAATAGGTTATTAAATTGAGGAAAAAACTAATTCAAAATATGATAAAGCAAATTCTGGTATATTTAGAGGTATGGATAACATTTTCAAGTTTGCATTTTGAACTGGAGAGATATGGGAATTGATGGATCAGTTTTTTAGCATGCGGGAGAACATTAGCATTAAAATCTAAAAGGTCAAAAAGTCTAAACCATTCATATGTAGCAGCAGTAATCAGGCCCTGAAATGAAGCTCCCTCTAGAAGATATAACTATCACACCTCGGAGAGCATTGCAAGGAGTGAATGATGAAAATATTGTCAATGGAATATTATCTCATGTGAAGTCAGGGGAATTATCATTGGACGAAATGTGTGAAGAATTTCAAAAGTAAGTTTGTTGAATTATTTTTACTTATTTCTAGACTATAATTTTCTTTTGAATATAACATGTTGTTGTTGGTAGTCTTTGTTACACATATCATTAGATTGAATTTTTTTACTTTATCTATTCCGTCAAAAGGTTTACATGAGAATACAAGAACAAATGGTTAAATTTTTTAATGAATATAGTTGGGATGATATTGTATGGAATTACCAAGATTCAAGTTCTAAATCAACACTAAAAGATTTGTATCTTGCATTTAAAAAGATATGTTGATTTATACAGTCATTTTCATTTATATGTATACTATTTTATTTTATAACTTATACATATAATTTTTTTATTTTTTTAAAGATGAAGAAGGATGCAAATGGAGCATCAGATAGTTTAAAAAGCTTTATTGATAAAATTAAGATGGAAAGACTGAGAAAACATTGTCTTAGTAATGTTGAACTTTATCTTATTCTTACTCATTTAATTTGGAATGGACTTGAGACTATCAAATATCAAATAATGCAAGGTGATTGTGAAAACATTGCTAAATTCATACCTAAAAGGGATTATTACCTAGTTATTGCAGATATTCCTCGTAGTTTGAATATCCCAAACATTGACTATGATAGTGACCCTTATACTTATCAATCTCTTAGTAAAGTGGTTGTGGTATTTGTAGAAGTCACAATATCACCATTATGGATATTTGTGACATTTCATTCAGACACACAATTTGCAATGTTATTGACAAGCTTTAAGGTAAAAGAAAACTCAAAGATGCAACGTACATGGTAAGATGTTGAAATTGTATGTTTGATTAATGTTAAAAACATCATTTATGTACAAGTTAATTGAACTTTTAATTTTTCACATTATAGTCAAAAGCAAAATCTTATTAACTATGGAGATCAACCAATGATCAGTGGTTGTGGGCTCATTAATGTTTAAAGTTGCACAAAAGATGATAGCTATAAGCATATGCTTCTTAATCGGGTAGATGGAAAGAGTCATATCCAAGTGCTGGTTTATGATGTTGTTGTAAAAAACTAACAAATGAAGATAAAGAAGAAAATGGATAGATAGTTAACATCTATCAAAAACCACAATCATTGATTAACTATCTTATAGATTTAAGTTCAAAAGGAGGAGAATGGGTTCTAGATTTATTCTCAGGCTCAGGTAAGTTTTATTATATAAAATTGAATTTAAATATCTTCTTTATTAATTTATATCTGATTATACTAATTTACTTCATTATTTATTTTGTGCTTGATAATTAGGTATAACACTAACATGTTGCCTACAAAAAGGAAGAAATTACATTGCCATTGAAAATGACCCAGTGTAATGCAAATTTATTCAACAAAAAATTAATGCTCTTTAATTTCTTCCAGATGAAATGCAAGAAGCTGGGTTGAGGAAAGGGGATTTTAATGAATCACGTGTTCCAGAAAAGGCAAAGGAACCAAAACCACCATTATAATGAATTATTGGAAAGGCATACATTGGGAGATTCGTAGACATCAAAGATCCATCAGAATAGGAAAATGAGCAAACTGAAGCATAAAATATTGTAGAAGAAGACAATGATGAAACTTTAGAAGATGAAGAGTATGGAATACGTGATATTATTGATTAAATATAAGTTATGCTTGGAATCAAGCTCATTTTTTGTAATCATAATTAGTTATACTTGTAATGTTTTGACGTTGACATTTTATGAGAAGAATAAGTATTCAGTTAATGTTGCTATATGTTCAATATTTGTAAATTATGTGATTTTTTTATTTTTTTTATGTGAATCATTAATTTTTGAAAAAAATTGTCATTATTAGTATTATTTTTTGACATGAAATTCATAAAAATAAAGCTATTATTTAACCATTTTTTGTTAAATTTTTCCTCTAAAAATTGTGATTTTGACATGCCATTTTTAGCAAAAAAATCTCAAAATGTGTAATTCTTTTGTTATATTTATGTTCAAAATGTGTATTTTTATGTTAATTGTTAAAAAATAATGTTTTTAAAAGTCAATTATTTGATGTGCATTGAAAAATTAATTAACAATATATAAATATATAGAAGATCGAAACTTTAAAATTTTGACCCTTTTTTTTAACTATGCAAAAAAATAAAGAACTCACTACAAAAAAAAAATTAAAAGAAAAACAAAAAAATATGAAGAGGAGGACTACTTCAAAAATTGTTAAATTTACAAAACAATTATTCACATTTAACACATAGAAAAATTTAAATTAAAAAAATAAGTCTTCTAAAAAAATGGCTTGACGTTGTATTAACGCTTTTTAAAATCAGCATGAAAATCACTAACATTTTACAAATAATGCACATAAAAAGATTTAAAGTGGCAAGAACTATGCTCAATATATATATATATATATATATATATATATATATATATATATATATATATATATCTATATATATATATATATATATATATATATATATATATATATATATATATATATATATATATATATATATATATAGATATATATTCTGAATCAACACTTTTCAAAATTGGTTGATTTTTTTGCTACCTCCAAAAAACGGGTTATCGTATCGGTTTTTGTTTCAAAGTTAACATTGTTCACAGTCATGGAACACTAATTCCAAGCTAAATATTGGTCAAAATATCCTAGTGTGGGTTTTCATTTGATTTATTATGCATGCTGAAATTGGCAAAGACAATGGCAAAGGAATTGGAAAGGCATGCAATATTAATTGGCATTTTATTTATGAAAATAATGGAAATTAGGAGAAAAGGAAGGTGGATGGTCACAGGTTGCATGTGAGGAGGAAAATGAAGTAAAAATAATGGAAAGTGAAGAAAATAGAGGCCTCATTAATAAAAATTCTTATGAGGATCAGATGGTAACCTTTTGTTAGTTTAACCTTTTGTTAGTTCGGTTTTGGATCTCTCTCTCTCTATTATCTCTCTCACACACTCTTGGACACTTAGAGTTTTCATTGAGAACTCTAGCATTGGATCAATAAAATCAAAGACGAGACTATGAAGTAAAGATGAAGCAAGGAAGAGTAGGATGAAGTGGCTACAATGAGATTATTTTCACGTATCAAGTTGCGTGTATGATTTCCTTGCTAGTTTTGGCAGGAGAGGAGGATGAAGTCGCTACAATGAGATTATTTGCATGTATCAAGTTGCATGTATGATTTCCTTGCTAGTTTTGGCATGTAAGGCTATGCATGTGTGTCCATGATTCTCTTGTTGTCATTGACATGGGTTTTTCTAGGTTTGATAGTGCTTTTCAGCCTTTGCTTGCCATTTTCAGATAGCCATTGTGTGATGGGGTTGTCATGTTTTGGTTGAGTTGGATCTCCGAATGGATTCAAAAATGAGTGAGATGGTATCTGAAAGAAACAACACATGGCCTAGTTATCCCTGAATTGGATTGTGAATTGTGGTAAAGGCTTGGCCTAGTAACCCCTGAACAGGAATGTGGGTTGTGATAAATCTGGATTTTTTGTTACCTAGGTGGGCCTGAGAATCCTCGATTGATGATTGGTGAGATATATGGTAAATAATAGAGGTGATTTCCCTCGATCAGGCCTAGGAATCCTTGGCCAATAAATGGTAGGATGTACGGTAAATATTGGAGGGTGGAGTCTCGATTATGCCTAGGGATTCTTGATCGTTGTATGGCGGGATGTACGGTAAATCTCAGAGATTAAGAGACATGAAAATTCCTCATGATTTAGGTGGAGAAATAAAGTGGCATTCATGCTTGTTGGTGCCTTGTGAACTGATGGGGATCATGGTAAAGCATGGTTCTATTGATGACGGTGAGATGGTTTATCCTCGGGAAGCCCTGGTTGATTTTTTATTTGAGTACCACATTCATGCTTGGAATATGGCACGTGGGTGATTGGTTGAAAGAAATATTTGATTCATCGAATCTATGTTCGAGTGGTATTTGGAAGTCCGAAACTTGGTTGTCTTATGCATTCATTAATAAGAGTTCCTTCTCCTTGGAATTTCATGTGTAAATGTACTAGTTTATATGTGGATGTTATGGCTGTTGTTTCCTTGACATTTCTGTTGTTTACATGCTAGTTATGAGTATGTTTTATGAGAGTGATGATGTATGGATCTCATCATGTTTTGATTTGTAAATGGATGAAAATTGAATATATGACCTAACAAATTATAATGTAACTATTCTGGTAAGGCATCAATGCCTTTTAGTGTTTCTCGGGTAAGTATGATGTCCTTATGCTTTGATCCATTGTTATGACCTGTAGATTACATATTTGTGACATGTTTGTCCAAATTCTTGTCATGGCTAGTAGGGGTTAGTTAAATTATTTGCATCAGTATCATTGTTTCAATGTTATTTATCATTCCTTAAGGTTTAATGGATTTCTGGGCAATGGCCTGAGTCCTGGCCTTGAAAAAGTGGTACAGAATCTGGGGTCACTAGCTCAGAACTAGCTAAAATGCGCTGACTCACTGACATACCCTTTGTGTGGGAGAAAATGGAGGGTCCCAATCATATGCATGCCCATGGCATGGGAGCAACTTGTCAGGATCCTATAATAATAGGATTCATAATTTTGAATTGGCTATGGTTAGTATAGTAATATTGTACATACTTTTGCTTTCTGCAAAATGTTTTCCATAATAAAAATTAAAAAATGTAAAGAGGGTATATCCTAAAAGAATAATTAAAGGAAAAAAAGAAGGAAAGAAAAAAGATAAAAAAAAGTGAGAAATATGAACCCAAAAAAGAAATAAAATAGATCATGAAAGTGTGCAAATTCAAATGCCACTACTTTTTACTTTACTATGCAAAATAAGATTGTGTGCAGCTTGTCAGAAATGTCACAATCCATGATGGTAAAATAGCTTAATCTTCATTCATTCATGCTTTAACTTTCATGTTGATAGATAGAGAATAAAGATCTAGACAAACTATTTAACCTTGGTAGATCATTAGTTAGGTAGAGAATAAAAATGAGCTGATAAGTTTAATCTGGGCCATTGAAAGTTATAAGGTTATAAATAGATAGTTTTCTTATCAAAAGAAAAGGAAATAAAGGGTCCACAAGCTCAAATGCACCTAATAAATGAAGAGAAAATGTTAGGGTAAATAAAGGGTATGTAGAAGAAATATTGTAAATGCACAAGGTTGCTAAGTCACAAGCACATTTATCATGCTTAATCCTATATTTCATGTGCAGGAGGAATTGTCAGAAAGAAAGGATATTCACCAAGTTTGTTTACTAATTTCCCCTCATTTCACTACACCCCCACATACTTATTTTCTAATTTCCCCCATTATCCCTTCATTACTTATAAATACCCTTCCCCATCATTTTGACCTTTTACCCCTTGGTTTCACACATTTCCCTAGAAATTACCCTTAAAAAATCATTCCCCCTTCCCAAAACCCCTTTCCCTAGTGTCAAACCCATTCCCCATTACAAATTTCAATTTCCGCCCTTAATAATTTCCCTTGTCCCGTTAAAAACCCACAAAAACCCTTTATCCTATGTTTTTGATATGCCTCCGCATTATCTAATTAACGTCCCCCACTTCATTTTCCCCCGATACCCTTTTTGACCCACCAACCCTTGGTGCAGTTAAAAAGCACTACCACATAACCTATGCTCCCTCTTTGTTAACCATTTGACTATAGTGAAAAACCCCGACCTTATTGGTTAATTAATTACAATCTTGTGTGATTAAACCATGGGCCCCGCCAAACACTTTCCTCACTCCATCCGTGCAACTCAACTATGCAATATCCATCTGATCTGAAGGTGTACAACCATATCATGTGGGTTCATCATCCGACTAATAACTTCCTGAGAGCACACGAGATTCAGGGTTTTGGCCGACCGCTCTTGGGCTATGTGGCAGCACCACATTACATTGCATGCTCGTGAAAAATACCACCCACCATCCAAAAGCAGTGCGATGGCATAGAAAACCACCTCCCTGCCTAAACCGAAAATTGTGCCAAAATGTGACCGTTATCGGTTAAAAGGCTGAAAAAGCCCCAATTCGCTCTTTTCTTGCATTTTCAATGTAAACCTCTGCTAAGCCATTTATGACACTCTAAACCTTTGTGTGACCAAATTGACCACCTTTTGCTGCCTGAAGATGTTGCAGATACCCAATTGAAGTAGCCAATTCACAGTTGAAGCCTTAGTACCTTCTATAGTTACCATGGAAGCCCTCTGCACACTAGACCGCTAATTTCCAAGTATTCTTGAAAAAATCCAGAACGACCCTTGAATTTTAAATGCATAGTTGTAATTAAGAGGTTAATTAATTGAATTAATTAAGAAACCTTCTTGAAATTGAAGAAAAACTTATTTGTACATCCCAAACCCTTTTACAGAATGTAATTACCATCCCACTGTTCCAGAGCTTATGAAACGACTGAAAGCCTAATTCAATTCAATAATCCCAAGTATGGCTTCCCAAACCTCTCTGGACATAAGACCTCTGCAAAACCCTCACCTGGATATCAACCACCTTGCATTAGCAGACAAATACTTCCAAATTAAGGACACTGCTTCCCATGCCTACCTACTAAAGCTCCACTATTGGAGTAAAGACAAATTTTTAAACCAGGATGATGACATTCACCCATGGGAGTCTAATTTTCCCAAGTATTTTTTCCTAGAAGTACACCCATTCCCAAAAATCATTCACTTATAACAAGCTTGCTACATTCCTAGTCAAAGATCCATTGTAAGCCCTGACCAACAAGTTGTATTCACCATTACTGTAGAATCCATTAATCAAATACCGCAAGTCCAACCATGCCCAAATGAGACCCCACTTTCTATTGAAGGCTTGCTTGACCTCTATACCAAGTTATACCTTCTGAGGATAGCCCAAATTTTCCAAACTTTCACCATAGAGGAATTTCATACTCCAACAAATCGTCCTCCATAGGTTGCCACCATTTTTTCTGAGAGAGGCAGACAAATCATAACCATTCTCTCCTAAATTTTAGGATACACTACAAATGAACATGTGGATGAGGATGTCCTTTCTTTCCTTTCCATCTTTTCCCAGGCAAGCCTCCTGCTATAATTTACAGCTATGCTCAATTCATAGTAGATAGGATGCATGAACAATTCATCACACTACCAAATGAGAGATTTTTCAAGTATTCTTCAGTTTTATTTCATATGTTCTTGTACTACCAATCAAACAAATTCCCTGTCAACATTGACAAGTTAGACACCAAAGTCAATCCAAGATCAGTCATTAATTGGACACCCTTGATCCAAAAGTACTCCAATGTATTTACTTACAAACACTTCATTGATTCATTTGTTCATCCTGTTATAAACATGCTCACCAGTAGCCATTAGCCCAGGATCAGTCAGGAAATTAAAAGGGTTTTACAATTGGCAAATAATAGTAAAGTAGGACACTAGTATCTATACTAGGACCACACAGAGATCAGGATATATAGATGCCAAATAGCCCCTTATAAACTACCCAAATACCTCCCCATGAGGTTATTTGCATTAGAGTACTTTAGGCAAATTATAAACTCTGATGAAGCTAATTTCCTAGCAGCCAAGAAGAAGACCCAATTAAAAATGAAAAACCAATTGGGCCCCTTTATTTATAATAATAGGGAAGCTAGACGAGAGGCTGATAAGATTCTACATGAGATGAAATTCAAGAATAGATTTATGTGGCAATATGACCCTCATGGAGTCATAAATAGGCTAAGGCTCAAGGTCAAATTGCTCCTTTCATACATCATCCCAGGCCAGTCATTAAAAGATTTTCAAACCAATCAGAATGGTTGGAAAATACTTTGATAGACATGGACAATACTTTAGTTGACGTAGAGAATACCTTAATTGTTGTAGAAAAACAAATTGATACAAGTTCCTTAGTCCAAGTTCCAAAACTAGGAGAACAAATGAGCATTGCTCCTCTTTTACAGACTCTAGTAAATGAAGACAAAAATACAAAGAGAACTAGGGAAGAAGGTTCTAGTTCAGCCATGGAAACCACACATGATTAGTTTGAGATCAATTACAGGAAGAGGCCCAAGCTCAATCCTGTAACTGAACAAGATGACACCATTGACTGAGTGGAAATCACTGACACTGATACAATGGTGGAAAGGAGCAAAGGCCTAGCAACTTTAGGAGAAACACACCAACCCTCAACATCAAACACTCAACTTATTAAGAGACAGCTCAACATGGAGGTCTCTTCATTCACCAGGCCTGTGGATAAAGAGAAAGAGATCAAAGATAGTTACAAGGAAATTAAGTTGAGGAATGAGAAATTGAAGGCTGAGACTTATGCCAAATATTTCAAGAAGACACCTACAAATCAAAACAGATTAATGTTAGCTTTTGACATTAAAACATGTAAAATACAGATGAAATTCATGCAACCTACAATACAATAGCCAAGGTCATCAACACACTATATGAAAACATATTTTGAGGTTTTGGCTAGGGATGTTCATCCAATTGACCAAATTGAGTCTCACAAAGAGGTAGGTGAGATGATCTATTCCACCTTCACAGGTAAAGCTATGATTGCACACAAACTTCAAAGTTCATTAAATAATATCACTGCAGAGTACAAGCTGGAAAAGGTCTCCTCACGGGCCAAGGACAATAGAATCAAGTCACTGGAAGACTTGGTGATTGAGCTTGGACATGATCCCAATGATATCAAGGTTGTTGAGAAGTTGATAAAGAAAAAGAATGACAACATTGTCGCTCTCAAAAAATAATTGAAACTGCCTCATTCAGGGAATCCACAGACAAAAGAGGTATTAGAAAGCCAAACACATTAAGAGGAAATGATGGACCTTGTTTTACAACTTAATGACCAATTAAAAGAGATGGAGAAGGAGTTGGAAAAGTTGGTATAGCTGAAACAGGCAAGCCTTGTGACTGCCACTGCCACTGTCATTCCAATAGTCACCACAGCAGTACCATCCACCTTGGTAGCTTCATTGGCTCCTACAGATCCACTAGCTACAACACTATTAGCTTCCACAACATCTATATCAACAACAGGTTCGACAACAGCAACAACTCAACAAGGTGATGAGGCAAGTAAATTGGTCAAGGCAATGGAAGACATGTCCATTCAGACCACAAAAATAAACAATCTTAAGGAAAAAATAACAAGCCTAGAAAATGATAATAAGATTTCACATATTATGCACAAGGAAGAAGTTCAGAAGTTAACCAGGTTGACTAAAAGGATGAAGAGCTTGAAGAAAGAATTAATGTTAAAGGAGCCACTTGGCCAAGCTAAGGAATAGTTATGGGCCAATATGGATCAATGATATTTGGCCATCCATTCAAGTAATTTTTGAACAAAGTGACTTAGTTAAAGAGGCTACAGAAGCCATATAAAGAGTTAAGGCTAAACTCAAAGACATGCTAGAGGAAGCCACTAGAATAATTCATTTCCTTAACTCCAAAAATAAATATGAATTGCAGGAGCTAGACATAGCTGATAGGACAGGCAAAATACTAGAAGTGAAAAAGGTCCTCACCAAGAGGAATTTGATTTTAAACCTTGAGGACAAATGCCAAAGCATGCAGCTAGCTATAGATAAGTTCATGGTAAAGTTTGATGTTTTGAGGTAGAAAGGTTTGCCAAATCCCTTGGTGATAAATGATAAATTAATGCCACAAGAGGACTACAACAGGAGAATAGGAGAAGTGGCAAAGGATCGGGCAAATAATTCTTCCATGAAGGGAATGCCTACTAGAAAGTTTCTATATCAGACATCTGAGAACCTGTTTTACCTCCAGCATGAGGTAAAACACCTTTTTGTGAACAAACCCACTTTTTCCAAGTACACAGAAGTAGATGAAATTTACAGGAAGATGGTAAATATTCAATTACCAGATGCAGACACATGGGAGAAGTTAAATGACTTGCTATAAAAATGGACAATCAAAATATAAAAAGGCACAGTAAAGGTGAAAACAACACAGTGAAAGGAAAATGACAGATTAGCCAGGTTAAAGAGTATTAGTTGAGAGAGGGAAAAGTAAAAAGAACAGTCAGCGTGAAGACCAACAACAAGGTAGAGAATAAATAGAAAAATATTGGAGCATAAAGACAGCACAACCAAATAAACAGGGACAACATACAGGAATTGAACATCCGTCTCTATTTTCTTCCATGAAGATATTTCTTTCTCCTAGGTTAATTCCAAAGACAATTTGGGATATTTTGTAAACTATTTTTGTATAAATATTTCATAATTCGAAGTATTGGGTGTGGATTTCTATACATTTATAGAGTTGTATTGTTTAGAAACCTAAGGGTTATTGTACCAATTTTTTCAAGTCAGCGGACTGGTCTAAGCAATAAAGAGATTGCATTACATGATTCATGTGTTTAGCTATTGCAGTGAAGTATTTTTTCTCTGTGAAATTTGTTATTTTCATATGAATCTCACAAACTTACATGTTATCTAAAGTGAATGAATTAACTGGAAATTTATTTCAGAATCTGTTTAAGTACACTTTGTCTTGAACAATTAAACATTTCTATGTTTTCTTCTGATATCTAGATCTGAGAATCCTTAATTTCTCTCCCATCCCAGTTGACCTCTTTCACTTCTTTCATAATCTGGTCTAAGGAACCCTTAATTTCTCCTTTTATCCGATTGAAAACCACTTCACCATTCCAGCCTTAATAACTGAAATAACTTAGCTACCTTTCCCTATAGACACTATTTTTAGAACTTGATCCAATCCTGTTTGCTTGACATTTGACCCCATAGCCCAATGGTAAAAGACATCCCTCTATCCATCTAATAAAGTGATCCCACCACCAAATCAAAACCAAAACCCAAGTATAATCATAACTAGACTAAAATGAATTAGCTAAACAAACTTAAATCATGAAGAGAGAGTCCTCTCTAAGCATTAGGAAGGCTAGATCCTAATCTCCAAAGTAGGTTTTTGATTACCTCTATCATTCTTTCCTAACAAATCAAGAGAAATTTTGGAGAGATAACATATTGTCGACCATACTGGCTACTTGATCTTTAGTGTAATAAAACTTTAAGGAAACCCTAAAATTCATCTTTTGCGCCTTAAGGTTATTTTTGAGTTATTAAAAAGTTTCATAAAAACAATTAAAAAATTGAAATTTTGGCTCCGAAAAAGACTCACTATACCAGGGCAAATCTAAATCCAAACCCTGCAACAATAGTTGATGACCCTAACAGAATTTAAGGAACCAAAAAGGGTAGAAACTCAATTAAGTAGTAGCCAGTTAGTTAAAGCAAATTCACTCCCCAAGGAATTATCAAGTTTATAGGACATTCAGTTTGATATGTCATTTGAGCTTTCATTGTTTAGAACAAAATTAGAGAATTCAATTCATGCAACTATAATAGACCCTAATTTCACTCAATTCATTGAGTCAAAGAAGGTTCTTATACATCCAGATTTAGATCAACTTGTTTTGAATACTTTTGATAAACTAGGACCTTAACCTCAACCTTGATAAGCCATATAGATGATGCTTATCTTCAACAATCAGTGGAATTAGCTGCCCTCACTATTGTTGCCTATGAACTTTCTACAAAATCTTCAAAAACTGTAAATACACCATCATTGATTACCACCTCACCTATAATATCCACCACAGTGCATTCCCCTAAACCATTGATACCTCAACTTCCTCTCCAACCAAACATCTGTAGTTTAGCTACTTCATCTACACCCTTCTCAAGTCCTTCTTCTAGCACCACTACTTTGCCCCATATCCAAACCAAAACCTCAGCCATGGCAGACAGATATGCACCTTTGGTTTTACCAGCCCAATTACATCCCATGCCCCAAGATTACCAAAGAAAAATCTTTTTATTTGATGCTACTGGTCAGTATACTACCCAACAACATGTGAACAAAATGACTGACTATTTTGAATTGCATGAGATTGATGAATCTAATGTCCAAATGAGGTTATTTTCCCAAACATTGATAGGAGATGTTAAGAAATGGTTCAAAGGTTTACCTGCTAATCATATTGTAGATTTAGCTACTTTTCATAGATTGTTTATTGATAGATGGGAAAGAAAGAAAAACCCTCTGCAAATACTATCTGAATATGATAACATTAGAAGAGCTCCTAATGAATCAGTTCAGGAATATTTTACTAGGTTCAATAGTATCTACAATGTAATCCTTGCTAATATTAAACCTCCACCAGACCTAGCACTCATCAAATCCCCTGATGGTTTTGACACTAATATGTCATACCAATTAAGGGAAAGAAACCCTCAAACATTGGAACAAATGCAAGGTAATGTTGTTAGTGTAGAATCCAATCTATTAGCTAAGAAATCTAGGATGATAAATGAAAAAAGAGTTGTCTGTAAAGAGGAAACCGCCACTTCTAATGGTAAAATAGATAATTTAGCAAAGAGTGTAGAAAGAATAATGGATACGTTAGACAAAATGGAGAGAAAAAATCAGTGGGATAATCAACAACGACCCCCAATAAGAAACCCCAACTTTAGGAAGAATCCTAACACTGGAAAAAATGCAATACCAGATCAGCAAATTAGACCACCCTTCCAGGAAAACTATGTTGAGGGTTCACAAAGCCATGAAGGAGAGGATGACACCGCGATAAACCCATTAGGGATTAAAAATGAAGATGTTGTTTTTCTTACTCAGGAAGAACAAGAATTGTACATGCTACAACAATTACAATTAGAATCTAGAGATTTCTTTGACTTCAAACAAGGCTATGAATCTTCTATATATGAGGTTCACAAATAGTACAACCTAAGAAGAAAAACGAATACTGAAATTCCCACTAAGAGATGAATCCAGACCCAAACTAAAAATATAACAGAAGCTCCTCTCACCAAAGTTCTACAAATTCTCCCTAGGGGAACTTAGGAGACTTCTAGCCCAAAAATTGTAGATATAACTTCATCTAAAACTCAAGCTGAAACTGTTACTCAGACCATTCCAATTAAGAGAATTCAAAACAAAATAGCTAAGACACAAACTGAATTGCCTAGTACTGAAAAAGAAGATAAAAATACACAGACCACATTTGCTAAGGAAGATCTCATCCAATCAAGCAAAAATCAAATGCCATTTAATATTAAGAATGAGATAAACAAGTTGAAAATATCAATTCCTTTGACCGAGCTAGTGAAGAATGAATCATATAGAGTAGAAATCATTTTAACATTAAATATAGGTGAAGGAGAGGATGACGTAAGCTTGAATGATGATCAACCTGAGTTATTCTTTGGTCTTGAAGTAAATGGAACCCACCAACAAGGGCGTATCCCTCTTTTCTACATTAGCTTGACTGTTCATGATAAAAATTTACATAATGTAATGCTAGACTCAGGGGCATCGCATAACTTAATGCCAAAATAAATCATGGAGAGATTAAACTTAGATATCACTAGACCATACAAGGGCCTGTTTTCCTTTGATTCTAGCCAAGTCAAGTGTCTTAGCCTAATTAAAGATTTGTGTGTGACTCTAGTCCAGTGCCAAATAAAGACTATTGTCATGGACATAGTAGCTGCTGATATCCCACCCAAGTATATCCCACCCATGGGGAGAAAAATTGTAGGGATATTTACAGTTAGATATGTCATATGCCACCATCACTGTTTTCGGTCAACAAAGGAAACTTTACAGAGAAACATTAATGAAATACATGGTGAGTAGTGCAGAAAAAGCATAGAATTTCCCTATATACTCCATGCATTATGATATGGACTCTTTTATCTTGTACAATTCAGAAAATGACAAAAATGAAATCACAGCTGTAGAAGAAAAATACAAAACACCTGATAGTGAAAACATTTTTCATGAGTCTCTATGACATTTAGATTTTGATGGCTCTGTGAATAGATTAGGAGCAGGTGCAAGAGTTTGGATTCACAACATGGAAAATAATCATTCTAAAGGTCATGCATTTAGATTAAACTTTAAATGCACAAACAACATGGTAGAATATGAAGCTTTAATCTTAGGACTGCAAATGGTTAGAAAACTTGGAGCTAAGACAGTTTCTATAATAGGAGACTCATAATTGATTATAAAACAAATCAAAGTTGAATAATCTGTGAATAATCCCAGACTTAGCCAATATAAAGAGATTGTCCTAGATTTGATTAAGGACCTTTTGAAAACTGATTTTGTTGCCATTCTTAGGAAGCAGAACATGCAAGCTCACAGTCTGGCCACTTTTTCTAGTACCTGAAAATTTCCTTTTTAGCCCAACCAACAATACACTGCAGAAGTGGGACATAGGCCTGTTATACCTGACAATTTAAAATATTGGCAGATTTTTTCATAAGATTCTCAAATTTACGATTTCATGAATGCTGAAGGAGAGTTTCAAAACTGTAATATAGATACAGTTTGTACTATAGATAATAACGTAGATATTGAGATAGATGTAAATGCTTTAGAGGTAGGTAAACCCACTAATTTCACTAAAGCAGAAATAGATAAGTTAGAAAAGGTAGAAATAGAAAAAATAATGAATGGTGATCCTGAAATTCTAAACCTTAAAATTGACTTTTTGCCTAAGGGATTAGTCCCATTAGAAGATTTGTTTGATTCAAATGATGTAGCTAGGAAGCCAAAAATGGAACCTTTAAGAGTGGATATAGAAGAATGCAACATAGGAACTGAAGAAAAACCCACGCTTATCAAACTATCCAAAGAATTACCTTCGCATGAAAAACTGAAATATATAAATATGTTAAAAGAGTTTTAAGATATCTTTCCTAGAGTTATGAAGACCTTAAGTATTATGATACCAGCATAATTCAACATAAGATACTGATCAAAGAAGATCATAAACCCTTTAAATAAAAGCTTAGGAGAATTAATTCAGTTCTTATGCCATTAATTGAAAAAGAGGTAAAAAGGATGTATGATGCCCAAATCCGTCAGGCCAGGCAGTAACTCCATAAGGAAGAAATAATTTTACTGTATTATTCCATCAGGTAGGTCCTCATTATATACATGAGGGAGAGACTGTTTAGTTCATCTCCCGATGACGGTTCATATCTCCTATTTATCTATTTACAATCATTCACCCAATCACAAGGATTAGGTGTCAACATTCCCCCCATTAATTTGAAGGGATGTTGGTGAGTCCAAGCATCATTCTGAATTGTTCAAGATTTTCCCTTCCAAGTGCTTTGGTGAAGATGTCTGCAATTTGCTCATTTTTGGAACAATGACAGAGATGGATTGTTTTGGCCTCAACACGATGTCGAATCAGATGATATTTAGTATTGATGTGCTTCGTTCGATCATGGAAATTTGGGTTCTTGGTCAACTTTATTGCAGAGGTATTGTCAATCATGAGTGGAGTTGATTGTACTTGTTATACCTGCAAATCTTCAAGAATTTTCCTGAGCCACACAATTTACTTTGTTGCTTCAGCTGCTGCCACCTATTCTGATTCTGTTGTGGAATCTGTTGGAACTGATTGTTTGCATGATCTCCAGGAGACAGCTCCTGATCCAAGACTCATAGCATATCTTGAAGTTGATACCCCAATTTCTATGTCTCCATCGAAGTCTGAATCAGATTATCCAATCAAACTGATGTCGCCCACCTGTGTATATTTGATTCCAAAGTCTTGAGTTCCCTTCAAGTACCTTAGAACTCTTTTTGTAGCAGACCAATGTCCCTCATAAGGCTTTTGCATAAACCTGGAGAGGATTCCAACAGCAAACGAAATGTCTGGTCTGGTAGTAGTTAGGTAGTTGAGACTTCCTACCAGCTGTTTATACTTTGTTCCATCCTCAAATTCGTTTCCTTCAGTACATGTGAGCTTTAAGTTTTGTTCCATTGGAGTAGCAAGAGGATTGCACTCTATCATGCCAAACCTGTTCAACATGTCTCCAATGTATTTCTTTTGAGAAAGAAATATGGACTTTGGATGTTGGGTTACTTCAATGCCAAGATAGTAATGAACATAGCCCAAATCAGTCATTTCAAAACTTTTCCCCAATTCCTTCTTTATGGATGCAATGTAGCTTTCATTGTTCCCTGTCATCAAAAGATCATCTACATATACCACAAGATATACAACTGTTTTGCCATCTTTCTTGACAAATAAAGTTGCATCATCAAGATCAAAATGTTTGAAATTGAGTTTCAGGAGATGCTCAATTAGTTTTTCATACCAGGCTCACGGTGCTTGTTTGAGGCCATACAAGGACTTCAAAAGTTTGCATACTTTATGTTCATGTCCTTTCACAGCAAATCCCTCAGGCTGGGACATAAAAACATTCTCTTTTATTTCTCCATTCAATAAAGCAGTTTTTACATCCATTTGATGGACTTTCCAACCCTCCTGAGTTGCTAGTGCAAAGAGTGTCCGGATGGTAGCCCATTTTGCTATGGGGGAAAAATTCTCCTCATAATCGACCCCTTCCTTCTGTGCAAAACCTTTTTTCACAAGCCTAGCTTTGTGCTTGTCAAGTGAGCCATCAGCTTTATACTTGTTCTTGTAGACCCACTTGTAGCCAATTGGTTTGGTTCCCAATGGAGGATCAACCAGCTTCCAAGTGTCATTCTTTATGAGGGCATCATACTCCTTTTGAATCGCTTCTTTCCATTCATCATGAGAAGCAGCTTCTTTGAAGGAAGTTGGTTCAAAATTTGTAGACAAGTTTAATTCACAATCATAAGAAACATCCACATCAACAGGTGAATTAGAGTCATCTACATCACCTCCATTTTTCCGGTTTAAATTTCTGGTTCTTGTCTTTCTAACTTCATCAGGATGAACACTTTCAAGTGTCTTTGTCACCCACTTTGGCGGACCTTTTTTAGATGGTCCAGGCTGCTCCATTGATTGAGTTGGGACTGAATGAAGATTGAGTCTCCCAATTCTATCAATCACATCACTTAAAGCATCATCCGTTGTTGGAGTTTCATGTGGGGGAGAGTGTTCTTCAGAAGAAGATTACACATGTTGATCTAGTATAGGAATCCCCCCTTCAAGATGTGGAATCTGATTACCAAATTCTTGAAATGATTTTGCTTTTGCGAATCTATCCAAGCGATCAATTTTCCACTCAACAACATTGTCAGTTTTGGATGATTCAAGGAAAATTACATCTCTAGATACAAAAAATTTCTTATTTACTTCATCATAGAGGCGGTATGCTTTGGAGGTGTTTGAATATGCCAGAAATATACGCTTACGACCTCTAGCACCAAGTTTTTTTCTATGTACCTTTGGTATCAAGGCATAACATGTGGAACTAAAGACCCTGAGATGCTTTACCGAAGGAACATGTCCATACCACATTTCATATGGAGTCTTGTTTCTAATAGCATTAGATGTACATCTATTCTTTATATATGCAACACATAGAACAACATCAGCCTAAAACATTATCTTTACATTTTTGAAGAAGAGCATGGATCGTACCATATTTAAGATTGTCCTATTCATTCTTTTAGCTACACCATTCTGTTGGGGATTATAAGGCACAGTTGTTTGATGTTTGATCCCATGTTGGCAACGATAGTTTTCAAATTCATTTGATGTGTATTGTTTTCCATTATCAGTGCGAATAGACCCAATATGAGATTGTGCATCATTTTCAATCCATTTATGAAAATTCTTGAATGTTTGAAAAGCATCAGATTTGTTCTTCAATAAATAAACCCAACACATTCTGGTGTAGTCATCAATAAATGTCATGATATATTTATTTCCATTTGTAGAAGGAACAAGCATTGGACCACATAAATCTGAATGAATGAGTTTGAGTTTTCTATGTCCTCTTGAATGTGAATCATGAAAAGACTGTTTGTTATGCTTTCCTAGAATGCAAGCATCACATTGCTTAAGTTTCCTAGGAATTGTAGGCAAACCAGCAACACCATTTTTCTTCAACAAGCGGAGACTGTCATAGTTCAAATGTCCAAATCTAGCATGCCATAATAAACTTGATGGAAGTGTACCTTCTTCATGATGAGAACTGTATGAGAAATGTTGTGCATGAGCAGAGGTTCCTTGCAGCTTGATAAGCCTTTCTTCTTCTATTTCCCTCATGACAAGTGAGTGATCAGATGCTTTTCTTACCTCAATCTTGCCATCAAACATATGAATGGAGTGACCTTACTGGTGGATGTGGAACAAGGACAACAATTTTCTCTTGAGCTGTGGGAGATATAGAACATGATGCAGAAGAAAGTCTGGAAGACCAGGCAGGTTAAGCCTGATTATGCCAAGCCCTGATGGCTTGATTTTTTATTGATCTGCAAAGTATACTGCTCCATCAACATTGTCAGTGAAATCTTCAAAAAAATCTTTTCTATGAGTCATGTGGTAGGTTGCTCCTGAATCAAGCAACCAATCATTTTTCCAAGAAGCAAGTGAAGCATTAAATAAATCTTCATTTACTCCAATGTTACATTGTGCCACAACATAGTGAGTGGATTCAGGTGCTTTACCTTTGTCTGTATCATCAGTTTTACCTTTCTGTTGGTTTCTTTTTTGCTCAATTTTGTCTGATGGTAGCTTGCATGTAGAGGCATCATGTGATCCATTTCTTTTGCAGCATATGCAGTGCAAATATTCCTTTTCTCCTTGAGAATGTCTTCCCCCCTGCCTCTGAAATATCTTCCTATTCCTCCTCGACCACCTCTTCCTCTTGTAGAATCTTGAGCAGGATGTTTTTCTTTATGATTAAGGCACACAGCCTCTTCAGAAGATTCAAGGGCCGTCTTATTTCCAAAAGCTTTCTCTCTTTCAGCAAACTTTTTCACAAAAGAGTCAAAGGTTATATCTTTGAGATTTCCATTTGCTTGCAATGACTTAAGATAATTGGAGTAAGTAGGATAAAGTGCCTTGAGAAAAGCGATAAGAGGAATATCCAATTCAACCTTAGTGGATTTGATATCCTGCATTATAGAATTTGCTTCAGATGCAAGAGCAAGAGGATCATTATTTTGCAATTCAAGAGTGAAGAGTTTAATCATGAGTTGAACAACTTCAAGTGCAAAATGTGAGTCATAGAGTTCTTTCAACTTTTATAAGGCTTCAAAGGCAGTTGAATATGATGAAATATGGTGATTCACCTCTTCATTTATAGATGCTATGATTAATGCATAAGTTTTTCTATTCTTGTTTTCCCAAATGACGAGCTCTTTGTCTAAGGTAGGTTGTACTCGTTCATTGTCTCCGTCTCCGACACACACTCCTTTCCACAACTCATTGAAAATGAGGGTGTGTTTTATCATCCGGGATCATTCCAGATAGTTCTCCTTGCCAGTGAGAACTATTCCCACCATAGATATGATTGAATACGTTGTAAAATCCGAGAGCTGTAAAATACTCCTTCTGGCAAAAAAATGTGCTTTTGTGGAGAAAAAAAGCTTCTGCTGCTAAAAAAAATGATTCTGATATCAAAGTGTATTTTGGCCCCAAACAATATATTAAACACAGTCAAACGCAGCAGCGTTAACTATGTTAGTCACTTTGAAAACAACTTTATGAAAACAACACTATGGTAGCCCAACAGTGTGGTATATATGGAATATAGCCTATATGAAAATAGTAGCCACACCAAACATTATATATACCAGTGTATGTATGAAAACAACAGTGTATTAAAACCATCCAAAACCGGAGCAGGAATAGAATTCCGCTACGCCATTCATATACCATTGACCATTGGAAGGCATGAATAGAATTCTGTTGCGCTAAAAATCTTCACCGCATATAACATTTTAATCCATTATATGCCATGTCCATCATATAAAAGGCAATGTGAAAAAAGGCTAACACGCATATAAAGTGGTATACTGTCATAGTTTAAATTTCAATACCATTCAAAAGTACCCGTCCGGGAGGCACCACCACTAGAACGAGGTCTCGGTTCTGGCAAAACATCGTAGACCGCAACTCCCTAGCAAAGCCCGTGTCCATGGTAGAAGTGGTCACCAGGGTCCGCAAGAACTAGACATACTTTTGCATGAGTTACCTCCTCTTGCTCTCTAGCATCCTCACTTTCAGTCTTCTATCCAACCCCGTGTCGATTTTTCCTCCTCATTCCGCTCCAAGGGGCTGGATCTTCCTTTATCTATTGAGGAGGTAGCCCTTGGTTCTACCCGATATACCCTGCAACAAGCGAGAGGTGCTGGGGATCCTGACTGTCCTTACGATTTTTATCGTCTTCATGACAAGCGTCGAGGCTGTGCTCATTTCAGCGTTGATGTTCGGGGTAGTGATGGTGTGCACACAGGGCGCGTTTAGGGTTCCTGAAGATCTCTTTTGTCGGCAATGGAGGGCATGTGGGGTTCAAAAATTATAGATGATTTCAAGCATAGTCATAGTATGGACAGTCCAACATTGCCTTTTTTTTTATGAAACTAGTCAGAACAGCAAATGTTTATGGACAGTCGCTTTCTGGCAGACAGAGAGTGTAGGTAAAGGATGTGGCAGAATAGCAAACGTTTATGGACAGTTGCCTTCTGGCAGACAGAGAGCACAGGTAAAGGAATATGGTAGACAGAGCGCAGATAATGGAATATGGCAGATAGACAGAGGAGTTACAAGGAGCATGAGAGATAAAAAAGGAGTTGGCTCTGATACCATGTCAGGCCAGGCAGTAACTCCATAAGGCAGAAGTAATTTTACTGTATTATTCCATCAAGTAGGTCCTCATTATATACATGAGGGAATGATTATTCAGTTCATCTCCCGATGACTATTCATATTTCCTATTTATCTATTTACAAAAATTCACCCAATCACAAGGATTAGGTGTCAACAAAATCATAGCGCCCATCAGATATTTAGATTGGGTATCTAATTTGGTCACTACTAGCAATAAAACAGGGGAAATCAAACTCTGTGTTGATTTTTGAAACTTGAACAAAGTCTCATTAAAAGACAACTATCCTCTCCCAAAAATGAACCACATTCTTCAGAGGGTAGTAGGCTCATCCAGAATTTCATTGCTTCATGGATTTTCTAGATATAACCAAATCTTAGTTCAACCAGAGGACCAAGCAATGACTGCATCTACTACTCCTTGGGGTACTTTCATGTATTTGAAGATGCCTTTTGGAATAATGAATGCAGGAGCAACATTCCAAGGAGTTATGGATATAGATTTTTCCAAAGAAATCCATGACTTTCTAGTTGTTTACCAAGATGACATCATAGTATTTTCTAAATTAGATAACGAACATTTAGATCACCTAAGAAGAGTTTTCATTAAATGCAGAAAATTTGGTATTTCCTTAAATCCCAAAAAGACACTCATTGGTCTAGAAGAAGGTAAACTCTTGGGACACATAATATCCAAAGATGGAATTAGAATAGATCCATATAGAATAGAGGCAATCCTGCCCATCACTCATCCTAGAAACATCAAAGAATTATAGTCATTTTTAGGCAAAATACATTTTCTCACGAGATTCATTTCTCATTTAGCATAATTAATTAGAGAACAAAATAACATGTTAAGGAAATATTCAGCACTTAAGTGGACAGTGGAGGCTAAACAATGTTTTGAGGCAATCAAAGAAGCCCTTACCAAAACACTAGTCCTCATAAGTCTTGATTTCCAACAAGACTATAATTTTTCTTTTGCTTCAGAACATACTATTGCAGCAGTCTTATTGCAAAATAATGATCAAGGTTATGAGAAGCCTATTGAATTTTTCAGCAAATCTTTGAGAGATGCTACACTAAAGTACAACATAATGGGAAAACAAACACTTACTTTAATAAAAGTTATTAAAGATTTCAGAGTATACATCTTGTATTCACACATCATTGCTTATGTTCCAAATTCGGTAGTAAAGGACATTTTGACACAGGATGGCCCTAAAGGAAAGATAGGCAAATGGATTTCCACTATTTTGGAATATGACATAGAAATAAAGCCTACAAAACTTATCAAAGGCCAAGGTTTAGCTAAACCCATGGCTAAATCGAATTATCAGGCCTTAGATATAAATTTCAATAGTGGCCTAGATGATTAGGAAAAGATGGTGACTCCACAGAACAATGAACCTTTTACAGATTCACCTTGGTGTGCATACATCATATTTTTTTTACTAAACCTAGAAGCTCCTCTTGGTTTATCTAGAACTAAAGCTAGATTTTTGAAAATGAAATCGATGAAATATTGTATCATACATAAAGCTTTATTTTGGAAAGATAATGGTAGCATTCTATTAAATTGTTTATTAAAAGATAAGGCTAACAAATTATGCAATAATTTCATGAAGGAGATTATGGAGGACACCTATATTGGAAAACTATTGCTAATAAGATTCTAAGGGCAGGTTTTTACTGCCCACCCATTTTTACAGATGTCAAGAAACATGTGACCTCCTGTCATAAGTGCCAAATATTTGAAGGTAAAAGGAAGCTATTACCACTACCTCTTAAAACCATATCCACAGAAGTGCCATTTCAACAATGGGGTTTAGACTTCATTGGGGAAATCCACCCAACCTCCTCAGCCTAGTATAAATGGATTTTGATAGCCACTGATTACTTTACTAAACGGATAGAAGCCATCCCTTCTAGACAAGCCACAGACTCTATCATTATCTCATTCCTTGAAAATAATATCCTTTCAAGATTTAGATGCCCCCAAAAGCTCATTACTGATAATGCAGCTGCTTTTAAATCCAAGAAAATGATAGACTTTTGTAACAGATATCACATTACCCTTGGCCATTCCACTTCCTATTACCATCAAGGTAATCGACTTGTAGAATCCTCAAACATTTAATGTCATCAAGAAACTACTAGAAGACAACAAGAAGACTTGGAACAAAAAGTTAGTAAATGCCCTATGGGCAGACATACTAACTAACCAAAAGTCCATTCGTACATCTCCTTATCAGTTAGTATATGGAATGGATGTTGTTTCTCCATCCTCTTTTGGAGTGCCAACGATTAAGATCATTCAAGAGTTGCAAGTAGAACCAAATGATATCCAAAGGAGGATAAATCAGACAATACATTTGCAGCAAACCATAGAAGGAGTCTATGTCAAATCATAAGTGATCCAGGATAAAATCAAAAGGACTTTTGATAAAAAGACTAAAGCTTTGATTTTTACATAGGTGATAAAGTTCTCAAATGGGATTCTAGAAGATAAGGGAAAGGTAAACATGGAAAATTTGATTTCCTATGGCAAGTCCCTTATATAATTTATGGTTACAGAGGTAACAATGAATTTTTCTTGAGAGAGTTAGATCGAACAGATCTACCAAGAGTACCTGTCAATGGTAGAATGCTAAAGCACTACTTATCCAGAGCTTAACACTAGTTCATTTTACTTTTCTCATTGTATATAACATTGCAGAGTTTAGATTGCATTGGATGGTAATATTTTAAAGTTGAAGCCCAAAGAGAAGGCTCTGAGCTTTGAAAGGTTTACCATCATAAGTATGAATAAAGTAGGACCACAGAGAAGCAAATTACAAGGTAACTATAGTAAAAAATTCAAAGGCTATTGATCTTAAAGTTCTTGTCATTTCACCAAGAAATTACATCCCCATGTGGAGACACTTTTAGGGTCCTATAATAATAGGATTCATAACTTTGAATTGGCTATGGTTAGTCTTACAATATTGTGCATACTTTTTCTTTCTGCAAAATGTTTCCCATATTAAAAATTAAAAAATGTAAAGAGGGTATGTCCTAAAAGAATAATCAAAGGACAAATAGAAAGAAAGAAAAAAGATTAAAAAAAAGTGAAAAATATGAACCCCCAAAAGTAATAAAATAGATCATGAATGTGTGCAAATTCAAATGTCACTACCTTTTACTTTACTATGCAAAATAAGATTGTGTGCAGCTTGTAAAATGCCAAAATGCATGATGGTCAAATAGCTTAATATTGACTCATTCATGCTTTAAATTTGATGTTGATAGATAGAGAATAAAGATCTAGCCAAACTATTTAACCTTGGCAGATCAGTAGTTAGGTAGAGAATAGAAATGAGCTCATCAGTTTAATCTGAGCCATTGGAAGTTATAAGGTTAGAATTAGATTGTTTTCTTATCAAAAGAAAAGGAAATAAAGGGTCAACAAGCTCAAATGCACCCAATAAATGAAGAGAAAATGTTAGGGTAAATAAAGGGTAGGTAGAAGAAGTATTTCAAATGCACAAGGTTGCTAAGTCAAAAACACATTCATCATGCTTAATCCTATGTTTCATGTGTAGGGGGAATTGTGAGAAAGAAAGGATATTCACCAAGTTTGTTTACTAATTTCCCCTCATTTCACTATACCCCCACATACTTATTTTCTAATTTATGCCATTATCCCTTAATTACTTATAAATATCTCTCCCCATCATTTTGACCTTTTACCCCTTGGTTTCACACATTTCCCTAGAAATTACCCTTAAAAAATCATTCCCCCTTCCCAAAACCCCTTCCATTAGTGTGAAACCCATTCCCCATTACAAATATGACTTTTCCCCCTTATTAATTTCCCTTTCCCCTTAAAAACCCACAAAAATGCTTTATCCTAAGTTTTTTCTATGCCCCGATATTATCTAATTAATGTCCCCCACTTCATATTGCCCCAATACCCTTTTTGACCCACCAACCCTTGGTGTAGTTTAAAAACCCCACCACATAGCCCATGGTCCCCCTTTGTTAACCATTTCACTATATTGAAAAACCCCAAGATTATTGGTTAATTAATTACAATACTGTGTGATTAAGCCCCTAGCCCTGTCAAACACTTTCCCAACTGCATTCGTGCAACTCAACTATGCGATATCCCTCTGATCTCCTACCCCCAGATCTGACGGTGTACAACCATATCACGCAGATTCATCATCCAACTGATAACAACCTGAGAGCACGCGAGATTCACGGTTTTGGCAGAGCGCTCTTGGGCTATGTGGCGTAACCACGTTACATTGCG
Source organism: Pinus tabuliformis (assembly GCA_031772625.1). Lineage (NCBI taxonomy): Eukaryota > Viridiplantae > Streptophyta > Pinopsida > Pinales > Pinaceae > Pinus > Pinus tabuliformis. The sequence continues at coordinate 909,757,029 of CM062813.1, forward strand.
TGATCGTGAAAAATACCACCAGACATCCAAAAGCAGTGCGATGGAGCACAAAACCACCTCCCTGCCTAAACCAAAAACTGCCCACTGTTCATTTAATAATTTCCGCGCAAAACTATTACTCTTATTGGTTAAAAGGCTGAAAAAGGCCCCAATTCACTCTTTTCTTTCATTTTCACTGTAAACCTCTGCTAAGCCATTTACGACACCTTGAACCTCTGTGCGACCAAATTGACCACCTTTTGCTGCCTAAAGATGTTGTGGATACCCAATTGAAGCAGCTAATTGACATTTGAAACTTCAGTACCTTCTACAGGTACCACAAAACCCGTTTACACGCTAGACTACCAATTTCCAGGTATTCTTCGAAACAACCAAAACGACCCTTGAATTTAAAAACGCATAGGTGTAATTAAGTGGTTAATTAATTGAATTGATTTAGAAACCTTCCTGAAATTGAAGAAAAAATTATTTGTACATCCCAAACCCTTTTACAGACTGTAATTACCCCCAACTATTCCAGAGCTTCTGAAACTGCTGAAAGCCCAATTCAATTCAGTAATCCAAATTATGGCTTCCCAAACCTCTCTGGACGTAAGACCTCTGCAAACCCTTCACCTGGATATCGAAAACCTTCCATTAGCAGACATAGACTTCCAAATTAAGGACGCTGCTTCCCCTCCCTACCTACTAAAGCACCAATGCTATAGTAAGGACAAATTTTTAAACCAAAATGAGCACATTCACCTGTGGGATTCTAATTTTCCCAAGTATTTGTTCCCAGAATTACACCCATTCCCAGAAATCATTCACTTCTGCCAAGCATGCTACATTCCCAGTCAAAGAGCCATTGTCACCCCTGAATAGCAAGTTTTATTCACCATCACTGCAGAATCCATTAATCAAATGCTGCAAGTCCAACCAAGCCAAAATGAGACCCCACTTTCTCTTGAAGGATTGCTTGACCTCTATACCAAGTTAGACCTTCCTAGGATAGCCCAAATTTTCCAAACTTTCAACATAGAGGAATTTCATACTCCAATAGATAGTCCTCCATATGTTGCCACCATTTTTTTGAGAGAAGCAGAAAATCATAACCATGCTCTCATGCATTTTAGGATACACTATAGATGAACATGTGGATGAGGTTGTCCTTGATTTCCTTTCCATCTTTTTCCCAAGCAAGCCTCTTGTTGTAATTTACAACTATGCTCAGTTCATAGCAGATAGGATGCATGAAAAATTCGTCAGACTACCAAATGAGAGAGTTTTCAAGTATTCTTAAGTTTTATTTCGTATGTTCTTGTACTACCAATCAGACAAATTCCCTGTCAACATTCAAAATTTAGACACCAAAGGAAATCCAAGATTAGTCATCTATTGGACACCCTTGATCCAAAAGTACTCCATTTTATTTACTTACAAACACTTCATTGATTCATTTGTTCATCCTGTTATAAACATGCTTAATAGTAGCCATCAGCCTAGGATCAGTCAAGAAACTAAAAGGGTTTTACAGTTGGCAAACAATGATAAAGTGGGAAACTGGTATCTATACGAGGACCACACAGAGATAAGGATATATGGATGCGAACTGGCCCCTTATAAGCTACCCATATACCTCCCCATGAGGTTATTTGCATTAGAGTACTTTAGGTAGATTATAAACTCTGATGAGGTTAATTTCCTGGCAGCCAAGAAGAAGACCCAATTTACAATGAAAAACCAATTGGGCCCCTTTATTTGTAATAATAGGGAAGCTGGACCGAAGGCCGATAATATTCTATAAGAGATTAAATTCAAGAACAATTTTATGTGGAAATATGACCCTCATGGAGTCATAAATAAGCTAAGGCTCAAGGTCAAATTGGGTCCTTTCATACATCATCCCAAGCCAGACATTGAAAGATTTTCCAACCAATCAGAATGGTTGGAAAACACTTTGATAGACATGGACAATACTGTAGTTGATGTAGAGAATACATTAATTGATGTAGAAAAACAGAATGATGCAAGTTCCTTCCTGCAGGTTCCAGAACTAGGAGAACAAATGAACATTCCTCCTCTTTTACATACTCCAGCAAATGAAGACAAAAATACAAAGAGAACCAAGGAAGAAGGTTCTAGTTCAGCCATGGAAACCACAGATGAACAGTTTGAGATCAGTTACAGGAAGAGGCCCAAGATTAATCCTGTAACTGAATAGGAAGACACCATGAAGTCAATGGAAATCACTGACACTGATACAATGGTGGAAAGGAGCAAAGGCCTAGCAGCTTCAGGAGAAACACACCAGCCCTCAACATCATACACTCAACTTATTGAGAGACATCTCAGCATGAAGGTCTCCTCATTCACCGGGCCTGTGGATAAAGAGAAAGACATAAAAGATAGGTACAAGGAAATTAACTTGAGGAATGAGAAATTGAAGGTTGAGACCTATGTCCAATATTTCAAGAAAACACCTACAAATCAAAACAGATTAATGTCAGCCTTTGACATTAAAACAGGTAAAATGTAGATGACATTCATGCAACCTACAGTCTAGCAGCGAAGGCCATCAGAAGACTATAGCAAAACAAATTTTGAGATTTTTGCCAGGGATGTTCATCCAATTGACCAAATTGAGTTTCACAAACAGGCAAGTGAGATGATCTATTCCACGTTGACAGGTAAAGCTATGACTACACAGAAAATTCAAAGTTCATTAGATAATATCACTACAGAGTACAAGCTGGAAAAGGCCTCCTCACAGGCCAAGGACAATAGAATCAAGTCACTAGAAGACTTGGTGACTGAGCTCAGACATGATCCCAATGATATCAAGGCTGCTGAGAAGTTGATAAAGAAAAATAATGAGGACATTTATGCTCTCAAAAAACAACTAAAACTGCCTCATTCAGAGCATCCACAGACAAAAGAGGTCTTAGAAATCCAAACACATCAGGAGGAAATGATGGACCTTGTTTTACAACTTAATGACCAATTAAAAGAGCTGGAGAAAGAGTTGGACAACTTGATACAACTTAAACAAGTCAACATTGAGACTGCCACTTCAACTGTCATTCCAACAGTGACCACAGCAATACCAACCACCTTGTCAGCTTCATTAACTCCTCCAACTCCACTGGCTATAGCACTACCAGCTGCCACAACATCTACATTAGCAACTGGTTCGACAACAGCAGCAACTTAGCCAAGTGATGAGGCAAGAAAATTGGTCAAGGCAATGGAAGACATGTCCATTCAGACCACATAAACAAACAAGCTTAAGGAAAAAATAACAATTCTAGAAAATGACAATAAGCTTGCACAGATTATGCACAAGGAAGAGGTTCATAAGTCAACTAAGTTGACTGAAAGAATGAAGAGCTTGAAGAAAGAATTAACGTTAAAGGAGCCACTTGTCCAAGCTAACGAATAGTTATGGGCCAATATCATTCACTTTGTCAATGATATTTGACCATCCATTCAAGTAATTTTTTAACAAAGTGACTTAGTTAAAGAGGTTACAGAAGACATACAAAGAATTCAGGCTAAACTAGGAGACATGCCAGATGAAGCCACTAGAATAATTCATTTCCTTAACTCCAAAAACAAATATGAATTGCCAGAGCTCGACATAGCTAATAGGACAGGTGCAATACTAGAAGTGAAAAAGGTCCTCACCAAGAGGAATTTGATATTAAACCATGAGGACAAATGCCAAACCATGCAGCTGGGTATAGACAAGTTCATGGTAAAGTTTGATGTTTTGAGGCAGAAAGGTTTGCCAAATCCCTTGGTGATAAATGATAAATTAATGCCATAAGAGGACTACAATAGGAGAATAAGAGAGGTGGAAAAGGATCAGGCAAGTAATTCTTCCATGAAGGGAATGCCTACTAGAAAGGTTCTATCTCAGACATTTGAGAACCTGTTTTACCTCCAGCATTAGGTAAAACACCTTTTTGTGAACAAACCCACTTTTGCCAAGTACACATAAGCAGATGAAATCTACAAGAAGATGGTAAATATATAATTACTAGATGCAGACACATGCAGAAGTTAAATGACTTGCTATAAAAATGCACAGTCAAAATGTAAAAATGCACAGTAAGGGTGAAAACAGCACAGTGAAAGGAAAATGACAGATCAAAAGAGTATGAGGCAAATTGTATCAGTTGAGAAAGGGCAAAGTAAAAAGAACAGTCACCATGAAGACCAATAGCAAGGTAGAGAATAAAGAGCAAAATATCAGAGCATAAAGATAGCACAACCAAATAAACAGGGACAACATACAACAGTTGAACATCTGTCTCTATCTTCTTGCATGAAGATATTTATTTCTCCTAGATTAATTCCCAAGATAGTTTGGGATATTTTGTAAATTTTTTTTGTATAAATACTTCGTAATTCGAAGTATTGGGTGTGGATTTATATACATTTGTAGAGTTGTATTGATCAGAAACTAGAGGGTTATTGTACTAAATTTTTCAAGTCAGCAAACTGGACTAAGTAATAAAAAGATTGCATTATAGGATTCATGTGTTGAGCTATTACAATGAAATTTTTTCTTTGTCAATTTTGTTATTTTCTTATATATCTCACAAACTTACAAGTTATCTAATGTGAATGACATAATTAGAAATTTATTTCAGAATTTGTTTAAGTACACTCTTTCTTGAATAGTTAATCATTTCTATGTTTTATTCTGATATCTGGATCTGAGAATCCTTAATTGCTTTCCCATATCGGCTGAACTCTTTCATTTCTTTCATAATCTGGTCTAAGGAACCCTTAATTTCTCCTTTTATCAGATTGAAAACCACTTCACCATTCCAGCCTTAAGATATGAAATAACTCAGCTACCTTGCCCTATAGACATTATTTTTAGAACTTGATCCAGTCCTGTTTTCTTGAAATTTTACCCCATAGCCCAATGGTAAAATACATCTCTCCGTCCATCTAAGTAAGTGATCCCACCACCAAATCAAAACCAAAACCCAAGTATAATCATAACTAGCCTACAATCACTTAACTAAACAAAGTTAAATCATAAAGAGAGAGCCCCCTCTGAGCATTAGGAAGGCTGGATCCTAATCTCCAAAGTAGGTTTGTGGTTACCTCTAACATTTCTTTCCTAACAACTCCTGAGAATTTTTGGAATGATAACACAACTAAGGCTCTAGGTAAGTAAAATGTCAAGTTACCTCAAGGGTTGGTTACCTGGAAGGGTTGGTTAGCTCCTGAAGCTTTTGTAACATGTGTAGAAGGTAAAATTGGTTGTGTTTTGTTGGTTCCACTTCCTTAATTGTACACGGGGAGCTGAATTAGATCATAGTAGCCTTTCATCACATGTTTACCCCAATGGACAGATTAACTTGGGTAAATGTGGGAGGAGGGTGTTATATTCCTCACTACAAAATATTTTGATCATAGTATCCAGGTGGTTGATGTGTAATTCAATAACACCCTTATCTCGAACATGTTAATTGAACTAGGTGTTTCTAAATATATAGGGATGTGAGAGGAAATGGAAGCCCTAGGGCTCTTCAACCTAAGACAAGCCCACACCACAATTCAACTCGTTGACAGGCCTATAGTCAAAGCAAAGGTAATTTTGGAGGATGTTTAGATATTCATAGATGCTTATGAGTATCCCATTGATTTTATGGTCCTGCAACTGAAATACCCCCTGGAAGGATATGCTCTTATCCTTGGGTGACCATGGCTAGCCATTGTAGATCCATACATTGGCTGTAGATCTAGGAGTATGGTCATTTGCCATGAGATATCTACTAAACAACTAACCATATATCCTCCTTCCAAGCCTAATATACACCCTAAAATAATTTTTTGGGTTGGTATAGAAGGAAGTGGTGAAGGACATGTATTCCATCAAGATCTCTCTATCGATCAATATCTCAATATCTGAGAAAAGTTTGAGCACAAAGAAATTAGTGATTTTATTGTTTATTTTTCCTTTTTCTCCAATGCACATGTTCTTGAACACTTTCCACATCTAGAAACTCATGCTTATCTTACCTCTATAGATGCTTCATCTTTAAAACATGATTCCTAAGCTTAATAGAAACAAGAATCCACCACAAATACCATAAAACTTATCTTTGGAAAAGCTTTGAAAATCAATAATGGGTTCACATAACAAAAAAAAAATGGACAAGGTATTGCAGAGGCACAGTAATGGCTTTGATTGGGACTACTATGATCAGAAGTCGATCCATCCCAATTTATGTGAACATATTATATATCTATATCTTTATCTATATATATATGATCCAAGCCCATTAACTAATCCCAACATCAAATGAATTTGGAATTAAGGAACATAGTCAAGGAAGAGCTGAAGAAATTTGTTGCACCTAATTTTATTTATTTGATTTCTAGCATTCAATGGGTCTCCCCTTTATTTTTTGTACCAAAAAATAATTGAAAATGGATAATTTATGTGGAAAATAGAGAGTTCAAAAATGAAACACACAAATACCATTTTCCACTTTCTTTTATTGACCAAGTCTTAGATACCTTGGAAGGGAATAAATGTTTTTACTTCCTTCATGGATTTAGTGGTTATAGAAAAATCCAAATTGCACATGAAAACCAAGACAAGGAAATATTCACATGTCCTTTAGGAAATTTTTCCTACCATTTTCTCCCATTTGGATGTGTAATGCTCCATTAACCATTCAATGAGTGGTAACAAGTATATTTGATAATTTGGTTGATGATTTTGTGGAAATACATTTTGCAACTTAACCAAGCATTAGATAACTTGGAAAATACAATAATAATGTTTAATAATACTAAAATTTCCCCTAATAATGTCATTTGTGAAAAGGTTTTAAGCGTTGGCATGGTTTTTGGGCATTATATCTCTACTAAAGATATTCAGGTGGATATGATAAAAATAGAGTTAATATTAAACTGGCCAACTGAAGTTTGAAGTGTTTCAAGCTTTAATTTTGGGAGGGTCCAATTGGTCCTTCCCTTTTATTGTCTATAGATACGCATTAGATATCACCATCAGAGTTTCTCTAGGGAAAGTAGAATCCAATGTTTCATACATAATATGCTTCATAAGAAAAAACCTCTCCCCGACGGAAGTGACCTATAATGTAACTGGAAAAGAATTCCTTGCTATGTTAATGCTATAAACAAATTTCAACATTACATCATAGGGTATCCAATGTTTTACGCAGTAACCATGTTTTTGTAGAGTATTTAATGAATCAACCAATTACTAATGGCAGATTCTTTAGATGGTTGTTGCTATTGTAGGAACTTGACATTAGGATCTTAAACAAAATAAGGGAAGACCAATGTGGTGGTTTATTTTCTCTCTAGGTTAACATCTCATGATAATAAGCCACAAGTAGAAGATAATTTTCCTCATCAATGGATATTTTCATTATCTACTAACTATTCATGGTTTGAAAATATTGCAAATTACTTGGATGGGGGCAACTTGTCCCAACACTTAACTCCAATGGAGCGTAAGAAAATGATCAAGCATAGTTGCACATTCTCATGGGGTAATGGGTACCTTTTATATACTGGTCCAACTCTAATTGTCAAAAAGGTTTGTTAGAAGAAAAATTCATGGGATGTTAAAATCTTTCCGTGATGGACTTTGTGGGGGTCACTTTGTGAACAAAAGAACTAGGTACAAGGTGCTCCATCATGGGTATTATTAGTTCACCATATTAATGGAGGCGAAAGTGTATTTAAAGAGATGTGAGAGCTAAGCACGTGTGAAGGCCTAGTCCATCAGACGAGATACAACCACCATTGGCATTAGTTCCCTTTGTAAAATGGGCCATTGATTCTGTAGGACTAGTAAATAGTGGGAGCTAGACAATACTAAGAGGTAGGTGAATCATTACTATGCTATATGGATCATCAATTTAACCTTTTCGCCTTTCCAACTTTCTTTGCAAACCATTAACTGAATCAACATTTAATCAACATCATATATATGAACAATATATAACATGACCATAAGCAAGGTCATATGAATAATATCTAAAATATCAAGGCACAGAAACGAATGAGGAACACGTAAACCACCACCATCACATAAGGGAATTTTATATTAGGTAAAAACTCTTTCGGGACAAAAAGAATCAAACAATTGTTCTCTTATTCTTCTTATTATTTAAAATATTCTTTTACATCTTATACTCATCGCCACTAGTATGCAAGTCCTGGCCTGCAATGTACACAAGCAACCACCCACTTTAGTCCACTACGTAAAGGAAGCCATTGCTTCCATAACTATGGAAGCCCCAACTTGTTGTAGGCCTCAACCTATTGGAGGTCCCAACCTTCAAAACCTTATGGACCACCTTTCATATATTTTCAAATTGAGCGCACATATATTTGAATAAAAAATCTATGGATCTCATTTCATCAATTTTCACACTAGACCCACATAATCTTCTCTCGTCAATTTAAATACATAATCTCTCCTAACTCAAACCCTAGCTCAAAAATTACTCCACTTAATGCAACAACACGACACTGCGAAAACCCTACCATCACACCGACAACATATTCACTCATCCATACTATCACTCTAAACCTTAATCAATGCATAAACTCAATACAATCCACCCCAGTAGCAACATTGCAATATTTGTGAAACATATACTCTAAGAAAACCTCACTCATCAAATAAATCATCTCATTATATTAATATCATCATATCAAGGTCAATCACAAACCCTAGTAGCATGAGTACACTAACATATTATAACCCAACTTGCTCTTGCTCAACAATATATACATCAAGACAAAACTCCACAACAATGACAATACTAGACTTGTGATTGCACATGAGAAGTAGATGCACTCAACCATAGAATCTCATTCTCACAATTTTCAACAGTTATTTTAAAATTTAGGAACCTTGGCGAATCTTACTAGTACCTAATATGCAAATTGTGAAATTTTGGTGATAGTTTTGTAAAAATATTTACATTTATAATGAATTTATATTAATATATATAAAATTTTGCTGAGTTTAAAAGTAAAATAATTTTGTACTTTAAAATTTGGGTGAATCATTTTTAGAAAAATATGGAATTTTTTTTTTTGAAAAAGCATGGAAAATTTTCTCATTTAGAGATTTGTAATTCATTTATTTTTTAATATGGAATTGACATGTATTATATATATATATATATATATATATATAGAGAGAGAGAGAGAGAGAGAGAGAGAGAGAGAGAGACCTATGATATATGGTTTCTACTTACAAATATGATTGGTCATTTATTATATATACATTAAAATTGAAATTATAAATAAAATATTCCAATGTCAACTATATATATACTACATGGAACCTATATATATATATATATATATATAGAGAGAGAGAGAGAGAGAGAGAGAGAGAGATGATTTTATATATAGAAAGGGAGAATTTTTAAACTAGGTTTTTTAGGGAGAGAGAACCCTATGAATATATGATTTCTACTTCCAAATTTGATTAAGACATGTATACGCATTTTAATATGTAAAATGTGAATTATAAATAAAATATTTCAGTGTATCATTCATACATGTGTGTTAAGATAGCTTAATATGAGCTTTACATATATAAAGAGAGGAGCTTCCTTATTCTATTAATAATTCATTTAGTTTTTAACATAGTGTTGATATGTAACAATTTAAATATTAAGAACAAAAATAATATATATATATATAGAGAGAAAAATAACATTTATTACTCTGGTTCAAAATCAACATAACTCTATTTTAATTTTAAAGCTATCAACCATAGTTATGACCTTTTTCAATTATTTATATTTTATTTTTATTTCTGAACTTTTTTCAGTTATTTATATTTTACTTTTAAAAGTGAAAAGATATATAAAAAACAAAATAAAAAAGTTAATAATAAAAGAATCTTTATTTTATACTTATTTGTTTTATCCTATATAACGGAGAATCTGTATTCTATCTTTAAAAACATAAAAGAGATGTTTACATAAAAAACAGTTAAGGTAATTAAAAGTTAAAAATTTGGAGAATTTCTATTTTATCTTTTAAAAAAAAAGAGAGATGCTTAGATAAAAAATAAAAGTTAAAAAATCTCTATTTTATAGTTTTGTAATTTTTTCTAATTTAATAATTTTTATATAAATTTAAATTTCTGAGTTGATATATAACATTTAAAAAAGTTATTAATAATATAATTTTTATTTCAATATAAAACATAAATGAAATATATTGAAATCTAAATTAAAAAAAATTGTACGAGACTTAAAATTTTAAATTTTTTATAATTAAAATATTTTAATGGTGGATTATTTTATGAGATGTTATTTTTTTAAATATGTTTAATTTTATTTTAATTCTGAATTTATAATAAATCTAAATGAATAATTTCTTTATGTAAAAACTATTTTAATATAAACAATATTGGAGGAAAAATGATTTTGATTACTATAAACTTGCTCTGCGGCTTTATTGCTTGGCTTAGGCTTGGATGGAGACACAGTTGGTTGATCAGTTGGTTTAGCTGGTTAGAGGGAAGTTGGTTTAGCTGCTTAGTGGTTTAGCTGGTTAGAGGGTAGGATTGACTCATTGAGGCGGGCTCAGTCAGCTTGGTCAAAGGAAGGCAGCTACTTGGTTGGTTATTTATCTCGAGGAAGGCTGAGAAGAGAGGATGAGATCAGTTGGTCAGATCGAGGAAAGGAGGTTGGTTGCTTAGCCGGTTAGCTTGGTCAGTAGGTCAGTTCGTCAATTCAGCAGCATTTGTTAAGTTCGTCAAGTCAGCAGCAGTAGGTCAGTTGAGGAGGAAAGGCGGGACAGGGATAAGCGAGGAAAGGTTGGTCAAGAGGCGACAGCTTTAGGCCGACAGGCTGGCAGGAAGATACAACACACACTGGTTGGCTTGGTAAAGAGAGAAAGAGGAGGCAGTCAGTTAGCCCCACCAGCGAACGGGAAGCTGCAGGATAGAGCCAAGCCGCTACATAAATCAGTTTGATAATTATAAACATATAAATCAAAAGGAAAATGAACCTGCACTAATATATAATGCATATTAGACATTATATTATTTGTAGGTGCTTATGAGTTTGTGAATTATTTTTCTTGATGAGTTGAAAAAAGACACAACCTATTAACTTGATGTGGGAAACGTGCTTATGAATTTCTGAATTCTTCATTCTTATTTAGTAACTTCATCTGCGAAACATGCTTATGAATCTCCGAATTCTTCATTTTTATTTATCTAAAGCTAAATATAATTAGCAATGACCTAGTTTTGACCTTTTCTTTTAGAAACATCTCGTTGCACTTTACAATCAAACTTAATTGAGTTACAGATAGAAAAGTTTTTGATAACATTCATGCAAAGTTGATAAAGAAATAAAAAGAACACAAAGATATCTGAAGAATAATGCAAAACACTATTCAAATTGATGTTCTCAATTTACAAACGTTCTTCTGAGATCCATCTCTGGAAGATCACAAATGCTTGTCTAGGCTTCTATTCTGGAACTGTGTGTCCAGCTCCCTACAAAATGTTGTGCAAATTATTAGCTATTGCACACATAAAATGGGTCGATCGTCCTCCATTTTCTTCTATAATGTGAATCAAAACGAGGAGAAAAAATATTTCATCAAATTTCTTAAAACATCAAATGATATGGCAAAAGTTTTGAATTTTTACCTTGACGGTCGCAAAGGTTAAGTTGTTGTCATATAACCTCGTGTATCTGCACACAAAATGGATCCAACATCAATTTCTCTTTTGTCTCTTTCTTTAAACAAGTGTCCCTATTACTGAACGATAAAGTAGTGAAGGTTAGATATTTAAAGCATAAGGTAGAGGAGGGTTCTTTGCTGAAGAAACATGTTATTTCCTTTTCAAAAATATAAAATATACAATTAAGTTTTGAATGAAGTTGTAAGAGTATGAGCTCCTCGTCTTACCCTGCAACTTGTTCGTCCACCCACCAAGACCTCCAATCATCAAGTATTGCATAGTTCAATGATCTGATCCATGCTTCAGTTCCAACGAATGGTACAACCATATCCTGATCACCACTGTCATGACAAGAAAGCCAGTTGAATACGATGGTAGACACTTTAAAGATCATGCACGATAATTCTACCTCCATAAGCCTTATTCAAAGTCATAACAAAATATGAATACTAGCGTAGATACTTGAACTATATTCGTATGAAAGAACCTGTAGATTAAAGCTCGATAGCCCTTTTGGGTAAGATTGCGATGATATTCAATTACACTCGAAACTTGATAGTCATATTTAAAGGCGTGTGTGCACCTTACCCACTTTCCAGTTATCTCTTCCTGCATAAAAATAAGATAAATTAACATCCCCATAAACTTTCTCATTTTTTCATGGAACAAATAAATATAAATTTTAACATCAGAAAGTTACAATGTGAGTGATGATGGAATAGCAATAAAAGGCATGATAGTTGTCACAACAATAATTGAAAATTCTGTGTATAGAAGCTTTTATTTGTAATCTTCTTAGATATGGAGCTATATTAGCAATGAACCATTAACCACATCAATGAAGCTACGTTAACCACATCCATAGGACTACATTAACCACATATTTATCTCTATAAATATTTCGTAAATCTATAGTTAATATAGATCTATAATAATACTTTTTTGAAGTTACAAAGCATAAATATGTGCCAAAAACTATGACCACTCTAAAATATATAATAATTTGCAATAAAAAAATGAAAAATAGAATTTTGTATTACTAATTGTTTTGACATTGGTCTATACAAATAGAGATTGCTCAATATTAATATATGTATAAATTAATGGAGTTGTTTATAATGCGATTTTTTGGAGATTCTGGTGACGGAATCCCGAGGAAGAAGTTGAGGTTAAATTGGGTTAAATCTTGATTTGTTGCATTTAAAATGGTTTTTTAACTACATATTTGGATTCAGCAGCCTGGAAAACCCCTGAGACGCTTTGATTGTGCAGAAACTATGTATCAAACTTGCGATTCCAATAAATTGCTGTCAGAATTTGACCAAAAAAACCCACCAGAAAGATATCCAAAAAATTACATTATAGACAACTGCTAAATTAATATATATATATAGTTTAGTTATAAATTCGTAACATTCAAAATTTTATATATATATATATATATATAAATATATAAATATAAGATTTTTGGGTATAGATCTATTTATTTTAGTTGTAAATTCATGACATCTTTGTCGATAAGAATATATATATATATACATGAAATGACTTCTGGATCAAAACAAACACTGAAACTTTTAGTAAGCAATAACTTCAAAAGCCAGAGCAGTATAAATGGCATTATTCAAACTAAATCAGTTTCCTGCCATTCTAAGCACGTGAAAAGACAGGAGGACAGGAAGGATAGTAATTAGCAAGGACTAGGTTAAGGTGGATACCGATTGAGCATGGATCGCTTTTCTGACCTGCGGAATATTTGCCCAAACGTCGGAAAGATAATATTTGTCCTGTTTTGCAATATGAAAGATTTCAACTATAAGAAATGCAATTATCGAAAAAGGTTGAATGAAATAGGTAACTTTACACAAAAACATTAACTATTACAAGAAGGAAAAAGTCGGATGCCAATATTTAACTTTACAAAATCAAAATCCAAATCCAAAACTTTTACTGTCCTTCACTGGAAAACAAGCAAAAAAATTGTGAATTTAATAATTTCCTTCTTAAATCCAGTTGGAAAGCCTGATATATACAACACATACAAAGGACGTCCTCCTCTTTTATTGGATATGTCGGTTGTCAAAAGCGTAAAAGAAAATGCGAACACAAATTTGCTATACTGCAAATAAAACAAGTTTCAAGTACATAGCGTGAGGAGCAGAGGACCTATAGCACTTTACCACAGCAGGGCATTGCCTATCCTGGTAAGCATGTTGTGGACGAACCGCCAGACTAGAGATTCTGCTCCTTGATCCAACAACCTGATCAATTATTTCTAATTTTTCGTACCTCTTGGTTAGGAGTTTTTGACTACGTATGCTTTCCGGCTTCTCAGAAAGGGGGTAACAAAGGGGTTCAAGAATATTGCCATGGTTGATTCCCATCAAAACCTGTTTTTCAAAAGACCAAATCAGGACTAATTTGCAAGGAATAATGTTAAGTCCTGAATTTAGCAAAATCAACTGTTGTGATAGAAGTTAGGAAAAGGACTACAAGGATTACCCTCGACACTTCTAATAGGTTTGATTCACAAGAAGCATTGGTGGAATACAAATAGCTACTATTGCAAGCCTCCTTTACTGCCTGCAGAAACATAAGTATGTAGAAGTTCTATATCGAACACCTGCTGAAACGCCAACTGATTTACATTCTCTAAACATTAGAGTAAACAACTCGTAACTAGGATTTGAATGGGATCCCTGGAACTAGCATCTGTCTATGGAGAATATATAAATTGTGCCTATGATTTCATGGTCTCTTATTTTAACGTTGCAGGGTACACACCTGGTATAATTCGTCAGAAATAAGTCCCTTTCCATGTGCAAAAGGCACCTGTGAGTTGTCAAATACTTCATCTGCGTCCCCATTTCCAACCAGATAACCCTGAGAAACTAGCCATGCAAGAAGTCAGACCATGAGACCATCTAGTAAAATTCCTAACGAACATAACGCTGTTCATAGTCACCAACATATTTTGGAGAGGCATGAATGAAGAAAGCTATGAATTTCAATTATTAGCAAAGGGTTTTGACCTTAATGTTCAAGGTTGGTTTAATACCTGCTTCATTTCCTGCCATAGAAAAGAAAGAGAGGTTGCAACGGTCAAGCATCAAAGTATCAATCATAAAACAAATTGTATTAAGAAAAATACAATGTCTAGAACATATGTTTTCCTGAAATGCAACCTCAAATCAACTTATAGGACTCCTGCTGCCATAAAGAAATCCCAGCCTATTCCAAAAACAGAGAATCCAAGAAGTCAACTGAATAACAAAACATGGGTCGTGTGTGCTTTACCATTTACTATTTCCTGTACCACCATTGGAATATTAATACCACAATAAGATTCCCCTCCGACATAAAATGGATTAGATAGAAACTCAGGGAATGCTTCAAACCACTGCATCCAAGGTTATAAACTGTACTGAGATTCACAAAAATCTATACACTTGTAAAATATTCTTTTGTAGCGTGATAGAACTGAAAACCTTTATGAGGAAAGTATGTATATCTGAAGCAGCCTTAAAATCTCCAGTCATGTAATCTGTAGCTGTATTGGAGTAAGAAAAACCAGTCCCAACTGGAGAATCAAGAAAAAGAATGTTGGAGACCTACATGTGCAAAACCATTCAAGGTTAATCCATTACAATAAAAATTTGCACATTCAGTGGCATCCAAGTTAAGTCAAAGTTGGATGAGAAACAATTTAATAATGGAAAATTCCAAAGTGATAAAAGCAACAGAACATAAAAGTTGATAACAGAGATGCTTCATCAGTGACATAATCTACTATGCTCACTTGACGAATGTTTGAAAGAGGAAAGAAAAATTTGGTGCCCTAATTGGAAACATTTCATCATAACCATAGTGGCAGAGGCAGGAGCCTTGAACGCCAACCTTAGTCCAAGAGTGTGGATTGGGGATGAGCATGGGCAAACTCCCAGAATTGTTACTGAGATCAAAACTCATTGGACCTGCAATAGGAGAAAAACTTTGGGATAAATATTAGAAGATCTCTATCATTTTATTTTACAAATTTCTAAAAATCACTATTATGTTCTGTTTTTCTCTAAACAAGGATTGCATCAAAATAGCCTCCCACCCTGCCTAGCCTTGCTAGTCTGGCAGGTGCATTATCTTTTCACGATCAATGCTGAACATTGAATAGGTAATGTTTCGATGAAATCCATAATTTATCGATTTCCGTTATTCTTTGGTTTACAATGATATCTTAGTATTGCATAAGCCTAATTATAACAGCAGTTGACTCGGTTTTGGGTGCCAATTCCAACAACATGTGTAAAAGTGAGCTTACGGTTAGCCATTTGAACAAGCCGTTCCCATGGCCAGATTACACAATTTGAAAAATTAATATGTACAAGATCAAAATTCATTCAGTAAATAGCAACTTTGAGTATTGAAACAGACAATAAGAGCAAGAATTCCCATAGCTGACCAATCTCATAGACAAATCCAGTGAAAGCGGTGCAACCAGGACCTCCCTCAAGCCAAAGAAGAAGTGGATCATTTGCTGGATTACTTTCTGACTTCACAAAATAGTAGAAAAGTTCTCTTCCATTGGCCTCACTAACTGTCACATACCTGCATAAATATGAAGAAAACACAAAGACTTTCATGCAGTTACTCAATTGGTCATCCAATAGAAAATAAGAGTGGTAGAATCACATCTTTAATCACTCCATATAACAATTTTCGCTCCTACTCTTTTACATATTTTGAACTCTCCATGCAACAATTTTGACTCTAATATTTTTTTTAGCTTCAATTGTTACCAAATTTATCAAGTATCCAGAGAAATTAAACTAACTCTGTCCAAACATATTCACAGTCTGTGCATAACAATTAGAGATCTGTATATCTTTTATGTTTTTCTGTCTTTCTTTGTCATATAAGCATGCATTCTACAAGCTATGAACATTCTACAAGCTATGAACTCTTTGGTTATGTTCTTAATCTTTGCATAAATACACAGCTAATTGTTTATTTACGAACAGGAACAAATTCATGCATGCTATTTTTGAACATGACTGTGTTAATGAATAAATATTCTTTCCAGTGAAAGATCTGTCACTTTGAATTTGTTACTTTCAACAATTGTTACATTTGAACATGGACTTTATTCATGAATAAATATACTTTACCTTGGATAGATATGACACTTACCCAGTATATATCTCATAACTAATATTGCCATGATATCCTGGAAAGGACTCCACTCTGGCATTTGCAGGTGCTGCCTTACAATTCAGCTGAAGTGAGGTGATAATCAGAGATATAATTACATGAGTAGTGAATAAATTAACCACAAATTGCATGGACTTCGTCAGGGAAGACATTGTTATGGAAATACACCCAACCTCACTTCAATTAAGAAGAATACGGTGTGTGTCTGTACATATATATTTCTCGAGTGCACTTCGAATAGGCCTCGATGCTTTTATATATATGGACAGTTCATTAAAGACAGCGAAATTCTTATTTAAAATAATTCAATTATTTTCATGACTCATTTGAACATTTAAAGATTATGTCAAATCGTATGTATCTCTATGAGTGTGAATATGCTCAGGCTAAGTCAACATAATATTTTCTGCATTGCCCCTTCAGGATCATCAAACGTTATCTTCTCTATCTGCCATTCATTTCAGCCCGCCAGCCGGTGTAAAGACGACTTGTTGTATTATGTAATGCCTGGAAAATAGCATCCACGACCATATCCTGGAGGTTATCTGATTGCCGATTTTCTGAATATTTGGCAATTGGATGGACAAGGATATGGGCGCGGTCGCCCCTTCAAATATTTGGGAATGTGCAATCGAAATAAAAAATACTATTAAAAAATACTATTAAATATTTAGTTGTTCCCTAAATATTCAGAGAATTTGCAATTGAGATACCATACAACGCTGAGAGGAAATCCAGAAGTGAGAAGACTAATTAAGTTGTTGGAAAGAGGATCCACCGTTGGATATTTATGGCATGGGATGTTATACAAGCTACATAATTTCTGATAACCAGTACCTCATTATTCAGATTTTCATAGTTGGAAATCATGTTTTGTCTTTGTATCTAAAGGACCTACTAGGGACTCCAAGTTTTCCGTGAGAGCAGAGTGCAGGACCTACTGGAGACTAGTAAAACTGTTTGTTAGCGCAAAGATTCCATAATCCATTAAATAACAATTTTCAATTAGGCTGTTTGCGAGAGCAGATTCCATAATCCATTAAATAAGAATTTTCAATTAGGCTGTTTGCGAGAGCAAAGAGTGCAGGACCCATTAGAGACTCACAAACTGTTTGCGAGAGCAGATTCCATAATCCATTAAATAACAATTTTCAATTAGGCTGTTTGCGAGAGCAAAGAGTGCAGGACCCATTAGAGACTCACAAACTTTGTTCAGCACCACTAGAGACACATAAAGCTGTTTGTGAGTACAAATAGTGCACAACACATTAAATAACAATTTTGAACCAGAGAAATTTTGATACTTTTAGAAGAAGAGGAAACATATGTTATTACGAATTAATGTGAGAAATTTTGATAGGTTTAAAAGAAGGGTAAACATATGTTATTACTAATTAATGTTTTTAAACCATGGAAAAAAGAAATCCCAGAGGTTAAACTTAATGGGAAGAAAGGAGGGGAAATTGGTGATCCCAGAGGTTAAACTTAATGGGAAGAAAGGAGGGGAAATTGGTGATCTAGATTGTAATTTTAGTTAATTACTTTCAAAATAAAATATATTATTCATAATTATAAATATTATTAATAAGTTTTGAAATATAGAAATAATATTATCATTTGGTATTTAGTTTTGTTTTTATTAAAAATTTATGTCATTTATTCATTTTTTTGTTATTTTTTATTATTATTTAAATTGATTTATTTGTAAGGTGATTGATTGAAGTTTGAATATAGACTATTTAGTAACTTCCATTTTTATTAATTTTATATATATATATATATATATATATATATAAAAGTTTTATTACTTTTTAATTTCACTTATACTTTTATTTCTTCTCTATTTTCAATTCCAATTACATTAATCATAAAAAAAAGTTGTTTACACATAGCTTTTATAATTAGTAACTATTATGATAATTATTTATTACTTTTTAGAATCTTGTGACATTTAGTTACTAATCTTTATGATCTAGTAATTATTTTTTTCTTAACTTTGTTGAATTTCTTTGATTTACGCATAGTTTTTATAATTTCTGTGTCCAAGTATATTGAGAATTCAAGAAATTGATCTTCTAACAAAAAATGATCTTCTTGAATTCAAGATTTGAACTTTTTAATTTAATTTTATTTTTTTGTGTGTTTGTGATTAATGCTAGTTGTTTCAACAAATCAAAGGATTTGAAAACTCTGGCCAGGCATTACCAAGATCCCACTTTGAAGTTCTTTATTCTGCTTCAAGTCACTAGTGATTGCTTGACATATATTAGGAGATTAGCTTTCAATTTCTCATATGTTTGAGTTGGTTTGTTAAAGTTGTTTTATCTTCTTTCCTTGAACCAAACATAGAAGATTATTCTGAGTTACAATGCAAAAAGTTAATGTGTGAATTTTGTTAAAGTTGTTAAATTACTTTTTGGTTTTATTCAAAATGATTATGCCAAATTCATTCATTTTAATACTAGATCACAAATTATAGACAAAAATGTAATATTTAGAAAATATTTGAAAAGAGCTAATCATATATTTTATTTATTTTAATAGTTAATTTTTTTTAATTTTGTTTTGTTTTTTTTCCAATATGAAATGTTTTAGGAACTAGTTATTTTGTTTAGAAATTAATCTCTTTTCTTGGCAAGCTTACCTTCAATTAGGGGCATTAGGTAAGGAGGTTTATCGGTTATTAGGGCATAAAGAAGGCATCATTAGGTTAAAAGGAGTGTTTCCTGGGGGCCGGGCTCTGCAGGACAACCAGTAGCTACCTTTCTTTGCTCACCTTACCAGATCTTTGCTCACCTTACCAGAATAAGATCAAACCTTACCAGAATAAGATCAAATGGGCTGATCAGAGCTATTAGGCTGGGCTATTGGCACCTCCTGGAAGTGATCGACTCTTGATTTCTTAGCGTAAAAGATGGATCGAGTGCTCATCGAAACCTGGATCAACTCTTGGATTGACTGATCGAGTAGCAGCAAAAGTCTTGGCATCGACTCTAGGGCTTGAGTACCACCAACATTTAGTACCAGTATTGAGTCCTTGATTACGACTGGCTATCAGCCTTGATATCCATGTACAGTTACTAGAGATTTAATTTATATATATGTGATAGTGATAATTTAATTGTTAAATTAATAGTAAAATTGTTATTATTACTAATTATTCATAAATATTAATTAACTTGTCCTTACAATTTAATTTGAAAAAAAATTAATACTAAATTATAAATTATAGAGCATCCCAACTCTATTTTGCTATGGAAAAGAAATCATTCTTGTTTAAAATGGGGCTCTCTTTGAGAGGCCGGTGAATTATGCGCACCGCGAAAAGTGGCTGGAATCCGGGTAAAAACATTTCAAAAAAATCTTGTGGAGGCACTCCTTGAATCATGTTTTTGATGGTGAAAATAGATTCAAGGCCATCAAAAACTTTTGGGTCACCTAAAATTATTTAGTTTGACAGCTTTTACTTGCATTTAGAAAAATCCATGTCCGATTGTTTCAGAACATTGCCGAAATTTTCATAACTTTCAGGGAAAAAAGTATAATGGTTAGACTAGGGTGTTTGAGAGAACATTAAAATTTTTGTTGCATATTCCCATGTCTTCACTACAACAAACACAATTGCGTTCAATTCTATAGAAATCATGTACACTTCCCATGAACTTTGTAGGAGACAATTGGTTGCACAAAACAAGTTTCTTGGAATTGGCATCTCATTGAGCTGAAACTAAGTTTCTCCATATCAATTTGAACCAAACACTACCAAATAAATAAAGTTATGAAGCTTAATTACAACCAATGGTGTAGAAGGGTCACCAAAAAACAACATTTTAGCACAACATTCTCACTTTCATTTCTATTTTTTTATGGAAGCTTTAATTGATTATCCTAACATCCTACCACTAGTTTATACTACAACTAACTATCTTTAAATTAAACAGCAAATACTAACAACTATATAGCACTTGTTAAAATTGAAAATATAATAATAATTATTAATATTATTTAATAAAATTAATAAATTAATATTACCAATGTGATTAGTAAATACTAATTCATTAAAATGATATTTTATTTTAAAAATTAATTAATATGCAATATTTTTAAAATCCATGTCCGATTGTTCAAAACATTGGCGAAATTTTCATAACTTTCACGGAAAAAAGTATAATGGTTAGACTAGGGTGTTTGAGAGAACATTAATTTTTTTGTTGCATATTCCCATGTCTTCACTACAACAAAGACTAGGGTGTTTGAGAGAACATTAATTTTTTTGTTGCATATTCCCATGTCTTCACTACAACAAACACAACGTTCAATTCTATAGAAATCATGTACACTTCCCATGAACTTTGTAGGAGACAATTGGTTGCACAAAACAAGTTTCGTGGAATTGGCATCTCATTGAGCTGAAACTAAGTTTCTCCATATCAATTTGAACCAAACGCTACCAAATAAATAAAGTTATGAAGCTTAATTACAACCAATGGTGTAGAAGGGTCACCAAAAAACAACATTTTAGCACAACATTCTCACTTTCATTTCTATTTTTTTATGGAAGCTTTAATTGATTATCCTAGCATCCTACCACTAGTTTATACTACAACTAACTATCTTTAAATTAAACAACAAATACTAACAACTATATAGCACTTGTTAAAATTGAAAATATAATAATAATTATTAATATTATTTAATAAAATTAATAAATTAATATTACCAATGTGATTAGTAAATACTAATTCATTAAAATGATATTTTATTTTAAAAAATAATTAATATGCCATATTTTTAATATTAGTTTAAATATTATTAATAATATCATTAATATTATTAATTATAATGATACAGAGTTATTACCGAAAAGATTTTTTCTAAATGATTTTTTTTTTTTTAAATTAGTTTATTTCCTAAATGATTTATTTTTTAATTTTTAACATTAAAATTATATGCACTGCTCATAAAACCAGGTTTGGTGGCGGTTTTTAAAGTTATTATATTTGGGAAAATTTAAATAAAAACTTTCATTAATATTTAAAATGGTTTTGGTGAAAATGACTTACATAATTGTTACTAAAATTACTTAATGATAAATGTAACTCATATTATTTAGCCTATTACATGTAGAATAAGTAGTAATATGGTGGTTTGCTAAGATATTTTGTGGTGAAAAGGTCACCATTTTGAAACTTGATAGGAAAAAATCTCAAGGGCGAGCGAGGATTCTCTGGGGGTGATTTTGATGGCTTCGATACTCTTGGGTCATAGTTACTTAAGACAAAAGTTAAATGTATCATTCATCTTAAGAGTTACATTCTCTAATAAACAAAAATATATATTATTAATGTTACTTTAAATATTATTAATAATATTAATAATATTACTAATATTATCTTTTTTGCTAAAGCAAGAGTCGTGCCTTCTATATCATTAAATCAAACATAATTTACAATATATACACATTTCCACCATACTGTGTGGTCTAAGGCAAAATAGGAGAATGCCCGACTGAATCCAAGCCCTCAAACCCCAAAAAGTACCCGCCCAACCCTTTTGAGTACAAACAAAAATAAGTAACAGGAATCACAGGGCACGTGAACCCTCCCCACATATAGCCGCGCCAACAAAAACCTAACCTGCCTCTCAATCGTTGTCGTCCAATCTTCTTCTTTAACCCCCAGACCCCACTAAACTGCTCCTTCAATCCAGAACATTGATTGGCCATGCTAAAACAGATGGCGATGCTGAAAATCGCACAGCTAAAGTGATCTAACTTTAGTGTGTGATGAGGGTGGTTTTCAGACCCAACCCTCATCCACGTGTTATGAGTTGTATGGCATCACTGCCATATTTTCAAAACCACCTTCGGCTTTAAGGCAGTGCGATCGCTTCGAAACCACTCGGGAAGCGGTTTAGTCTCCTGCCACTAGAAATTTGGGAAATGTTGCCGCCAAAACAGATGTTGTCAATTAATGCTTTCCACCTCTCTCCTGACTGAGAAAGACTTGCTCCAGACTTCGGGGATTTTCAGGGTTGTGATTACCATGGCTGCTAAGGCCAACCTTGGCCAGTCTTCCACCATAGACCTGTCTGACCCAAATTGTGATTCTTGCAGAAATATGCTCATTGCGAATTGGCTTCCTTAGTTTTGTTCTTATACACTTCTTTGTCCTCTTCTGCCTGGTTATGGAAAAGTTCTCTTAGGTTGCTTTGTGACATTGCAAGCCAATCCATCGAAATTTTGCTATCCTTACAACTGACACCTTGGTTGGCTAGAATATCCGCCAATTTGTTGGCCTCTCTACGCACATGGATGAATCTAAGTGTGCGTAGTCCCGGAAGATGTCCCTGAATTTCATGGAGAACCTGTAGTAACCTCCAGTGTTTTGTGACTTTTTCCGGCATTGTTCCATGAATAATTCTCTTGGCCGTGTTGATGACTAACTCTGAATCAACTTCAATTACCACATTTTGGCAGCTATCCTATTTCAGAAATTCTAAGCATTGCTCCAAAGCCATTAATTCCACCATGTTGTTGGTGGCTTTTCCTAAATGACCATGGAAGAGGGAGATGATGCTTTTGGTTTCATCCCGAAGAACTCCTCCAAAGCCTGCCATTCTCGGGTTACCTTTTGAAGCACCATCGATGTTATACTTCAGAAAACCTTTCAGGGTAGGATTCCAGAATTCTTTAACTGTTTCCCTCATGATTATTTTCCTATCTAGACCCTGTGGAATGAGCCCCTGCATGCCTAACTGCCTGAGAATTGTTAACTCTGCTTCTGAGGGAGGATTTTTGGGGAGATCCCTTACTGTGGTGCTGACTGTCTCCTTAAGTTGTTTCAAGATCTACTCCAATAGGCTAAGAGAGGAACTCCTCTCTTTTTTGAAGATTTTTTTGTTTCTTTCTTTCCATACATTCCATATAATGAAACTTGGCAAAAGAGCCCAAGCAGAGTTAAGAACTTTATAATACGAAAAGTTATTCCTCCAATTGTTTAGGGTGTTAGTGATACTTTCTTTGTCTCTATCGAACTGCTTGAAGATGGTGGTTAAAATATCCCATAACCTGGAGTTGAAAATGCAGCTATTGAGAAGATGTTCCATATTCTCCTCTTAAGCCTCATAGAGCTGGCATCTGGAGGGTCCCAGCATACCCCTCTTTCTGATATTGTCCTAGGTTAAGATTTTCCTGTGGTGAACCAGCCACATAAAGAGTTTTATCTTCATCCAACCTTTGTGCCTCCATAACTTCTGCCAAGTTCTGTTCGAAGCTTGGGATTCCAACCCAAGGAGAATACCTTTTGCTTCCTTAATATTAAAGTTTCCCTCTTTGCTGTTACCCCATCTTAGTTGATCCTGCCCTTCAGTAACTAAAATCATCCTCTGATCCAATATCCTCTTAAGGGTCTCTGCTTTACTGTTGAGGGTTCTGTCCTCTCTGCCATCTATTTTTCTCCAGGTTCTCCATTTTCCTATATTATGAGAATGCTCCCAAAAGTCCTTTAGTTGTCTGTCTCGTGCTTGAGGCCCAAAAATTCCTCTTTCAATGGTGTTGGTTCTTGTTGCCATTTGTCCTCCCAAAATAGTGCCAGATCTCCCTCTCTGATTTCCCAAAAACTGTCTTTTTGAACTACCCCTCTGTTCTCCTAGGCCTTGTTCCATATGGGAGAGCCCTTTATGTTTCTAGACATTCTTATGATGTTAGAAGAAAGCCAAGCACTGGAATATTTTTCTTTCCAGATGCTTGCCCATTGAGTCTTAGGATCCTTAACCCATCACCACCAATGTTTGGCCCCTAGAACCTTATTGAGAATCTCTAGATCGTCCAATCCTAGGCCTCCTTAGTTCTTAGGTTTACAGATTTTCTCCCATGAGACTAAAACCCATTTTTTCCCTTGTTTCCTCTTTGCCCCAAAGAAAATCTCTTTGGATATTTCTTAATTGTTGTAAGACTCCTTTTGGAGTTGGGAAAGCTGATAGCATAAAGACTGGGATGGCTTGGAGCACTGCCTTTGTAAGAACTAGTCTACCGGCTAGAGTTAAGGACCTGATTGCCCATTTCCTGACCTTATCTTGCATCTTAGTGATTAATGGTTCCCATATGTTCTTGTTCGAAGGTTTAGCCGTTAGAGGAACTCCCAAATACTTAGAGGGGAGGGAATCTCTTTGAAAGCCAAGAATTCTAGAGATATTTCTATGAATAGCTATATGGGTGTTAAAGAAAAATATTTTTGATTTGGAAAGATTAACATCCATACCTAATGCCATGGCAAAGTCATTCAAAATTTTCCTGTAAGCTAGCGCTTCCTTGACTGTGGGAATTCCCTGTAACATGGTATCATCTACAAATTTTTGATGAGTCAGAACTTGACCATTCTCCACCAGTTGGAGTCCTTGAATTTTTCCCGTTACTATAGCATGCTTAATGGACCACCCCAACCCTTCCATCACGAGGATGAAGAGAAAAGGAGAGAGCAGATCTCCCTGTTTGAGTCCTTCAGAATTGTTGAGCTAATTTATGTTCCTAAACTAACACAATTATTTACTATCAATCCGGGTTGTTTATTCTTTGAGGCAAATTCACTATTTGTGAAGATCTAATATAACCAACCTTGAAAGATAAATGATTAAAAGCTAAATAAAATATATCCAATAACTCTAATTCAATCAGCTCAAAAGAGAAAACATTGAAAGGGTTCTTGAACTCAAGAAGTCCACTTTCACCTCAGTTATTACTTAATGAATTAGAGATTATAACCAAAAACTCAAGATGCATAAATCATACATGAAAAATGCTCTTAACTTAAGAGACACTTAAAGTTTTCCATCATAACTCATTCATCTTAAGATATAAATCTAAATGGAAACAAACTATTTTGCATGTAAACAAAAGAGACTAGTTCTGATTCACCATTTCATAGAGGGAATGCCCAACTTGAACACTTGTTTTCCAACTCAATTAGATGATGAATAAACCATTAACAAATGAAATCAATCACTATGAATAACCATAAGGCAATCTGAAATAAGACTTTGAAAAACTAAAGCTACCATCAACCAGATTTGCAATGAAATAAAACTAGTTTAACTTGGAAGTGTACTTTTAGCTTGGAGTGGGGGCCCTCCACCCTTGCCTTGCACACTTTTGAAGATGATATCAGAAGCTTTATATCAGTCACACATCCATGTATTGAGCAGCAAAAATGAGAGTAACACAAGTCTTCAAACCAAAAATATTACAGCATAAGAGTATCATAAGTCAATGTGTTGAGCCATCAAAGTGTGGCTCTTAAATAAGGAGTTCATGAAACCAACTGATCTATATTTACTATAACAATATTATCTACTCTAAGCCACCTATCCAAGTCCAATCCACTCCTCTCATCCCAAGAAATATGACAAATATCATGGGATCTCAAAACTGCCCTACTTAGATGGGATTTCTGGATGACTAGTCATGATTGACTAGCTCCAAATAGGCATAATAAAGCTCGTTCTGTTGGAACCAAGCATAGGTGGCTTGGTCCTAGTTCCCAAGATTTTCATTCATGTATCCCATTCGTGCTGAAGTGGCCTGCATCCATATCGACCATGAAGTGATTACGGGAATTTCGGAAATTGCCAAAATTGCACTTAAAATCAAACTTTTATAAAAACTTTAGAAATTGACAAATTAAAGCTAAATACCTGATTAGACATCAAATATTCATTAAAATGGAATGGATGGAGTGAAAATAAGGGATAAATGGATGGTTAGGTAAGTTTCTCAAAGAAAAATAAGATCAAAACTGAGGCCCAACATCTCTCCCATGCTTATGATCAAGCATGTCCCCATGCTTGCTTGCTTCTCTTGGACCTTCTGCCCTCTGAAGTGGATGATGTACCTGTAGCAGGTTCCCTGTTCAAACAATAAAATTCTGATTCCTGTTGTGCCTTTAACATTGCTGCTTTAACCTTTTGCTTTTCATATTTAGCTTGCCACATGTTTTTGTCCTTTAACCATTGGAATGCCTGTTTGGAAAGCAATTCATTTCTCCTTTTCAACCTGCTTATTTCTTCTTGTAACTTTTCATTTGTTTTCATTAGCTTTGCATTGTCCTTTTTCTGTGCCTTATTCTCTGATTTTAATTGCTTTTCCACAATTTTGCTTATTTCTATCTGATCTGTTAAGTCTTGGATTTTGGCCAAATTAATTTCCTTTTCAAAATCCTAGGTGGTTTTCATTAATGATTCTGCTGCATCATTATCATATATGGAATCCCTTTCAATGGGTTCTTGTGCTATATCCTGTTCTTCTGGTTTTCTAGGAGAATAAGCTTCTACTTCTTTTTCAAGATCAATAGAATTTCTATTCCTAGGAATAGACATAACAGATGTTTCAGTCTCATGCATGGCCATATTTCTAGCTCTTGTTCTTGGATATAGGGGAGAATTCATCATGCTTCTGTTTTCCTGCTCTACTTTGTCTTGTATATCAATAAGCTGTTCAGTAAAATGATTTTTATGCATGAATTCTTTCCATTCTAGGCCCTTTGATTTCACCTGGTGTTCCACTAAGATTTTAATTAACCCCTGATGATAGATCTGTGCTGACCTTGGCCTATGCTCTTGTTTCACTGTTTCAATCATTTTGACAAGACTTTTGTACAGGAAATATGGTAAGTTGATTCTATCATCCTCTTTGATATGCTGGAGTAATCTAACATGATATAAATGAGCAATGTTGTATCCACTATCACATGTCAAGAATTTTTGAATAACCAAGACCAGTTCCCCCCATGGTTCATTAAACCATTCCCTGGGTATCCCTTTAGTTCTATCAAATTTCCCCTTTCGGTTCTTTTCAAGGAAGAAAGTCCACGCTTTCTCCTTGAAATGTAAACCTTTGTGATACTTCTCCCCTATCATCGGCAACTCTAAGGCTTTGGACAAGTACTCTTGAATTACGGGGACAATGATTTCTCCTACTTGAGTTTGGTCTTGGTTGAAATTATTGATGAAATCCTTGGTTATCTGCTCAGAATGGCCATTAAACTTCTGTAGAAATCCTATCATCCCTGACTAATACAGTTTCTCTAGAGTTTCCTTTCCCCAGCTTTCTATTTGAAATTTTGGTTCTACCCGGTTTGTCATGATTTCTGTGAACCAATCAATATAATCCTTTGTTGTTACTAACTTCATTTTAACAAAAATTATGACTATTGTTTTTAAATGAAATTGTAGAAGCAACGAGGCTTAGCTTCCCCCTCTGACTCAACTTTTAATCTGTTTGACTCTGTCTTCTTTAACCTCTGCTGTCTTCCCTCTGCACAAACTCTGTTTCAATTCCCTGTTTAAGGCAAACGACACCTGAATATCTTCTATCAATACACTGTTCTCTATTTGTTTTTGAAAATTAAATACACAAGCAGCAATAACCATGTTTTCTTGACTCAAATTAACATGTGTTACTGTGTATTTAAAAAAACAAAAAAAACTTGAAAAATTTTGCTCTCGGCCTCTCAACAGATCTTCAAAACATTCTCTGCCTATTCACAAAAAAATGATTGTGTAATGCAACAAATTGCTCTCAGCCTTTCAACAAATTCTCAAAAAAATGACTGTATAATGTGGCAAATCACTCTCGGTCTCTCAACAAATACTCCAGAACATTCTCGGCCTATCCATTTCATCATTTTTTTCACAAAAATATGACTGTGTTTTATATAGCAAATACTGCACATGGATCCAATTGAGAGAGTTACAAGCCTAGAGGACTAATCACATTCGCTCGGCCTCATTATACTCACTGCTTATAACGAATGTCAAACAAATTTTTTTAAAACGCAGACTATAAAACTTTTGGCTTCATGGCACAAACAATGCAAATTTCAACATTCAACTCAGTTCTGCAATCAACATAGCATGTATGCAGGCACTCCTACGCATTTCAATCCTCTGTATATGGCACAAATACATTAAAATTTCGATACACAGGGGCGCATTAAGGCATGAATGCATTTGAAATGTGCGCAATCTACAACATTCCTCTATTTTACAATTGACAATCCACCCCTCTCGGCATATACCAATGCGTTTCTCGGTTTGGCAGCCCATACATATACAACAACGCTCAACACTGTGTTTTAATGCATTCAACACCCATATGACAACACTCTGTGATTTTAATGCGTCCTCTGTTCTGGTCGAACCACATATTCACATGCATATGACAGAGACTAGCGCGCAGCAAAAAGGAATATGAAACAACAGTAAACAAGCAGTGCGTACATAAATAACCTTTAACGCTTCCTGCTTCTCCTACTCAAACTAACTCTCCAGGTTTACGGCTTCATATTCCATATTTAACTCAAAATGACTATCGTGTTATGCATGCAATGTTTAAAACTTAAATGTTGGGCGATTGACCACCGTTTCCACACCATAATTTACGCATAAAAATCTGTTTATTCTATATATACATGCTGCAAACTGGGAGTTATCCCGGTTTTAGTGTTACCTGACTGTCACTGGCCGCGTGGGATGCAAACAAACACTTCAAATCCCTCCTTCTTCGGTCAGTCGAACTGGTGGCAAAGCAATCAAATCTGTGAGTTAATGGTGAAGACTCATATCTATCTACAGTCGCCGAGCGAAATAAACTCGAGTCTTACCTTGTTTGCTTGCAAAACTCGGCTTCCTTTACTCATACGACTCAGATTTTGTCTTTAAAACTACCTCAACACACTCCTTTCTCCTTTTACTATGTTTCGGCTTCAAACACGATTTTCTGAGCTATGGCAATGAGGAATTGTTGTTTGAACTGCGCAGGGGAGGTTGGTTTATGACCGTTTCTTCACTGTACCCTGCGTTTCATTTGTTGGTATGCGTGGTTACATGGCCGTCCTCATTGACTCAATCGCCCGACTGAGTCATGAGGATGGCCGTATGGTTGTTTCATATGCATCTCTTATGCCGCTCCATCATCCAATACCCATAAACTGTGGTGACACCGTGTCGAATCGTACTTGTGTATTGGCCTGTGTGATGTTTGTTTCGTTCATTGCTGCGACTGGCGTTGATTATGGCCACCATCGTGCGCCTTCATTACAACGACCTTTGCATATGGCAGTTCATTACTTCGCCGCAGCACGGATGTGTGATTATTATCATATGGCTGGTGCAACAATGTGCCAAATATATACCTTATGCTCCATATGATATGCGCCCAAAGCTTATGGTTTAACTTCATAACCTTTGCATTTTAAATGTTATACCATAGTTTGGTGCATTTAAAATATATATGCCATAGCTTGTTTAAATATCACCATCATATTTGAATGCTTACGGCCTCCACTATGTATCATTCCATTACCCATGAACTTCATTATCATAACCCGCGGCCTTTCATCACTATGTTATATGCTTTTTGGATATGCGCATTTGGTTATATATATTCCTTATACCTCCATTTGATATGCGCAATACTTTATACCTTAATACATTTGATATATGCGCATACTATATTCTCTTTGCAACATATATACCTTATACCATTAGTTTATGCGCATTTGAAAGACAACTTTAGCGCTCATATAACTTATGATATATATATATGTTCAATGCCTTTATAATTTATAACTTTAGCGCATACCTTTTTATAACATAGCTTTATAATTTTAAAATGACCATTGGGGTCATGTTTAAAATTATAATCATTCTAATGCTCTGAGTTCATGTGCAGGTGAAAAGAGTTGTCCTAGCTTGATCCTTTTGCGTTTAAGGAAAATACCTAGGGTTATAAGAAGATGTATAGGAAATGTATGTGAATGAAATGGAATATGAATA
Source organism: Pinus tabuliformis (assembly GCA_031772625.1). Taxonomy (NCBI): domain Eukaryota; kingdom Viridiplantae; phylum Streptophyta; class Pinopsida; order Pinales; family Pinaceae; genus Pinus; species Pinus tabuliformis. The sequence goes on from CM062813.1 coordinate 909,787,783, forward strand.
GGGATGTTGGGGTATATATTGGGAATGAATATTAATGAATATTTGCAGATACTAACTTCAATTAGATCAAAACTAGAAGTTTCTAAAAAAAAATTGAATTTCAAGCACAAAATGGCTATGAATATACTCCCTTGAATGTTGTTTGTACAGGTGGAATGTTGAATGTTGTTTGTACAGGTGGAATGCTGAATACAAAATGTTGTGGATAGATGAAAAGTAGACTTTTATTACTGCTCCTTGTTCACTATGCTCCATTTCTTGAAATGTTCAGGTCCCTTTGAATAATGTTTTCCTTTCAGGTCCCTCTGCAATGCTTCTGGTATATTGTGTCGGTTCTGTTCTGGTTCTGCTGCAACTAAGTTTGCTTCAGGTCCCACTGCAATACTATTTCATCTCAGGTCCCTCTGCAATGCTTCTGGAATGATTTGATCTGCTGCAACTAATGTTTGCTTCAGGTCCCTTCTGTAATGATGTTTCAACTCAGGTCCCTTCAGGTTCTGCTGCAACAAATTTGCTTCAGGTCCAAAGTGGTCAACATAATACCTTAGCTGTGGCAGCTAAAAGCTTGCTACAAGACTCTCCCTTGTTGAATGTTTGACTTGTCCTCAAGTCAATTGTGGAAAGGTCCCGCATTAAAATTATGTGAGAATAGTAAAACAAGAATATTGAATTCATAGAGTCCAGGTTTCCCTGGTTTTCCCCTAGGAATTCAAGTTTGCATGGTGCCAGTTTCCTGGTTTTCACCTGCAAACCAATTATTTTTTATGTTTTGTTTTTTTTCATATATCTTTTTCTCTTCTTTTTTTTATGTTTTATATATATATATATATATTTTTTATTTTTTCATATTTTTTTTATTTTTCCGAACTGGAAGATGGCAGAGCCATAATTTTGAGTCCTGATTCTTCTGCCAATTGTTTCATGAATGTCTCTTTACTAATAGGCTGATGATAAACTTTCAGCCTATGTCCATTTACAACAAATGAGGTGGGGTCCTGGTCAATGGTCTTTATCTTCACTGCTCCATTATCAAAGATCTCCTCGATTTCATATGGCCCTAGCCAGTGTGTTGTAAACTTTGTTTTGAAATCCTTGAACTTGGAGTCAAATAATAAAGCCCAGTCTCCCTTCTAAAATGTCTTTGTTTTAATGTATCTATCATGCCATTTCATTCTCTGTTGTTGTACTAATGATGTCTGTTCAATTGCTTGTTGACGATGTTCATCCAATTGGTTAAGTTCCATGATCCTTTGTTGTTGTGCTTCAGTCAGGTCCATGCCAAATTCTGCTGCTATTCTATAGGTTTGTATCTGAAATTCAATAGGCAGTAAGGCTTCTTTCCCATAGACCAACTGGTATGGACTAAAACCAGTTGTGTTTTTCCAGGTGATTCTGTAAGCCCATATTGCATCTTTTAACTTCTCAGACCAATCTTTCCTATTCAGCTACACCGTCTTTGTCATGATATTTTCTAAGACCTTGTTTGTGGATTCTACCTGACCATTTGCTTGAGGGTGATATGGAGTAGACTTCCTATGCTTTATCTTATATTTCTCTGACAGATCCCGCACTAGCTTTGAAGTAAACTGCGTTCCTTGATCTGTCACTATTTGTCTTGGTACTCCATATCTTACAAAAATTTCTTCAAAGAGGAAGGTAACCACTGTGTCCTCTGTCGCTCTGCTCACTGCTTTGGCTTCCACCCATTTGGTTACATAGTCCGTGCACACTAGGATGTACCTTTTTCCATTTGATGGTGGATTAATGGGTCCAACAAAATCAAGTGCCCACTGCTCAAATGGCTCAATGAGGACCTGCGGTTTGAGTGGCATTTCATATGACATGATGGGTCTCCCTATTCTTTGGCAACTGTCACATTGCTTGACATATGCCTTAGAATCCTTGAAGACAGATGGCCAGTAATAGCCCAATTGCAGCACTTTATATGTTGTTCGTTTGTCTGCAAAATGACCACCACATGGATCGTCATGACATGCCCTGAGAATATCTAGTATTTCATCTTCACGCACACACTTTCTAATCATTAGATCTGAACCAGTATAAAACAAATCACCATTCACCCAGCTATATCTAGAACTTTCTCTAACAATTTTCTTTCTTTGCTTACTAGTGAATTGAGTTGGAAATTTTCCAGATGACAAGTAATTAGCAATATCTGCAAGCCAAGGTGTTTTAACTGCTATGGCAAACATATGTTCATCAAGGAAGTTGTCTATAACTGGATTTGGGTCTTCAGGTGATTGTATGCGGGACAGAAAGTCAGCCACCTGGTTTTCTTTACCTGGCCGGTCTTGAATTGTAATTTTAAATTCTTGCAATAACAGGAGCCATCTTGTAATTCGTCCATTAGTGATGGGTTTGTTCATCAAGTATTTTATTGCTGAGTGATCTGTGTGAATAAAAACTTGATATCCTGTTATGTAATGCCTGAATTTGTTTACTGCATGTATGACGGCTAACATCTCCTTTTCGGTGACTGTATAATTTGTTTCTGCAAGTGTCAAATTTTTACTGATAAAGTATATTGCATAGTTGAACAAATTTTCTTTCTGCCCGAAAGAGGCACCTATTGTTGTATCTGATGCGTCAGTGGAAATATGAAATGGCAAAGACCAATTTGGCCCTCGAAGTATGGGTGCTACTGACAGCTTATCTTTTAAAATTTGAAAAGCATTCTGACAGTTATTCGTCCATTGGAATTCAACATCTTTTGCTAATAGTTTAAACAGGGGTTGAGCTATTTTGCTGAAGTTTTCTATGAAACGTCTGTAATAGCCCGCATAGCCCAAGAAACTTCTAACCTCCTTTTGAGTTGTAGGTGGCATTAAGTTAACTAGGACTTGAATTTTGGCTGGATCCACCCTAATTCCGGAGCCGGAAATATGGTGTCCCATAACTATACCCTCTGTTAACATCATATAGCATTTTTCATTACTTAATGACAGATTTGTTTCGATACATAGCTTCAAGACTTTCTCAAGATTGTTCAGACAATCATCATATGTGTTTCCATACACTGTGAAGTCATCCATATAAACTTCTACACATTCATGGACTAGATCAGCAAATATCGCAAACATTGCTCTTTGAAAAGTTGCAGGTGCATTGCATAAACCAAATGGCAAAACATTATATGCATAGGTTCCCCATGGGCAAGTAAATGTAGTTTTGTCTTGGTCTTCTGTTGCTATTCTAATCTGGTTGTACCCACTAAACCCATCCAAGAAAGAGAAGTATTTCTTTCCAGCCAAAGAATCTAGCACCTGGTCAATGAATGGTAAAGGAAAATGATCTTTTAAGGTAGCTTTGTTTAATTCTCGATAATCTATACATACCCTCCATTTTCCATTTTTCTTTGGTACAAAAACCAGTGGTGAAACCCATTGACTATCTGAAATAGGATAGATGAATCCAACATTGAACAGTTTTTGCAGTTCTTCTTTCACTATGTCTTTCATCATAGGATTCATTCTTCTTTGAGGTTGTCTAACAGGTTTAAGCTTATCATCTGTATAGATGTGGTGGATACATGTGGTAGGATGGATTCCTTGCATGTCAGTGTAATCCCAGGCAAATGCTTTTGAGTATTTTTGTAGTAATGCAATTACCTCTTGTTCTTGTTTTGATTGCAGCTGGTTTCCAATGTTTAAATGTTTTTCAGGATGTACCTCAATTGTTTTGATTATTGGGTTGCTAATTGTGTTTATAGGAAAGATGTCTCCCAAAGAATTCTGCAAAGTTCGAATAGTACATGTTTCCTGAAAACATTGATTCAAAAGTTCATTTGCAGCTTCATATTGAACTTTCCTAAGCTGCTCTGAAATACTTGGTTCTGAGATAAAAAGGTCCATCAGATCTTCATTCTCCTCTTCTTCTCTAAAATCAAAGAATTGATTGATACTTAAAACTGCTTTTGTTTGTTGCTTTTCCTGGGTTTCAAGTATTGATTCTAAAGAAGTGGTTTGTGCAAGTGAATAAAGAGTGACATGCTTCCTCTCATCTCCATGTGAAATTATCATACTTCCAGATCTGCATCCTATGAAGGCATCTGCAGTGGCTAACCATGGTCTGCCTAATATCAGAGGATGTCCTCCCAAGTTTGTCTTTGGTTGCAAGATCAAGAAGTCAACAGGATATTCCCATGAATCCAAGGAAACTATGATATCTTCTAACATTCCTTCAGGAACAACCTTAGATCTATTTGCTAATTCCAAGACTGTTGAGGTTGATCTAATGTTGTTTAATTGCAAAGTTTTCATTGTTTCCATTGTCATTACGTTTATAGCTGCTCCCAAGTCTATTAATGTGTTAGGTACAGAGAAATTATTTATTGATATGGTAACCATTGGGATACTAGGATCAATATATTTTTCTATTACAGTTTGAGTAGACATGAGACTTGCTAATTTACCAATGACTTGGATTGTTGCAGGATCCTTTTTCTTTCTTTCTTTCCTAATGCACAGTTCCTTTATTGTCTTTGCATATATCGGTATTTCTTTAATGGCTTTTAATAAAGGAATCTTAAAATATGCATTTTTTAACTCATCTAAGATATCAAATTCCGGAAGGGTTATTTGATTTTGAATTTGTTGTTCTACCAACCTTTCAGGATAAGGTGGTGTTTGTGTAATATTTGCTCCTTTCTGATTTTGTACCTTAGTTTGTGCTATTTCAGATGATTCCCCTTGTTCAGCTGGTTCTCCTATAATTGGAGGAGAATCCTTCTTAAGTACTTTTCAAGACCTTAAATGGACATCATCAAGAGGAAGAATTGAATATGCAGGATAATATGCTGTTTCCTCTACTGTATATGCAGATTTGTCCGCTTTATTATTTGGATTAGCCACCGGTTGGGATGGTAATTGTGTTGGTATGGGTTGATTTGAAGGTAACTGTAATTGCTGTGGTTGTGTTAACAATGGTGGTGGATTCTGCTGTTGGAATGGATATGCAGAATTTTGTTGCGGAAATGGCATGGATGAAGGATATGGTGGGTATGAAAATGGCTGTTGGTACTGTTGCTGGTAATGTTGTTGATATTGTTGAGAATGTTGTGGTTGTTGGTTTCCATAACCATACCCTCTCCAACCTTGTGCAGGTTGTTGTTGATATTGTTGTGGAGGCCAAGCTTGCCATGGCATTGGAGGGGTCCAAGGATTATAAGATGGATAAGCATAATTTTGCTGAGGGATTTGTTGCTGATTTGGTTGAGGCATTCTAGGTGGCCATGGTCTTCTTGGTGCAACATAATAGAAACCTTCTGCTCCTTGCATTTCTTCCATTGAATTAGTTTGCAAGTCTTTTAATGTTACACAATTTTCTGTGGAGTGATTGCCTGTATAAAGACCACACACTTGAATGCTATCTAAAGGACAGTCTCTCAAAGGATGTTTCTTTTTACATTTTGAACAAAATATTGCTAAGGCTTGTTCTTGTTCTTCTTTCTTTTTGTTTGCCCTTAGCACATCTACTTGTGTCCCTAATGTACTCAAAAGATATGTTTTGAAATTTTCCAGTAGACTTCCTATTTCAGCCCTTGTTATCCCTCCTGCAGCTGACTTTGTTGCTTTAGAACTTACTTCCCTTCATCCGGTTTTTGATCTTCCTCTAGAATATTTCTGACACAACTCGACAATTTCATCAAATGGAATATTTGAAATATCTCCTTTAACCATTACATTTAAAATGTCAAGGTATTCATCTCTTATACCTTTGAGGAATATTGTGCGAACAGTTTCTTGATTTAGGGAATGTTGTTTAGACTTCTGAAGACTATATGCAAATCGTTCTAAATATTCTTCTAGATTTTCATCTTCTTGCTGTGTCATTCTAAACACATCCTCCTTTGAATCTCTAGATCTACAATAAGGCTGATATTTCTTAAGGAAGACAGTTCGCATATCTTCCCAGGAGGCTATTGTTTGTTCTCCTAAACCCATAAACCATTTTAAGGCTGCTGCTTTTAATGTTGCAGGAAAAAGACGGAGCTTATGGACATCATCAGTATAGCCATATGTTCTACATAAGATATCGAATTCAAACATGAATGAATCCGGATCTTCTGTAGACATTCCATAGAAGTTTGGCAACACAGAAGGTGGAATGTTTTTCATTTTTACTTCTTCTCCTAGTATTGCACTTGTATCTATTATTGGGAAACCAAAAGTTGATTCTTGGTCAAGTCCATCTTCTTGTCTTTTCCTGTCATTTTCTACCTTCCTATCATTTTCGTGTTTCCTTTCTTCCTCTCTCTTCCTCCTCCATTCTCTTTCTTGTCTTTCATTTTCAGCTCTTTGTTCTTCATCATTAAGATGAACGGATCCATGTCCTTCTGCCATTGTTTGAGTTGTTTCAATTTCAGGTGGAGGTTCAAGTTGTGGGAAGATACGAGGATCGATGGATGGAAAAACAATTTGTTTCCCTTTCTCCTTTGGCTTTCCGGAAGTGGAGAATTTTTTCTTTGCCTCCCAAGCTGACAAAGTTTTCCTTTCAATCAAGGTTAATCTTTGGCCACTTCTTTGTTTTTCAATCAGTTCTTCAATGATTGGATTACCAGTAACATGTGTATGTGATGATCCTATCTCTACTTGTGGGGGGTTTTTGATAAATCTACCTTGAGGATCTCTAACTCTAGGCATAAAGAAACATAATTAAAGAAATGAAATGTAACTAATGTTTTTGTTTATTTTGGATTTTATCTCTCTATTGACTATGCCAATATTTGCCTCCCCGGCAACGGCGCCAAAATGTTGAGCTAATTTATGTTCCTAAACTAACACAATTATTTACTATCAATCCGGGTTGTTTATTCTTTGAGGCAAATTCACTATTTGTGAAGATCTAATATAACCAACCTTGAAAGATAAATGATTAAAAGCTAAAGAAAATATATCCAATAACTCTAATTCAATCAGCTCAAAAGAGAAAACATTGAAAGGGTTCTTGAACTCAAGAAGTCCACTTTCACCTCAGTTATTACTTAATGAATTAGAGATTATAACCAAAAAATCAAGATGCATAAATCATACATGAAAAAGGCTCTTAACTTAAGAGACACTTAAAGTTTTCCATCACAACTCATTCATCTTAAGATATAAATCTAAATGGAAACAAACTATTTGCATGTAAACAAAAGAGACTAGTTCTGATTCACCATTTCATAGAGGGAATGCCCAACTTGAACACTTGTTTTCCAACTCAATTAGATGATGAATAAACCATTAACAAATGAAATCAATCACTATGAATAACCATAAGGCAATCTGAAATAAGACTTTGAAAAACTAAAGCTACCATCAACCAGATTTGCAATGAAATAAAACTAGTTTAACTTGGAAGTGTACTTAGCTTGGAGTGGGGGCCCTCCACCCTTGCCTTGCACACTTTTGAAGATGATATCAGAAGCTTTATATCAGTCACACATCCATGTATTGAGCAGCAAAAATGAGAGTAACACAAGTCTTCAAATTAAGTCTTCAAACCAAAAATATTACAGCATAAGAGTATCATCAGTCAATGTGTTGAGCCATCAAAGTGTGGCTCTTAAATAAGGAGTTCATGAAACCAAATGATCTATATTTACTCTAACAATATTATCTACTCTAAGCCACCTATCCAATTCAAATCCACTCCTCTCATCCCAAGAAATATGACTAATATCATGGGATCTCAAAACTGCCCTACTTAGATGGGATTTCTGGATGACTAGTCATGATTGACTAGCTCCAAATAGGCATAATAAAGCTCGTTCTGTTGGAACCAAGCATAGGTGGCTTGGTCCTAGTTCCCAACCTTTTCATTCATGTATCCCATTCGTGCTGAAGTGGCCTGCATCCATATCAACCATGAAGTGATTACGGGAATTTCTGAAATTGCCAAGATTGCACTTAAAATCAAACTTTTATAAAAACTTTAGAAATTGACAAATTAAAGCTAAATACCTGATTAGACATCAAATATTCATTGAAATGGGATGGATGGAGTGAAAATAAGGGATAAATGGATGGTTAGGTAAGTTTCTCAAAGCAAAATAAGATCAAAACTGAGGCCCAACAAGAAGGAAGAAAAATTTCGAAGGGAGAGCCATTAACTAAAATTGAAAAGCTAGAGGAAGTCACTAGGGCCATGACCCATCTGACCCAGTTATGATCAAAACCAAATGCGGTAAGAACTTTCTTGATATATGTCCAGTTCACTTTATCGTATGCTTTGGCTATGTCCAATTGCATGATCATACCCACTTTCCTTTTACTGGTTAACGAGTGGACCACCTCGTGAGCTTGAATGATGTTTTCTAGAATTTGTCTACCTTCCACATAACCCAATTGTTCCCCCGAAATAAGCATGGGCAAAAAAGGTTTGAGTCTGTTGTCCACAACCTTGGAAATTATCTTGTAAACTACATTGCATAAAGTGATGGGCCTGAACCTCTCTGGCATTTGAGAATTATCATGTTTTGGAATTAGGGAGGTAAAGGAGGTGTTGAGAGCTTTCAAAATAGTTCTGTTCAGCCTAGAATCTTCCACCACTGTTAAAATATCCTTTTTGACAATATTCCAACAAGCTCTGAAGAAATCCACATTGAATCCATTCGGACCTAGAGCCTTGCCATTTTGCATTTTCTTGAGGACCTCACTGACCTCCTTTTCAGTTACAGGTCTGTTGAGATTACAGTTATCCTCTTTGGATACCAACTTAGGGATATGTTTAGTGAGGTCCTTGAGGAAAGGACTGCTTACTAAATTGTTTTCCTAGGCCATATCTCGGAAGTGCTTAACTAACACAACTTCTATCTCCTCATAGGATTGATGTATCTGCCCATCCTCATCCTTGATCGAAGAGATCCTATTGTGAGTCCTATTTGCTATGGTGGATCTATGGAAAAATTTAGTGTTACGTTGTCCTTCTTTTAGCCATTGAACTCTTCATTTTTGTTTCCAAAAAATTTCCTCTTGTTTACACAACTTTTCCCATTCTTGATGATGTTTTTCTACTTGATCATTTTTGTTCTTGTCAAAGCCTTCCTTGATCAAAGCTTGGTTGAGCTCCAAAATTTTATTTTCCATAGATTTCTTTTCTACAAAAATTCATTCTTGTACTAGGGTTTTAGCATCAGCTTGATGTACTTTAATCTTTTCTGTAGTAGGAACATTAATGATCCTTGAGTGTGCAAATCCTCCGCCCACCATTTTTCAATGTTGCTGATGAATTTGGGGTGAGAAAGCCAAATATTTTCAAATCTAAAAGATTTATCTCTAGGGGTACCTATTCCCTTGATCTCCATTTGAACCAGCGAGTGATCTGAGCCTCCAAAAGGAAGAATTGCTGCTATTATTTCCTTGTCTAGAAGTAAGAGATCCTCAGAGATCATGAATCTATATAACTTGGAGGCTACCTGGGAATCCCCTCCTCTTTTATTGTTCCATGTGCAGAGGCCATTGCTTGTCTCAATATCAACAAGCTTCGTGTTTTATGAAAAGATTTGGAAGGTTAAGGAATCTTTATTTAGGGCTCTTGTACCCCCTTTTTTCTCCAAGAGGGATCTAATCATATTGAAATCCCCACCTATGACCCAAGGTAGTCCTGCATGCCTGACCCGACGATCCACCAAGGATTCTATAAATCTAATTTATTCATCTAATCTTTGAGGGCCATAGACATTCGTAACTAGGTAAGTGTCCCTGTCTCCTACAAGCTGAATAATCATTGATAAATAATTCCTTGATGCCTCCACATCAATTATTCCAATTTTGTGGGGATCCCAGAGAGTGAGGATACCCCCTGTTGTATTTTCTTCTTTAACTTCTAGAAACTCAAATCTACTGCGCCATTTGCTATGGAATTTCCTTAATTTTTGAATGGAGCATTTCGTTTCTTGGACAAAAATTATATCCTAAGCTGCCTATTTCATTCTATTATTCAGCGCTCTCTGTTTTCTTTTGTTGCCTAGACCTCTAATATCCCAGGTTGTGAACTTCATAATTAAAGATTGGTAAAGGAGTAACTGGTTAGATCATTCATTTTACCTGAGTTTACCATAAGCTTTCCACATTCCATTAGTAGCTTGTTCTGCTTTTCCCGCCTCTTTTTTTCCTAGATTTCTCGGTGCTAACCCCAGAGTCATTTTTACTGCTTTCACCCCTTCATTGCTCTGTCTTTCAATTTTGCTTACTCCCTCCAAGCCCTTTGCCTAAGTTTTCCATAAGAATAACTCATGTATTCAGTTGAACTCTTCTTGTGGAAGTGATTCTACCCCACTAGTGGTTCCCTGAATCAACGACCCTTCTAGATCCAGGTTTTCTCTATCAAGAATCTCCTATAGCTCATTGTCCTCCATATCCATCTCACTCTAGGTCATTTCTTGATCTATTTCGAGCTTTGATTCACTCAGCATGATCCCTTTCAGTTTTTCATTTTCCTGTGTCTGATCTCATTCTTCTTCCTTGTCCTTCTTCTCATAACCTTCATTCATTACTTCATCTTCTACTGATATTTCTTCATCCTCTTCAAGAACTTGGAACTGATTTTGACTAATCTTTTGTCCTTCATTTTGGTGTTGCTTTGGCCATTTTTTGTCGCTTTTCCTTTATGAACTACTTTATGAAAGCTTTCTATGTCTTTCATTGAGTTAGTTTTTCTTTTGTTCTCTACTTTACTGAGGGGGCAGTTTCTTAGAAGGTTCCCATGTTCATGGCATCTATCACATCTAAATGAGATATGATTGTAGTCGACTGTCTCCACCCATTCTTCATCAAATACCTCCAAGATGACCTCATCCAGAAGAGCTCCGAACAGATCCATCTCCACACAGATCCTCGCAAAGGAGGTATATTTTCCCCTCCTTGTGGCTTCAGAAGCTTTGAAAAATCGTCCTAATTTATTACCTATGGCAGCTAGAGATTCTATTTGCCAATAATCAAGAGGTAGAGAATAGAGTCTTACCCAAACCGGGACTGAAGTAAAAGTTTCCTGCTCTAGTACGAAGTTCATCATCCATGGCGGCACATAGAGCCCTCCTGTTGCATAGAAGTAGGGCCCGCCTTCAAACACTCTGTCTTTATCTTCAATGTTGGTGAACACCACAGTAAAGAATCCCTTGGACCCCAGATGAAGATCAATGCTCTCTTTAGGCTTCCAATGGTATCTCATCTATGTTCGTAAAGCCTTTTTAGTGGGCCATAGCCCCATGAATTTGCATATGATTGTATAAGTCCGCATGTGATCCTTGTGCGCCTATAGCGCTGGATCATTTAAAACTACTCTAGGAGTGATTTCAGCTTTGGGTTTGCAGGGTTCCTTCTGATTTTTGTCTTTTGTTCCCTGTTTTTGGTCATTTTCCTCCTTGTCTTTTGTGCCATCCTTCTCCTTCGATTTGGTACTTTATGTTTCCTCTTCCCTGATTCTTCTTCCTTCCTCGACATTACCTTTGCATGTTTCCTGAGGTTTCTTGCCCTTGTTGACCACCGCCTCCTTGTAGGAGGGAGTGGAGCTCCCTCCTCTGCGTCCATCCATGGAGAAAAACCTCTTCAGAAAACTGTAAACCCTAGTTGCCTTCGCTGTGCTGCATATGTCAACCTCCCTTCCCCAGGTCTGCACTCATTTCCAATCAATATTACTAATATTATCAATTATAATTATACATATTAATATTAATGCTATTGTTATCGGTAAAAAAGATTTTCAATAATAAATTAGATTTATATTATTAACCATTAGTTTGGTTAAAAAGTGAAGCTTATTATTATTAATATTATTCTAAAACAAGAATGAGAATTGTTTACATTAAATTTGCACCCGGTCACAGCAAGAACCCGAGTGAATTAAATTTCAGAGTGATTCCCAGGCATGACAGTCACCATGGGGGAGATTTTAAAGCTAGTCCAAGTAGAGTAAAAAAATTATATTATATAACAGTACCCTTATTCCTCTAGTACTATATAGACAAAATAATTGATGCAAAAGAATGGTACATTGAAAACCAAACATCTAGACTGGTTAATCATTTGGTGAAACCAATTGATTCAGGTCTATGTTCCTGCAAAACTGAGATGGAAGACTATCAACCTTGGCAATCTACAACTACAAATCCACCACAATGTTCCCAAGGGCCTCCATTTCATCCTCAAGCTGAGAAATATTTTGTGGATGACTCTCTATGGTGTCCAAAGTGGAATTATCAGTGAGGCTCTGTTGATGAAGCTTAAATTCTCTATGGTGTCCAAGGTGGAATTATCAATGAGGCTCTGTTCATGAAGCATAAATTGTAGGTCATAAACATAAACTCTTAATACTGCAAGTTCTTTGTTGCATTGTTCACGTGAGGGAGCCGTGGCTTCGGGGCTCGAGATATTACTGGTAGATGCACTGCACTTACCAATATTTTGAGCCACTCTCTTTGGGTGTCGGCCTGAGCGGCTCTATAATCCAAACTCCATAATTGAGTCAAAGAAGCAACCACAGATGCACAGGATAAAACAACGAGAGTTTGAGAAGTCATAAGCGTTATGACGCTTAGAAAATTCTACACACGAGGTGACACAACATATTTTGACAATGGAAACTGCTAAATGAGTAAACTCACGGCTTAAAATAGAACAGGGAAGCTTACCCTTTTTTAGACGAAATTTCTTTATGTAGAATTGTGCAGACACCTGAACGGAGATTGCTAAGAGGAGGCAATCAGACCAACTCTAAACGTCTAGCAGCTTGAGGCCAGAAACGAACTAAAGGACTTGTATATTGAGTGGAAAGCCAAGCATTAATTTATTCCCAACCAAATCCTTGGAGCTCATCTGAAATTCTATAATTGCAACTACTATGCCGCATCCGAAGGTTTTTCCATCATCAACCTGGTGCATGAGATGATTTCTTCCTCAAATGCATTGTTAAGACAGGGAATTCCCTGCCTAATCGTTGGCATGGGAGTTAAATCCGTCACACTAGTTAATGGTTACAAGGAATTTTCAAGCGATCTTATATGATTGTAACCTTAAACACCTTAATATTATTCACTACCTACACATCTTCCTCCATGCAAACACCGAACCATTGCCATGTTCCACCATATTCTTAGGTACGGACAAATGGAAGAAATGATGGGAAGGAGAGGGAAAAGGCGTACGGGGAGTGGGAAATAAGAGGAGAGGGGGGCAGGAAAGAGTGGGGAGGGTGTTGGGAAATAAGGACAAAGGGGGCCGGGAAAGGGGGTTAAAGGGATCATGGTGGGGGGAGAAGGGAAAGGCACAAAGGTATTATCATAAGCCTAAAAGAGGCTCAGATTTATACCATCATCCGGGAACACTGTGAAACCCCAAGACCTAATTGACATCGATTTTTCCTTCTTGTAAGAGACATGTTCTATTGACCATTTGAGTTTGCTTCAACACTAAGAGATATGAAAACGTGGAAGGAGGGGGAGCTAGAAACATATGAGAGAAGGCTTTTAGCACTGTAAACGATCTGATTGGGTGCATTATTTTTAGGTGAAGAGTTAGTTCTTAAGTATCTAATTACCAAAGAGTCCTCTATGATAGTCAGATATTTAACATTTTGTTGGAGAGCGAGAAGGAGGCTCATATAGAGCTGGTACAATTCTGCTTGATTGTTTGTTTTCTTGCCCAAGCCTGAGGCATACTTACTCCTCATGCCAGCCCTAAAATCTAAATCTTATTATTAATATTAATTATGTAATGGATTATTTATTGTTATTAACTAATTTTAACTTATTAATAATAATACAATTATTACAATGCTAAATTAATATGCTTAATTAATAAATGATATTGGTATTATCAATAATAATATTATTAATATTACCAAATCACTGTTACTATTATTATTAACCTTAATGTTACTATTAATATTATTTGAATAGTAATATTATTTATATTTATTTTCATATTCTTATTAACATTATTATGAATGAATACAATTAATGAATTGATATTGTCAGTGTTGTTAATTTTATTATTATTAAAGAATTATGTTTGAATTTGATCAAATTACCAAATTATTTATTGTTATTTTTTCTTCAAATTTCATATTCATGAGTTTATTGTTTTCTCTTTAATTAATTGAAATAATTGAAATGAAAGAAAAAAATGAAAAATAGGGAAATAAATGTCATCCACAGTAGAAAAAAAAAATATTTCTAGAAAACCAAACTAGTAGGTGAGGATACTATGTTTTTTTTTCTCTAACATAGAAAATGTGCAAGAACAAAGAAATACGTACTATCTATGGCATTCCCTGAGATCGATGACCTATATGGCTACTATATAATATTTAGGCCCTATGTTTCTTCCTCTAACTTATCACTCCTAGATTCTTTGCTCAACTATGGAACATAATATAATGACATAGAATGGAACCCTACTCCTCCTAGTGGCTCGATATTTAACATAGCCCAACAACCATCTAGGGACAACATTTGACTACCTCAACCATCAACTAGAGTAATAGGTATAGACCTTCTAGAGTCTTTTTCAAAGTGCACACATGGCTAGTCCCATATATAAGTGTAATGAGGGATGATGTGTTATCCACTCATACCATGGTGGTCAACAGGATAAGCTAAGTTGCAAGAGGAATAACTTTTTCATATGAACTCTATTTGATATTATTCTTGTACCATTCAAGAAATATCTTAGTGTAGAGAAATGCTAAGGGATCATACATACGTAGGATTTTTTCAACCCCCAAAAACTTGATTTAATGCCTCAAAATGAATCTGGAAGGTTTCAGACCTTGATTTTCCAAACTGCGATTTTCTAGAAAAAATGACCCTAGAAGCTAATCCATGCCATTTTTCTACTCTAAAAGCATCAAGGAAAATGAGAAATAATATAATGATCCCATATGGATCATACCTGCCCATTTAGGGAGCATTTTGGTCTTAAAAATATTTACTTAATGAGGTAAGGAAAATTTTCCTTCACCTTCTCTTTGGTGTACTATTTTTATTTTCCTATAATGTATCCTTTTAACCCAATTTTACAAATGTCATGATGTCCTTGTCTTGTAGTTCTATACCTCTTCTACAAAATTGTGTCCCCTTCCAACTCCGCATGAGCATCTAGTCCTAAAGTCCTTATAAAGGGTATGATATACTCATCCTCCTAGTCTAACATGGAAGGCTCATAGAGTATGAAATTATCCACATTCACGACTGAGTAAATGCACATTTATGGGGTTAGTCTACTTTTATAGGAATTGTGTGTTACATTTTCCAATATATCAAAGGACCATACCACAAAGCCTTGATATTCTTACCAAAACCCTATGGTATTTCCTTGTTCATCTGTGACCATATTCTATCCCCCACTCCAAATGACTTCTTTATTCTATCTTGATCATGTCAACATCAACTTTACTTGCAAATGGATCTGCCTAATCTTCTCAAACATTTTTATCTATTCTTATTGCATCTCTCATGAGGTCCCCCCTCACTCCTCCTTGCTAGTATATACAACATCCAAGGGTGAAGGAGGAAAATCTCTAAAAATGTTTCAAAAGGAGACATACCAGTAGAATTGTCAATTGCTCTTTTATAAGAGTGTTTTATATAGATCATATTTTCATCCCAAGTCCTTAGATGTTTTTGAGTACAAGCCTTCAAAATTTATGCCAAATTCATTTTAACTATTTCTTTTCACAATCTGTCTATGGATGGAATCTTGTTGACCGCTTCAACATTGTGTCCAACTTCTCTCATAATGTAGTCTAAAATGCATTGAGAAATTTAGTGTCCCTGTCTAAAATGATGCTTCTTGGTATCCCAAAGTGCAACTAGACTTGTTTAAAGAGCATTTTTGTTTATTCTCCCCCCTTGTTGGCATTTTAATATGTTATGAGAATGAAAATCCCACTAAATCTATAAACTATCACAAATAACATAGTCATTTCCCTTCCTGATTGTTGATAAATCTCCCACGAAATCCATGTAAATGATTTCCCAAGGATGAGTTGTTACATGTAAGAAATGTTATAGACCTTGATTCCTATTACCAAGATTGTTGGTACAACAAAGTACACATATTCTAACATATCTTGCAACATCTTACATTTTGTATTGGACATATTGTTGTCATTGATGACAACTAGTGCCAATTATGTCAAAGGGTATGTCAAAGGAAGGATTGCAATGTTAGAGAATAATAACTTCAGATCCTTGTGGTTTCTAGTTAGATAAAGACAATCATGAAGAGTGTATTGGTTCTTGATATTAGTATGGATGATAGTCCATAGAGTGCTTTCTCATAGAGAGGAATTTTTAAATATCTGGTGATTCCTTTCTTTCCATACAACTCAAAGGAGGAATCTAAGATTGTTATGTTGAATTTTGCATGTACGGATAAACACAACTTCCCTAAGTTGGTAGCTACACTTAGTACAACTGAATCAAAGAGTTTAACATTTTCCTATAGAAGATAAATAAGAAAAGGGACCTACTTGTTATCTTTCGCTTCCCTTTGTCTCCTTTGAATAGCTCCCATCACTCCTCAAACTGAATCCACTCGATCAGTACCTGCAATCATAAACAATGGAAAAAATACAATCAAAGCAAGAGATCTATCCACTATAAGAAAATTGAATTGAAAGCATTTACATATATAATCATCATACATAAATAAAAGAATATGGGAAAAGGTGTAAATAACTTTATTAAGTAGAAGGAAGAGTTACAACCAAAGAAGTTTGATCCCATGTCACTCATCTAGCTTGAGTTCCATCCTTCATCACACCAAAATCACAACACTCGTACATCATAACAATACTTTCTTATGATCTCAAACCTCAAACAAATAGTATCTCCTTACAATTCTTCAATCTCCAGCCCCTGATCACTATGATGAGTGCTCAATTTATATGGAAATGGAGGTGGTTTTGTCATAAATTGGGCATTGAATGGATTTCCAATTTGGGAGTTAGTTTCCATGGAGGAAGGGATGAGAGGATAGGAGGTTATTTGATTCATCCCCTATCCAACTTTGAGCTCATAGGAGAGGATAAGAGGTGGGAATCTTCTAGAATGGTCAAGAATGTCAGAATATTCCCAAAACCCTATGAAGATTTTGCTTAATCTCACCCAATGCAGGTCAAAAGGGGCCTAGGTGCTTTGCAGAGTAGGCTTGAATGGGCCTAAGTGCTTTGCAGTGCATTTACCCCTGAGCAAGGTTGCGGAGGTCCCTCAAGGAGTCATTTCAGGATGTTTTCAGGCCAAGAAACTCTGAGGAATGATGGAATTCAATGTGATGAATTGTCTAGGGCATGTAGCAACTAAATTAGGGTTTGATGAGCTGTAATAATACTAATCTGAATGTTGAGAGTGATGTGCCCTAATAGACCTATAACAGATGCCCGCTAAAGCATGAAATCCAAAATGATAATGTCAAGTGATATTCTTTACGATGTGATGGAGAGGAACTGAAGTAGATGTTGACCTGCATCGATTACAATACATAACATCATGACATTTTGGTTTTTTCATGAATTGATGAGGGAAGGCATACCCATACTCAACATATAAACTTTCCATTACACGTGCACAGATAATCATCTACAGATATAGACCCATGATGGGATGACCATCAATGTAAATCCATCATACAGATGATTTAGTACTCTCTTGAAATTGTAGCCTAGATGGATGAAACTAGATCCAGGGTCTTCTATCTCATCCAATCATTCTCTCAAGTACGAGTCTGGCCATGTGAATATATGATCTGAAGTCGAACATTGCAAGGCACCATCTGATTACCAACCAATGATGTAAGTCATTAACAGACGCGAGAGAAATCACCAATACTGATAATGATTCTCAAGGTATTGTAGTACATTCTGCATGGTGTGAATAGATTTTTTGATGTTGAACACCATAAAAGTCTTTTAGTCGAAGGCCAATGATATCAACCTATCACCATAAGCGAGAAAATTGACATTGATGCATGCAAGCCCCAAGGTATTGAAAGGGTGTTTCTAAGTCAACTTATTGGATAATGTGCTCACGTCAACAAGAAGCGACTCGTCGTAGGAGGGCCTTGATGTATCCCACATCAGCGACATGAAACAAGTGTAATTATTTTTCTAGACAGAATGTGACTGATGAAACAAGGCTCAGGAATGGCAGTCATGAAAATGAAGTCTTATGAGCATTACAAAGGATGAATTTAACTGAGTGACTTCTCTTGAACATGTCGGCGACACTGAATGAATTGGTAGCATTGATCCAAAACCAAATTAAGGTATGGTATGATAGACCATAGGTATGATAACCATCAAGAAGATAACCCAGCCTAAGTAGTCACAAAGATGAAGTGAAAGTGTCATGTTCAAGAGCGACCTACTACCATAAATTGGTTTACCCATTTCCCATTTTCTATAGTCATTGCTAACTGGTACCTCTTTATTTTTTATCAAAATTGAAGAGGATAACATATGCTCATTGTATAATTCCACCCTTCGGTTCAATCCATCACTATGTGATGCTTTAAAAATTCTAGCGAAGGTGAAACTCGGTCTTGTCATGATGGACAAGTTTGTTGCTATTTAATGTTTTAACGAGTTTAACGACAATAAGAACTTGGTCCTTTTCATTTTTAGATAGTTTGAAAAGGGACAAAAAGAAAACTCCACACGTTCCTTTTCATAAGTTTGTCTCCCAAGTTTGAAAAATCGTAAAATAATACAATAGAGAACTTATTGAATATGTTCGATCAACATATTCCTTTTTCGTAAGTAATCTATCTTAGTCCGGAAAAGGGCTAAACTTATACTGAGTAGATGTTGTTTCCAATCCGTTAACGAGCTGAAAAGGACAAGCGCTCGATAGCCTTTTCATATTTCAAGAGTCTGAAAGAGCTTAAAGAGGACTCCGCATAGAGGAATGAGTGGTGTGTAGGATAGCAACTTGTTCTGATGATGTTGGAACTTCTCAAAACATATTGATTTATGTGAATAGGTTGGTTAATAAGACCACTCATTGCAACTGTTCCTCAGAAAGGTTAAAACAACCAAGTGAAAGCGTATGGTCGGCCAAGCGGATAGTGACAATGGAAGGAGAAAAACCAAGGCTCATATGATGGAAGAGGTTGATAGAATGGAAATCAAGAGGGTTAAAATGGAGATGGGTTCATTTTTACACAAGCTTGAACCATAGGGAACTATGTTTGGATTCAGTTTCATGTTTACACAAGATAGAAACGAAAAACTATGCTTGGATTTAGTTTCATGTTTACACAAGCTTGAATGAAAAACTATGCTTCGATTCAATTTCATTTTTACACAATATGGAAAAAAAAAACTATACTTGAGATTAGTTTACATGCCCCCAACATGATGACTCGATTCTGGGTGCATGCCCCCTAAGCTTCATTACATTCACCTATGTAGACTACTCATGGCTATCAGGTGGATGGAATGAAGGTTCATTTACGATATCAAGTGAAAGACTCGACTGAGATTTTACAAAATCTAATCAAAGACTCGAATTGGAACTTTGCTCCAGGGGACCTTGTTTCATTTTTTAATGAGCTTTACACAAGACAAGGAACTCTATTCATATTCCTTGTGTCATTTTTTAATGAGCTGGACACAAGACAAGGAACTATGCTCATATTCCTTGTTTCATTTTTTAACGAGCTTGACACAAGACAAGGAACTATGCTCATATTCCTTGTTTCATTTTTTAACGAGCTTGATACAAGATAAGGAACTATGCTCATATTCCTTGTTTTAGTTTATAACGAGCTTGACACAAGACAATGAATTATTCTCATATCCTTCATTTCATTTTTAATGAGGTTGACACAAGACCAGGAACTGTCCTTATATTCCTTGTTTCACTTTCTAAAGAGATTGACACAAGACAAGTAACTATCCTCATACACTTTGTTTCATTTTTTAATGAGGTTGACAGAAGACCAGGTCTTATCCTCTTACACTTTCTTTCATTTTTTAACGAGGTTGACACAAGACAAGGAACTATCCTCATATTCCTTGATCACGACCCATAAGAGGTCATCACTTCCAAGAGGTTCTCATCAGATGGGAGAACAATGCTCTGAAAGGGATATGTAGCAAGGAATCCATTAGAGAGATTTGGTTCCAATGCCCACAGTACATAATGCACAACATCACAGAATTGATCATTAGTTGATGTAGGCATGCAATGGGTTGCCACATAATTGACCATGGCGGGG
Organism: Pinus tabuliformis; assembly: GCA_031772625.1. Taxonomy (NCBI): domain Eukaryota; kingdom Viridiplantae; phylum Streptophyta; class Pinopsida; order Pinales; family Pinaceae; genus Pinus; species Pinus tabuliformis. The sequence continues at coordinate 909,808,005 of CM062813.1, forward strand.
AAGATACCATTGGGACAAAAGGACCATTTAGGGAAGATTGTTGACTAGAAGCCATATTTGGACCGGGAAATGAAAGTTGGTCAATGGTGACAATTTTGCCTTCATGTGGGAAACACATCACTTGAAAGAGTGTTGAAACAATAGCCCCCATGTCATACACATAGTCACGCCCAAGAAGTAAATTGTAATAGAGAGGGCCTGATACTACCATCACATTGAGATAAATAATTTTTCCTCCGAAAGTTATAGGAAACTAAGGAAGGATCCTTAATGGTTGATTGGTTCCTCTATTAAAAGCCAAAATATTCTGGGTAACTGGCACAAGCGACGATGAACTAAGCGCTTGCCAAGCAATAGAGGAAAGAATACTCACAGATTCACCTTCATCTATAATAATGCCAGGTACAACCATATTACAAACCTATACTATGACATGGAAAGGCACATAAGAAGGAAGATGACATCCTGCCAATCTATTCCAATCAAAGGAAGTGAGTAGACTACTTTGAGGGGGTACCATAAGAACGAGAAAATTAACTCCTTGAGTTATGAGAGTGGGAGGATTTGCCTCCTGTCTTAATGGAACAAGAGGATTTTCCTCCTGTCTTGATGGAACAAGAGGATTTCCCCCTAGCTCATTGGAATCTGAAGAAACGAAAAGAACTTGAGTGGTATCATATTAACTCTCTTTGGGAAAGGTACGATTAATAGAAGGTGAAATCAGGTCAACTATTTCCTCGACCTATGATTGGTTAGGTATAGACTCATGGAATTCACATTCAGAGAAAGTGGGTTTGACCGACGGTTGATTTGGGTCATTCACTTTATCAACTAGTGAAGGATTACTGGAGAGTCTCCTGTAACCAGATGGAAGTCATTGCGGAGAAGCAGGACAATTATCCAACAATTTTTTGGCTTCATCCAGATAGGGACAAAGGTGAATGGGGTGATTCCCTTCACATAACCTACAGGGAAACTTAACTTTACCCTTATTTCCATGAACTTTACTACCACTAGTTGATGGTGTGTCACTAGCATGATCTCCAGAAGTTTATGACATAGGAAAATGTGAACAAGAAGACCATTCTTCTAAGATCTGAGGAATATCAGGACAATTTGAAGAAGATGGTCTCCTATACAAAGTTTGCATGGACATTGAACATTGTGAGGCTTATAAGATGGTTTCTCATCAGAAGTTGCATTCAAAGCAATGGTTGCTTTGTTGCCTCCCTGCTTAATTTTCTTCTTTTTTTTCTTCTTCCCTTTTTTATTCTTCTAAGCCACCTGGTGACTAGTATCAATAGTTTCACCAGGCGAAGAGGAAGAAGGGGAGGAAGAAAAAACCGAGGAAGAAGGCAAAGGGTCAACTTTAGGATCAACTAAAGGTTTATTTTTTTCCAGTGGGAGGAGTACTCGATTGTGAAGAAATCACGAAATTTTGAACAAATGAGGTTGAAAACAACCATACTGGAAAGCCAATGGTAAATCCCAGAAGGGACAATGTAGCCATATAGGGATCACCAACATTTCCGAAAGGGGGAAGAGGAGTAGGATTCCCATCAAAAGGAATTTCTTGATCGGTGGACTCCAGAGTTGTTTCCATATGTCTCAACCTAAGATCAACTAATGAGTGAGCGTGGAGGATGTTATCCATGGTCAATTAATTTTATTTTAATCAAAATAACATAACAAAACAAAAGAGGGATAATCTAGGCAAAAGGATTAACAAGCAACTGTGAACTGCAATATACTACCTCAATAAACCAAGGACTTAATATACCTGCAGTAAATCTCCCCGAATATTGTGTTCAGTGTATCAAAGTGTATATGGCGGCCGACTCAGTTACCTAAGGATGGATAGCAACCTAATGTAGTCCTCCCATATATACCTGAAAGTACGTGGAGGCCCAATCCGTGTTAGTGCTGTCTAATGTGATACTGCACAGTGAGAGCATTCCCTTATACTTTAGATACTGTAACACCACCCTATATACTCGAAGGTACGTGGACGAGATACAATATACTTACGTATGTGGAAGGAGGTATCACACTCGGAATTTATTGCAAACAAGTTAGCGACAGCTACTATGTTTAACAACATCGGAACACGTCTCTAGCCTAGACCTCTAAATCTTACACATTAAGTTATAATTCTACATTAGGTTAATTGAGATAACTTTTAACTTTATCTTCTTAAGAATTTGTCTTTCAAGGTTCACCACATGATGGATGTTTTCAATTCCTAGAATGCGACTAACATGAGAAACATTCTTTCATTCAATTAACAATGAAAACCATAGCTAGTAAGGGATAGAGCAATCATATCTTCGACAAAGAGCAAAGTGCACACCTAATACAATTTCCCTAGCTATTCCTATCAATCATTCACAAACTACAATATGAAAAATGCAAGCTTTTGTTTTCAGTAACTTTAGTGTTTAGATGAACAAAAAGGAACTAGATGCATAAACAATAAATCAATACTTTTCACAAGAAATGAGGACTTTACGACAATATCCTTTTCAAAGAAATGAAGACTTTATGACACTTCCTTTTTAGAAAAGACTAATCGATATAAACTAACTTTGACAACGAATTGATAATGATAAAGAAAACTCTTAAGAAACACTAAACAATCAAGGTCAAAATAGGGCTAGAAGAAGAGATACAAGTTGATTTCAAAACCATAGAAACATTCATCTTTAAACAAATAACTTTAGAAGCAAAATTGGAAAAATCCAAGCCAAAGATGGGTTTTTAAGCTTAAGGAGGATTGGCACAGGTCAGAGTGGGTGTAACTACACTACAAAACACTGTCTCTAAGCCAAGGGTGCTCTGCAGAGTATTATCCCCTGACCAAGCTTGCGCTGGTGCCATAGAGGCCAATAAAAAGACATCTAACCTCAATTTTTTCACCAAAAACACTTCAAAAAGACTGAAATAAGATCAATGAAAGAAAGTAAAGTCTACTAGGGTGTTCTATGATGGGGAATAAAGACACCATTGGCCATACATGTTTTTTCCATATTTTAACCCTTACTTCATTTGTCATTAATGCATGGAATCTTGTTGCTAAATTAGAGGCTTCTATGGAAACTGAAGTTCCTCTTGATGAGTAGCCTCGTATGAAATTTTTTGGATGAATGGAATGAGGGGTTTTTCTACCCTCAAGTGATTTCCAAAAATGTTTCCATTGGTTTTCATCGGACTTGGGGTGCTATAAGTTTGTGGGATTACATTGTTTCCATTTAGAAGATGAAGCATTCTAGCACTAGTAGTGTATATCTTTGGGATTTCATATTATTGATCATTGCTTTCAATTGAAACGTTTTGCGCAATTTAGGGATCGACTACCAGTAGTCATACCAAAAAAAATTAGAATTCCCATCTTTTACTTCCTAGAAATGGTGTTGTCGGATTAATGACACTTCCTTTTTAGCTAAGGTCCAGATGAATGAACTAGATATTGTGGAACTAAACCTAATAATATCTTTGATTGAATATTGAGGGGTGTATTTCTATCCCATATTCGCTTGCAAAGGTCATCCACTCCTTAAATCCATTTCCATCATAGTTTTTGCCCAAGAACTTAAACCATGGTCTGTAGGTCTCACAAACGAACACATCCTTTCTATTTTGGTTTGCATACTATTTCTCAATACAACAATTCTGATTTGTGATCTACATTTAACCCTCCCCATAGGAATTTTCAATGGATTTGTTTGAGATCATGTAGAATTGATGAGGGAGGCATGAGCACAAAACACAAGTAGATGGGGATAGCTTCTTATATTTCTTTGATAAGAACAACTTGGTCTGTGATATTTAGAGATATTAAAGTCCAATCCTCAAGTATGCGGTGAATATTGGTCAAAATATCCTACCAAACTATCCATCTTGAGTTGTCAACTAGTGAGGATGCAAGAAATTTTGATGAGAGTGATCCATGCTGAAATTCCATGACATGAGTGATATGTCATTAAGTAGGTACAAGTGTGTTAAAGAAAAATACTAATGGTTTGGAATTATTAGTTTCAATAGCTAAGGAAAAATAGAAGGTCTCCAACACACTTAGGAAAACATGGGCCTCTGATATAGTGAGGGTTCACATGTCCATGGTCTCATCCACAAATTATGATAAGCAAGTGGGAAATTTTCTCCAAATGGGTGGAGGCCTTTGAGCTAGTTCTCTTGAACTACAAATTTCAAAAGGCTTCCTAGGCCTTCCATTTCTATTAGGAAAATAAAAGGTGATAGTTGGTTACCCTAGTTAATGCCCCTAGTAGCTGTGAACTGATATAAAGGGTAGTCATTTAGTAGGGTAAAAAAGGATTTTGATGGTATAAGATTGTCGATCCATGTAGTCCATTCCAAAAAGAAACCAATGGCCTAGATAATATGAGATAGGCTCCAGTTGAGCTTATTGAAGACCTTTGAGAGAACAAACTTGAGAAGCATCCATGGTTTACAATGAAGCTTTACTAAGTGAATAACCTCATGTGCTACCAAGATCCTGTCAAGAATTTGTCATTCCTCCACAGATCATGCTTTTTCTGGAGAAGAGAGATTGGGAAGGAGGGGATTCATATTATTAACTCTTATTTTAGTGACAATATCATAGATAATATTACATAGGGTAATAGGTTTTCATGCACCAGGATCCTCCACTTCATTTGATTTGGGAACTAAGCGGAGGAATGTAGCATTGATATATTTAGAGATAGTTCGATATTTGCATGATCCCTCTATAGTTAACAACAACTATTCACTTACAATTAGCTAGCAGGATTGAAATATTATATGGTAAATCCATTAGGCCTAGGAGCTACAATAGCCTCAAACTTTTCCTTCTCTACTTCTCATAGTAAGGCATCATAATATTCCTCATTCAGTAAGCTAGTGATATGAGTTGTGATGTTGCAGATTTCTTTTTTTTTATAGACATTTTTGGGCACTACAACCCCAATCCTAAATGTCCATAAACCAAGGACTCCTAATTCCCTAAAAGTGTTGTTAAAACCCCTAAAAGAACAAGGTTAGCTAATTACATCACCTCTCAGAAGTTCTCCATGAAAAACTACTCAGAACTGGTCAAAACTAGACCATCCCACCTGCTCCATGGACAAAGTGCGTTGCATCCCACCTAAATACTCATAGAGGGTGCGATGCATGTTGAAAAGCCCTTCTATGGGGTGTGATGGGCGGGAATGGACAAATGGCAGAGGCAGTGTGCGAGGTGGAAAATCATGGAATCTTCCAGAAACTTCTCCTGTGACACTTGCCTCCCTGATTTCGCCCAAGGATGAGTAAGAGATCATAATTCTCCAAATGGAATAAAGAACTATCAGAGAGAGGACACTAATCAAATCCCAGAAGCTGACTCACCCTCCTTTCAAACATCTATATATGGATCCCTCATCCCAGAGATCCAAAGGCTGGAATTTTGTATCTTGTAAGGAAGTGTTGTTGGTTCCTTGCTACAACACCATAGTGTTGAGTGATCTAAGATTTTCATGAGGTGAAGATGCACTTCTTGCTGAGAGGATGACGCTGGGTCAGAACAATTGGTTGTAATCCTCCCCTGTACTTTTCTTGATATCAATAAAGTTATTCAAGTTTTCCTCCATGTCCTTGCATATTTTATGATATATGTTTGTATGTGGTCAATATACATCTGATCTTATATTGTTTATGCTAGTAGATCTCTGTTCTCGGATAGTATTGTGCTGCTTTGATTCCACAGGTACTCTTTGAAGCTGGGCTGGCGAGGGAGCAAGTGGCAAGAGTCTATCAGAAGAGAGAGGAATCAAAGTGAGGAACCAAGCGCAAGATTGAGGTTGGTCCCTCCATTCTTCTCTTATCTATTTAGTCATAAAGGAATACAAGAATAGCTTTACTCTGTTTGTTTCTAAGGTTGCTACCACCCTTAGTGGGATTAGCAGTTCTACATAGACACTATTCCCGGTAACAAAATGGCGACTCCACTGGGGAGCGACTAGATTGTTTGTTAGCCTATCTTTGTTTCTTTTATAAACTTACAGATGGAGCCTGAAGCCAAGCCAACTAGCCTTCGAACTGCATTTGTTTTACGAATGCAAAGTAGATCAATGCTGCTTCAGTCAATCTCTAGGTTTTGTTTATGAATTAAACAATAGATCTACAAACAGACTAATTGCCCTGAGTGGTAGCTCTAGTAACCTCCTTAGATCCACCTCTGTGTTTTGCATATACTGAACATTGCTTTCTTAGCTTAAATCCCCGAACTGAATTGCAAATTGTGAGTAAAAACTTGTTTGAAGTCTCGTTCTGGTACCATCGCACCCTGCTTTAAAGGCAGTCTTCTTACAGCGCACTTCCCAAGTGCAGTAGGTGCACTGAAAGCAGAGTTCCCTGTGTGACAGGTGCGCTGGTCAGATAAGGTTAACTCTACCTTAAGGCTTGGGTTTTTCACTCACTTTTTTCAGTTCTATTCTGGAGTTTAGCTTTCTATGGTCAGTATATCTCCGTAAGAACCCCCTTCCTTTACATCTTTCTGCCTCCCTAGTGCAAAGAATAGTAGGTGTTTTTATGTATTTTGCATCATTTTCAGTTCTCTTTTGCAAAAAAGTAGCATAATCGAGCTGTCGTTCTTTGATCTGAAAGTGTCGTAGCTATCGTTTTCAGCCATAGAAGACAATCCCCTTGCTTTGGTAGTCGATTATACAAGTTACTATTGCATATGATTTGAATTCGTAAGTTTTAAAGTGTCGAAAAGCAATTTTTCGTTTCAAAATCGCAAAGTGTCTCTCTTACTCTCACTTCATTTTGGAAAGAAATTTGTTGAGTACTGTCGCTTTAGAAATAATTCAGATTTGCACTTAGCTTTCTTACTTTCACATACATTAAGAAAGCTGAAAAACAATACATGCATGTGCATTTGCATTTAGACTGCTTGTCATTTTGATTTAGGACGGTGCATATAGTGTGTGCTCTATGCTCTATGCTGAAAGAAAATCATCTCTCTTTCCTTAGTAGCTAGGATTTTCATTGCTGAAAGAAGATTAAACGACTGTTTATCATCTTAGACTGCATTTTAGGAATTGTACATCTACATCACGCGGTGAACCTGAAAGGAAAATTTCATAAGCAAGATCAAGTATAAAATAAATTCAATGAATCTAAAAACGCTTTGGAACCTAACGCACAACATTCAGAATTCTAGGCTAGAGACATGTTCCGACGTCGTAAAATGTGGTAACTATTGCTTTCATTGTTGGTTGGGTGATTCCTCCACTTTCAGACGACAAGTGCCAATACAGACTTGTGCTCCCACATACTGTCGAGTATATATTGGGAGAACACAATAGGCTTTATCCTTTATCCATAGGAAGCTGTGTCTGCCACCCTATCGATCGCAATGCATTGAACACAACATTCGGGAAGATTGATTGTCATACCGTAAAAAGTATTTTGTAGTTTTGCGATTGGTTTGGTAATCCCTCTATCTAGATTTCCAGAGCAGTCTCTTTCATTCCTTTTCAGACTCCTTAAAGGAAAAGGTCCATTTGAGCACTTGTCACTTCAGGCTCATTAAAAATTGAAGGCAACTAGAGTCATCTTTTGTTTAATCTCAACTGTTAAAAATTGAAAAAACAAGTTGTGTCAAAGCATCTAAAATTTAATTTAAACGGAATAAACATCACCTTTCCTACACTGATCTCGAGTTGAGAAAAATGGAGTCCACCAACCAAGGGGTTCCTATTGGAGGAAATCCTAGTCCCTTCTCCTCTTGGGGAGATGTTGGTGTGCCCCACATGGCCACATTGTCACTTCTTGGATTGACGATTGGCTTGCCCGTATGGCTTTTCTCAACTTCTATCATTCAGAATACCGTAACTCCTGAACAATCAAGTCAGCAACTAAATGATGCCAGAGTCACCCCCCCAAGCTTATACATCATCGAATTATTCCTCTCTTCCTTCCTCTTCACTTGATGAAGCTAGTAAAGCCAAAAATCAAGTAACTGAGAAGAAGAAGGAGAAGAAGAAGAAAGAAAAGAAGAAGAAGGAGCCAAAAGCGAAAAGGGGCAACCAAACATCATCTAGTGAAAATCCACACACTGCACCAACCAGGCCTAAATCACCATGTGTCATTTGCAATGGAGACCACTATCATCGAGATTGTCCTTGCATCCCTCAGATCTTAAGGGACTGGTCTCCTCATTTGCACAACCCGGTGTCATCAACCTCTGATGATCATGTTGAGAATACACCATCAACTAGTGAAAGTGAAGTCTCTGGACAAAAAGGGAACCACAGATTTCCTTGTAAACTGTGTGAAGGCGATCACGCCGTCCACCATTGTCCCTTCCTAGATGAGGCTAAAAGAGTTTTGGATGACCGTCCGATTTCACCGGTACGGCTTCCGCCAGGATATAAGAAACTCTTGCCAAGTCCATCACTGGTTGAAAATTCGGCTGGCACGCCATTGTGGTCGGCCGAAACATCTATCGTCGAAGATGAATCCTCTGAATCCATACCAGATGAAAGTCAAAAGGTCGAGATGGCAGTTGACCCGGTATTGCCTTCAGAAGATCCATCTTTAGATGATACAATCACCGAGGAAAATAAGAACGACGATGTTCAAATTCTCTTCGTGAACACAGACTCCGATGAACATAGGGACAGTCTACCCGTTCCTTTACCGCAGGAAGGAAGTTCATCAGAGTCATACCCGGCCGTCTATTCGGTCCCACCTCCAAGCAACCTAGTTGTTTCCTTCGACTAGAATCTGCTAGGCAGACCCCGTTTACCGACTAGTGTACCATTTCGAATTATTGTACAAGCATACAAAATGGTCATGTCTGGTACCATCATAGATGAAGGGGTGTCTATGAGTATCCTTTCCTCAATAGCTTGGGAAGCGCTTGGCTTGCCACCGCTTCTGCCTGAGATGAGAAATCTGACAGGCTTCGACAAAGGAACCAGTCGACCATTAGGGATCCTTCCCAATGTGCCCATAACATTGAGAAGGAAAACCGTTCACATAAACGTAATGGTAGTCCAAGGACCCTTGGATTATAATCTACTCCTTGGACGTGACTATATTTATAGCATGGGAGCCATCGTCTCCTCACTCTTTAGAGTAATGTGTTTTCCGCACGAAGGCAGAGTGGTCAAGCTCGTAGACCAACTGTCATTTCCCGGCTCACACATAGCTAATAGTCAAATACCATCCCTGAATGGTCTTTTCACGCAAGGAATGTCTCATCAAATCCTAGTCCGTCCTCCTGAAGAGCGCGAGTGATTTGGAGGATATGACTGAAACTGGGGGGGGCATGCACCCTGGTCTGTTTTGAGAGGAAAACCTTGGGTATAGGGTAGGTTTCCGTGGAGGATATATGACTGGCTGACACACCTGTCCATTTTGGAAAATGGGATTAGACCAGAATAAGGTACCTCTATTAAGGTAGGCCTTTCCCGATAGAAGAAATGTTTTGTCTGCAAATTGAGGGGTAACCTGGAAAAGGTAGGCCTTTCCTGATAAAGCAAATGTTTTGTCTGACAAATTGAGGGGTAACCTAGAAACTCTACTTCGTTATACCTGGGGGCATGCAAACCTTTTGGCGTGCAAGCGAAGAGCGACTATTTATTTTTTTAGATTTATAGGTCCTCTAACCCTTTAAACTCATAGGATTGGGCATTTCCTAGCTTGCATAACAAAAAGGGATGCGGAGCAAAGCTTCATAAGGTGCAAGCTCCACAAAAATGGCATCTTAGATGAGACATCTATATTTTACGACTGGATCGAGTAGTTTTATCATGGAATTCAAGCTCGTTAAAAAATAAACATAAGAAATGAGCAAATGTTTCCCCCAGAGTTTAAGCTCATTAAAAAATGAACCAACCTCTGGTAAATAACCATCGTGAATGCTTATTATCAGCTTTTGAAGCCCTTGGTCATGTTCTCATCATCACCTCCACTCTACATTGGCCGATCGTTCACCTCCATTTGATTGTTTACCCCCTTTTGAGGAACAGCTGTGAAAAGTGATATAGTTAGCCATCCTTGTGACACTACCATGATTTGGAAATTCCAAACCTTACCTGGAATCAGTTGCTATCCGAAATTATCACTCGTTCCTCAAAAACGAGTCTCCTTTAAGCTCTTTTCATCTAACTCGTAAAAAATGAAAAGATTGCCGAGCAATTGGCCTCTCCAGCTCGTTAAAACGACCGGAAGTGTTATCCCTCCTTTAGATTTTAATCTTTTTGGACCCAAGGGATTATTACACGAAAATATCGAGTGTTTGTCTTGTTCGGCTCGTTAAAAATACCGAAAATTCATCCGCTTCGTATTGTTTTATACTTTTTCGGACCTAAGGAATTATATGAAGAAAAAGGAACTATTGGAGTTTCCTTTACGTCCTTTTCAGACTCTCTAAAATTGAAAAGGACCAAGTTGTCCTTGTCATTAAACTCGCTAAAAGCTAAATCAGTGACAAACTTGTCCTCGCAGATGGTGGGCTCCAGTATTGTAGCAATAATGCTACAACTCCTGGAGCTTCCTATCTCTAATTTTATCAACGCGGTAGTTCGTACAAACTTGGAAGCGATGGTGCTGTATGCACAAGTACTAGCTCTTGTCGCAGCTGTCACTTGGTCAGCTGGCACAAGTCCACTAGGGCTCAAGCCAACTTCTATATGCTCTCAGAAGAAGCTTGCTAAATGATGGATGAAGGCTATCTTAAAGGAAATTAATCTATTTTGCAAAAATGAACTGAAAGCCAACCAAAACATGGAAACCCTAGTAAACCCTAATCTGACTAGCTTAACCTCTAGGATGCAATGGGTGGAGTGCAAGTGTCTGGAAATGATGCCATTACTTCTAATGATGTAAAATGCATGAACTTAAACTACTTTTATTGAAAAGAACATGTTTTTGTATTTTTTCTTAAATGGTTGGAGTGATGATGATTTTGTTTCTTATTAGGGTTTGGTTGTGCAGAGGTGGTGCGAAAGGAAGGAAAGATTGGGAAAGGTCAGGGGGCTAGGAGAGGTCCCAGGGGATCCTTAGCATCATTCTACATAAGTCTACAACGTTTGGAGGCTCGGCAACCAAGTTTGCAGGCTCCTACAGGATGTCTGCAGGGGATCCTACAGGAAACTCAGGGATTCTACAGGAAGTTTGCTAACTTCTACAGGATGTGCTGTAAGTGGAAGTTTTGGGTGATGGTGAAGGGATGGAATGGTTTGGGCGGATAGGTGATGTGGAGATGGAACTTGTGATGATTCAGGGGCAGAGAAATAGGACAGAGAATGAGTGCACGAAGTTGGTTGGTGGATAGAAGGATGGCAGCAACGAAAGGTCAAAAAGATGAAGCTATGTGGCAATAGATGAGTTGGAGGGTAAACGAGCTGGACAGAGGCCGAGTAGGTGGCTTGAGGGGAGGTCAAGAAGAAGAAGAAGGAAGTGGAATGATATGGAGCAGTGTAAATGAAACAAATGGCTTATGTCTTGCACCAAAAACGAGAATTCGTTAACCTATGATACCTGTGCCATTAAAGCTATGAACGACAATGTAAAACTGAGAAAAGAAGCCGTGCATGGAATGAAAAATGTAGAAGTATGGTTCAATATCAAAAGTGCATGGATGGATCTTCAATGGCTATGTTGCAGCTTGCATGGAAGTAAAAGACTGCGTTTTCTTTTTGGTGGTTGATATGGATTGCACCCCAATCCCTAAACAGAGATGGCAGTGATCTCTAACAACCTTTTTCTTGGAGCTCCTGTGTATTACAAACCTCCTATCGAATCTAAGCAACTGAAAGCAAAGTAACCATAAGCTAATCCTACTCAATCACACAAAAACTAAATCAGCAGACTGTAAATTCGAATTGCATGTCAAAGTAAAGAAACAAAGTGCTGGAACGAAAGACAAATAACACTACAAAACAGAGGAGGTCTATTGCTCTCAGGTTGGGCCCTAACCTGAGAGCTATAGCTCCCTTAGAAACTCAGAATTAGATCCAAATTTGCTTGCCTTTATTCATAATCAAAAGTCTAATGTCATGCCAAAACTGGCTTACAAAACAACAAAAACCGAGCTGTAACTCGTGCTCAGAGATTACAATAGTAATTCCCAAAAGTAAAAAAGCTTCTAACAAAGGCTACGGCCTCCATATTTATACAAAATGAGGATCAACCTGGCTGCCTTCATTCGTGGAGCTTGGCTGTCCAACTGAAAGTCAAATTGCTGTAAAACTGCTGATCCTGTAGAACGTGTTGGCTGCCTTTGAGCTCGGTGGGGAGAGCTGTTAGAGCTCGGAGTTAAGGTGAAAAACATGAGGGAACTCATTTAAGGCTGTAGACAACCTCCCTATAAACATGCAATGCCACCTTTGTTGTCTCCTTGTCTCCTTTTGTGTGGTCTTTTGCTCTCTTTAATGCCAAGAACCTAAAATCATCATGTATTAGTCACATAGATATAATGCATGCCCTTCTTCCTACAAACAACACAAATATACTAAGAAATGAATGCATAAGTGGTAAAAGATGAGTGGTTGAACAAGGTAAGTAGGCCGATATGAGCCCAAATTGTACCAAAAATCGGGGCTCATCATCACCCCCCAGCTAAACTATTTGCTCATCCTTGAGCAACTTTGCTCTGGCTCCTCGTCTTTGGCCGAGAACTAGAGCCCGGAGCATGCTCTTCCTTTCCTGTTTTTGGTGGCCCTGCCTTTTTTGCCCCTGGTGGTGATGAGCGTGGCACTTCTTCCCCCTTTTCCATTTCCTTGAGCCGGGCTTTGGAAGGCGATTGGCCTATTTTTCGTGTCCAGGAAGTTATTTTTGGGCTTCCCCTCTCGGGGGTGGCTGATGTTTTAGAGGGGGTTCTTGCACTGGGTGAAGTAGGGACATCCCCTAAAATGGTTTGGCTGCTGGGTGGAGGCTGCGGCTTGCCCGTGTTTATCCTCTTACTTCTCCTGGCTTCAGATGGTAGAGGGGTCTCCCTCTCTCTCTTCTCCTTCGGCTTTGGAGGTGTACTGAGGGCGGCCAGCGCAGCTGCTGCCTCCTTTTCGAGAATACCAGCCTTCTCTTTCTTGCGTTTTGCTTTCTCAGAGTTCCTTGTAGAGGGCCCATTCTTTTCAGATTTTGGGCTTCCTGTAGAAGACCCTGCTTTGCCCACTTCCGAGCCTTCTGTAGAAGATCCTTTCTTTACCAATTTTGGGCTTCCTGTAGAAGACCCGGTTTTAGCCACTCTCAGGCTTCTTGTAGAGGCCCCTGCTTTGGTAATCTTCGGGCTTCCTGTAGAAGACCCTTTCTCTGTCTTCAGGCTTCCTGTAGAAGCCTGTTTCTCAATGATTTTCGGGCTTCTTGTAGGAGCCCCTTTTTCCAATTTCGGGCTTCCTGTAGAAGCCTTTGTCTCTGTTTTCGGGCTTCCTGTAGAAGCCTGTTTCTGCTTTCCTGTAGACACGGGTGTCACCACCTTTTGTTGCTTAGCCGCATGGGTTTTTCTTTTTGCTTTGGTTGCAGGTGCTGATGAGGTACTTGGGCTGACGTGGACCACCTCAGCTTTGTCCATTCTGCTCTTCAGCCTCTTTTCTCTTGCTGACAAGATAGGTGTGCCACCTTTTTCTTTGTCATCTTTTTCCTCATGCTTCTTCTTTTGTTCTTTCTTCTGCACTGTGGTCGGGGCCTTCTGGCCTTTTTCTCTCTTTCCCTCGGCCACTGCTTCTTGTTCCTCACTACTGGAGGACCCCGTTTCTTCAATCAACATTTTAATGTCTCCATCGCTTGTCAAATTTCGGAATGATTCCCATGAGAGGGGAACCTTATATGAATGCAACGCATCCTACACAAGAAGCTTTATCAGCCCATGGTGGGCTATCTGATCTAGTATGCCCTCTTTTAGCTTTGTGGCACACTCCATTAGAGACTGCAATAGGAAATAAGGGATGCTCAATTTTTTTTCTACAGGAAGATCAATCTGGTGCCTCAATTCAGTGAGCAACCGAAAGTGATATGCATACATGATCCTAAAATGGCCTTCACAAGTTATATATTTCATGATTTGCAAACTGACTTCATTCCATGGTGGCAACAAACTCGTTCTTCGCACCCCATTTTTGTCCTCTGAGAATTCCTCCTCAGGTGGAAAGAATTCCTTCTTGGCTTGCTGGCTCAACTTTCTTTCTTCCTTATCCGATGGCAAACCCATCGGAAGTTCAGTGATCCGACTGATATGTTGCGGGGTGAGCTTGAGGCTTAGACCTCTGAAGTTCACTGTGTCCAGTGTCTTGGATTTCGGCTTCAGAGCCTGCAAAAATTCTTCGGCCACTTCATCATCATAACCCTGCAGCTTATCACAAAAAGATATCCATTGTGCTCGTATCAAGAGCTCTACCACCCCCTGGTTTTCCCTTAATTTGGCTGAATCAATGGGTTCTCGTCTAATAAACACAGTTTTGTTAACCAGAGGTGGTGATTGTGGAAGAGGTTTTGGTTCACTGAGACAGAGCGTAGGATATCATGCACATAACCCACAAACTTATCCCTGAGGAACTTTAACACAATTTAATTACTCGACATCCTGTAGAATGATAGTATAGGCACAGCAGACCACAATTTCACCGTTTTTTCTATGACCGGACTGTGGACGACAATCTTGCCACCTTTAATAACCAGTTGCATGAAGAGTTCAGGGTTACCTCTTTAATTGGCCACCTTTTTACGTGAGGCACCTGCTTCCCTGTAGAAGACTGCGTTCCTGTAGGATGACAGTGTTCCTGTAGAATGCAGTGCACGGATTTTGGGAGAGACTGCAGTCGGTCTGTGCCTTGAGCGTGCTTCTCAATCGCTCTGATAGCCAAAAGCTCAGCGTATCACACTGCAGAAGGATCAGGATAGCCGCTCGAGTTCAAACCGGTGGGTGATAAATGTATGAATGCGATCGAGCCGATTAGATTTCAAATTCGGCGGAATCCGTGGCGCGGGGGGTGAGCTGTCCCGGCCGGACCGTTGGGTGACATCACCCCATCATTCAAATGTGCGTTCACTTGCTGCCGCATCAATTCCCGCGGATCTGCCACCGCCTCTCCTGTTGAACTCGTTTCCTCGACGGGATTTCTCTCACGTGCATGCTGCCCATTCTCTTTGTCATGGCCGCCACCCACACATCCAACTAGACCATTAACTGGCCGACGTGGCCGGCCAAATGGCCACACAGTCGCTCAACCAATTCACCTTTACACCTAAGCAATCAATCAAAGTAACATTCATGCAGTCTGATGGAAGGAAGGGTCGAGACACTTACCTGCGTGGCTGTACACAATGTCTCGGCTCCTTGGACGCTGATGAGTCGATTTACCTACTGCTGGCAGACTTACACAGGCCTGGAGGTCCATGTTCATGAGCTGCCATCGATGGATGGGATGCTTCAGTTGCATGCACCCATGTTTCCCTTCAGATGGCCTGCGCGGTGAATGGTATCCACTCTAGCAAGTTTAACTGTTACAGGACTCCGGCGGGATGTCTTGGAACAGTTCTTCCTCCTTGGGTGCATGCTGCACGACGATGGATGGCATCACGATCGTGCTCTCGGGGCCTCGGGCTGACTCTGATGAATATGGTGTGAGATCTCTAGTGCTTTTTCCATTTACAGGTTGCTTTTTATCTCGAGACTCATCGATCTGCTTTGCTGGTGCAGGTACTTGGTTGCATGTCGACAAGGACGGTGGAGCAAGATAACAGCAATGTGCATGGTTGACAACCGTGGCATGCATGCGTCCAACCCGATCCTTAGCCGTTAGATCGCCTCATGAAATGAATTCTGGCCCGTTCTGAGCTTCTACAGGAAGCTTCCTGTAGAAATACATCGTTTCCTGTAGAAAGGATGCATTCCTGTAGAGAGTCTGCACCTTCCTGTAGAAGATCTGCATCTTCCTGTAGAAACTCTGCATTTTCCTGTAGAAAATCTGCGTCTTCCTGTAGAAGACTCAAGCTGGAATAAAATTGCACATACCTTGGAGAAAATGAGGATTCTTGGAGGAGGTGCTGGTGAGGTGTCCTTGCTACATGATGAGGACCCTTGGCTTTGAGTTGAGAGGCTTCCTCTCCTCCATAGAACACCTGCATGCAATTTTACATGATGAATCTGCTGACCTTGTTTTTCTTTTGTTTTTTTTTTTGAAAGATAACAGGGGCGCCTCATTGAGGTTTTCACCCTTTTCATCTGCCTTGAGCGCCTCAAAGAGGTTTTCACTCAAGGATCTTTTTCCAACCTTTTTTCCTTTTTTTTTTTGAAAAGACAATAGGGGCGCCTCAGTGAGGTTTTCACCCCTACCACCTGCCTTGGGTGCCTCAGAAAGGTTTTCACCCAAGGATCTTTATTATTATTTTTCTCTTTCTTTTTTTTTGTTTAGATTCTTCAGGGTATGCCCAAAGCAGAGGCAGAACCCTTCTCTATGACCAACACTGCCTTCTCCATAGTTCTGATGAACTCTTGCCTTGAGGGAGGCTTCCTGTAGATCTTCAATCGATGCCCATTGACAAGCATGGGGATGGCTTCCTCATCAATGGTCCTAATATGCACAGATCCATTGTCATGACATTTTTCCACTGAATATGGCCCTAGCCATCTGGTTCTCAACTTCCCTTTGAAATCTTTGTATCTGGAGTCATACAACAAAGCCCAATCTCCCGGCTGAAATTGCTTGTCATGGAGATGTTGGTCATGCCATACCTTTCTCTGAAGTTGAACCACTTCTGAGTGAAGGAGGGCCTGCATTCGGTGCTCATCCAGGCCATTCAGCTGCAATAGCCTTTCTTGTTGTGCATGGCTGAGATCTAGGTCCAGCTGAGCTGCCATCCTCAAAGTGTTGTATTCAAACTCGATGGACATCAAAGCTTTCTTCCCATAGACCAGCTCATAAGGTCTGAAGCCGGTGGTGGTCTTCCAAGTGGTGTTGTAAGCCCACGTGGCTTCAACCAGGCGATTTGCCCAGTCCTTTCTGCTGCTGCTCACCACCTTAGTCAATATCCCTTCTAATGCTCTATTGGTGACCTCCACCTACCCATTTGCTTGAGGGTGATAAAGGCTGGAAGTCCTATGCTTGATCTTGTGATGAGCTAGTAGATCTTCAACCAGGTTGGAGGTGAACTGGCTCCCCTGATCGGTGACCAGCTCTCTTGGATAGCCAAACTTATAGAAGATGTTTTCTCTTAGGAACTCGACCACCTTTTCTTTTGTTGCTGCTTTGATTGCTTTAGTCTCTGCCCACTTTGTCAAATAGTCAGTACACACAATGATTGTTAAGATAATCTTCGGCAAAATCACATAACCAGACTTTTGTCGACGCGTTTCGAACCAACCAGTGTGGTTCATCGTCAGGACAAGTTGAAGATCTAAACAGGCTTAGCTCGATTAAATAGAGTGTGCAGAGACTCCAACAGCTATAAGGTAACGACTAATTTGACTTAATGAACCTGGTCAAACTACTCAAATATTTAATTAATGTTTAAAGAAATAGATAAAATAGGTAAATAAGGAGTTTATTTGTTAATTTAAGGATAATATTAAGACCTTTGCCTTGAAGAAGGGTTGATTGGGCCCACAAATTCCATGCCCCACTTCTCAAATGGCTCAAGAGTCACTTGAGGTTGGAGAGGCATCTCATCCCTTTGGGTCGGTTTCCCCATTGTTTGGCATTGGTCACACTGGCTGACATATCTTCTGACATCTTGATGAAGTGTGGGCCAATAGTAGCCTGCCTGCAGGATTTTGAAGGCAGTTCTCTTTGCTGCAAAATGTCCTCCACAAGGCCCATCATGACAAGTGAGGAGGATATCAAAGACTTCCTCCTCCCTTACAAAACACCTTAAGATCTGATCGGGGCCAAGCTTGAACAGACTGCCCCCGATCCAAGTAAATGAGGCACTTTTTCTGATAATTCTGCTCTTCTCTCTGGAAGATAGGTGCAGAGGGAACTGTGCTGAAACAAGGTAGTTTGCTATATCAGCAAACCATGGAGAGAGTACTGAAATAGCAAACAAATGTTCATCGGGCATATGGTCATCCATTGTTCCATCCTCATCTGCAGACAAATCCAATCTAGATAAAAAGTCAGCAACAACATTTTCTCTACCTGGTTTGTCAACAATGGTCAAATCAAACTGTTGCAATAAAAGTAACCATCTAATAATACGAGCATTCACATCTGGTTTATTCATTAAATATCTAATTGCAGCATGGTCTGTATGTACAAAGGTCTGGTAACCAGTAATATAATGTCGGAACTTGTTCAGTGCATGGACCACAACCAAGAATTCTTTCTCGGTTACAGTGTAATTCAGCTCAGCTTTGGACAAGTTTTTGCTAACAAAGTAAATGGCATATGGAAGTTTTTTCTCAACCTGTCCTAAAGCTGCACCTATGGCTTTGTTCGAGGCATCAGTGTGGATGTGGAAAGGTAGGGCCCAGTTTGGACCCCTCAGGATTGGGGCTGACACCAACTTGTCCTTCAGTTCATTTAAAGCCCTCTGACAATCGTCAGTCCATTTAAACTCCACATCTTTTGCCAACAGGCCAAACAATGGTGAGGCTAGCTTGCTGAAATCTTTAATGAATCTCCGGTAGTATCCTGCTAATCCCAAGAAACTCCAAACATCCCTTACCTTTTGAGGAGGTGGAACCCTCTTGATGAGAGAAATTTTGTTAGGATCCACCTGCAACCCTTGGCAAGAGATGGTATGGCCTAGCACGGTCCCTTCAGTCATTAGGAATTCACATTTTTCAGGACTAAGGGACAAGTTCATCTCAATGCATTTGGTTAGGACTTTTCCCAGATTGGACAATGCGACCTGGAAGTTGGCCCCATAAGGAATAAAGTCATCCATATAGATTTCCACTGCATCATGGACCAACTCCGAGAAGATGCTCAAGACAGCTCTCTGGAAGGTAGCAGGAGCATTGCATAGCCCAAAGGGAAGAACTCAGTAGGCAAAGTTACCCCAAGGACAAGTGAAGGTGGTCTTATCTTGGTCTTCCAGGCTGATTTGGATTTGGTTGTACCCGCTAAACCCATCCAGGAAAGAGAAGAACTTCTTTCCTGCCAGTCCATCCAACACTTGATCTATGAAAGGTAGAGGGAAATGGTCTTTCTTGGTAGCTTTGTTCAGTTCTCGGTAGTCCACACAGATTCTCCATTTCCCATTTTTCTTGGGAACCAACACCAGAGGGGACACCCATTCACTATCTAAGATGGGGTAGATGAATCCTGCATCCAACAGTTTTTGCAATTCTTCCTTGACAATGTCCTTAAGAGTTGGATTCATTCTCCTCTGGGGTTGCCTAATCGGTTTACAATCCTCTTTGATGTATATATGATGGGTACAGACCGAAGGATGGACTCCTTTCATTTCCTTATAGCTCCAAGCAAAAGCATCTAGGTGGTTGGCCAACAGACTACACAGCTCCTTTTCCTGGGAAGGAGATAGGGAGGAGCTGATATTCAATGCTTTCTCAGGGCCGAACTCCACATTCTTGACTCTGCGAGTAACAGGGTTGGTTGTACAAAGATCCACTAAGGTGCTAGCTCGGGCATCCTCCACCAATTTCTCTAAGGGTAGTGCACTGGAAGGTGGATTCTTGATCAAGGTCTCGATCAAGTCATCCTCGGTTGGGGGGTCTCTTCTAGTGGTATCTAAGGTGCACAGAGGTGCTGAGTACACCTCGTCTTCCTCTCCTTCTTCCAACCAGAGTGGTAAGTCATGCTCTAAGGAGGGTTGGGCAGGAGGGTATAGGACTAGCTGCTTGGACATGGGACCATTTTTGATGGTCATGTTTCCTGCACGACAACTTATGTAAGCATCTGCAGTAGCTAACCAAGGCCTTCCCAAAATGAGAGGATATCCAGTAAGCTTTGCCTTTGGTTGCAGAACCAGGAAGTCTACAGGGTATTCCCAAGAGTTAATAGAGACCAAGACATCCTCCACAATCCCTTCGGGAGTCACGGTGGAGCGATCTGCTAATTGCAGTACTGTCGAGGTCTTCCTCAAGGAACCCTGAAGATTGAGTTTGAGCATGGTATCCCTGGTCATCACATTAATGGCAGCCCCCAGATCAATCAAGGTGTGAGGTATGATGGTGCCATTGAGGTGGACATCTACTACAGGACTTCCAGGATCTAGGTACTTTGGGCAGATGACTTGTCCTAGCATCAGGTCAGACAGTTGTCCTATGACATTAATGGTTGAAGCATCTTTCTTCCGCCTACCTGGGTGTTTGAAGCACTTCTCCTTAACCAGTTTGTTGTATATTGGCACATCCTTGATGGCTTGGAGAAGTGGTATTTTTACACACAACTGCTTGAGCTCACCCAGAAGCTCATCCTCCTCTGGGTTGGGTTGTGTGGTGGCTGTTAGTCTCTCAGGAAAGGGTGGAATAGCCTTTGGTTCACTTTCCTGTTTATCTTCCTCATCCTCTGGGGGAGGAGGTTTGCGATCTGGTAGAGTCTTTCTAGATCGAAGATTGATCTCCTGGATCTCCACAGCATAGGTAGGGCATGAGGTTTCCCCAGTGTATACCTGCTGGGCCTGTCTATTGTTGGGGTTCGGGTTCGGTTGAGCAGGCATTTGAGGTTGCCTTGGAGGAGCAGGAGGTAGTGGTTGAGGTTGAACTGGGGGTGGAGGCAAGATGGCAGGAGGAGTGTTGTATTGGGGCCTCCACCCTGACTGAGTTGCATTCCATTGAGGCTGTGGCAGGGCATGTGAATGATATGAATGAGAAGTAGGTTGAGTGGGGTACTGAGGTGGATAAGACCATGGAGGAGGCATGGACCATGAAGGATGAGCAGGGGGACCCCAGGAAGGCATAGGAGTCGATTGGTTGGGGCTATAATAAGCTTGAGGTGCCCCTTGCATCCCCTGCTGATAAGGTCTAGATCCTTGTGGCCTCCTTTGGTTGAGGTAATAGAGAGGTTCAGTGGGAGCTTCTGTCCCTTGGTACATGGCTTTAAACCCAGGTAACGTTGGACACTGATTTGTGGGATGGTCCTCCTCACAAACGAAACATACTTCAACCGAATGCAATGGGTATTCGTTCTTAGGGTGTCTCCTTGTGCACCTAGGGTAGAAGACAGCCAAGGCTCTCTCAACTTCTTCTTTCTTCTGCTGGATTCTGAATGTGTCCAGCTGCATGGCAATGGTCTATCTCACCTCACTCTTGAGATCTTCTAATTGATTTGCAAGCTCATGTTTGGAGAAAGGGACACTAGTTGAGAGGAGGTTTCCCCTACCTCGCTTCCTAGCTACCCTGGAGTGGTTTCTAAACACAGTATTGATGTCCTCATAAGGCAGTTGGTAAATGTCCCCCCCAGCTAACATGTGAAGGGTATCTAAGAGGTCTTCAGGGACTCCTCGGAGCAGGACCAACTTGAGGGATTTAGGGTCAAGTGTGCACCTGGCCCACTTATAGCTTAGTTGGAACCTCTCCTCATAATCCTCTAAGGACTCATCATTTCCCATGGTCATCCTAAAGATTTCTCCCTTGGTTTCCTTAGACCTACAATAATCCCTGTACTTGGTATTGAAAGCTTGCTGCATCTGAGCCCAAGGGGTGATACTATTCCCAGGTAAGCCCATGAACCAGCGTAATGCTGCATCCTTAAGAGTTGAAGGGAAGAGTTTCAGCTTTTGCTCATCTTCAGTATAGTCATAGGTTCTACAAAGGACAAAAAACTCAAACAGGAAAGTATCAGGATCTTCAGTAGTTAGTCCATGGAAGTGAGGTAAGGCGGAGGGGCTAATGTTCTTCATTTTCATTTCTCCATTGGACTCTCGGATGGGGAAGGCACCTTCTATTCTCTCATCTTCTCTTCTATTGTCAGCCATAGCTTCAGATGGAGTGGTCTCTAACTCTTCTTCTACTATAGGATCTTTGTATATCTCTGGATGTTCACCTATAGGTTCTTCTGGGTCACTGTCACCAAAGAAGAGAGAAGGGTGACTCAGTGATGTGGTGGTGGTGTTTGGTAGGAATTTTCCTGATCTATCTCGGTTCCTACGAGGTATGAAAGGGAAAAGACTTTCTTTTTGATTGTTTTTGCTTTTTCTTTTGTACCTGCAAAACTGAAACAGATTGATCTACAACTAACTATAAAGATGCAGAATTAAACTGAAAGCAGGAAAGAACTAATCTACTCTGCTCAAATGAAATTGCAGAAATGAAACACTAGTCTACGCTTGCAGAAATGAAAGGCTAATCCATGAAAGCAGGAAATGCTAATCTATGAAAGCAGGAAATGTCTATGCTACTTTTGCAGAATGGAAATGAAATAAACTACTTAGCAGAAGGCAAGAGTAAGAAAATAGAAGAAAAGCAACAATTACTAATACTCTGATGCTTCCGCGGCAACGGCGCGAAAAAGATGGTGGGCTCCAGTATTGTAGCAATAATGCTACAACTCCTGGAGCTTCCTATCTCTAATTTTATCAACCTGGTAGTTCGTACAAACTTGGAAGCGACGGTGTTGTATGCACAAGTACTAGCTCTTGTCGCAACTGTCACTTGGTCAGTTGGCACAAGTCCGCTAGGGCTCAAGCCAACTTCTATATGCTCTCAGAAGAAGCTTGCTAAATGATGGACGAAGGCTATCTTAAAGGAAATTAATCTATTTTGCAAAAATGAACTGAAAGCCAACCAAAACATGGAAACCCTAGTAAACCCTAATCTGACTAGCTTAACCTCTAGGATGCAATGGGTGGAGTGCAAGTGTCTGGAAATGATGCCATTACTTCTAATGATGTAAAATGCATGAACTTAAACTACTTTTATTGAAAAGAACATGTTTTTGTATTTTTTCTTAAATGGTTGGAGTGATGATGATTTTGTTTCTTATTAGGGTTTGGTTGTGCAGAGGTGGTGCGAAAGGAAGGAAAGCTTGGGAAAGGTCAGGGGGCTAGGAGAGGTCCCAGGGGATCCTTAGCATCAGTCTACAGAAGTCTACAACGTTTGGAGGCTCGGCAACCAAGTTTGCAGGCTCCTACAGGATGTCTGCAGGGGATCCTACAGGAAACTCAGGGATTCTACAGGAAGTTTGCTAACTTCTACCGGATGTGCTGTAAGTGGAAGTTTTGGGTGATGGTGAAGGGATGGAATGGTTTGGGTGGATAGGTGAGGTGGAGATGGAACTTGTGATGACTCAGGGGCAGAGAAATAGGACAGAGAATGAGTGCACGAAGTTGGTTGGTGGATAGAAGGATGGCAGCAACGAAAGGTCAAAAAGATGAAGCTACGTGGCAATAGATGAGTTGGAGGGTAAACGAGCTGGACAGAGGCCGAGTAGGTGGCTTGAGGGGAGGTCAAGAAGAAGAAGAAGGAACTGGAATGATATGGAGCAGTGTAAATGAAACAAATGACTTATGTCTTGCACCAAAAATGAGAATTCATTAACATATGATACCTGTTCCATTAAACCTATGAACAACAATGTAAAACTGAGAAAAGAAGTCGTGCATGGAATGAAAAATGTAGAAGTATGGTTCAATATCAAAAGTGCATGGATGGATCTTCATTGACTATGTTGCAGCTTGCATGGAAGTAAAAGACTGCGTTTCTTTTTGGTGGTTGATATGGACTGCACCCCAATCCCTAAACAAAGATGGCAGTGATCTCTAACAACCTTTTTCTTGGAGCTCCTGTGTATTACAAACCTCCTATCGAATCTAAGCAACCGAAAACAAAGTAACTATAAGCTAATCCTACTCAATCACACAAAAACTAAATCAGCAGACTGTAAATTCGAATTGCATGTCAAAGTAAAGAAACAAAGTGCTGGAACGAAAGGCAAATAACACTAAAAAACAGAGGAGGTCTATTGCTCTCAGGTTGGGCCCTAACCTGAGAGCTATAGCTCCCTTAGAAACTCAGAATTAGATCCAAATCTGCTTGCCTTTATTCATAATCAAAAGTCTAATTTCATGCCAAAACTGGCTTACAAAACAACAAAAACCGAGCTGTAACTCGTGCTCAGAGATTACAATAGTAATTCCCAAAAGTCAAAAAGCTTCTAACAAAGGCTACGGCCTCCATATTTATACAAAATGAGGATCAAGATGGCTGCCTTCATTCGTGGAGCTTGTCTGTCCAACTGAAAGTCAAACTGTTGTAAAACTGCTGATCCTGTAGAACGTGTTGGCTGCCTTTGAGCTCGGTGGGGAGAGTTGTTAGAGCTCGGAGTTAAGGTGAAAAGCACGAGGGAAGTCATTTAACGTTGTAGACAACCTCCCTATAAACATGCAATGCCACCTTTGATGTCTCCTTGTCTCCTTTTGCGTGGTCTTTTGCTCTCTTTAATGCCAAGAACCTAAAATCATCATGTATTAGTCACATAGATATAATGCCTGCCCTTCTTCCTACAAGCAACACGAATATACTAAGAAATGAATGCATAAGTGGTAAAAGATGAGTGGTTGAACAAGGTAAGTAGGCCAATATGAGCCCAAATTGTACCAAAAATTGGGGCTCATCAGCAGACAAGACCGAGTCTCACTATCGCTAGGCTCGTTAAAACATAGCGATGGGTTTTCTCGAAGGGCAGATTATAGAACAAGCATATGTTATCCTCCTCAAGCTTGACAAAAATAAAGAGGTACTGGTCAGCAATGACTGGGGAAAAATTGGGAAGAAAACTTGAAAAAACTTTGTTGGTAGCAAGTCGCTCTTGAACATGACACTTTCACTCCGCATCCGAGTCGGGTTGGGTTGTTCCATTCACCGGTCACATCACCATGGTTCCATCACACCATCCATATTTGGGGTTAATGCTACCAATCCATCATGTCAGTGTCGCCGATATGTTCAAGAGAAGTCGCTCAGAGAATTCACCTGTGTCTCACCCACTGCAATACATTCATTCTCCATATTTTCATGACCGCCATCCTGAACCTTGTATCCTCAGATCGTTTTCACCTCCATTAAAATCATTTGCTCCGTTCCATGTCATAGATGTGGGATTCATTAAGGCCCTCCTGTGACAGATCGCTTCTTGTCGACATCAGCTCATTATCCAAGAAGTTGATTTAGGAACAACCCTTCCAGTACTTTGAAGCTTGCATGCCTCAATGGCAAGTTTCTCACTTCCGGCGACAGGTTTACATCATTGGCCTTCGACCGAAAGACTTTGCACGGTGTTCGACTCCAAGTCCCTATTTCACACCATGTGAATTGTATTGCAGTACCTTGAGGGTCATCATCATTATCGGTGATTCCTCTCATGCTTGTTAACAACTTACATCATTGGTTGGTAATCAGGCAATGTCTTTCCATGTTCGACTCCAGAACATCTCTCACATGGATTGACTTGTACTCCGAGTGAAGATTGAACAAGATTGCAGACCCCGTATCTAGTTTCATCCATCTGGGCTGCGAAATACATTTAGGGAATAAAGACATCCAGTGTAAATCATTGCTTCATAGATAATCATCCAACCTAAGGGATGATGGCTCTACCGGAATCATCAGTCTGCACTCAGACGGTTGTCTGTCCTATGTACATGAAAATGAATTTATAAAGCTGAGCATGGGAATGCCTGACTCAGCCAGGAAATGAAAAATATTATGAAGATAATGTGTTGTATTGTATCTTATTATAGGTCGCCTTCCAGCTCGAAAAACTTTGGATCCTCATGATAAAGCATTTCACTCGACATAAAAAATTAATTAACAACCTCATGCTTTAGGGGGCAACTGTTATAGAAATTTTTGGGCACTACAACCCCAATCCTAAATGTCCATAAACCAAGGGCTCCTAAGTCCCTAAAAGTGTTGTTCCAACCCCTAAAAGAACAAGGTCAGCTGATTACATCACCTCTCAGAAGTTCTCCATGAAAAACTACTCAGAACTGGTCAAAACTAGACCATCCCACCTACTCCATGGACAAAGTGCGTTGCATCCCACCTAAATACTCACAAAGGGTGCAATGCATTTTGAAAATACCTTCTATTGGGTGCGATGGGTGGGAATGGACGAATGACAAAGGCATGTGAGAGGTGGAAAATCATGGAATCTTCCAGAAACTTCTCCTGTGACACTTGCCTCCCTGATTTCGCCCAAGGATGAGTAAGAGATCATCATTCTCCAAATGGCATCAAGAACTATTAGAGAGAGGACACTAATCAAACCCCAGAAGCTGACTCACCCTCCTTTCAAACATCTATATATGGATCCCTCATCCCAGAGATCCAGAGGCTGGAATTTTGTATCTTGTAAGGAAGTGTTGTTGGTTTCTTGCTGCAACATCATAGTGTTGAGTGATCTAAGATTTTCATGAGGTGAAGAAGGGCTTCTTGCTGAGAGGATGACGCTGGGTCAAAAAAATTGGTTGTAATCCTCCCCTGTACTTTTCTTGATATCAATAAAGTTATTCAAGTTTTCCTCCATGTCCTTGCATATTTTATGATATATGTTTGTATGTGGTCAATATACATCTGATCTTATATTGTTTATGCTAGTAGATCTCTGTTCTTGGATAGTATTGTGCTGCTTTGATTCCATAGGTACTCTTTGAAGCTGGGCTGGCAAGGGAGCAAGTGGCAAGAGTCTATCAGAAGAGAGAGGAATCAAAGTGAGGAACCAAGTGCAAGATTGAGGTTGGTCCCTCCATTCTTCTCTTATCTATTTATTCATAAAGGATTACAAGAATAGCTTTACTCTGTTTGTTTCTATGGTTGCTACCACCCTTAGTGGGATTAGCAGTACTGCATAGACACTATTCCCAGTAACACTTTTCTTTTGGGAAGATCAAGTTGTGTTAATATTCCTTTAATATGTCAAATGAGTTCTTGGGTAATGTCCTAATAGATTTGAAGTTTTTCCCTAGCAATGCTTTTAATAGAAGTGACTTGATTGTGGTGCATGTGTTAAAGCATTGATTTATGGAAGAAATAAGTGTTTGTTTATCTTTCTTTAATATAATGAATTATTAACTTTTGCTGCAAATTTTTTTCTTCCTATTTCTAACACTCTTCCAACTAAGTGAGTGTTGTTGCCTCTTATGCAATGAGGTTGTTAGATTGACCATTTTTTTTCTTAAGATTAGTTTTTTCTTCTAAGATATCTATGAATTTGGATTTATTCCATATTTTCAATGGTCATTTGATGTGCTTTAGTATTTTGTAGCTTGAACAGGTTAGAGCCTTCTAGGTATTTCTTTTCTTCCCATCATTTTTTGATATTTACCTAAAATTCTACATACTGCAACCAAAATTTCTCAAACTAGAAGGGATGATTGTGAGGCCTTGATTGCATGTATAAGTTATGATAGATCACCTAATGATTAGATCCATGGCTAGGGGAATGGAATCTTCCATGAAAAATTCCCAAGTGAGAATGGAATATAAGACAATTAAATGGTCGAGCCTCAATGCAACTTGTTGGTTACTCCCCTTGCGATTGTTCTAGGTGGAAATTCCATTGAAAAAAATCTATTCGAGAAGACATATATTAGAAGCAACTAAAATCGAATTGAATTAGGATCAAACATCATACCCCCCACATACCCCTTTTCCTTTGATGATTTTATTATATTGAAATTTCCACCGAGAATATATGGATGAGGGTTAGGAGATAGTGCATGTGAGAGATTGTGACAACTAAGCTCCTTTTCTCTCATGTATAAGTTAGCTAATATACATTGGAAATAAAGGATGTTTCCATAGATCATATATGTTTGAACTGAATAGTTAGGATATGTTTAACTACACTTCTTGAGCATTCCATATAATGGAAAGACCCCCAGATTGTCCCTTACCATCAATTGTTATCGGACGATGGTCTTGGACCCATTTGCTAATAATTTTTGAGACAGCTTCATTGGAGGATTTAATTTCATATATTATCAAAATATCTAGGCATTCAGAGAACCATTTATATTTTAGGAGTCTCTTCTTCCCCTTGCGATTGAGACCCCATATACTCTAAGATATAATCTTGATTTCGTTGATATGTTTCTAGATGGGAACACATCTGAAATTTTCCTAATATAATCAATATTAATGAACATACCCCCTATTTCCAAAAGGTGCTCCTAATTTTTCTGCACCTTGTTTTCTTTCTTTGTGATGCTTCTTAGATAACTTTCATATTTAGGGTTTGAAATGTAATATTTCTTGAATTTTAATTGTCCATTGAGGATTTAAATGTCTCATGGTGCAATTTGAGGTAAGCCTAACTTAGCAACTTTATGTTATAATTTAGAAGGGTGAATGTGTTATGAAACCAGCTCACAAAAAGATAGAAAAGAGAGATCCACGCCTTAGAATTCAGCCTCTTCGAGGGGGCAACCTCCTTTACATTACATAAATGAACAATTCTTGGATGATACAAATGAAAAAACCTCCTTTCTATATATAGGAGTCTAAGAAGTCACAATATAATCCAGCCGACCTAACAATAATAATATGAAGCCACAAAAATAACAATAGAGGGATTCTATGGGGCACAGAAATAACAACATGGGGGTAATAGGGGCACAACAATATAAATAAGGGGTATAACTACAATAGTAATGGGGTAATCACTAGTATTATAGGGACCCAACATGCCCCTCTCCTTCAAAAAAGTGTTGTCCTCAACGCTTGAGTAGTTCTGGATACTTCTGCATAAAATTCTCATCCTCCCATGTGGAATCTTCAGCGGATAAGTTCTTCCACTTGATAAGATACTCTGAAATTGATCGATTTCATAGTTGTCAAGTTCTTGTTTCTGTGACTGCTTCCGGTTCCAATATAATTTTTCCTTCCTCGTCAAGTTCTGGCAATATTGTTTGAATTGGGAGCTTGTCGCCTATAACTTTCTTTAAACATGAAACATGGAAAACTGGGTGCAATCGAGAAGCTGCAGGAAGCTCCAATTTGTATGCCATAGTACCAATCTTTTGCAACACCTTGTACGGACCATAATACTTTGGTGATAATTTATTATCCTTCTTAGCTTGCTTTAGGGACATTTGTTTATATGGTTGTAGCCGTAGGAATACCCAATCACCTACATCAAAACTTCTTTCACTGCGATGTTGATCTGCCTATTGTTTCATTCTATTTTGTGCCAACACGAGGTTATCCTTTAAGAGTTGGAGGACTTGTTGTTGATGTTCGATGTGATGTTCCACTGCCTGAACCTTAGAATTTTCTCTTAAATATGATGTGATGGATGGTGGTTGATACCCATAAAGTGCCATAAATGGGGTCATTTTTGTTGTTGTATGGAAGGAAGTGTTATACCACCATTCAACCAGAGGCAACCATTTGACCCATTGTGTCTGTTTATCAGATACAAAGCAACGAAGATATCCTTCCAAACATTTGTTTACTATCTCAATTTTCCCATCAGATTGAGGATGATAAGATTAGCTATGAGCTAACTGAGTACCAAGACAAGAAAATAATTTTGTCCAAAAATTTCCAGTGAAAATGGGATCTTTGTCACTTACAATAATCTTTGGGTTTCCATATAGCTTTTGAATTGTTTCCATAAATGCAGTAGAAACTGTACTGGCTTTAAATGGATGTGATAATGCACAAAAGTGTGCATACTTGGTAAGTCTGTCAACTACCACCATGATGACACTCTTTCCCTCAGACTTGGGTAAACCTGTGATAAAATCCATTGAAACCTCCTCCCAACGTTGGCTTGGAATGGAGAAAGGTTGTAATAGACCCGATGTCTTAATTGTTTCAACTTTATTTTGTTGGAAAACCAAACATTCCGCCACAAACTTTTGAATATCTGATTTAAGGCCATCCCAAAAAAATTCCCTCTTAACCCTGTGGTAAGTTTTTAAAAATCTTGAGTGCCCTCCTAAGGGAGAAGTGTGCAATTCCATAAGAATCTTTTGTTTTAGCTGCGAATTCTTACAGAGGTATAAGCGATCTTTGTACGATAATGAATCATTTTGCCAGCTAAATGTATCAGACATACTGGAATCTTGTTGTAGCTTTCGAATAAGTTCCCACACTTCTTCATCATTCTTCCATTCCACCCTTGCTTCGTTTATCCAATCTGGTTGGATAATAGAAATGGCGCACAACAATGCTTCCACATCCTCATCCTTTCTTGAGAGTGCATCTGCCACCACATTTTGCTTCCCTTTTTGGTAGATGATTTCAAAGTCATAACCCAACATCTTTGTGACCCACTTTTGTTGCTCTTCAGAGGATAATCTTTGTTCTAAAAAGTATTTAAGGCTATTGTTATCACAAAACCAGTACTGAGGGCTGCAACTAAGCATGGTCTCATGTAACTATTTCAACCTATCTTTAGACCAAAGATTAGCCTCTTTGATCAGAGAGGGCTCTCTCAAAACTCTTGATAAAATCCTTCACACACTAGATGGCTAACTCTTTATTTACTTATGAAAACATAACTGGTTGGAAACACACCAAAAGATATCTCATTGGGCTATGGAGTCTATAATATCAAGTAGACAAGAAAAACACAGTGATCTCATAGAAATCAAGGCTCTTAGCATTACAAGTCAAACATATTCCACCACACATAGCTTGCTGTATACACAGGAAGTCAGAGCATATAATTATGAATTCTGAGTGATTGCATACAACAAAACCATAAAATAACATAAGGTATAACACATCATCACTTCATTTGACCATGACAATCCTTCGAGAATCTTGAGAAGAGAATAACTCTGTTTTACTATTACTGTCAAAAAAGGTCTTACAGTGGCCCAAAACAACACACTTTTTCTATTAAGTATCCAACCTTTTTTACATCTAAGTTATTCCTATATATAGCCTATCAAAACACTGCTGTACAAGACTCCTCATCAAGCATGAAGGGAGCTCGGGCTTTTGACATAAACGACCTTAACAATAACATAAACAAACTAATTGATTACAAGAGATATGATGCTACGAAAACAGAGGATTCCATCATATTGGCACTTTAAGTCTTCTTCCTTGTATACCCTGCTGTGTCCTTGGAGCTTGCCACCTGTAGTATTGCAATAATAACCATATCCAAACTTAAAACAGATTCAATGTATATACAGCTCCGGATACTTGATGCATAGATGATTCAACAACCGAAAAGAAAATGAAGCCTATATTCTTGGTTGCTGCCTCCCCTCGGTGTTCATATATTAATGATCCATCTTTAAGCCATTTAAACCTTGGATAGTCCCGTGTGACTGAAGAGAACTCATAACCCAGCCATCCCACAACTGGACAAGTGTATCATTTAACACCTCAGCGGCTCTATCCAAACCCTAAAATTTCGGAGATAAAGTGACTTTTAGGCAAAAGACAAAACTTCGGCTTTTTCTTTGAATATTTACACCTGGCCTCCTTTTCAAAATATCTGACTGATCTTCTATAATCTCCATGCTGATATTAAACCATCTCTTTAAATATATGCTGACCTCAGCATTCCAACTCAAGCTTTAAACCTAACCAGTCATCTACAGCAGTTTCGTAGCGCGCTACGAAACTGCTGTAGGTCATCAAAATTAAATATATGAACCTCAAAACAGCAATATTTCAAATCTATGATTCCTTTAGTCTTTCCATACAGGTGTGAAGACACAAAAAAGTCTCAAAAACTTTTAAAAAGACAATGGCCCAAAATATATCAAAATTTGAGAAAACACATTCCTCCTTGAATCATTTAGCTAGCTTGTCTAGCTTTTCTTTCAGGCTGATGACTTCCTCCTTCAACTTCTTGTTCTCTGCTCTTAGACTTGCATTCATTTGTTTCATAGTTTTTGCCTGTTTTAGAGCTGGTACTGTCCATACATAGGCGTCAGATACCGAACTAGCTTGACTGATCAAACTTGTTTTACCTTTCATCACAGCTTTCTTATAACTAGTATATCTCACTGCCTTCTCTTTAAAAATATTATGAACCTGAGGTATCTCCTTACTTGCTCCAGCTTGTTTTTTAATGGCAATCACATTTCCACTTTGACTAATAACCACCTTATTGTCCTTATTCTTGTTTTTAGCTGCTTGGACTATTTCAGAGAAGATTTCAAGTGCCTCTGTCCTAGGCATGTCTGAAGGGACTTTCTCACTTCACTAGACTTAATTTCATCTTTTCTTTTGTGAGTCTTCTGTTTAGATGATTCTGGTGTTTCTTTAAGAGGCAACTTAGAAGCTTCTTTTTCAGATACTTTAGATGATTTTGAAGTTTTGACTACTGATGCTTCAGGAGTTTCTTTAACTACTAACTTAGGAGTCTTCTTTGTTGATGCTTCAGGTGTTTCTTTGACTGTTACAGACCTCTCTGGCTTCTTTGTTTTAGCTTTGGGCTTCTTATGGTCTGTTATTTCTTTCCTAATCTCAGCCAAAGTAGTATCCTCACTCCTATCTTCTCTTTCTCTTACAGGTAATGGAGTGAGGCCCGTTTTACTAGGGAAACCGGCCATGAATACAAACGAATCCCAGTCCTTACCAATTTTATGTAGGCTATCCAACACCAATAATTTAACCAGACCATGATAAAAAAGAGATGTTTCATAAGCTTCCTTCTTCAACTGAATCTTGTCACACATCTTAGTAATACTCTTGAATAAGTAAAAAGGGATGTCTATTGAGCTCTTACCAGTGAAGTGTAGTAGCAGCTTGAAATGATATGAGTAGACTTTGTTGTACCGACCTTCACATGTCAAGTACTTCTGGATGCATGTCAATAATGTAGCATAATTCTCCTTAAGATAGCTCCTTGGGACAGCTTTAGTAAGATCTTCGTCTACATATGGTGCCTTTAAGAACTCCTTACACGGACCCATATCAAACTTGAAATTCTTGAACCATTCTTGGCCACCTCTTGGGATTTCTGTGATTGTAGAAATGACTTCAGGGGAAACCGGAAACTCCAGCATGGCCACTTTTGAATTTAATCCCGTGAAGTTCACTGCAAATGCCTTGGTCACTTCTGCATGTCCACCTTTGAGTTTTTCACAAAACCGCCAACAACCAGCACCTCTGAACGCCTTTGCTACTTCCTCATCCCTGAGGGTTACATCTAATCCCTCCGGCTCTGTTCTCACACATCTACCCGAACGGTGCTCCTTTCTTTCCATGTTTCTTTGCACAATTCTACACAAGGAAATGACGGTGGTTTGCAGCACGAAAACGCTCTTTGGCTGTAGAAATCAGGCTCGCTTGCAGTAGTCTGTTTAGAATAAAGCTCACGCTTTTCATAGAGCAGAAGACATTCATATGTTATGAAAAACACATTATGGAATGACCACTTCCTATAACGTCCTCCAAACTGACACCTAACTCAATGAAATCAGACCTGATGGCAAAGTAATGGCTAATCATGACACATAAATGGTGTGAGGAAACAATCATAACCGGACTCGTGACTCACTACTTCTCGGATTAGACATTCAAGGAAAAATGCTGCACAACAGCCCGAAACCCCGATTTCGTAGCGCGGGCAGTTCAAATTTAAAGGAATGCGCTACGAAATCGCTGACAAACGGGCCGCTACGAAAACACGCAAACATTATTTAGCAGCAGAACTGACCAATCACACTCGCGCTACGAAACTGCGCAAGTACCTAAGAGATCATACCCGCGCTGCGAAACTGCGCAAGTACCAATGACATGACATGACATAACTAACCATGATGGAAGATGACTAATGCCCTTGCCTTTACACGAATTTCATTCATAACTCTTGAATTTCAAAATTTGAAATTGACACAAGTTAACAAACCTATTTACAAGACTTCAAGACTCTTCAAAAACTTATAGACAATTATCATATACATGGACTATAATTTCTAGTGATAACAGCTATCATGATCCGTTTTTACCTTGAAGTGTCTTCCCATTAGGTAGGGTCGCCATTTCTTAAGTGCATGGAGTATTGCCAACATTTCCTTCTCATAAATAGCTTTGCTTAAAAACTTTCCCTTGATTGGACGACTTTCAAAAGCAATGGGTTTTTCATCTTGCATTAGAACAACACCAATTCCATTTCCTGAAGCATCACATTCCACAATAAAGGTTTTTGTGAAGTCTGGTGTAGCTAAGACCGGTGCTTGGCACATTGCCTCTTTAAGATGTTCAAAGGCCTTTGTTGCTTCCAGAGTCCATGAAAATGCATATTTCTTCAATAATGTTGTTAGAGGTGCTGCTATTCTCCCATAATTCTTAACAAACTTGCGATAATACCCTGTCAACCCAAGAAATCCTCGCATATGCTTTATGGATGTGGGAATTTTCCATTCCTTAATGGCTTTAATTTTGCTAGGGTCTACCTTAACTCCTTCATGAGATACAATATGACCCAAATATTCCACCTCCTGGACTCCAAAGAAACATTTGGATATTTTTGCATATAATTGTTTCTCCTCCAATAGTTGTAGCACCCTGTCAACATGTTCAACATGATCCTTCCAAGACTTGCTGTAGATTAGTATATCATCAAAAAATACTAACACAAATTTTCTAAGGAATGGTTTGAAAATTGAATTCATCAAACATTGAAATGTTGAAGGTGCATTAGTAAGGCCAAAAGGCATGACCAAAAATTCATAATGACCCTCATGAGTTCTAAATGCCATTTTCGGAATGTCTTCAATCTTCATTCTGATTTGATGATATCCCAAACAAAGATCCAACTTGGTGAAGTAAATTGATCCATGCAATTCATCCAGTAATTCATCAATGATAGGAATGGGGAACTTAGCTTTAATAGTGAGCTTGTTGAGCTCCCTATAATCTAGACACATGCGCCATGATCCATCCTTCTTGTGCACCAATACTACTGGAGCAGAGAAAGAACTTTGACTTGGTTGAATTATACCAGCCTCTAGCATTTCTGCAACCATACGTTCAATTTCACTTTTTTGGACATAGGGATATCTGTACGGCCTGATGTTTGGAGGAACACTTCCTGGAATCAGATGAATAGCATGATCATGATCACACATAGGTGGGAGACCTTTGGGAGTCTCAAATACCTTGGAATGATTGTCCAGGACTTTTTGGAGATCTGGAGAAATAGATGATTCTGATGTGGAAACATCTAGCGAACATAATTGTGCAATTACACCTCTTTGCTCCTTTTTTAGAAGCTTTGTCATACCATTAGAGCTGATTATCTTTCCTGGTTTTCCTGCAATACCCCTTAATTCAACTTTCTTTCCTTCTATAGAAAATTTGATGAAAAGTTCTTGAAAATTAAAAGCTATTGTACCCAAGGATTGTAGCCATTGGACTTCTAGTACAACATCAGCACCTCCCATTGGAATGGAAAGCATTGGGCTAGTCAATACATATTCTCCCATGGATAGCTTGATATTATGGCACCTTCTAGAGTAATTTATTGTTCCTCCATTTGCAATCATCACTTGACACTCTAGTGCTGGATATAGGAAGCAATTCAATTCTTTTGCAACCATACAATGAATAAAATTGTGGGTGCTTCCTGAATCAATCAACACTATTTCCTTTTTCTTCTTGATTTGTCCTTCTATCTTGATGGTTTGAGGAGTGGTAATTCCCACCAATGCATTACAAGATATAGTCGGATTTATTTTTTCT
This sequence comes from Pinus tabuliformis, assembly GCA_031772625.1. Taxonomy (NCBI): domain Eukaryota; kingdom Viridiplantae; phylum Streptophyta; class Pinopsida; order Pinales; family Pinaceae; genus Pinus; species Pinus tabuliformis. The sequence continues at coordinate 909,843,559 of CM062813.1, forward strand.
TCATCTAGGCTTTGCTCCTGGAGTATATCTTCTTCTTTTGACCTTTCTTGCTCCTTTTCTTCTTCCTCTTCACAATATATGTAGAATAATTTCTTCTCAGCACACTTATGACCTTTAGTGTATTTGCTATCACAACTGTAACAAAGCCCTTTTGCTCTTTTTTCTTCCAATTGTTGTGGTTTCAACCTTATAGGTTGTGGAAGACTAGGGGCAACAACACTTCCGTCTTTATAGTTGTGAGTGGTATGCTTCCTGGTTGCCATAATTTTGCTTTCCATTTTTCTTGCTAACCTAAATGCCTTCTCTAATGAATCAGGTTCCCAAAGGCGAACATCATGTTGGATATTATCCTTTAAAGACCCTATGAACACATCAATCCTATGCTCCTCTAGAATATCTTTTACCCTTATGTTCAATTTTTGTAACTCCTCAACGTGCTCCATTACTGAACCCTTTTGTTTGAGACTTATCAATTGGCTAAAAAAAGTGTTGCTTTTTGTATCTTCATAATGTGCTATCAATTGTTCCATAAAAATTTCCCAAGTGATAAATTTTTTACGAGAGCAAAGGCATTGATACCATACAAACTGATTTGGTTCCAAATATACAGTTGCCATACGTACCTTTTGTGTGTTTTGCACATTATTGAGATCGAAGAACTGCTCCATCTGTAATATCCATGTGGCGGGATCCTTGCCATCAAACTTCCTCATATCGATTTTTGGAATATGGTGGGTCTTCGATCCAACATTAGAATCTATGGAATCATGATTAACATTACTTTGGTTCACATCATGAGTTTCCTTTACAACCTTTTCACCATTAGTAAGTATCTCTTGTAGAAAATTTGTCAAATCTGTCTTCAAATCTGCCATGTCTGTCTTCAAATCTGTCTTCAAATTTTCCATGTCTTTCTTCAAATCTGTCTTCAAATCTATCTTCAAATCGTCCATCTTAGCTTCCACTTCATTTATCTTAGATTCCACGCCATTTATCTTAGATTCCACGCCACTTATCTTAGCTTCTGTTAGCTTTTGTGAGCGTGACATTTGTTGCACTTGTTCTTGTAATTTTGATATATCATGTAGCATTTCTTCCTCTTCTTCATGAGTCATGCTAGAGCTTTTAGGTTCCTTACTATATTTTTGCATTTTCTTTCCTCCGGGCATCAGTTACCGATAATAATGCTTTACTATGCCCTTTGAATTCTGTTAAACCAAGCTTACACAAAATTAAAAAAAAAAAACTACACACCCTTTTTTTCACTTTATAGAAGCCTGATATTGAATCTGATGTATCTCTGTAATTTTAGATCATCCAGTTCTGAAATTGAGACCTGTAGTAGACTTCTGTGTCCTCTTTCCAATGCCACAAGTCTGACCCAAATTGGATTCTCCAAGGAAGAGTTATGTGAAATCTCCCACAGTGACTTGCTTTTAGACTAGTTCAGTAGAGCGAAATTGTACGACATGCCACGAGTCACTGTTTCAACCTTTGAATCTAAAACATGCATACAAGAAACTACAGTCTGTCCTCTTTCTGTACCTTCTTACAAAATTTCAATCTGATCCCTAGAGAGAAAGTTATGATGATTTTTCCCAGGTCACCTGTTTTGAATGTAATTCAGGAGTCTGCAAAAAGACCAACTTCCTAAGATCATATCTCCGCAAATATCGCGTGAAAAGCTCTGAAATTTGGAACAAGGTTCAGCTCGACTTCTTCTCAAATGGGTTTTTTTTGCGACTTCTAAAACGTCAAAGAAAAAAAGTTATAGCGAAAATGCCACGATGACCTGTTTGGAGCAGCGAAACCCTAGAATCCAAAGCTCTGATACCAAATGTTATGAAACCAGCTCACAAAAAGATAGAAAAGAGAGATCCACGCCTTAGAATTCAGTCTCTTCGAGGGGGAAACCTCCTTTACATTACATAAATGAACAATTCTTGGATGATACAAATGACAAAACCTCCTTTCTATATATAGGAGTCTAAGGAGTCATAATATAATCCAGCCGACCTAACAATAATAATATAAAGCCACAAAAATAACAATAGAGGGATTCTATGGGGCACAGAAATAACAACATGGGGGTAATAGGGGCACAACAATATAAATAAGCGGTATTACTACAATAGTAATAGGGTAATCACTAGTATTATAGGGACCCAACAGAATGGGTCTCATCCTTTCTAGGCCTTTTCTAGATTCAAGAGATCTAAAGTGTCGAACTCCATCTCATCCACTAGGTATAAATCCTTCTCAAGGATGTCTAAGGGGGGCTTTTGTGGAACTGAATTAAGGGACTAGCGAATATGTGGCTGGAATTCTAGAGGAGGATATGATTCTAAAGTGTTTGGAAGCATGTTTGATTCACGTGTTTCCATTTCAAGAGGAAACCCTATAGGTAATCATTTAGCAGAAGATGGTGAAGATGAGGGCTCAAATTGGTTTTGGGAAGATGGATGTATTGTATATGTTGACAATATGGTTTTATTTTGAGGATTCTTCTTAAGGATCAATCTTTTGCCACCAAATTTAGTGAAGCCTTTCTCCTCCATAGGATTTGTGGTTGCCACATTTAGAGTACTAAATAGTAATGGGAAATTTTGGTACAAGTGGCCCTATTGATGGAATTGAAGGCCCTGGAAGGGAATATGCTCATAGTTTAGAGGTTTTTTCTGGAATTCATATTGGTAATATATCTCAATATAATATAGTAATGGCTCTAATATGTTCTTGTATATAAATATTCATATATATGAGGTTTATTGAGCCTTCATAGTTTCCTTAAAATAATTGATGTGTCTCCCAGGAGTATTTCCAATGCTATGTAAGATTTGCTCCTTCCAAAACTCATGTGGTAGGGAATACAGGTGTAGCCAAACTAGAGCATCCTTGAAGTATTCATTTTATAGTATGAACTTTTCCATCCAAAAATGGATATAGAGCCCAACCAAGTTAAATAAATAAGGGCCATTCTCAAACACTTGGTTTGTGTCTTGTATATATGTAAAAAAAATTGTAAAAATAAATTTTTCATTCAATTTGACCCTCATCTTCCCTTGTGGATTCCATTTAAGTTGGATCCATTATCTTAGTCTTTCTTTTGTTGGCCAAATGCTAAGAAACTTTCAATGAATTCATGGTGCTTCATGTATTAAATGTAGCTAGCAATATGTTCAAATATGAATTCAAATTTTATATCTATAATGCTTTTGTAAGACATCTACTAGGTTTATGTCTTCCCTGAGGGAGAGATGGTGGCTAGGAATTGTGTTGGTTGGCATTGATAATTTACCTAGGATTTAGAGACTAAGTGCCTAGTGATTGAACTGATTTGTTTGACCCTGCAACAACTTCGTTTTAGCTAGAAGAATAACTACCTCCACTGACATTTTCCATGGGAAGGGTGGTGGGGAGAGAATTTAGAGATTCAACAACTAGGGTTTTGTGGAAGCTAGTTTTTTTCAGAGCTCCAACTTCTTAGATATTTAAATAGTTTATTCAAGTTTTATATTGAGCAATCTGTAAAAAGTATAAGAATTATTGAAAATACAAGATATTTTTTTTCTTCTGTTGCAAACGGGTTCCCCCATAAGCATTTTTGGGGCTAAAAGCCCATGTTTTGGGAAATTTTTGTAATAAAGTTGTAAAGTCTCTGCATTCTGTGCTCATGGAGTGCAAAGGTGTCAAGAGTTATAAAGGGTTGTCCGCCCTTATTTTGTAAAGTGTCAAGTCGGCTATAAATATCTACCCATGGTTCGCAGACCATGGGATTGTATAAAAAGAAGATAATTAAGTAAGCTCTAAGTAAGGAGAAGAGTGAAGAGTAAGTAGCAAAGTAGAGTTGAAGTCTAAGTGTTTTCAGGTATTAGCATAGGTAGAGGCTCTGCAGCTGAGTGCACAGAGGCCTAGGGTACAAGTCTGCAACTGAGTGCGCGGACCCATATGGTTGTGTGCGCAGGGTGGATAGAGTCTATATTAAGTTGGATGATATGAATAAAAAGAAGTATTATGAACCGCTGGTTGGGGCTATGCGAAGGTCAATTGTACAACTTTGCGGAGGTACTCAAGGGCAGAACAAAGGGTAGATCGATAAGCCCTAAGGCTTGGCAACTTGCAAAAGGGCAAAAGCTCGGGGTATAAACCAACATCATGACCATCTTAGGGTGCGAAAACTTGGTTCCAACATCTCGCCATACCACTTCAGGTGAGACTTCAGTCCGCGCTCCGTGGGCTAATGTCGAAAGGGCCAGTGGTGTAGGGATTTGTTTGGTTGACTAACAGCGAAACTAGGTCAGGGCCTGCAAAGCCAACAAATGGCTTCGTTCTCAGGACCGCAATCTGCATGGGAGATGTGTGATGTCGTATCATTGGAATCCAACTAAGAAAGATATCGAAGACTAGTTGGATAGGAAGATCCAAGAATTTGTGGCGTAGGAGAACAAAAATCCGCGGTTGACAAAGGAATAGTGGCTAGACAGGTACCTGTATACAAAAATCCACAAGATCTTTTTCTGTTCCTTTCCATTTGAGTTAAATGAGTGGATCACGAAGCTAGCGGATAGCCAAGGAAGGTGGAGGATTGACGGTCCTATTGTCTGGACCCCAGAGTTAGTACAGAGACTAGAAGCCTCTAAGGATAGGATTGCATGCGCTATCAATCATTGGTTGAATCGTATCATAGAAGGATTTGTGACTGAATTCGGGGTCAATAACTCAGTCAGTTACAGTGAGGTAGAGTGACGCTTTTTCAAAGGTTCGCGAGGTAAGTAATTGCAGTCTTTAAATACTTGGATTAAGATGTTATTTTGAGAAAATCGGGTTATCAGCTACCTTGGTGTTCAGAGTTATGTGAAGTGGAAAGACTTACGGGAAAGAAGGAAGAAAAGGTCCTGAATATAGCCCACTAATTTCACCTCCTTTGAGTGATGATGAGGGAGTTGTGCAGGCTTCTCCGTGAAGTGCAGTTCAATTTATAAAACAAGGGTTGCCGTGACTACCACCTCCACCTACACCACCTCCACCTTCACCACCATCACTTATGACTTCGCCTAGACCACTGCCACCTTGACTATACTTCAACATAGTGAATTCAGTGAAGCTGCCACTGTTTAAGGGCTTGGGAAATGAGGACCCAGACCAGTTTTTGATTCATTGTAAACGTTGTATGGGAAGCTCAGGGCATCACAGATGATCATATGAAGAAGGTGACATTTGTTAGTTATTTGGAGGATCACATGCTAACTTGGTGTTGGAGAGGTAAATCCCCTCTACGGATAGAGGCGATCCCTACTAGCCCAGCAGGGGTCTAGCAACAATCACACAATGCTGCTATGCATGTTCCTAATTACGATTAAACAAGAGGTAAAGAGCACCTACTCGGATTCCTGCTCTGTCGTTTGACGAAGAGATGTTGCCTTCGCTCCTTCGCTTCGGCTGGTCACAATCCTCCACGATCCCCGCGAATAGATACCTGCACACACGAAGAGGAAACAAACGCAAGCGTGAAATCTAGTAAAAGCAACCATACATCGGTCAGAAAAGATGTAATTCACATTTAACCATAGCATAGACAAATGAGAATGGAACAATAATAGCAGTCATCTATTATTAATCAGAATAGAGAAGAGTACAACCAAATGTTCTGACGTCGGTAACCTTCTCAGGAGGGGCCAGTCAGCATGTATCTCAAGCATTCACCTTTGAGGATGATTCTCCCAAGACAAACAACTCTCTCTCACACACAAGTAACACAAAACATCCTTCCCTAAGCAATCAATCACTTCCACACCTAGCACACCAAACCTATAGTAGCAGCAATCTGAGCACTACAAGCTCTGCACAATCCAAGCTATTCCAAGCTATGTCTAACTAGCTGCTCATGGTAATGGTGAGAGTTTATATAGGAGAAGGAGTCTCCTAAAAGGGTGGAAGGATGAGCTTATCTTCAAGGGAAGTTGTTGGAAAGGGTCGAACAGACATGCCATAGAAGGGAGTCAACATTCACAAAGCTAACAACCAAGCCTGGAGTTATCTGGAAGGCTGGTTGTTTGAACAAATTCGCCCAAACTGGATCAGCGCGGATTATTAGGAAACTGTCGCGCTGTCGCCGCGTCTCAATAACTGGGACAGACATGTCAGCGCGGAAGTACACGGGAAAGGCGCGCTGTGGACCAGCGCGGAAAAGTGATGTGCTTCCGCGCTGGCAGCGCACGGAATACACTACAGGGCGCCAGTCATCGCGGTTATTTTAGGAACAGACGCGCTGATGAACAAAACTTTGGAAAAATGGGTTTTTGGGCCAGTTCAGGAAGCAGGAGCTTAGTGATTGTGAATTCTTGACACAGCAGGGTGACTGACAGGAAGGCAGTGACAAATTACTGTGTAACAGATGCCCCCTAAAGCATGAAGACCGAGAGAGTGGGAGGGGTGAAATGCTTTACAACACACGCCGAACTGGAACACCACCAGGAAGGACCGAAGATCTCTGACAATCAAGTACATGCAGTCTAGGCATGGGCGCAGCCATCCAAAGGTCATGCGAAAATGGTCTGTGGAATGGACGTAGCCACCCAGCTAAAGAGACCAGAAGAATGATAAGGTATGGTCGCAACCATCCATGAAGACTCAGGTATGGGCGCAGCCATCCATCAATGAGTCATGTAATGATCATCCACAAAATCGCAGCCTGGACCATAACAGACAAGGATCCAGGGTCTTGCGCTCCATCTTGACCCGAACAAAGTACAAGTTCAAGCATGTGAATACATGAGTTGAAGTCGAACATGCATGAACATTGTCTGATTACCAGTCAATGATGGAAACTGTTAACAGACGCGAGAGGTACCACCAATAATGACAATGGCCCTCAAGGTACTATAGGTACAATCCGCAGTGTGTGAATCAATGAGCTGGCGTCGAACACCCACGGAATCATTCGATCGAAGGCCAGTGATGTAAGCCTTACGTCGAACATGAGGAACCTGCCATTGAGGCATGCAGGCTCCAAGGCACCTGAAGGGAGTCCCTAAGTCACCTTCCCGGATAATGAGTTGGAGTCGACGGGAAAGGACCTTGATCGAAGGTGGGCCATGATGTTTCCCACATCATCGACGCGAGACAGAGGTAAAATAATTTGTGTGAGATAGCAGACAAGGTTGTATTATTGCAGAGGTCAACTTCTCTTGAACACATGGTGGCACTAAGACGGGTTTGGCAGTACTTGACATCAAATGAGCAGAGGATATGGTGATGACGGCAATGAGAAAATGAGAGGCCAAATAGGATATCCCAAACCCATGGAGGCTAGTGAAAACAAGATGAGATGACCCCACCCAGACACGAAGTAGCGGAGTGCCATGTTCAAGAGCGACGTACTGCCGACACGACTGTAATCATAGTTCCATTTTCCCCACCATTTCTGGCAGGTACCCCGATTATTTTGGATGACAAGCTTGACGGGGATAGCATATGCTTGACGTGCGTCATTTCGACAATACCCGATGTCATTAAGTTTTAAACGAGCCTGACAAAGGAAAAACTCGGAACCTTTTCTTTTTTCGAGAGTCTGAAAAGATCGCGGAAAAGGAGACTCCAGGGGGTGTCGTGGCGGAAAAAGTCGTTTGTGCGGACACAACTGACCTCCCTAGGAGTCTAAACTCTCTAGCGACAAACAAGACAAAATGGAGTGATCTTTCTCTAAATATACTTTTTACAACATAAAAACTACGAGTGTTTAGGCTTACCTTATTCCAAAACGCTGTTGTTGTAGTCCGTCCTTGCCGATCCGGATGAGCTCCTCCTTCATGTCAATTCCTGCAACCACAAACAATCAAACAATTACCAAGCACTTGTATTTCATATAATAAAACATATATTCAACATGCAGACCAAGGAACACATGAAATAACTCATTAACACAAGCTATTGAGAAAAATAAACCAGTTTGTATTAATAACGAAACAAAGAAACTCTTACAACCTAGCCTTGGTGTTGTGCAAGTTCCTCCCAGGGTCCATCAAGGGTTTTCCTCTACTTTGACAAAGCTCACCCACTTCCAAGTAGAATCAAGCAAAGACAATCTCTCCTCACAAGGTTCTAAATGGGAGTCCTAATTCCTGCAGCGTTTACCCAAAGAAAATGTATAGCTTCAACCTCCCCTCCCTCTGGCTCAATGTCTTTATTTATAGTGCTGTAAAGAGGTTATTCAGGTCCACCATCAATGGGATAATCCCCCTCTTTGGGTGGGATAGCTCCCTTATTGATGGGATAAGTTCCCCCTTAATAGAGATACATGAACCAACTGGAGGTGCATCCATTTCATCAAACCGACCTCTAGAAGGTTCTAGAAGTAACCACAAGTAACTTTTTTAAGATGAAACTCACGCATTTTTCCTTTTACAAAAGGACGCACCTGTCCCTTAACATATAGAGCGTCCATGGACGCAGCTTTTGTGAACATGGTGAGCGTCCCCGCAGGTAAGGCTAGAGAGAACCTGCGACCCCAGAGATAAACATATTTTTTACAAGACTTTCTCTCTTCTTTGAGTTTGAGATGGATAGTAGAGGCATAAGACTTGCCTAAGAGGGTAGCATGACTGTTGATTTGAGCCATACTAACTGTAAGTGGTCATGGTGACATTTTTTAGTGTAACAGATTGCCCCCTAAAGTGCGAAGCCTAGAATAGATTAGGGTTTTGTAATTCTAGGAAGGGTGAAGCGCTTTATCATTTCAAGGATTGTCTTGTGGATGACCTGGTTGGAACCTGCAATTTTCAACACAAAATACATGTATAAGATTATATCATCACTGAGGTAGGCATTCCCATACTCAGATTCAAAACTTTAACTAATGGACTAAATATCCTGATACAGGAATGATTTTGCAGTACATCATTTTTTATAGACTTTTGTAGACACAGTATGGACGCAGCCATCTGTTTATGATTAGTCTACATAGATAATGAATACAAAACTCCTCGCAGCCTGGATGGTAGAAACTAGATCCAGGGTCTTCACTTCTACTTCCCGAATTGGTACGATTCTAGCCATGTGATTAAAATGATTTGATGTCGAACATGTTAGAAACCACTTGATTACCAGTCGATGATGTAAACTGTTAACAAGCGTGAGAGAGACCACCAGTAATGTCAATGGTTCTCAAAGTACCAAGCACAACCCGTGAAATGTGAATAGATGTTTTGATGTCGAACACTTCACGGAATCCTTTGATCGAAAGTCAATGATGTAAACTGACGTCAAAGGCGAGAAACCTGCCATTGATGCATGCAGACTTCAAGGTACTGTCGATTCCTAAGTCATCTTTCTAGATAATGTGTCGATGTCGATAGAAAGCGACCCGTTGCAGGCAAGCCTGCAACACGAAATCATTGTTCAAGTTGAAGAAATGTTGCTGTAAGGACTGACTCAGGGATGGTCAAATGGATGACAAGTATTTTGCAGATGAAAGTTTTGCTTGCAGACCTCTTGAACACATAACGACACGACAGATGGCTTGATGACGAATAACTCAAAGTTGATCCCCGGAACCCGGTTAAAGACTTTCAAAGTGGTTTGGTCAACTGTGAAGTAAAAGATTTCCCAACCCAGGTGAATGAAAAGTGTCGTGTTCAAGAGCGGAAAAAAGTTTCTTTTCAGATAAAAGGTAACAAATAGGCTCGTTCTTCTCTCTTTTTCCCCCACCATTTCTGGCAAGTACCTCTTTATTTTTAACAAGCTTGAGGAGGATAACATATGCTTGATTATAAGCTCATCCTTCGGACGAGTCCAACCTAGTTTAAATTCGAACCCTAGGAAGGAGTGGTTCGTTCCTGTTTGTAATTGAACAGGTCCTTTACTGTAAAAGTTTAACAAGCCCAGTATAGGAGAAACTCGGCGTTTTTCAATTTTAGAGAGTCTGAAAAACTTAAGGAAACTCCACGTTGAACTTTTTCGTAAATTTGTGTCCCTCAAGCCCGAAAAAGTATAAAATAATACCTGGGAGAACCGCTTGATCTTGCGACCAAGGAGTACTTTCATAATAGTGTCGTCGACCTGAAAAGTAAAAAGTGATCAAGGACACATCGTTTTATTTCCTTATCGAGTTTGAAACGACAAAAACCCGGCAATCTTTTCCTGATTTTACGGTCAGAAAAGAGCTAAAAGGGGACCGTCTTTTAATTCCGTTTTAACGAGTGTAAAAGAAACGCTCAGCGATCTTTTCATGTTTTAGGAGTCAGAAAAGGGCTTAAAAGATGACTCTGATATTTTTATTTGTGAAAAATGACAATTTCCCTCGAAATCCCTTTGTCCTGCACAAAAGCAACACATTACTCATACCTGTTTAAAATAGGCAAAAATACATCGAAAAACATCTTTTCATGGTAAAAAATGAACTAATTCATCCAAAAAACCTATAAAAAGACCTTTTACCATGTCATTTTTACCGTTTGACTTTGGAGGTTGAAAAAGGAGCTTTTGACAAGAAACTTCCCGTGGTCGCTGCGGAAAATCTGACCGTCGGAATCGAACGCCGTCTCATCCAAGTATTTTACACATCCTACTCTGCATTTCTATCCGTTTAGAATTAATTTTTAGGTCTTAGTTTCATTTTTTGGGGGGGTTTTGGTTTTGGAATGCGCCTCTCGGCGGACGCAGGTGCCCTTCGGGTGACCCGCGTCCCCCGACTTTTTCTCATACGGGAAAACAGTCGGAAGACGCGGCCCGCCTTCAGGCCACCCACGTCCGGGCGCCCTGTGGTACAAAGCCGGGGTGCGTCTTCCGAGAAGTGCGCATTTCAAAACCCCAACTCCCTCAAAAAACTACCAAAAATCCCCAAATCAATTTCTAATTGCTATTTTTGATATGCAGGGCATTAATCATGTTAGACTGGAGAGAAAGAGAGCATGTAGAGGAAGATGAAGCTGCAATAAATCATCAACCTTCCCTGGATGCCCTAAGAGCATGCGGATTATACAAATATTGGACCATACCGGGCATGAGGGGCCAGGTAAGATTCTTGGAATGGCTGGTTGAGCGATGGAACGTTCAAGAACAATGCTTTTACATAGGAGGGCACCAGCTCGAGATAGAGCCCTCGGATGTATACTTTCTCACTGGCTTGCCAAACAGAGGCGAGCAACTCAATCTTGCGGGGACTAGGCTGGGTGGCCAATCCCTTGATAGTCTCCGCGAGGATTGGTGCACACGTGGGGCTCACCATTCAAAAGGCATAGAGATAAAACACATCACTTTGCCTGAACTCAAAGTCATAGCATTCACGGTTACCAGAATTTGCGGCGCGGCCGCTTTACACATTGCTTCCGGATCCCAAATGCGGATGGCAATTGACTGTTACCAAGGCACCATTTTCAACTGGTGTGAAGCTGTGTCGGCTCATATGAAGAGCCAACTGACCAAGGCAAAGAACGGATGACTAAAGACTTTTGGATATGGGCCTATAGTCGTGAGCTTTGCCTTGGAGAGAGTTCCAATGCTGATCCCTCAGCAACTCACTGTTGATATCTTGGGTCCTCGGGAGCCAAAGCTGATACGATGGGTTGCGGTGATGGCCCAACATCCTGACGAGGGTGCGGCAGTGGTTCGATTCTCAGATAGTTACTTTCACTGGTTAGAGGACCAGGTTTTTTCGATACAGGACTTTCCGTATGCCGGAATGGATTTTAGAGGTGATCCGGACATGGTTCTTCCACAGGGAGAACAATGGGACGACAGAGGTACTTTTATTTTCACAAGTTTTCTAATTATGTATTTTTTATTTTTCATATATATCGTCTCAAAACTAACAGTAAAACTTTCAAAATGCAGATGTTGGTCCACAGCGTCCAGCCAACCTCCGGCCTTTTGATAGACTACATCCAGCTGCACCGGTACCGGCCCCACAGGATGCGGCAGCAGAAGTACTAGCTGAGTTGGAGCATGATCTAGAGCGTCTCACGGCAGATATACCTGAGACTACTATGGACGACATTCCTATCAGGCTTCAGCGTTTCGTAGTCGCGGTCCTTGGACCGTTTAGGAGATTTTTGCGTAAGGTAGCCCGCGCAGTGGTGTCATACAGAGAGCACCACCAGTGATTGACTAGTCACTTTTGTAGTCACATGTGACATTTTTGACTTTTTGTACTATCATTTTGCCGATCATAAGGTGTTTTCAACCTATGATCGAAGACGATGTATATATTTTTGACACACTTCTATCTATATATATCATTATTACCGGCTTATCCTGTTTAACATGTATGATTAAATGTTTTTAAATTTACTTGCATGATTATTGTAAATGTCTGTCCAACACTCGAGAAGCAATTGCATCTGCTAATGTATTTAAGGACCTTGGAATATGTTGATATTCAATGTAATCAAATTCACGTCCCAAGAGACGCACTCTCAAAAGCAACCTTAATAACACAGGATTTCTAATGGCATAAACTCTATTAAGCTGTAATACAACAAGTTCAGAATCTAACCTCACTATCAAACGTCGAATTCCAAATGAAATAGATTCGGATAATAATTCAACCACTGCACTGTATTCTGCAATGTTATTCGTTGTTTGACCGAGGCTTACCCCATGCATAGAAACTAACTCGTCAGAGGGCGAATAGATAACCCAAGCTGCGGAAGAGATATTCCGTGTACTACGACAAGCACCATCAGCAAATCCAATGTATGTTTGGAGAGGCGTCGACATCTACAATATCAAGAGTAAAACCAAAATAAGCCAGAATAACGACGAAAAACCACACTCTCTAAGCTAAGCACACTGACTAAACTAACACACTTGCTAGCTAGAAAGAAAATCTAACCTATCTAAAAATTTCTCCATACCCATCATTTTAAGCATAATACCTCTTTAGGTAAAGTCCATTTCTGGGTTTACCCAAAGAGTCCCCATCAAAATCAACTAGCTCATAAGCCCCTTTTGCTAGCTTTCGCTTTACAATGTAGGGCCCATGCCACATGGGAACGAACTTTCCGGCACCTAGCTTATCGTTAGCTTGATCATATAATAGTACTAGGTCTCCTTCCGAAAAACTTCGAGGGGTTACATTTCTATCATACTGAGCTTTCATTCGTTTCGCGTGAGTCTCGATTGCCAATGTAGCGTCACGTCGAGTCTCATCTAATTTAGCCAAGTATAATAAACGTTTCTCCTCTTCGGAAGTAGCTGGAAGTAATTCGAAAACCATTTGAAGTGATGGGATTTCGCATTCAATGGGTAGCATAGCTTCTAAGCCATAAACTAGCTGGAAAGGAGTGAACCCTGTTGAATTTTTCACTGAGGTTCGGTATGCCCATAGCGCTGAAAATAACATGTGCCAATTCGACCGATGAACACCAATGGTTCGTCGGATCATGATAACTAGAACTTTGTTGATAGACTCAACCAAACCGTTGGCTTGCGGATAATAAGGAGTAGAGCTATCATGGCGCAAACCAAGCTGGCTTGTAAGCTCAGTCATCATGACGTTTCGAAAATGGCTCCCATGGTCAGTAATGATTGCTTGTGGGACACCAAACCCAGTTATGATATGATTGAATACGAAAACTGCAGCTGTTTTGCCGCTTGCGTCGAATGTAGGCATCGCCTCGGCCCACTTAGTAAAATAATCAACCGCAAGGATGATATACGCATGCCCCCCGGCCGAGTGAGGGTTACAAGTAATAAAGTCGATACCCCATTTGGCGAATGGACCAACGGCAATTATAGGGTGGAGAGGAGCAGGTGGAGCGCGCATCTTGCGATCAAACACTTGACAGTTGTGGCACTTTCTGACTGCAATGATACAATCCTTAAACATAGACGGCCAGAAATAGCCAGCGCGCAACACCTTCTGAGCTGTGGCATACCCAGACATATGACCGCCACATGCTCCAGAGTGACAATCATTCAAAACTCTCTCAGCCTCTTCGTGAGTTAAACAACGTCGAAAAACTAAGTCTGCCCCCGGCGATAAAGTGTATCTCCAATAATTTTGTATGGCTGGGATTGAAACCGAATTTTTCGACGTTCTGCTTTGGAAGCTTCAGGCCGAAAGGTTTGGGTTTGGAGATAAATGATTATATCCCCGTACCACGGATCTACAGTACTGATAAGAAACAAAGATTCGTCCGCAATGGACTCTTCTGCCACAGTCTCTGTGTCAGCACTCGGGAAATCACACATCAATTCCGCAAAAACTAAGGATTTCTTAGACTTGGACTTCTCGAACTCCAAGTCGAACTCTTGCAGGATGACAATCCATTTAGAGTACTTGCCCCCTAGCAGTTGTTTTGTCAAAATATAAATCATAGGGTTGCAATCCGAAATAACTGTAGTTTTGCGGAGAAGAATGTAGTGACGGAAACGCTGGACAGCTTGAACGGCTGCCAGGGCCAATTTCTCCACATGCGAATATTTTAGCTCAGTGGGATTCAAGGTCCTACTAAGATAATATATCACATGCTCCGCTCGGAATTCATCTTCTTGAACTAACACCATTCCAATGGTGGAATGCGAAGCTGCGAGGTATAAGAAGTAGTCCTGGTTGTAGTTGGGAGGATGCAATAACGGTGCATGGGTCAACGCGTGTTTAAGTGCATCAAAAGATTGTTGGGCAATCTCGTCCCAAAAGAATTGTGTGTTCTGTTTCAACAACCGTGTAAAACCTTTAGTGACCTCGGCGTAGTTTGGGATGAATCGGCGTAAAAAGTTCGCTTTCCCTTGCAAACTTTGGAGTTGGCGCAAACTCGAAGGAGGAGGCAATTTGATGATAGCCTCGACTTTCGAGGGATCGACGCGAATGCCGGCTTTTGAAACAACAAATCCCAGCAATCGACCTGTTTCTATACAGAAAACACACTTGTGGGGATTCAACCGAATTCGATAATGCCTACACCTCATAAAGATTGCTCGTAGGTGGACAAGGTGATCAGCTCGATGTAAAGAATGAGCAGGCAAATCATCGAGATAGGGTTGCACAATGTGCTTGATGTCATGAAATGCATAAGACATCGCCCGTTGAAAAGTAGCGCCGGCATTCTTAAGCCCAAAAGGTAATTTGCAATAAGCAAATGTCCCCCATGGACAAATGAATGCCGTTTTTGGTTGGTCGGCAGGTAGAATATTGATTTGATTATAGCCCGAGAAACCATCCATGAAGGAAAACATTTCACTTCCGGCACAATCATCAATAATTTGATCGATATAAGGCGTAGGATAGTTGTCTTTTGGACAAGCTCGATTGATATCCCTATAGTCGATACAGATTCTTATTGTTCCTTGTTTTTTATTGACGGGAACAATATTCGATACCCAATCCGTTAACGGGATCGGATAAATGAAACCTGCTTTCAACAGCTTTTCGACTTCTGCTTTAATCGCAGCCGCTTTTCGAGGGTGAATCTGACGCAACCGTTGCCGAATGGGTTTAGCATCCGGGTAGGTTTTGATTTCATGAACAACAATGGCAGGATCGATTCCTGGCATTTCCTCGTAAGACCAGGCAAACACGTCGCGGAATTCTTGGAATAGGGCCTTGTAAGTTTGGATTTCTTCTTCAGTACATGCGGCACCTATATGAATGTTCTCCTCGATTCCGGGCTTCACTGAAATATCAATGGGAATAGTACGAGAAATATTCCCTAAATTCAACTCTGAATCAGAATGTTTCGTTGGATCCTGAGCGTCTTTGACATATTCAGCGGTAAAGATAGATGAAAAATCATTTTCAAATGCATCATCCTTAGGTAAAAACGAAGATCTGTGATGGAGATCCTCCCATGGTAGATTGTCTACACTTAGGATTTCGCGAAGTTGTTCGTCAGATGACACGACTTCGGGAAACGTTATCCGTTCTAAGGGTGAGGTGAAAAGGGATTCTTCACTGACCACATTCATTTGGTCGACTTCGGTTGAATGAAAGTCGGTAAAAGACATAAGAGCTTCATAAGCAATTTCATACGGACTCAACGGCATAACATCACCGAATGAGTCTATCTCAGAGTCAGATGGAACATACCAAGGATCATCATAAATAATGTTTTCTGACGTGATCATATGAATTGTTGCAAACGAAGGTTCGACGCTGAGCAGAGGGAGAGGAAAAGTTCCCAGTAAACTGGAATCCTTAACTAAACCTACACCAACGTCCTATAAGGGATTGTCGTCTTACCAACATGTTGGATACTCTCTGAAGAGGCTGGGTCGGATGAAAAGTATGTCAGCTGATCAATAGTCACGATCTTACCGTTATGTGGAAACTTAATTACTCTGAAGACCGATGAAACGACCGCTGTCATAGCATATGACCAACTTCGACCCAAAAGAAGGTTGTAGTCTAGAGGGGCATCAACCACTTCCACATCCAGACTAACGGTTTTACCTTCAACCCCTATAGGCAATTCTTGTAGAATACCAAACGGACGGAACCCACGGCCATCAAAGGCCTTAAGGATGGTGGGGGATTGGTTCAACGAAGGAGAACCAAGCGATCTCCAACATTGAATCGACATAATACACGTAGAAGCTCCCTCATCAATCACAGTCCGATGAATAGGCCTGTTTTTTACTATCACTGGAATTTGGAAAGCCATTTGATGGGGGAGACGTGGCGTACTATTTTCTAGATCAAAGATCATTAGGTTCGGGTCCTGAACATCGACAGCTCCGATAGCCGACAAAAGCAATTTTCGTTGTGCTGGGCATGATTGCAGCACTTCGAGTGCCGACATTGCTGAAGGTGAAACAGCTAAGTCCTCAACAATGTTGTAATTCTGGGCTGCTCTCGCATGTGGATTGAAAGCAGACCTTCGAAGTACACCCTTGGCGGGCGGCTTAATTACTAAGTCTGGGTTAGGTTTTTCGATCTGTAGTGGATCGGAACCAGGAGCTGAGGTTGATGGGTTAGAGTGAGAAGATTCTGCTTCCTTGCCATCAACAGGAGCCTTACTACCATAATCTTGCGATCGAGTCGCAATCCTCACATGAGACATCATCAAAATGGGTTCTTCACTGGCATTCGAAGAAGAACCTATCATCTTATTCTCCTGCTCTGGAAATGGATTCTTTAACACAGCAGGAGTGGGAGAACCTTTGACTATTTTCACTACCTCGGCCCGATGAGGGCAGTCTCTCGTAAAATGATCCTCTTCACAAATGAGACAAGGATATCGAGGTTTGCGCTTTTCGTCATTGGTTTCCAATTTTTCATTTTTCTCCTTTGGAGCCTTGTCTGCTTTAGCCTTCTTCTTTCCTTTCTTCTTTCCACCGTTTTTTGGTTTGGCCGTAGATGACTCTACAGCGTGAATATCGGCGGTAAGTTCAGGAGAAGACTCTCCTGTCGGGGAATCGGGCAAAGTGATAATAGGAGTAGTTGAAGCCTTGGAAGACTTCTTCTTGCTCTTTGTAGTCACGATACCAATCATACCATCAGCGGCATGAGATCCCGAAGGAGCAGCAGCGATTTGGTTCGACTTTGGAAGATCCGGGATCTTCTCGTGTAATGTACCCGACTGCGTGTAAACTAAGTCAAGGTATTGTGCCTGAGCAATGACTTGCTCCTCAGTAACTACTCCGGCCTTAGCTACATCTTCAGTAATTCTTGGTAATAGTGATTTAACAAACCATTCAGCTAAGATTTGGTCCGGGATAAAAACTTTCACTAGTCTCCTTCGACGTCTCCACTCATGAATGTGATCTGAAATATACGTGGAGGTCGATTGTTTTAGTGAAGTTAATAACTCTGTACCGTTATCGTATCTGACTGGTAACTGAAAATGAGTTAAGAACGAGGTAGCTAACTGGCTAAAATTGTAAAAAGAGGCCCGTGGTAACTCAATGTACCACTTGGCCGCGAGACCAATGAGTGTACGCTGAAAAAGACGTAAACGAATCGAATCATCCGAGATGGAATTTGAAGCACACCAGAGGTGGTAAGTCATCACGTGATTGGACGGATCCTCTCCAGACTTACCTTCGAACTTGGGTATATCGCTGGGCAACTTATTTGGCATTGGCGGCCAGAACGGAAGATATTGAATTGGATCGTTCGTTAGGCGCGTCAAGTCTAGTAAATCCAAAGTTGCGATAAACGGTAACTGCCGGTTAGGATCTCTAAAACTCTGGGTCACAATACCAGCCCCAGGAGGAGGATATCCAGGATAACTAGGAACAGGAGTCGCATTTGGGATATTATATCCTCCTGGAAAACCAGGATTAACCGGACCGTACTGGGGTTGCTGAGGTTGTTGATAAGTGTACCCAGGATACGGTTGATACTGGTAAACCGGTTGTTGGGCAGCTTGCCCAGGTTGATATTGTCCCTGGTACGGAGGTTGAACAAATTGAGGTTGAGTAGTAACAACCGTACTTGTACCAGGTTGGCCTACAGGCATCTGGACTGTGGTTTGAATCGTAGATCCAGACAACGGTACAAATGTCTGAGGAGTGGTTACAGGGACAGTAGAAACTGGAGCTGCCAATATTCCAGTAGTAAGTATGGTAGATGTGGCGGTAGTTGCTGCAGTCGTGTGAGGTGGAGTACCAGGTGCAACTGGCGGCTGAGTAACTACCGAAGTTACAGGGGTCTGAACACTTGACTGGACAGGTTGCGGTTGCTGGGGTGGACCAGGAACTACAGGTTGTCCTGCTTGAGGTACCGACTGTATACTTGGTTGCGACATCTGTTGACCCTGTGACGGATCCCACACTAACATTCCAGGGTATTGACCCATAACAGGTTGAGGATACTGAGATCCATAGCCGGATTGAGGATAGGGTTGATAATTGTAAGGTGCAGTCCCATATGATTGCCCTTGAGGTGGTTGATAACGTTGACCAGAGTATTGACCCGTAGGTTGATAACCTTGAGGTAAATACGGGTACTGGGGTTGACCTTGACCTTGAGGTTGGTATCCTTGAGGTTGATACCCTTGGGGTTGATACCCTTGGGGTTGCCATCCTTGAGGTTGCCATCCTTGAGGTTGATATTGATACTGAGGTTGACTTTGGGGTACATATTGAGGCTGGGGTTGACCTTGAGGTATGTATTGCCCTATAGGAGCGTACTGACCTTGAGGTTGCCCCCCAGACACGAATGAAGTACCTTGAGGTTGCCCCCCAGGCATTAACGAAGGTTGCCCCCCAGGCGGTAATTGCCCACCTTGAGGTTGGGTAACGGGAACTGAACCTGACATCATGTAAATGTCACCTATACTCAATGGTACATTACCATTGTTTCCAACTAATAACCCATGATCAATGGGTTGAGGAGATGCTCCCGCAAAGGTACCAGAAAGAGATTGATACCCAGTAGGAACAGAAGGACCGCCATGTAAAAAAGATTCAGGACTTTGTGTAAACACAGATGACTGACCAGACATATTTACAGGAGTATGAATTCCTCTAGGTGGAAAAGGAGTACGAGGTGTAGAAAAACCTACTGAGTTGTCTAAAAAATTGGTTAACGCAAGGTACCAAGATTCACTTCTAGGAGGACTGTAAAAGATGGATTCATGCTCCCTTAGATCAAGGGTAATTTGATCTTCAGGATTAAAGACGCCTATTTCTTCCTCTGAAACAAGTTCTTCTATAGCAACTAAACCAACAGGAAGATTTTCGGTGATAATTCTTTCTATTCTTGGTGAATCAGGAACACTAGGAGTTGGAGTAACAGGTTTGGAAATTTCAGGTTCTTCGCCTGTTTCACTGGCAGATGAAAAACTACCAGCAAGCTCAGAAACTGTAACAGTTTCGGGATTGTAACCTGTTTCTAAACTTCGGTAATCTGGATGGACTACCAAGGAAGATTCTCCTTATTCAGGTGAACCTACTCTATTGTCACTAGGAGGAGTTACAAGGACCTTTAACCCTTCGTACTGACCCGGAATGTCTTCAGGAGATTCACCCCGCGATTTACGGAGTTTTCTTAACAAATCTATTCCGGTAACAATCTCAGGAGACTTGCCCCGAAGTCAACGGGACTGTCTCGGTAATTCCGCCACAATTAAAGATTTTTAACTACAACACACAAAAACAAAGTAAAAATTTCAAATCAAACCACCTAAAGTCTTCTAAAGAAACAAACAAATTTGAAGCACACGCCTAAAGAATCTAGAGCGTCAAACCAAACACAAACAGTATCTTCCGGACCAAAAGCGCTAGTTGGTGATTAGGTCCAACCTCGCAGGATTCAGTACAGAAATGGCGGGTGGAACAGTTACGCCGACAACCTGCTTAATGAATAGACTGGACCAAGTTCCTCCACTTTAACCGTCTCGAAATGAAGCGAACCCCCCAGAAAATCCAAGTGAGTATAGCCGACGTCTGCTCCAGGTACAGTGGGACCTTCCCTCCACCGTCACCTTGGGTAGAATCCTAGAGATTATGGTCACTAAGGTTACCAACGGCCACAAGTACACCTGGGGGAACAGTCTAAACTCCGACAGCACGCAAGGGCAGAGTAACAAGCTCAATCCCCTTACCGGCTCCTTGACAGTAATCCAAGGTTTACCGATAAGTGACCCTTGGCTCCTCGACAATGGTTAATCCGAGGTTTACCGTTTGTAATACGTACTGTCTGGCGTCGTTCCCAACGAGGGAGGAATGATCCCCTCACTGGTTCGGACACGAGCTCGTGCTTCTCCTTTAAGAGGAGCTTTCCCAGAGTGTAAATGTAACAATTGGATTTGATTCTATCAAAAGATCGACGACTTGTTTGTTTTACTGCCTTGGAGAGTTAAGTACTCACCTATTCCAAGACACTAGCCTAAGCTATGTTGGTGCTTTAGAGCCCTAGAAAATAAAAATTACTAGATTGATTTTAATTTAAGCGTTACTTTTAAGGTTGTTTCTTAAGTCAAAAGGTGATGGAAGTGAAACCAGTGGTGTGTTGACTCGACTCGAAACCACTACAAAATGCACCTAGGATGATTTACCCACTACTTTACTTTTTCGATGAATTGCTTTAACTAAAAAGTTGAGAGAATGCAATCTTTATAAAAGCAACTTCTTAATTGAAGACAATCAAAGAAACAATTCGTTTGTCTTTTCCAAGCATAAAAACATGACCGCTCTTTACATGCACGAAAAAACTCTTTTCCTCTTTCAAAAACAAAAAGCTACTTGAAACAAGACTTTTTAAAGAAGATGTTTTTTGTATTTTTCTTTTAATAAAGCAAATAAATCTAATATAACCAAAAATCAATCTTAACGACTATTAAAATCTACGAAAATCCACTCATAAGCAAACTAAAAGGCAAATTTATTCTAAGCAATCTTAACGAGGCCAAAACTAACAATGATTATTCTAAGGTGTTTTACTTGATCACAATTAAATCAAGGACTAGCTTATTGCAGAACCAAAAACTAGCCAAAACAAAACTCTAATCTTTTTGTTCTTTTTGTAAAATGGAAATCAACACTTTATAAACAAGTAATTCGAAATTTGACCCAAAACAACTTAAATGGCAAGCTGCTCACACAAGGAGACTTTACGACAGGCCCGACTTCTAAGAAGGCTGACTAACCAGAGAGATCTAAGGCTGGACAACTTTCTACTGTCAAAGTCACTACAGAACCTATCCAAAAATCAAACCCTAGGTCTAAACTTCGTTGAAATCCACTAAAACACTCAAAGCTCACAAAACAAGTTCAGGTGAAAATTTTTGACAGGGTACTAAAGGATCTGGGCAGAAAACACTAAGAAAAATCAAAATCTAAAAGCAATTAAAGCAAAAATGGAATTTTCCTAAATTTTACAGGAAGACGCAGGCAACCCGTTATAACAGGTGCGGGCCCGCTCTGTGCAAATGGCAACAGCGCGTCCAAAGACGCACTGTGCAGTACTCAGAGGGTGCGTCCTTCTGGAAAAATGAAGAAAAACCAAATCTAACTAAATCTAAAGCTAAGCCACCCAAATACTAATTCTCACAGTCAAAAACCAGAAAATAAAAATGATTTTCTCAGAGCAAAGTTCACACAAAGGAAAAGACTCTCTCATTAATGGATTCCCCAGCGGAGTCGCCAATTTGTCGTGGCGGAAAAAGTCGTTTGTGCAGACACAACTGACCTCCCTAGGAGTCTAAACTCCTTAGCGACAAACAAGACAAAATGGAGTGATCTTTCTCTAAATATACCTTTTACAACATGAAAACTACGAGTGTTTAGGCTTACCTTATTCCAAAACGCTGTTGTTGTAGTCCGTCCTTGCCGATCCGAATGAGCTCCTCCTTCATGTCAATTCCTGCAACCACAAACAATCAAACAATTACCAAGCACTTGTATTTCATATAATAAAACATATATTCAACATGCAGACCAAGGAACACATGAAATAACTCATTAACACAAGCTATTGAGAAAAATAAACCAGTTTGTATTAATAACGAAAGAAAGAAACTCTTACAACTTGGCCTTGGTGTTGTGCAAGTTCCTCCCAGGGTCCATCAAGGGTTTTCCTCTACTTTGACAAAGCTCACCCACTTCCAAGTAGAATCAAGCAAAGACAATCTCTCCTCACAAGGTTCTAAATGGGAGTCCTAATTCCTGCAGCGTTTACCCAAAGAAAATGTATAGCTTCAACCTCCCCTCCCTCTGGCTCAATGTCTTTATTTATAGTGCTGTAAAGAGGTTATTCAGGTCCACCATCAATGGGATAATCCCCCTCTTTGGGTGGGATAGCTCCCTTATTTATGGGATAAGTTCCCCCTTAATAGAGATACATGAACCAACTGGAGGCGCATCCATTTCATCAAACCGACCTCTAGAAGGTTCTAGAAGTAACCACAAGTAACTTTTTTAAGATGAAACTCGCGCATTTTGCCTTTTACAGAAGGATGCACCTGTCCCTTAACATACAGAGCGTCCATGGACGCAGCTTTTGTGAACATGGTGAGCGTCCCCGCAGGTAAGGCTAGAGAGAACCTACGACCCCAGAGATAAACATATTTTTTACAAGACTTTCTCTCTTCTTTGAGTTTGAGATGGATAGCAGAGGCATAAGACTTGCCTAAGAGGGTAGCATGACTGTTGATTTGAGCCATACTAACTATAAGTGGTCATGGTGACATTTTTTAGTGTAACAGGGGGGTCCTTTTTCGTACAGTTGTGTCTCTCGAGCCCGAAAAAGTATAAAACTATGCTCAAAAGAACCGCCTGACCATTACGATCGAGGAGTACTTTTCGTGGATAGTGCCCTCGACCCGGAAAAGTAAAAAAGCGGTCGAAAACACGTCGTTTTAGAGCCGTTATCGAGTGCGAAACGACAAACACCCAGCAATCTTTTTAGTTCAATGGTCGAAAAAGAGCTTAAAATGACCGCCTTTCGTTCCTTTTAATGAGCTGAAAGGAGGCTCGGCTATCTTCTCTCGTTTAATGTCGGAAAAGAGCTTAGAGATGACATAATTGGGGACCACATGCACGGAGAACCATGACGACCAAGCTGTTTTATCCGAACCTGCACAAGAACACTACCCGCATAAACCCATTCGATATGTGTGAAAAACATATTAAAACATGTATTCGACAAATTTAGGGCTAAAGTCATGGCAAAAAATGGTAAAAACCCAAAAAATATGGCCATTTATGAGTTTTTACTATAAATAGGGGGGGTAAGAAATCATTTTTACCATTTTACCATTTTGGGACGTGAAGGACGTGGAGAAGCCAGAAAGTTGACGGAGTGATTTCCAGCCCGTATGGACACCATTTCTCGAACCGTTTCTTCCAGGTAGGTTCTCGCTTCCTTGCCCTGTATTTTGATCATGTTTAATAGGTTTTTAACGGTCGAATTTGCCCAATTGGGCGAATTCTTGGCGCATGGGTGCGCTCTCGGTCAGCGCGGATATCCCACGCGGGTCCGCGCTGGCCGAATTAGAACAAAACGTAGCCAATTTCGGGTCAGCGCGGAAAACCCGTGTTCTTCCGTGCTGACCTTGAAAAATAACAAAGGGCTGCCATGTAAAAACAGCCGCGCTGGCGCGGAAAATTTTTTTGTTTCAATTTTGAACGTGAAAATTTCTATGCCAGCACTTCTAATTTGTTTTCATGGCTTGTGCAGGACATAATGGCTTTCCAATGGCAGGAAAGAGTGCATGATGTCGAAGATATAGCTGCTTGGGAAAATGTGGATTGCTGCAATGCCATGCGAGCTTGCGGTTTTATGAAATTTTTCCTCACACCTCGCCTAAGGGCCCAACATGATCTTCTTGAGCTACTGATCAGGGCATGGAACCCGGTGGATATGAAATTCACTATCCGGGGCCAAGATATTGAATTTGACCATATGGATATCTTCTTTCTGACTGGGTTGTCACGCCGGGGTGCGAGGCCCATCATAGAGGGACAGCGACCTGGCGGCGATCCTTTAGATGATCTCATGGCTCGAGTATGCCCAGAGGCTGAGAAGACGAGGAGTGGGAAAGTAGCAATCCCCACAGTGGGAAACATATTCCTTCGCACCATCCTGTTCATGGTGACCCGGGCAGCGAGAAGCATGGCCAACCACGAGGCTTCAAAGACCCACCTCATGTTAGCTCTCGATTGCCTTGATCCTACAGTGTTTGATTGGTGCACAGCAGTGACCAACAACATGAAGAGGCAGCTAAGCAACTGTCGTCGCGGGGAGACGAAGCAGTTCGGCTATGGGTCTATCCTGGTTCCGCTCATTCTAGAGCGAGTGCCAGCCATGCGGCTACAGACGATGGCCGTGGATGCTCCTAGGGATCCTCGGGAGACGAGGGCCTCACGATGGGCTCGCATCATGCCACGCGGAGGTGGTGGCAGGCCACATAGCTGGGGAGCATTCTTCCGGGACTGGCTAGATCAGCAGGTTATCTTCGTGGAGGACTGGCCATACGCGGGCATGGATTTCCGCAATGACCCTGATATGGTGCTGCCCCCAGGTGAACAGTGGGATGATGCAGGTATAACACTTTGACTTTTTGAGTTTTGCAATGTTTTTGAATTTTTTATGTACATGTCTTAATAGATGTCATGGTATGCAGATGTGGGGCCCACTAGACCGATTGGCCTGGCTGCCACGGCACGGAGAGAAGGACAGGGAGCTGGGGCCTTGGCCTTAGTCCCTCCAGGGGTTAACACGTCGGAGACTGTGGCTCGCAACCTTGAGGGGTTGCTGGAGGGAGTGCCTGACTACCAGGGGGTCGAAGAGGTCCCCTTAGAGCATCAGATCAATACAGTGGGGGTGGAACCCAGGGTGCACCGCCTTCTGAGGCGGGTAGCACGAGCAGCTGTGTACTACAGGGAGCATCATCCAGCTCCATAGTTACTTAGTTTTTATTTCCACTGTTATTTTGAGACACATGACTCAGATGTACTGAGATTTTGGACATGTACACTTATTTTTGAGCGCCTTAGTGCGCCACACGATATATATATATATATACATACCGTGGATCATTGTTACATGTGATGATGTTTTGTTTATGTTATGCAATTTGTTCAGTACAATTGTAATCTTATGTATGAATTTGCATGACACATGACCCATGGATTTTATATTTTTTAATGCAAGCTTAAAAGCACACATATGCAAACTATGCTTGAAATGATCTATTTACATATGCTCATGGTCTTATTATGCTATCTATGTTTTCCTGTATGATGTTTATCTGTTACGCAAATGTCTATCTAACACATGATTTTCCAATGCATCAGTCAATGTATTTAATCGTCTCGGAATGTGTTGATAAGTAATGTAATCAAAATTCCGTTCCAACAATATTACACGTAGGTATAACCTTAGTATGCGCTGGTCTCTGATGGAATATCGCCCGTTAAGTTGATGGACGACCAGCTGGGAGTCCAGGTTCACCACTAGTTCTCGGATGCTGAGGTCAACTGCTTCGGCAAGTAATTCAATTACAGCGCTGTACTCGGCAACGTTGTTAGTGGTACGACCTAGGCAGACACCCTGAAGGTCTAACAACTCTCCGTGAGGATCGTAGATCACCCACGCCGCTGAAGACAAATTACAAGTGCTGTGGCAGGCACCATCAGCGAAACCAACATACGGTGTACTAGACATCTGCACAGGAAAAAGAAAACATAATAAGAGGCAAACACGCCTTTATACCAAAGAAAAACCGAAATTCATGCATGAAAAACACAAAACACACATATATACAAAGCGAGTGCGCGAAGTTATGCATAATATTTCTTCAGATACAGCTCGTTGCGGGGCTTGTCAAGAGGATTTCCTTCATAATCAATCAACTCATATGCGCCCTTTTGTAAAACTCTTTCCACGATATAGGGACCTAACCACATAGATTCGAGTTTTCCTGCCCCCAGCTTATCCTTAGCTTGATCGTAGAGCAGTACTAAATCTCCCTCAACAAAGGAACGAGGATGAATATTCTGGTTGAAGTGAGCCTTGACTCTCTTCTTCTGCGCTTCGATAGCCAGAGAAGCCAAACGACGAGTCTCGTCTAACCGTTCTAGGTAAAGAAGCCGTTCCTCCATCGGAGTGGTGTTGGGAAGCAACTCGACAGCTAATTTTAATGAAGGAATCTCGCATTCGACGAGAAGGGTAGCCTCCAGTCCATAAACCAGTTGAAACGGGGTGAAACCGGTGGCATCCTTCACAGAAGTCCGGTAGGCCCACAAGGCTGGGAAAAGCATAAGATGCCAGTTAGACTTGTGCGTATTGACGGTGCGTTGAAGCATGGTGATCAAAACTTTGTTCACGGCTTCGACTTGACCGTTAGATTGTGGATAGTACGGTGACGAACTATCTTGGCGCAAGCCTAGTTGGGTCGTTAGCTCCGTCATCATATGATTTCGGAAATGCTTTCCGTGATCTGTAACAATAGCCTGAGGGACTCCGAAACGAGTGATAACATGATTGAATAAAAACTGCGCCGCTGTGTGACCGTCTTCGTTTAATGTAGGCATCGCTTCGGCCCACTTGGTGAAATAATCCACAGCAACGATAATGTACCCATGCCCCCCGGCCGAACGAGGGTTACAGGACGTATAATCGATGCCCCATTTGGCAAATGGTCCTACGGTTACGACAGGGTGCAGTGGTGCAACAGGTGCACGCATCTTCCGGTGGTAGACCTGGTACTCGTGACATGCACGCACAGCAAGGATGCAATCCTTGAAGATAGAAGGCCAGAAGTAACCAGCACGGAGGATCTTCTGAGCGGTAGCGTATTCGGACATATGGCCGCCACAAGCGCCGGAGTGACAGTCATTCAAAACTCGCTCAGCCTCCTCGAGGGTTAAGCATCGGCGAAGGACGGAATTGACGCCGAGGCGGTACAGGGTATCGCCCAAAATGTGATATGGTTGAGCTTGGTGACGAATTCGTCGTCGAGCATCTTTCGATACGTTGGGACGAAACGAAGACGTTTGTAGATATATGATAATGTCCCCGTACCACGGGTCGAGGGTGCTGATGAGAAACAGCGTTTCATCCGGAATATGCTCCTCTGAGCGAGATGGTGCAGACTGAGATGGTAAGGAACAAAGCAGTTCAGCGAAGACCAGAGATTTCTTAGACTTGGCTGCGGTGAATTCCAAGTCAAACTCTTGGAGGATTACGATCCACTTCGAGTATTTGCCCCCCAGCAACTGACGTGACAAGATGTAGGTCATGGGGTTGCAATCAGAGATCACGGTCGTCGTGCGCAACAAGATATAATGACGGAATCGTTGGACGGCACAGACAGCTGCCAATGCCAACTTCTCGGCATATGCATAGCGAGTTTCCGTATCCAGAAGGTTGCGGCTAAGATAATATACAACATGCTCGGTGCCATCATCATCGTCTTGCACTAAAACCATGCCGATGGTGGTATCGGCGGCAGCCAGATAAAGGGTGTAGTCACGGTGGTAATTCGGAGGTCTTAAGAGTGGAGCTAAGACAAGAAGGTCTTTAAGACGCTCAAAAGATTGTTGGGCGATAGCGTCCCAGCGAAAGGGCGTGTCTCGCTTCAATAATTGTGTGAAACCCTTAGCCACCTCGGCATAATTTGGAATGAATCGTCTGAGAAAATTGGCTTTTCCCTTCAAGCTCTGTAACTGCTGAAGAGAGGCAGGGGGAGGAAGAATCAAAATGGCCTCGACCTTAAGGGGATCTAGACGGATACCTTCCCGGGAGACGATGAACCCGAGCAGTCGGCCAGATTCTACGCAGAAGACACACTTATGCGGATTGAGTCGAATACGGTAGTGTCGACAGCGGAGAAAGATTTCGCGTAGATGGGATGGATGGTCTTGACGTTTAGCTGAATGAGCTGGAAGGTCATCCAGGTAAGGCTGTACGATGTGTTGGATATCATGAAAAGCATACGACATCGCACGCTGGAAAGTGGCACCGGCATTTTTGAGACCGAAAGGTAGCTTCTTGTAAGCGAAGGTGCCCCAAGGACAAATGAAAGTAGTCTTATGCTGGTCTGCGGGGGCTATGTTGATCTGGTTGTAACCAGAGAAGCCGTCCATGAATGAATAAATTTCGCTTCCTGCGCAGTCATCAATAAGTTGATCAATAAAAGGCGTAGGAAAGTTATCTTTTGGACAGGCGCGATTGATGTCGCGATAGTCAACACAGACCCGAATAGTACCCTGCTTTTTATTCACAGGGACTATATTTGATACCCACTCTGTGAGAGGAATGGCATAGATGAAACCAGCTCGAAGGAGTTTTTCAACTTCGGCCTTGATGGCTGCAGCCTTTCGAGGGTGCACTGGGCGTAAGCGCTGACGAACAGGCTTAGCGCCGGGATAAGTAGGGATTTCGTGCTCCACAATACTGGGGTCAATGCCGGGCATTTCCTCGTAAGACCATGCGAAAACATCACGGAATTCACGAAATAAAGCAGTATAAAGTTGAACTTCCTCAAGAGTGCATGTGACTCCAATGAAAATATTCTCGACAATCCCTGATTTGACAGAGATGTCGATAGCCAGGGTTTGCGTAATGTTACCCATATTGCCTTCCGAAGACACGTGATATAACTGAACAGGCGTTTGGAGAGGCGGTGATGGGACGCATGAAGCAAACCGCTCGAGACATGCGACCATTTCCGAATGAGGAGGGAGAAAGGAAGAGCGATGGTGGTAATCTAACCAAGGGAGCTCCTCGAGAGACATAGTCTCAATGATAGCCTCGTCGGAGGGGAATGATTCCTTCAGGGGATCCGAAGTGGCCTCTTCTCCCAACCAAGGGAAGTGGTCATATGAATCGGGAACACTGCTCAGAAAAGCAGGTTCAAGAGGTAGAGCCGATGCAGCGACAATCTCAATGTAGTTGAGCTCGGCAGGACTCAACGGCATCATCTCGCCCCAAGAGTCTTCCTGATTCAAGGGAGGGAGAACCCATGGATCAGAACGCACTGTGATCATGTTAACGGAGGCGAGATTCGGAGGTGGGAGGGGAAAGACTCTCATCAAGGAGGGATCTTTGAATAATCCAACACCCACACTCACTAACGACTTGGAGGTATGCTCTACGAATGGCACATTCCCTTCAGAAGAGGAAGCAAAAAAGGACAGCTGGTCCACTGTGACAATCTTCCCTTGATGGGGGAAGCGAACGACACGGAACAAGGAGGAAGCCACGGCTTGCATGGCATATGTCCAGCTTCGTCCAAGAAGGAGGTTGTAAGTGAGATTAGCGTCAACGACTTCAACCTCTACTTCTACCGTTTTTCCTTCTAAAGAGATAGCCAATCGTGGGAGGATACCATATGGACGAGATTCTCTTCCATCAAAAGCCTCCAGGGTCGTAGGAGACTGGCTCAGAGCGGGAGAACCAATAGCCTTCCAGCAAGCAACCGACATGATGCAGGTTGAGGCACCTTCGTCAATGACTGTACGATGGATCGTTTTGCCGTTGACGAGAACCTGTATAAGGAAGGCCACCTGATGAGGCAGTCTCTGCGTGAAACCCTCGAGATCAAAAGAAATTAAATTTGAATCTGCCGGGTCTATGCCACCAATCGCTGATAGCAAGGACTTCCTCTGGGAGGGGCAGCTCTGGAGGACTTCTAATGCGGACATAGCAGACGGAGCCTGAGCTAAGTCCTCGACAATGCTATAATGCTGGGTAGCACGAGCATTGGGGTTATAAGATGACTTCCTGAGTACACCTTTGGGAGGGGGTCGGGGGATCGTCTTGGTGCTGGGCCATTCGATGTGAAGGGGACCAGAACTGGACGGAGGAGCGCTGGAGGGAACCTCCGGCTCTTTCCCAGCTGAAGATGGATAATCTTTCGCTCGAGTTGAAACATGGATGGGGATGGTTCCAGCCATGAACACCTGAGAACCGAACGAGGAAGAGGATTGAGAAGGGTCTGCCACCTGATGCGTCTGCTGGGACGGGAAAGGCTCTTTAAGCATAGCAGGGGGCCCTGGAGCACCTTTCAAAATCCGACTAACCTCGGACCGCCTAGGGAAATCTTTGGTGTAGTGATCCTCCTCGCAGATGAGATAAGGATACTTAGGCTTTCGTTTGGCTCCTTCCTCAAAGGGAGGTTTAGGAGGGTTCTGCTTGGGCTGTCCAGATTTATCTTTGGCCTTCCCTTTCTTTTTGCCTTTCGAGGATTTGTCTGCCGCGGTGGACTGGACGGCATTTACCTCAGAGGTATTCCCAGCAATAGATTGGCCCTGAGGAGCATTCTCGTGAGAGGCGGTTTGTTTCTGCTTCCCAGGGTTCGCGGCCGATTTCTTAGATGATGAATTCACAGAACCAATAACTCCATCAACAGAAGGCTTTGGTGGAGCTTTGGGTTGTCCAGGCCTCGGGGCATCTGGAAAATACTCATACAAAGTACATGACTGAGAATACACTAAATCAAGGTATTGAGCTCGCACGATTACTTGCTCCTCAGTTACACACGCCCCCATTGCGATATCTTTGGCAATTTTAGGAACAAAGGACGTCGTAAACCAGTCGGTCAGGAGTTGATCAGGAATCCAAAATTTAATCAAGCGACGGCGCCTTCTCCATTCATGTATATGATCAGAGATGTGTGTAGCCGTATCCTGTTTGAGAGACGTGAGAAGATGGGTCCCAGTCTCGTACCGAATGGGTAACTGAAAATGAGTTAAAAAGGCCATAGCCAACGAGTTGAAATCCGAAAACATGCCGCGATTGAGTTCAATGTACCATTTAGCAGCTGAACCAGTGAGAGTCCTCTGGAAGAGGCGAAGCCGGATAGAATCATCAAGCCATGAGTTAGATGAGCACCAAAGGTGATAAGTCATTACATGGGCCTGAGGGTCCTCTCTGGCTTTCCCGTCGAACTTTGGACAGTCACCTGGTATTTTGGTTGGAACCGGTGGCCAATACGGATTATGCAAAATAGGGTCGTTTGTTAATTTGGACACATCAGGTAGTTCCAACGTTGCTAAAAATGGTAGCTGCGGGTTAAAGGACATCTGTGGCTGCGGATTCGAGGCAACATTAGGGTTCCACCCAGATGGTGGTTGCCCCCACGAACTTTGTCCGGACAGACCCGGCCCAAAAGGGCCTGGCGTGTAAGAATTTTGTCCCGATGGACCCGGTCCAAAAGGGCCTGGTGCATAGGGAGTTTGTCCGTAGGGGTTTTGTCCGTATGGATTTTGGCCATATGCGGACGGCTGTCCCTGTGTCTGCCCCCCAGCTCCCCATGTACTAGCAGCTTGCCCGACAGGTGCACCATATTGGTAATTTTGATAAGGAGTGACCTGTGGTTGCTGATAATTTTGATAAGGAGCATACTGATTTTGCCCCTGGGGTTGCTGGTAGCCATAAGACTGCTGGGTCCCATACGGAGCCTGGTAGGCAGGCTGCGTTTGGTAAGAAGGTTGATAACCTGTTTGAGTTTGAGGCCCAGGGTAATGTCCTTGAACCGGCTGGGGTTGAACCATATGTCCCGAAGGTTGACTTGGTCGGATTTGAGATGGACCTAGTTGGCCAGTAGGATAGACTTGCTGGGCACCAGGTTGTCCATGAGCCACCAAGGGTCGTCCTTGTGGAATGGATGACTGAACTGGCTGGATAGCTGGTTGACGCCGAGGTTGGCTAGCTTGTCAAGGTTGATGATTAGGGAGGACAATGGGTTGACCTTGCTGTATAGACGGTTGGCCCGTTTGCCCCCCAGTGTGAACAGATTGAGAAGAGGGCTGGGCTTGATGCATGGCAGGCTGCCCTCCTTGGTGTATGGGCTGGGCAGAGGGTTGGCCTTGCTGTATAGCAGGTTGCCCCCCTTGCCCAGAAGGATTCATGAATGGAGCGGTAGGTTGGCCCTGTTGAACGTAGGGTTGTCCACCCTGCCCAGGGAGATGACCAAACTGGGCGGTAGGTTGGCCCTATTGTACATAGGGTTGTCCACCCTGCCCAAGAGGATACCCTTGTGGGACCACTGGTTGATTCTGAGGATTGTAAACTGACCCAGTTTGTCCAGATGGGTACCCTTGCTGGAAACCGAGTTGGCCTTGCTGAATGGAAGGTTGCTCCGGTTGTCCAGTAGGTTGATTTTGATGTGGATATGACGGACCTCCAATGCCCATGGGTTGTCCCTGGTAAGGTTGACCCTGTGGGCCCCCAGATTGTCCTGGGTCAGGCGGGCCATAAAGTGGTTGCCCCTGAGGGGTTTGCACATAAAGCGGCTGGCCTTGATTGGGTGGTCCTATGGGTTGTCTGGGAGGATCCCGGTTCCCATGAAGAGTGTGAGTAGCGGGATCATACGTAACATTCAATGGTTCCTCGTTTTCTTCGAAAGGACGGTGAGGAAGAACTGAAATGTTCTCGAGGTACTCACCGTTTTCATCATAGTAGAAGAAGGGACCTTCGTAATCTGGGTCCGTTATGGGTTGCCCAAAAGCATCATACGGCCCCGACCCTGGAATGCCACCAGAAAAGGGACCAACTTGAGGGTTTGCAGACGAGGAAACTGGTTCAGCACTGACAACCGGAGTTGGACGTGCTATACAGACAGTAGGTTGAGTGGGAACTGAGGTAACGGGCGTGTTAAGCCCTGTCGTAAGGGGTGTACTAAGGGGCTGCGAAACAAAGGGCCCGGTGGAGGCAATAAGACTAGGATCCCATATAGTTGTAGAAGTCGTTCTAGCGGCATACCTATCCCTCACTGATTGATATCATGGAGGGAGGGGAGAGGAAGCCGGGATCGGGGTCTCAATGTCTGTTACCATGGGCGTCTCACCGGTGCTGGAAGCTGTCTCATCCATGCGGGAAGAAGACATTGGAGACGACATACCGAGAGGGGTACGAGGGGTACGGGGGGTATAATCGGGCTCCCAGATAGGATTCCAATCTTCTATGTAATCTTCGTCGCCTGGGGCACGTACGTTGATAGGCTGGATACTCGGAACAATAGGAAGAGTACCGCTTACAACTGGTGTCTCTGGAGCAACAGAAGATGGAGAACCTTGATCGCTTGGACCGGGAGTTGATGGGTCAGCCAGGATGACCAGAGCCCTTAGAAAACCTAAAGGAAACTAACGATAAAACCCTACTCAAAACTATCGCACACAAGATCTAAAACAGGTGATGTTATCGTGGCCAAATTAATTTTAAGACACAAGAACCAAACTTGACCTTTTCATGTTTCAGGAGTCGAGAAAAGGACGAAAAGATGACTCCAGTCTCCTTCGAATGTTTAATGAGCACGAAGTGACAAGACGCTCACAGGCACCTTTTCATTTAGGGAGTCCGAAAAGGATCAAAAGT
Organism: Pinus tabuliformis; assembly: GCA_031772625.1. NCBI lineage: Eukaryota > Viridiplantae > Streptophyta > Pinopsida > Pinales > Pinaceae > Pinus > Pinus tabuliformis. The sequence goes on from CM062813.1 coordinate 909,877,265, forward strand.
GACTGCTCTGGAGACTCTAGGTATAAGGTTTACCAAGCAACCCGTAAAACTGCTTATACACCTCAGCAATCGTATGAGAGCCAAGGACTTTCCGTACTGCAGTCAATCTTCCCGAATGCTGTGTTCGGTGCGTTACGGTTCACAAGGCGGCAGACTTGGCTTCCTATGGATAAAGGATAAAGCCTAATGGGGTCTCCCTATATATGCGACGGTACGTGGGAGCGCAGTCCGTGTTAGACCACTATCGAGTCACAGAAGGAGGAATCACCCAACCTAATGTGAAACAACAGTGACTATGTTTTAAGACGCCGGAACACGTCTCTAACCTAGACCTATAGATGTTTGCGTTTAGTTCCAATGCGTTTTTAGATTCATTTCGTTCATTTTACAGTTGATCTTGAGATTAAGTTTCGATTTCAAGCTCTATCGTATGTTCGCTCACAATTACCTAGATGCAAACTACATGCCAAAGAATTTCATTTTGTTCGATGAATTCTAGCTACGAGAGGGCAAAGAATTTTAACCAAACAAAACAAATATAAGCAAACAAGCAACTTGATGCAACTAAAGCGAGGAAAGGAAACTTTTTCTTTTGAAGATGCAAATCAACGAAATGTTCTTTTCCTTTTCAATTTTTTAAAGCAAAGCTACTAGTTTGATTTCCTTTCAATGACACAAAGCATCTAAATGAATTTGGAGGAACCGGAACACCAAGCAAATTACTTAATGAAAGCACACAAAGTTCCCAAAGCACTCAACCAAAGCTTCCAAATCAAAGGAAAACTAAGTTCTGCACGAGCTATGTGATCTAAGCTCGGCAAGACAAGCAAGGATTGCAAGCAAGGAGGAAGCGAAAAACCACTCGGAAACACAAACCAAAACACTCCAACAATCACCGAACAAGTGCATAAACAAATCTGAAATCGGCTGGTCAAACAAGCAAACAAGATTCCTATGGTAGGCTTGACACACACACGGCCACTAGATGCCCTAGGGCTAGAGTGCGAAATCAATGGAGAAAAACGAACACCCGAAGGACAAGAGTCACAACCAGTCAATTAGAGACCCAACACAATCCAGCAATTGTAAAAGTAATGATGAAAACACGAACCAAGCAGTGAAAGCAAAAGGGAAGGTATTCACAAAACTAGAAAACTGAACAAAAACGGAACCCTATGGAACCAAGCTCCGCAATCAAGCGGTTAAGAGTTCAAACAGTGAAGAGCAAGTCATCAAACAGGTGGAGAGAAGAAGGGATAGTCACAACAACAGGTTCAGGAGGCCAATTTGGTCAAAAATGAATTTTACAGGATCAACGCGGGTAGCCTTCAGCAACTCGGCGCTGGCAGGAGGAGGCCTGTAGCAACTTTGCGACGTCAGCTCGGAAGGACAGGGATAAAGCGCACTGTCTCGAAAAACCGAGGTCAGCGGGGAAAGAAACCACACAGACGTGATGACACGAATCACAAAGAAGCGGGGGCGCGATGCCAGCACGGAAGGACACGAATAAAGCGCACTGTCTCTGAAAACGAGGTCAGCCCCACTGTTAGACGTACAGGCGCGATGGAAAGAGTACCAAAGGAACAGGGTCGCGATGTCAGCGCGACTGTTCTGAATTAAAACGCGCTGAGAGCAAAAACAAGCAAGGCCAAAACAAAAACTTCCCAAACCAAAGGCAAGAGCCTTTTAACAATTAAAATACTTCCCAGAAGCACCCAGAAAGTTTATAAGCAAAGAGAAAATCCCAAAAACTCGGAAAACAGACCAATCAAAGTCAAACACAAAAGTGGACTCAAGAGACAAAAAGGCTGATCCCCAGTGGAGTCGCCAAATTGTTGGAGAGGTAAATCCCCTCTACGGATAGAGGCGATCCCTACTAGCCCAGCAGGGGTCTAGCAACAATCACACAATGCTGCTATGCATGTTCCTAATTACGATTAAACAAGAGGTAAACAACACCTACTTGGATTCCTGCGCTGTCGTTTGACGAAGAGATGTTGCCTTCGCTCCTTCGCTTCGGCTGGTCACAATCCTCCGCGATCCCCGTGAATAGATACCTGCACACACGAAGAGGAAACAAACGCAAGTGTGAAATCTAGTAAAAGCAACCATACATCAGTCAGAAAAGATGTAATTCACATTCAACCATAGCATAGACAAATGAGAATGGAACAATAATAGCAGTCATCTATTATTAATCAGAATAGAGAAGAGTACAACCAAATGTTCTGACGTCGGTAACCTTCTCAGGAGGGGCCAGTCAGCATGTATCTCAAGCATTCACTTTTGAGGATGATTCTCCCGAGACAAACAACTCTCTCTCACACACAAGTAACACAAAACATCCTTCCTTAAGCAATCAATCACTTCCACACCTAGCACACCAAACCTATAGTAGTAGCAATCTGAGCACTACAAGCTCTGCACAATCCAAGCTATTCCAAGCTATGTCTAACTAGCTGCTCATGGTAATGGTGAGAGTTTATATAGGAGAAGGAGTCTCCTAAAAGGGTGGAAGGATGAGCTTATCTTCAAGGGAAGTTGTTGGAAAGGGTCGAACAGACATGCCATAGAAGGGAGTCAACATTCACAAAGCTAACAACCAGGCCTGGAGTTATCTGGAAGGCTGGTTGTTTGAACAAATTCGCCCAAACTGGATCAACGCGGATTATTAGGAAACTGTCGCGCTGTCGCCGCGTCTCAATAACTGGGACAGACATGTCAACGCGGAAGTACACGGGAAAGGCGCGCTGTGGACCAGCGCGGAAAAGTGATGTGCTTCCGCGCTGGCAGCGCGCGGAATACACTACAGGGCGCTAGTCATCGCGGTTATTTTAGGAACAGACGCGCTGATGAACAAAACTTTGGAAAAATGGGTTTTTGGGCCAGTTTAGGAAGCAGGAGCTTAGTGATTGTGAATTCTTGACACAACAGGGTGACTGACAGGAAGGCAGTGACAAATTACTGTGTAACACTTGGTACATCAAGTACTCTAATGATAATCCAAATGCCATGTTGGCAGAGATCTAGACCGTTCCGAATAAAGAGCTTAGTATGCCTAAATCTGAGGCACAGTTGATTCTGGGGTTCAAGGAAATTGCAATGAAACCCAGTGAGACCCCTTGGGAGTTGCATCAGAGATTGAAGTGTAAAATCCATGAAGCTAGTATGAATTTAATAGATGGGCAACACGGAAAATGGTTCATCGCTTTGCTCCTACCTCACCTAAAGGTTGCGTTGTCACAACAAAAGATTACGACTCAGGTAGAGGCCTTGGAGATTGCAATATGACTGCATGAAACACTGATGCAAGATCTAAATCTGGGGGTTCAACAGATTCATGCACTTTCCTCGAAATGCAAATTCTGAAGCAGGATAGAATGGTTTAGCCAGAGGCGCATGAAGAGATATGGTGCTTGAAATGTGAAGGTTAGTGGCATGAGAAAGTGATGAGCGCCAATATTGTAGCAAGGATGATGCAACTCGTGGGCTACCGGCTTTACTTATCAACCTGGGGTTCATACAAACATGGAGGTGATAGTGCTATATGCACAAGTAAAAGTGAAGGTCCTAGCTATTGTCACTGTTCATATGGCGAGAGACCCCAGGGGTTCCAAGCCAGACTTCTATAAAGTCAGAAGAAGCTTTATTTTTTGATGGAAGAAGAGCAAATCTATTCTAAGAGAGCTACTCTACTGCAGTAATGAAGAAAACAACATGTAATGCTAAATCACACCATATCCTAATTAACCATTTAAACAACTATGCTAAGAATAATTTCTAAATCAACACTAACCTAACACTTCTATCTAAGTTACAGAAGTAAATAGAATCAAACCAAACTAAGGTGTAAGCAAAGGAAACTAAACTAAATCTGTTTTCACTTTTTGGGTTTTTTGGTGTTTGCGATGATCGGATAGTGTTTGAGTCTGATTGAATAACCAACTCAAAGATTAGGAGTGGCAGTGTTTCACTAATAGAAAGAACAAAGTTCAGAAAGGAGTCAAGCAGAAAAGAAATCGAAGATCAAAATCAACGAAAGGGAGAAGTAATGAACCAACAATGCACATAAACCATTGTATTAGTTGGGAACAATATTAAAGGGAGATAAGTGGTGAAGATCTTATTACAGGAGATTACGTGAATAGATGGGCGAATAGGATTATTGGGAGATGAACGACGTGGATCTTATCGTGGAGACTAAGTGAATAGATGGATGGATCAATCAACGAAAAGGATGAAAGAAACATGAGCAACAAAGATCTTATTGGAGAGAATAAGTGAATAGATGGACGAACAGGACTAACAGAAGATTAGCGGCGGAGATCTTATCGCAGGGGATTAAGTGAATAGATGGACAAACATGATTAACGGAAGATGGATGGTGGAGATCTTATCACAGGAGGTTAAGTCAATAGATGGATGAAAAATATTAACATGAGATGAATGTCGGTGATCTTATCATGGGAGATGAAGTTAATAGATGGATGGATCACATCAAGTCATGTGACGGCAGAAGGGGGAAAATGTGCGGAATGATGGCATGGGTTTTCATAGGTGGTAAGCAGTTTCTCGCACGCCCTCAAAGTTGTAATCAAAATTCCTAAATGTTATGCAATTAGCCTAAGTGAGTGATAGGTAGCATGAGAAAACCACTTTTCTTACGTGCTCTTGGGCGGATATCGGCCGTGCAAGAATTCACGCGAGATTGTACGATAGCCATTGGATCATGCAAGATTGATCAATGGTGGAGATCAACTAAGCTAGTCGGTGATCAGGTGACACGATAGCCATTTGATCAAGTGAGGCAAATCGACAGTGGAGATTTGGAGCACCTAAAGTCAAACTTTGAAATGAATACACACATGGTTGACAATGATTGGGCAGGTTTGTTGTGGATCGGACGGTAAGGAAATCTACAGGCATAATATGATTAAGACGTCATTTATTAGCTTCTGCATATATCATGAATGGGGAAAGTGCTGAAGGAAACACAAATACGAGTGAGATCTTATTATACAAAGATAACGATGAAATGAACCAAGTAATGAATCAAGACGACAAACACCAAATCTCATGCGAGAACTAGAAATCTGTGTTTTTGGGTTGCTGAATGGTCTCTTCCTCAAGTCATGGTCCCAGAGGAAGGAGGTGAGGCCGAGACACTTGCTGACAACCTTATGGCGATATTTTTCTCCTTGCTAACCTGCTAATTGAAAGAAGGCGCGAATGGAAGTAAACTAAAACATAACCAATCTACGCTACACTGCTATGGTGGAAATGAAACTGCTTAAGAAAATGAACGATTAAACCATGAATCTATGTGCTACACTAATGTAATGGAAATGCAGCTATTTAAGCAAATGAATGATTAAACCATGAATCCATGCTAGCATGCATGTACAATAAAGAGGATCCTTAGCTACTAGGGTTGGGCCCTAACCCAAGAGCTTAAGCCCTCTGAGTTAAATTAGTGTTGGCTCAAAACAAAACTCATTCTTATTATCAAAACAATGGATTACATCAAAAACTGTCACAAGTCTTGTATCTTGAAAATAAAGTAGAGTTTTACAATCAAAAGATTGAATCCTACTGAGGTCCTAAGCCTCTCTACTTATATGTCTGAAGTCTCCAATGACTTCCTTAAAATTAGGGAGGCTCGGCTCCCAAACTCGAGATAAACTGGTTCTTTGACTTTCACTTGCTGTGCTGCTTTCTAGTCCTCATGATTTGGCCATTTGCACTCTAAGCTGATGGAGGAATATTCAAATGGGGGGGTAGTAAGTGAGGAGGAATTACCTCCTATAATTACTCTCCCTTTTCCCATTCGAGTTTTGACCAAGGTCTTTGTCAAAAATCCTTGCTTTTATCCTTTAATCCTGAATTAAGTGCACATTATACCACAAAGCAAATTATCCAACTCTAACTCATCTCGTAAAAAAGAATATATAATCAAAAGTATGTAATAAGTTGTGAGAATATTTGGTTTGACTAAGCTAGGAGGTGAATTAAGGCCGACATAGTTACCCAATGATGAGGCCCATCATCACCCCCATACTGAAAGTGTTGCTCATTCTCTGAGCAACTTAGTCAATGTCCATGTCCTTCATGGCTCTAGTAGCCTCTCTGAAATCACATGCCTCTATTGTGGTCTCTTCTTCTGGTTCATAGAAGTGTGCTTTCCTTTCTACTTCTTCCTAGTTCCTCTTTTCCTCTTCTTCTTTTCTCCCTTATAGCATCTGTAGGAGTAGTGATGGATTGAGATTTAGGCCTATCCAATTGACCTTCAACTTTTGCATTGATTGCTTATACATAGGTGTCTTGTTGAATGCCTCTCTCAACCTTTGAGGGGAGTGATATTCTCTGATCTTCAAGTTGTGTGGTAGTGTGTTCCATCTGCTTAAGCAGGCATGTATACTATCATCTCTTAGTAGGCCTAAAAATATCCTCAAAATGTGAAATTACGTTCTCTTGGGAAGCAAAATATCTAGGTGCCAGCTAAGGATCATTTGCAATTAGATTATGGGTGCTAATTAGGGCCATTGGATTTGATTGTTCAGCTCTGATGAAAAGTGGTTCATTTTTCTCTCTAGCCAATATTCTTTTCATCTCTGTAGCCCTTGAATCTTCATGGTTCATCCATGAGGCCAACGACATTAATTGTAGATCTCCTAGCTTGGCATTAGGATCCCAAACGTTCATGTCTATGAGGGCCCTGTTGTGCAAGTAAAACTCAACCATTTTGGCCCTATCCTCTAGCGTACTTTGATCACAAAGATCAATAAACTGCTCGTAGTCCTGAAATGGCATGGTGCCCTTTTGTGCTAGTGTTCTAATTTGAAATTGCAGCCATTGTTCTCTGAGGTAAAGCACATAGGACTTAGATGGCATCCTACACTAGATGGCCTCCAAGGAGAGGCTGGCCATACATGCTAGTTGGTTTTCCCTTTCCTGCAGCTGTCCTCTCAGCCATTCATTTTCCCTCTCAAGTTGATATCTCGTTATTCCTTCTTTGTCGCTTAAGCCACTTAGCTCTTTGTTCTTATCTTCTTCCTTTTCCTGTTCTTTCTCATTTCCATCAATTTCTTCCTTCGTTTCCTCCTCTATTTCAGCATCATCCTCCTTCTCTTCTCCTTCATCATCTTCCTCTGTATTAGTTTCTTCTTCATCCATCTCATCCCCATCTAGCTCTGTATCTTCTTATTTTTGTTTTGCCTTCTCCTCACTGACAGAAGGACTAACATCATAGGTGAGGGTTTTGATGTCATCCTCCACTGGTGAGTCTTTGAAGAATGAACATGTTATAGGGATTTGGAGGTTTCACAGGGCATCCTTAATGAGTATCCTGATCATCCAATGGTGAGAAGATTGTTGGGAATTCCCTTCCTTTACTTTGTTGCTCAAGTCTATGAGTGATTGCATCAAGAAATAGGGTATGCTGAGTCTTTGGTGAACTGTTGTTTCTACCCCAAATATTAATTCTTCAAGCATCCTAAAATGGTATCCATAAACAACATTGTGTCTATGGAATGGCAGAAGAGGTCACAAGGTATGGTGAATGAGGTGGATGGTAGTGAATGAGGGTGGCAAATGACATGGAGGAGATGAGATGGAGTGGAGTGATTGGGGTGGCTCACTACGGGGGTAGGGATTGTAAGGGATGTTCATCAGGCTTGAAGCCCCCCGCAGTAATCTCAGGCCATAGATCTTGGTCAAACACCTTGACATCATGGTCAACTGTGGGGGTTGAGACTGAGTTATAACTCTTTCTCGTTGCTCCCCTGTAGAGCACTTTATCTACCTCTCGAACCCACGCTTACTTAAATCTTGTGCTATCACTTAAACTTTAATATGGGTCAGGGTCCAACCTTACGTCAGATTTAAATGCCATAAAAAATAAATCATTGTTTTCGGACTGTTTCATTCTCTTTTGATTTTAAAAAGAATTTCCTTTTTGCCACCTGACTATCTACTTTGTCGAAGGTGGCCAAGTTAACTAGCCACATTTTCACTTATAAACCAACTACCTTGTAACCCTTACAAGTTTTGATCAAATTATGCATATGAGTGAGTGAGCGGAATACTTACCTGTGGTCTCGATGCCATGGTATAGTTATCAGAGGTGTTGCGTTGTTTATTTGTTGCATGGTCATTCTACTTCCTCCTTTGTTGTCTGTTGTTTGCTGTCTATTGTCTACTATCTGGAGCTCCTGGATCATCTTAGTGAAGACCTGTAGCTAATGATTGATATTTTGTGGGATAGTCTGCTACAGGACCTAACCGACCTACCATGCACCCTCAGATTTCTCCCTTCTCCCTATAGGTTTTCGAGGGATCTTGTAGAAATCATAGTCTTTGCCTAAATAGAAGCAATGAAGTGAAAAAAAATGGAATTGATGGAGAGATGCATGGTAAGGAGAGGAGGAGATGAATATATGTGAGGCAGGGTTTCCTTTGGATCACCTCTTCACTCCTTGATTGTCCTTCTCGCTCACATGCAAATAACAATTACATCTTTTTCTCTTTTTTTTTTCCTTTTGAAAAACACCTAGGCTACCTTAGAGAGGTTTTCACCCTAGATGTTTGCCTTGGGAGCCTCAAGGAATGTTTCCACCCAGGGATCTTCTTATTCTTTTTTTCACCTTTTTTTCATCATTGGGCCGCCTCGCAAGGTTTTCAACCCAAAGATGGGACTCGGGTGCCTCATGGAGGTTTTCACCTGAATCCTTATTCTCTTTTTTTTCTTTTTTCAGTGACCTGATGAGGGAGGAGCTAGAACTTGCTCCACCATCATCATTGTCCTATTGATATTGTCAATGAAATCTTTTTTTGATAAAGGCCTCTTGTACATTTTCAATCAGTGTCCATTAACAAGCAATGGAATGGCTTCTTCATCTATAGTTCTTTTTTGCATCGAACCATTATCATGGCATCTTTCCACCACATAAGGTCCGAGCCATCTTGTCCTTAGCTTGCCCTTAAAGTATTTATACCTAGAGTCATATAACAGTGCCTAATTGCCCTCTTGAAATTGCTTCTCCTTAATATGTCTATCATGATAGATCTTCCTCTAAAGCTAAACTATCTCTGTATGTAGGAGGGTCTGCATTATGAATTCATCCAAGCCATTCAAACGTAACAATCTTTCTATCTATGCATGACTGGTATCCAAATCTAGTTGGGCTACCATCCTTAATGTGTTATATTCAAACTCAATAGACATCAAAGCCTTTTTCCCATAGACCAGCATATATGGTGTAAATCTAGTGGTGGTCTTCCATGTTGTATTATAGGCCCGGGTGGCCTCAACTATTCTCTCTTCCCAATCCTTCCTGTTGCTGCTCACTACCTTGGTTAAGATCCTCTCCAATGCCTTGTTTGTCACTTCCACTTGCCCATTAGCTTGTGGATGATAAGGAGTGGAGGTCCTATGCTTGATTTTGTGATGGCTAAGCAGTTATTCAATCATGTGGGAGGTAAACTGGCTGCCTTGGTCCGTGACTAGATCTCTAGGGTACCCAAATTTGTAGAATACATTCTCCCTTAAGAACTCAACCACCTTCTCTTCTGTTGCTGCCTTAATTGCCTTAGTTTCTGCCCACTTAATCAAATAATCAATGCACACAATAATGTATTGTTTTTTCTTTGAAGGAGGGTTAATAGGCCCAATGAAGTCCATGCCCCACTTGTCAAATGGCTCGAAAGTAACTTGAGGTTGTAGGGGCATTTCATCTCTTGGAGTAGGATTTCCCATCCTCTGGCAGTGATCACACTAACTAATGTACTTCTTCACATCCTGATGAAGAGTGGGCCAATAATAGCCCGCTTGTAACACTTTTAGTGTTGTCCGCTTTACTGTAATGTGACCTCTGCAAGGCCTGTCATGATAGGTTAGAAGGATGTCAAAATCTTCCTCTTCCTATACACACCTTCTCAATATTTGATCTAGGAAAAGTTTGAAAAGATTGCCCCCAATCTAGGTGAAGGGAGCACTTTTCCTGACTATCTTTCTCTTTTCTCTCAAGGGAAAGTTTGGTGGGAACTGTGCTGATACCAAATAGCTTTCTATATCAGCAAGCCATGGGGAGAGAACTAAAATAGAAAACAAATGATCATCTAGTAACTGGGCATCCACCATTCCTTCTTCACTTGTAAGTAGATTCATCCTAGATAGAAAGTCTGCAACAACATTTTCCTTACTAGGCTTATCAACAATAGTTAGACCAAACTGTTGTAATAAGAGAAACCATCTTATAATTCTAGCTATCACATTATGTTTGTTCATTAAATATTTGATTGCAGTGTGGTTAGTATGCACAAATGTTTGGTAGTGTGTAATGGAATGCCTAGATTTGTTTAATGAATGCACAATAGCGAGGAGTTCCTTTTCGATCACAATATAATTTATCTCAGCCTTTGATAGGTTCTTACTGATAAAATATATGGAATAGGGAAATTTCTCCTTTACCAAACCTAAGGCTGCTCCTATGGCTTTGTGTGAGGCATCCACATGAATATGAAAAAGGAGGGCCCAATTTGCACCTCGAAGAATTGGTGCAGTGGTTAACTTACCCTTTAAAATGTCTAAGGCCTCTTGGCATCTTTTTGACCATATAAACTCTGAATATTTGGCCAACAACCCAAAGAAAGGAGAGGCCAACTTGTTGAAGTCCTTTATGAGCCTTCGGTAGCATCCAACTAACCCCAAGAAACTCCTAACATCCCTCTGCTTTTGTGGAGGTGGGAACATTTGGATGATTGCTATTTTGTTTGGGTCCACCTGCAGTCCTTGCTGAGATATTAAATGACCTAGCACGGTCCCCCCAGCCATTACGAACTCACATTTTTCTGGACTTAGAGAGAGGTTCATTTAAATGCATTTGGAAATACTTTTCCTAGGTTAGTTAGGGCTTCTTGAAAATCACAGCCATAAGGTGTAAAATCATCCATATAAATTTCCATTGCATCATGTAATAACTCAGCAAAAATACTCAACACTGCTCTCTAGAAAGTGGCAGTAGCGTTGCATAGGCCAAAAGGAAGGACCCTATAGGAAAAAATACCCTAAGGGTAGGTGAATGTGGTCTTGTTCTAGTCTTCTAGGCAGATTTGGATTTGGTTGTACCCATTGAATCCATCTAGGAAAGAAAAGAACTTCTTCCCTGCCAGGCCATCTAGCACTTGGTCACTGAAGGGTAGGGGAATGTGATCCTTCTTTGTGGCTTTTTTCAACCTCCTGTAATGAACACAAATCCATCACTTACCATTTTTCTTGGGAACTAACAGTAAAGGAGAGACCCACTCAGTGTCAGAGATAGGGCAAATGAATCCTACATCTAGTAGTTTTGTAGTTCTTCTTTGACTATATCTTTAAGAGCTAGATTCATCCTCCTTTGTGGTTGTCGGACCGGCTTGCAACCTTCTTTGATGTATATGTGGCGAGTACACACTGAGGGGTGTACTCCCTTCATTTCCTTGTAACTCCAAGCGAAGGCTTCTAGGTTTTCTCTCAACTTGTTGCCTAGCTTTTCCTCTTCAAGACCATAAAGAGATGGATTAATTCTCAAAGTTTTCTCTGGGAGAGATTCTATAGTTTTGACACGGAGTGGGTTGGAATTGGCCAAGCATAAGTCAATTGGATGATTGTTCTAGGTTTCCCTTACTTCTTCTTCTAATGGAAACAAACTAGGAGTTAGAATTTGGAGTAGGTGTTCAATTAAGTCATCCTCATCTTGTTGTCCTCCTCCTATGGTTGATTCCAAAGCATAAACTTGGGTTGAATAAACCTCATATTCTTCCTCCTCTTCCAACCATAAAGGTAAATCATGCTCTAGAGAAGGTTGAGCAGGAGGGTATAGGACTAACTGCTTGGACCTATGCCCATTATTGATGGTCATATTACCAGCTTTGGAACTAATTAAAGCATCGGCTGTGGCCAACCATGGCCTCCCAAGGATGAGAGGGTAACCAGTAAGCTTAGCCTTAGGTTGGAGAACTAGAAAATCTGCAGGGTACTCCCAGGAGTCAATGGAGACCATCACATCCTCCATAATTCGCTTAGGGGTGATTGTGGAATGGTCTGCAAGTTGCAGAAATATTTTGGTCTTCCACAATGACCCTTAGGGGTTGAGCATGAACATGGTTTCCTTGGTCATCTCATTAATGGCAGCACCCAGATCAATAAGAGTGTGTGAGACAATGGTGCCATTGATGTGCACATCTACTACAAGGCTTCCAGGGTCCAAATATTTCAGAAATATTACTTGCCCTAGCATTAAGTCGGATAGCTTCCCAATGACATTAATGGTAGGGGCATCCCTTTTTCTTCTTCCTAGATGCTTGAAGCATTTCTCCTTAATCAACTTAATGCAAATGGGAAAATCGTTTTTTCTTTTGGAGAAGGGGGATCTTTACACATAGATTTTTCAATTCTCCCAGAAGTTTAGTTTCTTTTGGGCTAGGCTGGAGTGGTTGGGCTAATCTCTCAGGAAAGGGTGGATTTAATTTAAGGTTGATTTCCTCTCTTTCTTCCTCAATCTCCCTATGTGGAGAGGGAGGTTGGTTATCTGGGAGAATTCTCCCAGATCTTAGGTTGATCTCCTGGATTTCTACAACATAAGCTGGGTATGATGTCTCTCCACTATATACTTGTTGAGCCCGCCTATTGTTCATGTTCAAATTTGGCTAGGTAGGCATCTAGGGTTGCTTGGGTGGAGCAAAGTGTACGAGTTATGGTTGGGTAGGTGGTGGAGGCAATAGAGTGGGAGCATTATTGTATTAGGGACTCCACCCCTGGTGTTGGGTATTCCACTGAGGTTGTGGTGGAACATAAGGTTGAAATGACTGGTTGGTTGGCTGGGAATGATACTGAGATGCATAGGACCAAGGAGGGGGTGTAGACCAGGAAGGATGAATAGGGGGTCCCCAAGAAGGTATAGTTGTGGTTTGGTTGGGGTTGTAATATGCATGGGATGACCCTTGCATACCCTACTAGTATGGTCTAGGCCCATGAGGTCTCCTTTGGTTGATGTAGAAAATCTGCTCAGTGACCCCTTCAGCTCCTTGATATACATCTTTGAGTCTTGGTAAAGAAGGGCACTTGTCCGTGGAGTGGTTTTCTTCACAAACCGAGCAAATCCCAATGCAGTTCAATGGACATTCATTCCTAGGATGCCTCCTGGTGCATCTAGGACAAAAGATAGCCAAGGCTCTCTCTGCTTCCTCTTTCTTCCTTCTAATATTAATGGTGTCCAATTGCAAGGCAAGGGTTTGCAACATCTCACTTTTGAAATCTTCAAGCATATTTCCAATTTCACCCTTGATGGATGAGTTGGAAGATGATGTACTGGCCATAGGTTGATTACTCCTCCCCTTTTTCCTAGCTGCCCTAGAATGGTTTCTAAAGATAGTCTTGATATGCTCAGAGGGTAATTGGTAGATATCTCCTCCTGCTAACAAATGTAAGGTATCCAGAAGATCTTCACTTAATCCTCTGCATAGGACCAGCTTTAGTGACTCGAGGTCAAGTGTGCACCTGGCCCTTTTGTTACTGAGCTGGAATCTTTCTTCCTAGTCTTCTAAGGATTCATCCTAGCCCATGGTCATCCTAAAAATCTCTTCTTTAGTATCCTTTGAGCTACAATACTCCCTATATTTTTTGTTAAAACCCTACTGCATCTGAGCCCAAGTTGTGATGCTATCTATAGGTAAACCCATGAACCAATGCAGTGCTGCATCCTTGAGGGTAGATGGAAATAGTTTTAACTTTTTCTCATCATCTGTATAGTCATAGGTTCGACATATAACAACAAAGTTAAATAGGAAAGTGTCAGCGTCCTCTGTGGTAAGGCCATGGAAATGAGGTAGGGTAGAGGGCTTATATTCTTCATCTTAGTGTTCCCATTGGTTTCCTTGATGGGGAAGGCACCCTCAACTCTCTCTCCATTCCCTCTGTCATTTCGGTTTTCAGCCATTGGTTTAGCAGGAATGGGTTCCTCTTCTTTTTCCCCTATAGGTTCTTTAAATATGTCAGGTTGCTCACCTAAAGGTTCCTCTAGTTGATAGCCACCAAAGAAGAGAGAAGGTTGGTTGTTGGATGCAGTGGGGGTATTTGGCAAGAATTTCCCTAAATTGTTCGTATTCCTACATGGCATGAAAGGAAATGTTTTTGGGTTGGTTTTTGGAAGATTTTTTTAGAAAGAAAGTACTTTGCACAAATGAAATTGTTGATTGAATGAAAACTACTGACAGAAAGAAACTACTTGCTAAATTGAAATTCTACTTGCATAATGGAAAGGAAGGTAGATAATGACAACTGAAAGAAAGGAAGCTACTAGATTACTTTCGTAGAAATAAATTAATGGTAGAAAATTGAAGACTAGAAATAGAAGAAAAGAAATTAGACTAGAAATAGAAGAAAAGAAAGCAATAACCACATTCTACTCAGACACTCCCACGACAACGGTGCCAAAAAGTGATGAGCATCAGTATTGCAGCAAGGATGCTGCAATTCCTGGGCTACCAGATTTACTTATCAACCTAGGGTTCGTATAAACTTGGAGGTGATAGTGTTATATGCATAAGTAAAAGTTAAGGTCTTGTCTATTGTCACCATTCATCTGGTGAGAGACCCCAGGGGTTCCAAGCCAGACTTCTATAGATTCAGAAGAAGCTTGATTCTTTGATGGAAGAAGAGAAAATCTATTATAACAGAGCTACTCTACTGTGGTAATGAAGAAAACAACATGTAATGCTAAATCACACCATATCCTAATTAACCGTTTAAACATATATGCTAAATAGAATTGCTAAATCAACACTAACCTAATGTTGCTATCTAAGTTACAAAAGTAAAGAGCATCAAACCAAACTAAGGTGTAAGCAAAGGAAACTAAACTAAATCTGTTTTCACTTTTTTGGTTTTTTGGTGTTTGCAATGATCGAATAGTGTTGGAGTCTGATTGAATAACCAACTCAAAGCTCAGGAGTGGCAATGTTTAACTAATACTCAGAACAAATTTTGGGAAGGAGTCAAGCAGAAAAGCAATCAAATATTGAAATCATCGAAAGGGAGACGTAATGAAGCAACAATGCACAGGAACCGTTGGATCAGTCGGGAACAGTATTAATAGGAGATGAGCGGCAGAGATCTTATTGCAAGACATTACCTAAATAGATGGATGAACAAAATTAGTGGGAGATGAACGGCGAGGATCTTATTGCGAAGACTAAGTGAATACATGGATGGATGGATCAATGAATATGATTAACGAAATATGAGCAGAAGAGATCTTATTGCAGAGATTAAGTGAATAGATGGATGAACATGACTAATGGATGATAAGCGACAGGGATCTTATCACAGGGGATTAAGTCAATAGATGGACGAACATGATTAATGGAAGATGGATGGAAGAGATCTTATCATGGGAGGTTAAGTCAATAGATGAATGAACAGGATTAATGGGAGATGAATGGCAGAGATCTTATCATGGGAGATGAAGTCAATAGACAGATGGATCACATCAAGTCACGTGTCGGCAGAAGGGGGGAAACGTGCGGAATGATGAAGCAGGTTTTCGTAGGTGGTAAGCAGTTTCTTGCGTGCCCTCAAAGCTGTAAGTAGAATTCCTAAATTTTACATGATTAGCCTAAGTGAGTGACACGTAGCACGAGAAAAACACTTTTATCTCATGCTCTCAGATGGATATCAGTTGTGCAAAAATTAGCGCAAGATTGTGTGATAGCCGTTGGATCATGTGGGATTGATCAACGATGGAGATCACCCAAGCTAGTTGCCGATCAGGTGATGCAATCATCGTTGGATCGGGTGAGCTAGATCTTCAGTGGAGATTCAGAGCGACTAAATTCAAACATTGAAATGAATACACATGTGGTTGATGATGATTGGCCAGGTTTGTTGTGGATTGCATGGTAAGGAACTCTATGGGCATAATCTGATTAAGACGTGGTTTATTATCTTCCACATATATTATGCATGGAGAAAGCGTTGAAGGAAATGAGAATACTAGTGAGATCTTATTACAGAAAGATAATGATGAAATGAAAGAAGTACTAAATCAAGATGACAAACTCCAAAGCTCATGCGAGAACTAGAAATTTGTGTTTTTGGGGTTGCTGAAGGGTCTCTTCCTCAAGTCATGGTCCCATAGGGAGGAGGTGAGGCTGAGACACTTGCTGATAACCTTATGGGGATCTTTTTCAGCTTGCTTACTAGCTAATTGAAAGAAGGAAGAAATGGAAGCAAACTAAAACATAACCAATCTACACTACACTGTTGTAATGGAAATGGAACTACTTAAGCAAATGAACGATTAAATAATGAATCTATGTGTTACAATGTTTTACTGGAAATGCAGATATTTAACCAAATGAATGATTAAACCATGAATCCACGCTAGCATAGATGTACAATAAAGAGGAGCCTTAGCTCCAAGGGTTGGGCCCTAACCCAAGATCTTCAACCCTCTGAGTTAACTCAGTGTTGGCTCAAAACAAAACTCATTCTTATTATCAAATTAATGGATTACAGCAAAAAATTTCACAAGTCTTGTAGCTTGAAAATAAAGTAGAGTTTTACAATCGAAAGTCCGAATCCTACTGAGGTCCTAGGCCTCTCTACTTATACGTCTGAAGTATCCAACTACTTCCTTAAAATTAGAGAGGCTTGGCTCCCAAACTCAAGATAAACTGGTGCTTTGACTTTCACTTGCTTGGCTGCCTTCTAGTCCCCATGATTTGGGTGTTTGCATTCCAGGCTAATGGAGGAACATTTGAATGGGGGGGTAGTAAGTGAGGAGGATTTACCTCCTATAATTCCTCTCCATTGTCCCATTCAAGATTTGACCAAGGTCTTTGCCAAAATTCCTTTCTTTTATCCTTTAATACTGCATTAAATGCACGTTAGACCACAAAGCAAAATATCCAACTCTAACTCATCTCATAAACAAAATATAATCAAAAGTATGTAATAAGTTGTGAGAATAGTTGGTTTGACTAAGCTAGGAGGTGAGCTAAGGCCCATATAATTACCCATTGATGAGGCTCATCAACCACTGCCTAATGTTTGCGAACTATATTGTAGGAGGAGGACCAATGCGTTTGAATTCGGAAGCCCAAGCAAGGACGAGCACGGGGCCTACGTGGTGGTGTGCTATATATCAAGTAGTAGGAAAACATACGACTGATAATTGTCATTTGCTACAAAAGTTTGTAAAAACACCGCAACAATTGTTTTGCAACTTCTGTAGGTCGGTAGGACATGATGAGCATAATTATCGAAGTTATGAATTGATGATGGATACGACACCCACCTATAGAGTTCAGGAAAAAACACAGTCTCCTAACCAGGGCACTGGGATGGCGGGGATAGGCTTTCAAGGGCGTGGATGAGGCTGAGGCAGAGGAGAACCTGGTAGAGGTCGAGGATATCTGATCTGTTACAATTATGGAGGACCAAGACACTATGCTCATGAATGCAGTAACACAATGCGCCCGTCGTGCAAATATTGCACCCAGTTTGATCATAAGAATGAGGATTTTCCTACACTAATAGCAAGGATATGCGACAAAGGGGTGCTACCTCTGCAGCCAACTCAAAACCTGTAGATGATGAGGGCTAAGCCTTCTGAAGAAGATCTGAATGTGAATATAATTCTCCAAAGTGGAATTGAAACGAGCGATGATAAGGGGAAACAACCTGAAGATAGTGTGTGGGTTCACAAAGCTCTAGAGAAAGAGGTTGAATTTGATTTGGAGCGTTCATGCGAAACATCCATGGAAGCAAAGAGGAGCTTCGTTGAGGCCTCTAGCTCAGGAGGTCGGGATAAACCTGTTCAGGAAATGGACCCTTCTATGCTTACGACCTTTCTAGAGACTTGCATGAAGCTCCTGTGCGATAGCAAGGTTGTGAATGGGTTACAAGGACTTATAAATAGATGTGTTAGAAAAACTGTGGGTGAGATACGTGTGGTACGAAAGATTGGTAAGCATAAGGCAAGGACATGATGAGAGATGAGACTCACCGCACAGATAGGAGAATATAAAATGGATCAAGTTATTCTAGATTTGGAGTCAGACGCAAACGTTTTGCTAAAGAAAAATTGGGAGTGGATAGGGAGACTCGTATTGTAGTGGTCTTTGAATCAGATAAGTATGGAAAATGAGCTTAAGATGATCCCCATGGAGTGATTTCAGGGAATAAATGTAGATATCGAAGGCACGAG
The DNA here is from genome assembly GCA_031772625.1 of Pinus tabuliformis. NCBI lineage: Eukaryota > Viridiplantae > Streptophyta > Pinopsida > Pinales > Pinaceae > Pinus > Pinus tabuliformis. The sequence goes on from CM062813.1 coordinate 909,895,510, forward strand.
CGCATTGGATGATTTTGAAGTAATAGAAATTGTGGATGACAACAACCCCTACCCTGCACTCCTTGGCATTGATTGAGCTACTCGAATGAACAGGATAATAAACCTAAAGAAGCCAAATGTGATATTTGAAAAGGAATCATTATGCGTAATAGTACCCCTAGATCTTGCAGAAGGATCGCGCTATACTGAACTAGTTCGCGATTACAAAAGCGACAACGATTTGGACTACATATATAAGATAATAGCGTGAGATCAAGATTGGCTAAATCCAATAGTGGATGGACGAATTACATGGGATCGCAAGAGTTCCTGCACCTCAGACTCAGATGAAGAATTATAGCCTTGGCAGAATCGGCACATGAAGTGACTACACTGAGCTATAACATGATGATGCGGTCGCTGCACTGTGTGTCATTAGAGGTAAGAAATCTACCCACTTATGATGGTTGGAATGATGTGGATGTGTTTTTGGATGCATTTGGGAGGGAAGTACCAGAGAAGAAGTGCTTCTGGGCTTTGGACTGGGCATTGCGCGCTACGCCCACGGAATGGTGGGGTATGCACAAGTGTTGTTTTGATGATTGGCATGAGTATAGGAGAATGATGAGAATATGCTTTGGGAAGTCGAAGGTAAAAGTGACAAACAAGTATGACGAAAAGGATGATCCGCATGCACACTTGGAAAAATGGGCTAAGGCCTACGCAGCAAAGCCCCAACCTGAATGGGTGTACTTGTTCTGTCACACCCTAGATGTCATCCTGATGAACTGGTAGTTGGAGACAGAGCTCCACCATGGCACAGGAGAATGCAATATTTTGTGCAAAGAGTTAATAATGACATTCAGCTTCGAGGATGGGTTTGACTGTATTAACGAAGTGCTACAAGAAGTTAAAGCAATGATCTTTAGGATACTGGACGATCCTTTGGATATGATTCAACCAGATTGGACTATTTAGTTGAGTCACATGCTAGAATGCTATAATGTTACTGTTGAAGAAGAAGACAAAAGCCCCCCAAAATATTAATATCCCTGAAATCGAGGGTCACCACGAGGTTGAGGGTCACAGATCGAGAATCCTGATATAACCGCGTCATTGAAAACTAAATAGATTAATATTGGCACCAAGGCAAAGCCCAAGTTCACGAAGATTGGAGATTACTGGGATGACGCAATAGTAGATAAGGTTGCTAAATTTCTCTGTGAATACCAGGATTTGTTCCCCACCAAGTTTACGGAGTTAAATGGGATAATAGGAGACCAGGGCATTATGAAGATCACATTAAAACTTGATGTGAAGCCGGTTAAGAAGAGACCTTACCGTCTCAATCCGAAGTATATGTAGAAGGTTCGCTTAGAGTTAGATAATATGCTTGCAGCAGACATCATTGAGGCTGTATAGGAATCTTATTAGGTGAACCCAATGGTGGTACAAGAAAAGAAGTAGAAGGATGAAATAAGGATATGCGTAGATCTTAGGAAGTTGAGTGATGCTTGCATGCATGATCCTTTCCCAACTCCATTCACTGAGGAGGCATTGGATAATGTAGGTGGCAAGGAAGCGTACTCCTTCACTGATGGGTTCTCTGGGTACCATCAGATCAACATCATGCCTGAAGATAAAAGAAAGACAACCTTCACAACTGAATGGGGATGTTTTCATTACACTGTCATGCCTTTCAGATTAAAGAATGCACCTGTGATTTTTTCGTGCGTATTCATTGCTACATTCAAAGAATTCATTCATAAGTTTTTGGAGGTGTACTTTGATGATTGGATTGTGTTCGGTTTGGTAAAACGCCATTTGGCAAGCTTGCACTTAATGCTAGATACTTGTTGAAGGTACTAGATTGCGCTAAATCTGAAGAAATGTTTGTTTTGTGTCCCTTTTGGGACTCTACTAGGTCATGTGGTATGCAGACAAGGATTGATGGTAGACCCTGCAAAAATTGCAGTAATAATTAGCTTGGAGGTGCCAAGGAGCGTGAAATAGCTGCGTGCAACCACGAGACATACTGGGTACTATAGGAAGTTTATGAAGGGCTATGCCCAAATCACCATGCATATCGAGAAGTTGTTGAAAAAGGATGTCAATTTCTGTTGGAACGAGGACTATTATAAAATCTTGGCTGTACTGAAAGGAAAAATGGTCATTGCACCGATTTTAGTCTTCCCAGATTGGTAGAAGAAGTTTCATGTACATGTAGAAACATCATGTATAGCACTGGGAGTAGTACTGACACAGGCTAGCTGGGGAGAATTGGACCATCCTATAGCTTTTGTAAGCAGGAGGTTATCCAAGGTTGAGAAGAACTATTCCACCATCGAGTGTGAAGGACTAACCATGTTATATGTGCTGCAGAAGTGTAGAAACTATTTGCTGGGTGGACATTTTAAGATGTATACATATCATTTAGCATTGAAATACCTGGTCAATAAGCCTGTGTTGGGGGGGAGAATCTGCAGGTGGTTGTTATTGTTCTAGAAGTATGATTTTGAAGTTATTGTGAAGCCTAGATGACTGAACATGGGACCAAATCATTTATCACACATCAAAACGGGAGAAGAGCCTACTAATTTGGAGGAAAGATTTCCTGATGTGCAACACTTTACAATGCGCGTCATGGATGGTTACTATGAAGACATCATACACTACCTAACGATAGGAACTGCCCCAAAAGGCTACACCACCTAGCAGAAAAATGAGTTAGTGGTGCACGTAGCAAAATTTTATGTCATTGCCGGACACTTGTATAGGTCTCATGAAGTATTGTGACGATATGTACTGGAGTTTGAAAGAAGTAGTATCCTTGGGGACGTTCATGGGGGTGCTGCGAGAGGGCATTACGTAGGAAGGGTGACCCTCCATCAGGATTCAAATGCCTATGGCAAGGTGTTCGACGTGTGTTAAAGGATTATAAGACCATCGTGGAGAGATGAGTTTCCTCTGAACCCATAGATGATGTTACAACCTTTCGAGAAATGGGCAATAGATTTTGTGGGACCCATTCAGCCTCAAGGAAAGAAGATAGGAGTGCGGTACATTATCACCATGACTGAGTATTTGACTCGATGGGCAAAGGCACAACTTATGAAGGACTGCATAGGCACGACCTCTGTGAAGTTTCTCTTCGAGTATGTACTGGCGTGATTTGGGTGTCCAAAGATTTTGATGAGTGATTGCGGTATGCACTTTCTGAATGAAACAATTAGCATGTTGATGGAGGAATTTCAGGTATATCACTAGAAAAGAACACCCTATCACCCACAGGCTAATGGGATGGTGGAAGCATTCAATAAGGTACTAGAGAATGCACTGATTAAGGTTTGAAAAACTCAACAAAATGATAGGGACTTGCACATACCCGTAGTACTATGGGCATATTGAATAATGTGCAAAAAGATGACTAGCCGGACACCCTTTAGGCTTATATATGGTGTTGAAGAAGTGATTCCCATGGAATACATTGTGTCCAAGGAAAATTTTAAGGATGGAAAGTTTTCTTGAAGTTTAAAAACATTGGCGAATCTCACTAATCCATAATCTGCAAACTATAAAATGTTTATTTATATATTTGTAGAATTATTCAAAATTATAATGATTTTATATATAGTCTATATATAATTTTGGCGATTTTTAAGGTAAAATAATTTTATATTCTAAAATTTGGGCGAATCGTCTTTTAAAAAATTGGAAATTGGCGAATCTTTTTTGTGGAAAAACCATGGAAAATTAGCCCACTGGGCGAACATTAGCCCCTAAAATTTTCCATGATTGTGTCTAGTCTACGCATAGTGGCACTCACGCGTATGACAGATCGTGGAGCCTTGGAAGAGAGGCTCATGCAGCTGGCTGAGCTAGAGGAAGAAAGTTTTCTAGCTAGATTTCACCAACAAGTCCAAAAGTAGCGCGAAAAAGCATGGCATGATCGACACATTAAACTGTGCTCCTTTAAGGTAAATGATCTGGTTTTGTTATATGATAGCAATTTTGATAAATTTCCAGGGAAATTCAGTATGCACTAGTTGAGACCCTATGTCATTGAGGAGATTATCAATGGTGGAGCAGGTCAGATGGTTAAATTGAATGGAGAACCCTTCCCAGGAAAAGTGAATGGCAGCCCATTGAGGCCATACACCAATGACCAGGACAACTGACTATATGAAGGTAGCATAGTCTTAGTGCTCCAAGCACCTGAAAGGAGGCGCAAGACTATAAACTACACTATCTGGGTTGGGAAACTGCGCGATAGGGGGATTGCGCAGAACGAGAAGATGTCACAGGGTTCGCAACTGCACGGAGAGAACTATGCTACCTAGGGAAAGACCATGCAGGTCAGCTGAAAAGAAACCATTAAAGTAACAATTCATGATTTGACAGTGAGAACATCGCCAAATGGAGTGGGTGAGCGGCATTTAAGACAAAATGTATGGGTAAGATCCTTGAAAATCTGTCGCCAATCCAGCATTAATGAATCAAATTTAGGGGGAATGGTCAGAGTTGAATTCAAAATGGCCTATAAAGTACATGTGGTTGCCCAATGAAAAACACGTGGCATTTTGAGCATTGAGTTGGTGAGCTCTCAAATGTGCATGAACCGGGTATTTTTCGAAGAATTACTTGACTACCCAACGTTTGATCGATTTCCAAAGTCTGACCACAATTTCCTCTGTGACATTATCCCAGGTTCAAAAGCTATGGATGCTTAAGCAATGATAGCCGAGGGGGCTTTTCCAGAGGTTGTTAAGGAGGTAGAGGGAGCTGCTCTAGAGGTTGCAAAGGTACTAGCAGAAGTCTCCAAGTCACCACAGACACCTAGATCAAAACCTACCCCGACCAAGGAGATTGTGAAGGATAAGAAAGGCATGCAGGCTGTGACTCTGGTGTGCACATCACCTAGAAGAAACCCACAAAAGGATAAGCCCACTATAGAGGAAAAGGGAAAAACTATTAACTTGGAGCTGGAGGAGGAAGAGATTCATGACATCCCGATAGATGGGAGGATTTTTGGGTGGAAGTGGAGGACATTGAAGTCAAGGGTTCTGACCCTATTACTAAGTTGCCTAAATACGTCCGTCCACACAAGGACAAGACCAAGGTGCCAAATGAAATTGACAAAAGCAAGGTCGCCTTGCAAATTTCTCACCTATAGGACGAGATGGGCCCTAGAAGAAATCCAATGCCAATAAGACGTTGCTAGACCAAATCACCCTAATAGAGGGAGATTTGAACGAAATTGGAAATACGGTGCGGGATGTCACTGTAGAGGTCGTACAATAGTTCGAGCAGTAGTAACAGAAAGTATTGGTGGCCATCCAGGCAGGTCTGCAAGATCTGTAGATCCGTGAATTACAGACTTGCGCGGTGTCCACCAGCCTCACCATTGGTACTTCAGAAGCTTCCGACATGTTGCATGCAAAGGACACCCAAGCGATTGTGGTGCTAGAGGGATCATTGACCACAGAGATCATAGCTGATAGGCCCACTGTCAGTGCCCTCAAGGGAGTAGGGATGAACTTGGCAGTGCTTCTTGGTGAGGTGCTCCACCTACTACAAGATGGGGTGATCATGGAGAGGAGAGCCTGTGAATAGCATGCTTTGAATGTGATCAGTGAGAAATAGATCAATAATGTATAGATGGACCTACAACAAGAATCTACCATCGCCACTGTAAATGATGTAATCGATCAAAAAAAGCACATAGTTCAGGTCATGTAGGAAGCATGTCGAATGGTCCTAAAATTGGCCATTCCTAAGGGAGAACTGGTAGAGGTGCGCAACACTCGCACAAAGTTAGCCAAGGTTCAGTTGGAGCTGAACCTCCAGATTATAGAGTTACAATTGAAGGCCTAGCTTTCAACTCCCTCGGAAGTAAAGGAGCAGCATGGAACTGTTGTCACAGAGGTAGTACCGGCAATAGATAGTGCAGTAGCAGAGTACACAAGGATGTCTGAGCAATCATTCGAGGTCCTGAGAAGTCTACAAGAATATCCTAATGTACGAAGGCTGGAGACAGAGGTGCGAGAACTACAACAGTGCTACGACAAGGTGAAAGGAACAATCTACACTGTTGCCCTCACACAAAGACTTGTGAACCTAAATGAGGCAAAAACACTGAAGAAATAGGTAGATGTAGCTTAGCACAAAGAGGCAGTGCTAAAGGCGCACTTGAAGCCTTGACTGGATGAGGCCTATTTGGTCATAGCATCCATTGAAGGCAAGCTTGGTAGTCTTCAAGCAACTTAGTAGAAGCTTCAAGCTCACAGTTCAGGACTAGCAACAGAGCAATTGGTTGAAGAAGTGAAGCAAGTGACCGCGAACTCCACCGCTAAGGTGGCAGTCATATAGGTTGAGTTGGGAGGTCTTTGCACCAAGATCTTCATGCCTGGAGAGTGACTCAAGGGAGAGTCACCATGTTTATGTTGGGGGCTTGTTGGGAACGGGTTCCCCCAAGACCAGTTTTGGAGCTAAAAGCCCATGTTTTGGGAAATTTTGTAATAAAGTTGTAAAGTCTTCACATTTTGTGGTCGCAGAGTGTGAAGGTGTCAAGAGTCATAATGGGTTTTCCACCCTTATTTTGTGAAGTGTAAATTCTGCTGTAATAGATCTACCCATGGTCTATGGACCATGGGATTGTATAAAAAGAGCTAAGTAAGTAATCTCTAAGTAGGGAGAAGAGTGAAGAGTAAGTAGTGAAGTAGAGTTGAAGTCTAAGTGTTTTCGGGTCTTACCGTAGGTAGAGGATATGCAGCTGAGTGCGTAAAGGCCTAGGGTAAAAGTCTGCAGATGAGTGCGCAAACCCCTGCAACTGTGTGCATAGGGTGGATAGAGTCTGTATTATGCTAGAAGTTATCAATAAAAAGAAGTATTTTGTAATTACTGTGTATTCACTCCCTGTTAATTCATTTGATTATATTGTGATCTGGGTTTATTTTACAATGTTTATTTGATGTGCGAATGTATGTGATTATATCTGTTAAGTGAACACAAGTAATAATATCAGTTTAGTGACGCTAACTTTAATTGAATGGTAGAGTAAGTAAGACACTTGAGCTAACTTGGGAACCAATACAATACATCGTCATAGTAGCTCGAAAGTACCTAAACCGCTAGTTAGGTCTGCGTGAAGGTTAATTTCACACCTTCCTGGAGGTATTGATGGGTGGAACAAAGTGTAGATCGATAAGCCCTAAGGCTTGGCGACTTCCGCGAGGACAGGAGCTAGGGGTATAAACTGGCATCATGACCATATTAGGGTGCAAAAACTTGGTTCTAGCATCCCCCCATACTTCTTCAAGTGAGACTTTGGTCCACGCTCTGCAGGTTGATGCCGAAAGGGTCAGTAGTGTAGGGATTTGTTTGGCTAACTAATGCTGAACACGGGTTAGGTCCCACAAAGCCAACATCTTGGAATTCCTTTCTCTTTTAAAAGTCAATATCAAATTATGTTTCTTAACATGAACATAAAAATAATTTATTTATTGTTGAGAGTGAGAGGGAAACATTTTTACCACATCTTCAAAATCAAAGTAGGATTATAGCCGACATTGCTTTTATCTAGAGAATATTTTATTTTAATTTTAAAATAAAAACTTGTCAACTCCACATTGACCATGTACGCAATAACAAATCTCCCTCATACTATGTTGTATAATGTACCTCTCGATACAATAAATAAGTTTTATAATATAAAATTATTGTTATTATTATTAAAATCTATATCATAACTGGAGATCATGTAGTTCATATATATTTTTGAAATTAAATTTGTAAATTATATGAACTTACATATACTCCACCCATGATCATAAATACATAAACCTTATTTTGAATGTTGTGAGTTAAAAACCAAGTTAAAAGGATTGAAATATTAACCAAGGAATGAAGAGATTAAAAAACGATCAGTTAAATTTGACTTAAATTAAAGAAATGACTAATAATTAAATTACCTATTATACTTAAGTTTAACCAAATTATAATAGATACTCTAATTATTAGTTTCGCAACAGCAATGATGTGTAGGTTATTCTGTAGACCCGTTAGAACCAAATGTTCCATGGAGTGGCTCCCGTTAATAGATGCAGTAGTTAATGCAACAATTATGAACTAGGGCGATATTTTATCAGACAATTTAACAAAGGCCATTATGGAGTACAGAAAGAAGAGAAGTGTTTCTTCAAGGATTTTTCCCCCTTTCTTTATGAGTTCTTTTGTTATGGACACAATTTGTTTTTTTCTCAGTTTCTGAATATGGGATGGAAGTGGACTATACAAAACCCACTTCCATCCATATATACCATAAAAGTTTGTGGGAATATCAATTCCATCGCCATTTTTATAACATCTATCAGGGTGTTATGCTGCCTATTCATAAAATAGTTTTTGATAGAACAACCCTTACATTTTCTAAAGAGGCTGAAGTAGATATCTTACTAGTAGCCAGATGGTTCGGGGAAGAGACATTCACCTAAATTAGAGTTTTTGAGAACATTTCTTCTCCGCATGTCCTCCCATATTATGTCCCCAAAAAACAATTGGCCAGAGAAATAGCCTACCAAACAGGAGGGTAGGTGGTTGAACCAGAGGACTGAAAGAACAAAAGAAATCAATTTGGTCAAGTTTCCCATTATAATGTGATTCTTTTGCACTACAGGATTATGGACATGCAGTAAAGGAAGTAGAGATTATTATGTCTCTGAAATTGGCTACAGTACTAGGAAGGCAATACGACCCAAATCACATTGCTAAAGAATTTACTACTATGGTAAAAGTTAAACAGTTCACTCATGAAAAGGATTCTTTTTATGACCTCTTCCGAAAAGCAGAAATATTTTCACAAGTCCTACATATGGAATCATTAGTGTTGACCCTAGAAGATATTAATTATTTCCATGTGTACAGGAATAAGAGACTGTTAAAGGTCCCATTGGACCTATTGCAGATTGAACCAATAAGAGAGCCAAATCCTAGCGTAAGATTGGAGGGAAGTTCTAAAGAAAATTATGAAGAAGAAACCCAAGAGAGGTTGACTCATGAGTCAGAGCACTTAGAAAGATAATCTCAAAATGGACGAGGAAACACAAATAAATATTATGAGAAAGACATTTCTGGACGTATAGAGGGAATGATCGAACAAGCCTTGGCAAAGAAACATGCAGAAGTTGCTTCTACTTGAGCTCAGTTAGGTAAAGCTCTAGTCATTGACCTGGAGAAACAATGGGATAAATTCAATAAAATTCTCCATACAGAGAGAAATAGTGAGCAAACATCTGAAATGCAAACCCCTAAGCAAACCCAACATAAAGAAAATCCAGAAACAGTAGAAGAAGGAGCTATAGGTACTAAGGGTATTGAGATTATTCCTATTGTTCCTAATTCCAAAATTGTTTTGAGAATTGAAGAGATGCCTCCATTAGATATATTCTACATTCCTACTCATAATGATGTAATTAAAAGACAAAGGAAGAAAAGGAAATTGGACACTACTATTGTTACAACTCTAGAAAATGAACCAATGGATGTTGTGTGGAAGGACATGCCTATTGACCCATCAGAGAATCTCACAAAGTTGTCGCAATTTGTAAGAGCTTATGCCACAACAACCATCGATCAGGCATCGAAAGTCCAAATGTTGGTGAAGGAAAATGAACAGAAAATTATGTTGCTTGAACAACAATTAGCATTAGAAAAAACTAATCAGCAAGGAGAATTACAAGTAGCCTAGATTGAAAGGGAATTTGAGCAAATGAGGGTACAACACCAGGCCAGCTTATCAAAAAAGGATTCACAAATGCAAGCCATGATGGATAAATTCAAATACAACCAGAAAATTGACGAATTCATCAAAGAAGCAGTCAACCTCAATTCCCTCTTAATACAGCAAGAATAAATATTCTGCCAGAAAATCTCGCAAATAAATCCTTACTACGAGACCAATGATAAATTAACAAACCAGGTAATTGATATGAGATTTGAGTACGTAGAAATCCACAAAAATATTTCTGAATTTATCACCTGACAAGAAGCGGAGGATGGAAGAAAGGCTGACCTACCAAAATTGGAAGAGTCCCACAAAGATATTATGTTTATGGATTGGGATTCTCAGTTGAAACAAGAAGAAAGGGTAATAGCGATAGCAGCAAGAGAAACAAGTAGCATAATAGAAGCCGTAAATGAAAACATCCATGGTGCCAACCTTGTTAAGGAGTGTGTACCAGGGTTTCCACCGAATGTCAAACAACTAGAGCATCATTGGAGATAGACAATGAAGGAAAAGGAAGAGGTGACTAAACAACTAACCAGGGTGAATTGAGAAACATACTGCTAGTTTCTAGTAAAACCACACAACTAGTGGATGACTCTACGGTGTTTAACAACCTCTACACAAAAGATGGTGCCAACGTTGACAAATGCCATATTTGTTGGGCAGTTGAAATCTACAGTCAACCAACTGCCTTAGCTCAAGCCAATGATTGATATTTGTGACCTCAAAGATCAAGTTAGCAGATTAACTTAGTTCAAGCTCAAAGGAGCTAGTCATTACTTTATTTTATTTTTCAGATTTATTTTTGCCCGTTTTGAGGAAGGTTGTTTGAAACCTCCTCAGCTATTTTTGTAATAATCTATTTTGAGGCAAGTATTTTAGTATTCAAACCCCTCTCATGCATTTAGAGAGGGGTCTAGAAATTCTATCAAAAACACTTTTCAAAAAATTACACTTTTGTACTTTTGGGAAGGTTTAGATGAAATGAATGGAACATGATTTATTTTTCTTTAAATATGTAGCATGCTCTACTGAAATGCACTTTTGTACTCTTAGAATGTGCTGAAGTAAATATAATTAGGTCAATATTGTTGAATCACATAAGCAGGACTTACCATATATGGTACTTTTATGATTATGTTTTATTTATGTATCAAGCAATACTTATTCTTTTGATTGTTTTATGTATGGAAGTCAGAATTATAGTTTTGCATTATTTCACTTCTATATGATGTTAGATCTGATCCAGTTTTGAATAAATGAATGATTTTTATATGCGATATATTTGTCTCAATTGGTTTGTCTAACTATTTATCCAAAAATATTATCGTTAACCAATTTCATTTCTTTTGGAAATTGAATGATCTTTATTACCAATAGTTGTAAGACATCATTGTAGATCGCATATCTTATTTTACTCTCAAGTATATTTATAATTAGATAATGTTATATTAAGATATATGCATGTGTTTAGTAGTTAGATTAGATTACACTTAGTTTAACTATTTCCCGTCACATCCTATATCATCCCATCAACATTATTAAAGCAATCCACTTTGGGAAACTGGTTCCATTATCCCCAGTCCGAGCCACTATACCAAATGGAAAATGAGCTTCTTTCAAGATCTGGACTGGGTGGTTATCCCCCATGTTGTCGCAACACACTTTGAGGCTTCAACACTCCCCTTCGAAGGAAGCTCAAGAAAAAAATCTACTAGAAGATATATCTTTGCATGACCAAAGATTTATTTCCCTTGCAGAAGAATGGCATGGAAGAGGTGTGAAGGACACCTTAGATCATTAGGATAGGATTTTGTACTACACTTATCTTCGTGAATAGCTAGGCTTGAGCTCTTCATAGTTTGGTCTTGGGATTCAAATGCAGGATTTCAAGGTGGCCTATAGGAAAGAAGAAGAAGCCAAGAAATGATGCTGCAAGACAAATAAGAACCTGATCAAAGAATATGGTGAGTAATTAATTAACTCAAGGAAAGTCATGCTAATGTCAAAGGCATTTCCCTCCTTGATATATTCAACCTTCAAATAGTTTTGTAGTCCTAATTATTGGAGTAAGTCTCTGATTGTTTGTTATTGGTAGGCATCTTATTAGCCTATATAATCTCCTAAATTTATTTATCTTCTGGAAATTCAGACCATATAATTATTTTTTAATTAATGAAAGGATTCAATTATAGAGTAAAAATAATAAAAAAAGTAAAAATATTGAAATAATAAATTATAATTTTGACCTGGCCCCTAAGGTCAAAATTAGCCGTTAATCAATCTAGCCATTGGAGGCTCTGCTCAGACTATTTATCATGCTAAGCTGGATCTATTTCTTCAACTTGTCCTGATGATGAACCACACTAGTTGGTTCAAAACGCGTCGACAAATGATACTCCATGTGATTTTCGGTGAAACATCTCTCACAATAATGAAAAGATAATTTACTAAGAAAAAATTTATTAATGCTAATTTGTTTACTCCCATAATTATACTTCAATAAAAATTAGCAAGTGGGCCATACTCTTCCCCATGTGAAACACGTTCACTCTATTGCTCTTGCAAGGTTCTCGGGCTGCAACCAATCACCTTTTTTTGGATAGGAAGATTAATATGCACAAGGATTCTTATACATGTGAAACATGTTTTGTCCAATTGCTCTTGTAATTCCCTTAGGCTTCAGTCAACCAATTTTTTTGGTACAAGAAGATTAACATGCTAACATTTTCGGATGTGTTTTCCATTATTCATGAAAGTTATAAAATTTTGTTTATGATTTAAACAATAATTATTTAGAGTTCCTAGAATGGGGTGACTCTCGAGACAAGGATGGGGCAGGTTGATGCTACCCTACGTTACTAAACAACCCGGGTACATGGAAGATCATCACAAGAGGTTTAATGATCATTGATAGCATATGGGGAATTCCATTAATGGACATTAAAATGATCAAATGTAATGAAATATAAGGGTGGTGGTGGGAATTATGTGTGTTTCTTGAGTCTGAAACTTGTGTGGAGGAGGTCCACTAATGGTGCTTTCCATGCAAAGAATTTATGCTTGTGATATGTCAGCTATTGTCTTGGTGGGTCTGGAGGGGGAAGGATCGACGAAAGCTAGAGTTTTTCAGGTTCGTGGATGTTGAATTACATTTCCTTGGGTCCCATTCGCATTGGATCAGAGACAAGTCAATGCGTTTTTCAGTCTAGAGAGTCGGATTTTTGGGATACCCTTCTCCTTTACTCGCAAGACTATTAGCACATGTAACGTGCAAGCAAAGGAAATACCATGTTTGACGTGTAGACTTGTAATATGGCCCTGGTATCTAATCTATTGTTCAATAGTAGTGACAAAGTTTCAGATTGTTTTGGAAGTCTCTATCCTTATGTTTACAACATTCAATTACTCCCTATTTGCTATAATTTCGGTCTATTAACTCGGGTTTTTCAAGTGAATTAGCGTTACCTGGTGACGACTTATCGTAAGGTTCCTTTTTGGGTTTGCTCGAAGTATTGGGGGGAATGATATTTGATGTTTACCATCCACTTCATTACTGCTCCGAGTGAGGCAGACCAACAGTTTTGGCAATCTAAACAGTTGATTCTTACTTTCAATCCTCTGGAAGAACATCAACACGTGGGAAACTTTATTGATTTTGGTTTCGGTATATTATGTTTTTTCACTCGCAAGAAATTTAGCACCTATAACACACGAGAGAAGGAAATAGTTTTGTTATTGTTTCGAGAGGTGAGAAGGTTGTATTCTTTGGTCTATTTATTTTTTCACTGATATTGATGTTTCATTGCAGGCTTATGTAGTTCTCATCCTTTTGTTTATTGTCTCCAATTGTTATCGGTTTGCTTGAATTTGGGTTTATTCTTTTTGGCATGGGAAGTGAATAGGCATCATTTGGTGAAAACTTATTGTAAGACCTATTTTTGAATTTGTTGTAAGAACTAGAGGGAATGACAGTTTGTTTTTTATGTCTTGTTCCTTTATGTGAAGAAGTATCAAAACTCTTGTTTGAGTTACCCCCTTACTGGAATCATATGTCTATATGCTTTTAGTGGTAAGAAGTGTGGTGTTGTATTAAGATTTATTAGAGGTTGAGTTGTAGGAGAAATTAGGAACCCCTTCTATTATTATGGTTTTTATGGCATAGGCTTAGATTTTTGTTGTTGGCTATTTAGTTGTGCCCCCTACTCATCATGGTTTTATAGTTGTTTACCATTTTGGCTTACTTGTTTAATTGTGCAATCTCAGATCTTAAGGATAATTCATAGTAAGTTTGTTTCTCACAGGTGTCTTATTATCTAGAGGAAGTGGGCAGAAAGGATCAAATCATCACCTTCATTTGTGTGGGCTTGGGTGAAATTTTTCCCCAATCATCTTCTATTTGTAGCAAAGAAAAATTTAGAGATATATGTGGGGTCGCAAATTCTATATGATTTAGAGAAAAACGTCCATCTTGTTTCAATCTTTTAGAGTGTTGAACAACCCTTCGTTGCCTCAATGCCTTGTCAACAAGCACAAGTTCAAAGGGGGAAAACATACTGTCAAGGGTGAGCCCAAAGGGGGCACACACGAATGTATCACCATTTGTAGGACTTCGCAGGACAATATTAAGACATAACACTAGACCCTATTTAATAAGAAATTTCTCGAGTTAAGGAAGAAGCATCCACACACAAACACCCAACCTCTCAAACACTGAGGTTTTAGTATGATATGCTAAATGGATCCCTGATATAGGGAACACTAGGGGACATTTTACTTGGTACATGTAAATGATGAACCTCTATTGGCATATGAAATTTATATTGGGGTGAATACCGGTGGACATATTAGAGCATATGTAGAATTTCCTCCATTCAGTAGAGAACCTTCACCACCACTTGAGAGTCTTGGACTACAAAATAGACTGAATAGAATAACATCTTACTATCCCCCATATGGTGGGAACTATTGGGAATAATGCTTATTTTGTTATGTAAATTGCTGACAATTTAGTCAATAGATTTTGTGTTGTCTATGCAAAATTAGGGTATCAAATTGCTAGGGTGGTAAGTGCTCGAAATTAGTTGTAGTGTTAGCATATTTTTTTCAGAGTTGATTGATAATCATTTTAGTAATAATTTTACTATATAAGAATGTATCTAATGGTTTAATTAATCTCATATTTAATTAATATATGAGATTTACAACAGTTTTGAGCTCACACAGTAGTCGTGTTATATATATATATATATGTGTGTGTGTGTGTGTGTGTGTATTTTTCTTCATAGTTATGTTGGCTTATCAGCTAGTTTAAAGAAGCCATTTCATATTCTACAAGTGGTATTAGAGCAGGTGAAATTGTTTTGGGTTAATGTTGTATTGTTGTAATTTCGCCAAAGTTAATCATGTTGAATTCTAACCAGATGCCAGTTCTATAATTTGATGGTAACGATTATGATTATTGGTGCATTAAGATGCTAACCTTATTTAGTGGAAATGATTTGTGGGAGATTTTTGAATCAGGTTATGAGGAGCTAGCAGATTGGAATTCCCTTATAGCCAATGAAAGAACAACCAAAAAGGAAGCAAGGAAGAAGAATTCTCAATCTTTGTTTCACATTCATATAGCTCTTGATAAAAGCTTATTTCCAAGAATATCAGGAACAAAAAATGCCAGAGATGTGTGGGAGACTCTAGAAGAATCTTACCAAGGTTGTGATCAAGTTAAGGTCGTCAAGCTTAAGAAATTAAAGCGAGAGTTAGATAATTTGAAGATGCAAGAAGCTAAAAGTGTGAGTGACTATTGTGTGAGAGTCAAAGATGTGCTCAATAAAATGGCTACACTTGGAGAAATTGTAAGTAATGAAGTTTTAATTAAAAAGGTATTGAGATCTTTAACAAAGATGGAATCATGTTTCCATAATCATGGAAGAAGGTAAGGATTTGACAAAACTACAGTTTTATCAATTGGTTGGATCTTTGATGTCTCATGAAGAAAGATTGAAGGACACTTTTGACGGTGTATATAAATCTTTTTCCTCTAAATTACAAATTACAAAGAATGAAGATGCACACAACAGTAGTCCAAAAAGCAATCAAGGTCAAGGTAAATGGCACAGCCAAAATTATTCAAGAGCTAGAGGAAGAGGCGGCTCAAGTGGAAGAGGTAGCTTCAGAGGAAGAGGTAGAGGTAGATTTCATAAGAGAAATGTTCGATGTTACTATTGTAATAGGTATGGCCACTTTGAAAGAGAATGCAGATTGAAAGAAGGTAGAAATGATAACTATGCTCAAGAAAGTGGTGAGTATGCTCCTGATCACTTATTTTTATCTTATGCCAAAGGTGAAAATACTAGTAAAGATGTTTCATACCTAGATTTTGGATCCTCTAACCATATTACAGGGAATGAGAAGCTGCTTTCAGCAAACGATGGAAGCTTCAAATACAAGATCCAGCTTGGTGATGATAAATCATTGGAGGTTGCTGCTAAAGGAGATATGGAGGTCCAAACAAAAGAAGGTATAAAGAGTATTCATGACATTTATTATACTCCAGAATTGAAGATTAATTTGTTAAGCATTGGGCAGCGATGTGAGAATAATTATAAAGTAGTATTTGAAAATAAGACATGTAGTATCTATGATAAGAATAAGGGAAATAGGGTGATCACTGCTATGCCTATGACAAGAAATAGTATGTTTCCCTTGAGGTTTGATAAACATAACAACAATATTGCAAATATGGCTTATGAGGATTCAATTTGGTTATGTCATCTCAGGTACGGGCATTTAAATTTTCACCGTTTGAAGTTTCTAACCTCACATGAATTAGTTTCTAGTTTGCCCAAGGTAGAAGAGCATAAGGAGGTTTGTGAAGGGTGTGCTAAAGGAAAGCATGCAAGGGAAAGGTTCCCAAAGGGCATTGCATGGAGGGCTCATCGCCCACTTCAACTTGTTCATTCAGACATTTGTGGTCCTATGTGGACTAAGACTTTGGGTAAGTCATCATATTTCATTACTTTTATTGATGATTACTCATGAAATTGTTGGGTATATTTTTTGAAGGCCAAAACTAAAGCCCTGGATACATTCAATAAGTTCAAAGCCCTTCTATAAAATGAGAAAGGGTGCAATATCAAATGTTTGTGGACTGACTGTGGAGGATAATTCCGCTCAAAAGCTTTCCAGATTTATTGTTATATGAATGGCATCAGGAGGTAGCATAATACATCATACACAACCCAACATAATGGCATAGATGAAAGAAAGAATTGTACTATGGTTGAAATGGCAAGATGCATGTTACAAACTAAGGGGCTCAGGAATTCTTATTGGGGAGATGTAGTTTCTACAACAGTGTACATCCTCAATCGTAGCCCCACCAGTGCACTGGAAAAGATGACTCCTTATGAGGCTTAGTATGGGAAAAGGCCTAATGTTAATCATTTCAAAGGTTTTGGTTGTTTGGATTAAGTGCATGTACCTAATCAGAATAAGAAAAATTTAGATGCAAGGAGTCAGTTATGTATTTTTATTCGGTATAGTGAGACAAGCAAGACTTATAAATTGTATAATCCTGTAACTAACAAGCTTATTATCTCAAGGGAAGTAATTTTTTATGAAGGGGGACTTTATGGTCATCCAAAAGGCCATTTTGAGAAGACAAAATCCATTTTGAATGATGATATGATTGTTGATAATGATCATAAGCAGCCAAATAATGTTTATGTAACTAGTGGGTTAACTCCACCAAGCATCCCTTCATCAATTTTTCAACATCAAGTTCAAGTCCAACTTCTTCTCCAAGTTATACAAGAAAGGTAAGAAGATTGAGTGATATTTATCACACGAGTGCAAATCAAGCACATGAAAAAAGCCCAATAGGTGAGATAGTCAATTTCACTTTATAAGCCAAGTCTAATTTTGAACCATCATGTTTTGAAGATGCATGTACTAATGAGGTTTGGATGCAAGCCATGCAAGAAGATATGGATTCCATTCAAAGGAATGACACTTCGAAGTTGACAGAGCTTCCACATGACAAGAAAAACATTGGCACCAAATGGGTCTATAAGACTAAATTTAACAGTGATGGGAGTGTTGAAAGACGCAAAGCAAGATTGGTTGCTAAAGGAGTGACACAAAAGTATGGAATTGATTATGAGGAGACATTTGCACCAGTAGCAAGACAAGAGACCATTAGAATGTTGATTTTTTTAGCAGCTCAGAAAAAGTGGAGCATACATCATATGGACATGAAAAATGCCTTCATGAATGGGTACATAGAAGAGGAAGTATATATGGAGCATCCACAAGGTTTTGAAGTGGAAGGAAAGGAGAATAAGGTCTACAAGTTGAAGAAGGCTTTGTACGGTCTCAAGCAAGCACCGAGAGCCTAATATACAAGGATTGATGGATGCTTTCAGGAAAATGGCTTCCAGAGAAGTAAGAGTGATCCTACCCTTTACTAGAAACAATAAGGTATTGATATTCTAATCATAATTTTGTATGTTGAAGATCTATTGTATATGGGTAGTAGTTCTAGGATGAATGATAAATTCAAAGTTGCTATGGTGAATGAATTTGAGATGAAAGATCTACGAATCATGAAATATTTTCTAGGAATGGAAGTTTATCAAAGTAAGGATGAGATTTTCATTTGTTAGACAAAGTATGGATAGGATATGCTAAATAAATTTGATATGCTTGATTGTAATCCATCCCCTACTCCAAGTGCTCATGGAGAGGTGTTATGTAGAGATGATGGTGTTGATTTAGTTGATGAGAAAACTTACAGAAGTATTATGCGTAGCTTGATATTTCTAACCCAAACAACTGTTGGCATTATGATACAGGTGTTGTCCTTGATGGAAACTCACTCAGATAAAAGTTCACAGTGCAGCAGGTCAACAAAAAAGGATTATAGATCTGACTCCAAAGAATGAAGAAAGAGAGGTATACACTGGTTCACTTTGTCCAAGGCCCATATACACGCGGTTTAACATAACAAATGTAGTGTATAACGTATACATGCACTTTCACAGGAGGAAAAGCGTGTACATATTGGAAAACCAAGTTTTTTGGTCCAAGGTATTTGATCCAAGGTATTTTGGTCCAAGGTAATTGGTCCGAGGCATTTGGTCCAAGGTATTGACCCTAGGTATTGGGTCCAAGGTATTGGTCCCATGTGGTTTTGGTCCAAGGTATTGAGAAAGGCCTAAGAGTATATAAGGAGGAGAAGATCATTAGGCCAAGGTGTGCAAGCAATGAGATTTTAAGGAATACTTCTATCTAAAGTATATATATTATGTTGTAGGGTTATGTTTGGAATTGGATCTAAAAGTTTCATATGCACCTTGAGTTCAACATTGGATCAGGAATCATGAGGTTTGAAATGACTTATTCTTGAATTATCTGATACTGGTTGAGACTAGATCTAATGTTTTGTGCTTGTTCTACTTGTTATCTATCATGATCTGGGTTTGTCTGAAGTCTAAAATTGTAGCAAAGTTTTGAGTCAAAATTTGCAGATATGTATGCAGGTTCATCTCATCCAAAGTGTGTGTACATGCAAGTCGACTCTTTCAAGTAGCATATACAAAAAGTAAAGCTTCTGTTCAGATCTGACTGATCTATCTTATCAAAATTCTGTTGTTTTACTACTGTCTGTCAATGAAGTCCTCTTAGATCTGAACGTAGAACTATTGTATAAGGAAATTGAGTCTGATTGATTGATTGATTGAGAAGGAAGGGTGATCCTTGTTGCTATCTATTTTTGAACTCTGTAATATGACAGTAGATCTTTAGAATGTCACTGATTGGTACAGTCTGTGGTTCAGAAGTTTATGATTCATTATCTTTAGAGATATACATAGGTTGGGTTAAAAGAAGTAGTGTATACATGCAGGTTGGGTTCAACCAAGTAGCGTATACACTATAATGCATGATTTTTGAGGTTACAGCTAGTTCTGGATGATGATGTAGGGTTCTGGGTTCAGCACAGTGTGCTGGTGTCAATGATCTGGTTGTTCAGATTAACTGAATATTGGTTGATGCAGTTTAAGTTTAAAAAGCTTTGATGGGTCCAATGTGAAAATTTGATGAAACGTGGCCTTTAGCTTGTGGTATTGTGATCCAGGAGTATCTAGTCTAAAAATTCATGAAACGTGGTCCCTGGTTGAAGAGTGGAGTTTTCTGTAGGCTGGCACCTACGTACTACTAAACATATTGGCTAGTACAAGAGCTAAGGGGTTGTAGCTCCCTTCCAGTAGAAGGTTGTAACCTTCTACAGGTAGAAGCCTACATACTGGTATGAGTTTGCACTAGTACAAGATTGTAAACATATTTTCTTATTATTAAAAGAAAACAGAGATGACAACAATAGGTGGTTTTTACCCACATTGGGTTTCCACCTTAAATCTTGGTGTTCATGTGTGTTGCTTATGTGTGATGCTTTATTCTGCTTTTACTACACTGTCTAATAAATCTTTATATACTGGTTTAATCTCAACACATTATAAAATGTGTAAATCACAAGTTCTCTGCATATACGCTGGTTTCTTTAAGCACAGTTGCATGTACAAGCTAGTTCACTTCACTGAAGTAGCGTATATAAATCTGTTTGGGAAATAAAATTTTTGATCTGATAATACTGATTCACCCCCCTCTCAGTATTATTTCCAACAATTGGTATTAGAGTAAGTCCTTCAGAAGAAGCTTGATTGCTTGAAGGGAGATCCATTAATATGATGAATAAAAAAAGCATGGGATCCATTAGACTGCTAATCTTAGATGGGAGAAACTTTGTTTATTGGAAAATAAGAACCACAACCTATCTACAATCGCTTGGAATGGATGTTTGGGAAATTTTGGAAGAAGGATATACATTTCCAACAGCAATTCCTACAGATACCGCAGATAAAAAGCAATATGCAAGCAATGTCAAAGCTGTCAATACTTTATTGGGAAGTTTGTCACAATCAGAGTTTGTCAAAGTCATGCAGCTCAAATCAGCCAAAGAAATATGGGACAAAATCATTCTGAGCTATGAAGAAGACTCTCAGGTAAAACATGCTAAGCTTCAAACTCTCAGAATTTAGTATGAAACTCTTAAGATGCATAGTGATGAAAGCATAGCTAGTTACTTCCTACATATAGATGAGGTTGTAAATTGTATGAAGAATCTGGGTGAAGAAATTAAGGAAGTTACCTTAGTTGAGAAAGCTTTGAGATCCTTGTCTGCTAAATTTGAATCCAAAGTGTCTGCCATAAAAGAAAAACAGGATCTGCAAAATATCACTATGATGCAGCTTCACAAAATCTTAACTGCTTTTGAGATGAGAAAAGGAGGACCATCAGATATGAGAGAAGTCGCATTCAAAGCTTTAGCAAAAGGAAAGGAAGAACACAATGAATCACGACATATTTCATAAGAATAAGATGAGGTAAACTTTGTCAAAAAGATTCAACGGGGTTCTGGAAGATTTAGAGATAAGTTACCTTTCAAATGCTTTTCTTGTGGCAAAGTATGTCATTATGTTGCCAGATGTCCTCATAAAGATAAATTTGAAAAAGGAAAGGAATATGCAAAAGGGAATAGAAAACAAGTTATGAATAAAAGGAGTTATTATACTCATGAAGATAGTGATGGTTTATCTAATAGTGATGAAGATGAAACTGGAAAAGGTCACAAACTTCTCATGGCTTATGACGGTGATAATTTTTGGGATGCTTTAGAAGAGGAAAACCTTGATGAAGAAATATCTAAACTCAAAATATGTTAAGAAGAAAAGAATATGATTATAGATACCTTGACATACCAACTTGCTGAAAAAGAAAAACACAATGAAAAAATAGAATGTGAAATTGTGGGTCTAAGAAAGAATCTTGAGAAAACAAAATCTCTCAATCTTATATTTGCTAAAGGATTAGAAACTTTAAATGAAATTATCAATGTTCAAATTTCTCCTCTTATAAATACAGGTCTTCGATTTACTGAAGAAGCATCTCAATCACAGAAGCCGTCAACCTCCACCAAAAGCTATCTTAATGCAGCAAAGACGAATGAACAATATGACAATCATCAGCAAATGCATAAAGCAGATCACCAAGAAAATCAGACTCAATTTACTCCAAGGATGAATAGAAGCCACAACCAACCTCAGGTAAATAATACTCAATTTTCTCCAAAGATGAATATCAATAAAAACTATAATCACCAGGTCAATAGATTCGATAGTCGCAAGAAATTATTTAATGGGCAATGTTTTTCATGTCATAATTTTGGACACAATGCTGGTCAATGTGTTTCTTACAAAACCATCATGATTGTTAGCCTCTCCCACAAAATGATAATAAATCCAAAAATAAATAAATTAATTGAATATTCCAAGTTAGGAATTTGTGCCTAACTCTTGGGTTGTTCCTCTAAGACAAGAGTTAGTTTAGGTAACTCCTATATTGGTGTGTGTCTAGTGAAAAATTACCTCAACCAAAGGAGAATTTATCTCAACTGAAAGTGTCTAAGATAGCATGCACTATATTGAGAACATTATCTCTCATCTAATTATTTGTAACACTATATTCAATTTTTTTTAATGAAAATGAGAGAGAGAATGCCTGAGGAAGCATGAGGCTGCTGCCTTTTCCGCCAATATTTTGTGTTTGGTTTTTATGTGTGCTTTATATATTTGTCCGAGTTAAGTTCATTTTCAATATGTGGTATCAGAGCTAGAACTGTAAGCACACATTATTGGGTGATTGCAAGTTGCGTGGACATATCTATTTTTGGGGTTGAAATTGTGTGAAAGGACCTGTGCACCTGAGCGAATTGAGGTAGCGCTATCATTCTTTGAGGTCAGACTGTGGACTTTGCCAGAGCCAGACCATAGCTTTTCTTTGTTGCTCTGCGTCGTGGTGCTGAGGCTTTCGGAGCTCTCAAAAGACAACAGGGTTTGGAGTATTGAAATTTTGGTCTCTATTTTTACGGTTCTATTCCTTTATTTGTTACAGTTGTTGTGTAAGCGAAGAATCAATTTTGTGTACGTGATTAAATGACAGAGTAGGTGTATCTATAATCTGTGATGAATGGCTACGTTTTATTCCTCATCAATCCACTTTGTAATCATAATTCTAGCTAAGGTAGTGCTATTTAATGGTTGGGTGATTCACATAGAAAAAAAAAACAAATTAGTGTGAAACCTGTCGCTGGGGTTCGAGCTCAGGATGGACCATTGACAACTTGCAGCAAAAGGATGCATAGTTCCATGCATAGTTGAAAATGACCTAGTTATTAATTTTTATTCAATTTATATTGTGCCAAGGTCAAGGCCAAAAGACCTCAATGTTTATTTTATCCAAGTTTGATTTTTATGGAAACATTCTGCTTCCTAGAGAAGCTGATTCTCGGCATATTCATATGAGTAAGTTAATTACATTTTACAATGTTGGATTGATGTTTTTCAACAGTATTGCTCAAGGTATTCGATTGCTACAGAGATGATAGGATTGAGACTATCCCAACGCTATTGGAGCTTGTATTCAATTGGAATTGTGCTTCCTTTCATATGAGGAATGTAAGTTCGCCTATGTTTTGGATAGCAATTTCATCCCTGATCTTGTGAGTGCTATGAATAGTGTTGATATTCAATGCCTCATTTTTCATCTATTGTGTTTCCATTATTAAGTTTAATCAAGCAGTCCACCATGAGAGAATTCAATGAAGGAGTATGACAAACACAACCACGATGAAGGGTTGGATATGTTGTGCCTTGTCTGTTAAGTAAATTTTTGAATATCTTTCATGAGGTGCGTCTCTGTGCTCAGGCAACATCAGTGAATTTTCATACATTGGCTACATGAAATCTGAGAAAAGCCGTGGCAAAATAACTGAGCAGAACGATGCTATTAGTCTGAGATATCATGGAATTGAGTTCTACTATGAGACATGATTATAGGCATGTAGTCAACCACAAAGCAGACATTTCCTGAGTCAGTGAAAGGGCTGTGACCAAGTTGTGAGGATTAGTATGTGTGCCTAAGAGATTTTCTATGAAGAGGAGCTACCTTAGTGAGGACTTGCCAGTCTACTTGTGTGAGGAGTTGCATGCAATCATTAAAATTGTGAAGGGCCTGCCTGTATACCTGGTGTAATACTCTCTTCATGAGCTACATTGATGAGCCGTGTATTAATAAAACAAAACACATATGCACATGATGGACCATCTTCATTGAGTTATGTTGGAATGAAGTTGTACTGTTGGAAATAATACTGAGAGGGGGGGGGGGGGGTGAATCAGTATTATCACATCAATAAAGCTTTTTCATTTCGATATTCAGATTCATATATGATACTTCCACAACTTCTTATGATTCAATTAGTTGATCCTTAATGAGTGCATTAGAACATTATCAACCATATTAACAGTAAACAGGTGCAGTAAAATAGAACAGATCATCACACATAAGGCACACACATGAACACCATGATATAAGGTGGAAATCCAATGTGGGAGAAAACCACCTGCTGCAAGTCATCTCAATCTTCTTCTTAATAAGAAAATCCTTTTACAATACTTCTATACTGGTGCAGTCTTATACCAGTACGCAGGCTTCTACCTGCAGAGAGCTACAACCCCCATAGTTCTTGTACTAGCCGATCCATTTACTAGTACGCAGGCTGCTACCTGCTACAATGCTCCAAAGTTTTCAACTGCTACTGGAAGGGAGCTACCACCCCCGTAGCTCTTGTACTAGCTAAGATACTAGTACGTAGGCACCGCCTACAATCTTCTCTCCTCCGGGTACCACGTTTCATACATTTTCAGACTGGATACACCTGAAGCACAACACATAATCTGAAAGGCCACGTTTCATCCAATTTTCATACTGGACCCATAAATATCATTGAAGCACATAATCAATCAATCTTCTGAATCACCCAATCACCAGATCAATACATATACAAGGATAATATGAGTGTTAGCAACTCGATCTAGTCCATTAGATCCATTACTAGATCTCATCCATCAACACAATCAATCAAACTGAATATGTAGAATACTGACACCATTAAACAGTCATCAGAACACATCAACAACCTAAACCACCTGTAACTTTAAACATCATAGCTCAAATGGTATATGCTACTACAATGAACCAAACATGCGTACATACGTGCTTTCACCAAAGCCAACCCACGTACAGATCTATAAATATTCAATCATGACTTGCAGCGATTTCAAACATAAGTTATACCCAGTTCAGATCATTACAAGTGTCAGTATACAGATCTAGAATAAGCATAATCAACTATATAGAGATAGTTCATTTCAAACCATTTGATCTCGATCTATCCTTAGATCTTGTTCTCCATCAACCGGTGAGATCCCTCTTTAGCTCAGATCCAGATCTGCACCATAACCTAATCACAGTATTCTAGATCTAGCACTTTATCAGATATTCAATAATTCAGATGATGCTTTGCGAAATGATCTCCTTCCTCTTTTATAGCCTTAGTCATTTCTCAATACCACGGTCCAAAACCATAGGATCAAAAAACAGTTGGACTAATACCATGAACCAACCATGAAAGTGCGTGAGATCAGCACTTTTGGATGCAATACCATGGACCAAAACCATAGGATCAAAAAATGTCGGACTAATACCATGAACCAACCATGAAAGTGCGTGAGATCAACACTTTTGGATGCAATACCATGGACCAAAACCATAGGATCAAAAACTGTCGGACTAATACCATGAACCAACGATGAAAGTGCGTGAGATCAACACTTTTGGATGCAATACCACGGACAAAAACTATAGGATCAAAAACTGTCAGACTAATACCATGAACCAATCATGAAAGTACGTGAACTTTTCTCTACATGAAAGAAACTTTTCTCTGCATGAAAGTGCGTGAACTTTTCTCTACATGAAATAAACGTTTCTCTGCATAAAAGTGCGTGAACATGAAATAAACTCATCTCTGCATAAAAGTGCGTGAACTTTTCTCTACATGAAATAAACTTTTCTCTGCATAAAAGTGCGTGAACTTTTCTCTACATGGAATAAATGTTTCTCTGCATAAAAGTGCGTGAACTTCTCTCTACATGGAATAAACTTTTCTCTGCATAAAAGTGCATGACCTTTTCTCTACATGGAATAAACTTTTCTCTGCATAAAAGTGCGTGAACTTTTCTCTACATGAAGGAAACTTTGTTGCACTATAATTTATCAAACAAATTTGCTGCACTATAATTTATCATTTGTGTGATTTGCCATCAAGGACAACACTTGTCTCATAATGCCAACAATCTCCCCCTTTGGAATTTTCATACTGAGAATTTTCATCTGATATCTCTTCCGTAGATTCATCTAGATATATATAAGTGAGTTAATATTCTATGAGTTGTTTGCCATCAAGTACAACACATGCATCATAATGCCAACAATCTCCCCCTTTGGACTTGATGGCAACAATACCAAATCACTCTCCCCCTTTGACATCAAGGGCAAAGGGCGAACCAAGATATTCTCTTTCCTAGATAAACATTCCGCTGTCCATACTCCCCCTGAGTACCTGCTGAAATATCTGAATGAGCTCCCCCTTTGTATATGCCAAGGTGTACCAATCTGTCCATGCTACATGCTGAAAGCTCTGCTCTTGCTGAATTGTGTTGTTCATGCTCCCCCTGTCTGTAAGCAAGGTCTGCAAAAAAGGTGTTCTACAAGAACATGACTCTATACATCATACGTGACCTTCCTAGCACCAAATACTCATACATACATCCATCTCCCATCACAATGGTGATATACCAAAAGTTTACAGATAACATAAGAGAATAACATCATTCATCCCAGGCATAGTGGGGAAACCAACATAGGCCGTTACATGACCTGAAGAGATCTCATCAAATGACTACAAAAGATAGAGACACACTATTACATCATGAGTCTTGATATGACATTTACATCGAATGATATACGTGACACTTATATAGAGACCAAACACCTAAATAAGATCATGATAAAGATCAGCAACGACACTGTATGATCTGCTCCATAGTATCTATCATCATATAGGTAAGAAATCATCATCATCATGTCTCCAACAATGCAACATTGAATAATCATCCATGTATCCAGCCAACAATCCTCATCCATATATGTGCCAAGAACAATAGGAATCCTGCATCATAACTGTAATATAAGATCTTTATGCATATGACGACAACAACATATGAGTGACTCATCATCAAGTAAAGAAGATGTGAATTCAAGCTATGTATTTCTTCTTATCCTTATGAAGATCACCATGTAAGCACCATTATAGAATTAACTATGTAACCCCAAGAATAATTTGAACAACTCATAACCATATCATAGCAAGATAAATCATTTATCCATATAAGCATCATCACCAAGGACTATTAACCATAATGCCAACAATGCATTAAGAGAATATGCTCCCCCTAAACCTGTGCCATCTGTCAGATCTGATCATGCATATTAATAAGAAGTATCAAGACATCAGCAATATAAAGTTAGAACCAAAATACTTCTAACCATCATATCCACACATCATTAGAAAAATGCAACCATTATCAATTAGAGAAAAACTGACCCTTTTCTTGAATCTGTCCCTACTGCCTTTCTTCAAACAATCATATACGCGACTGTGCAGTAACAAATTCGCGTATATATGCAACTTCCCTTTATCAAGCTTGCGTAGGAGATTGAAGTTTTACACTTCCGGCTCCCTCTGTTATGTCTGTATAATGTGTTGTGCCGCCACTTTCTGACTGAACTTCCTTTTTCTTCCATATCTTCAAGTGTGATGATGTTTTCTCCTTTTGGTGTGATGTTCGTGCTTTGTTCCTGCATTCCTTTGCTATATGTCCAAGCTTGTTACATGCATAACATCTTACATGTTTCATATTCCTTTTGTAGCAATCAGCAGCTTTGTGACCAAACATATTGCAAGCAAAGCAATATCCATTAAAGTACCTTGACTGAGATGATCTGTTTGTTTGATGATCTTGAACCCTTCTTCTTCTACATCTGGCTGCAACATGTCCAAGGTTATGACATACATAACATTCAACATTATTCATAGGAGGAGTAAAATATTTTCTTTGAAGAATTTCTTTCCTTGGTTGATGATGAGATTGACCTTTCATCTCTCTTATCTCCTTGTTGATCATTTTAGATTTCTCTTTAGAGTTCCTTGCCTCACCTTACGAACTAGATTCACCTTCAACAGATTCATGAAATCCAAGACCAGTTTTGATAGCAGGAGATCTTTGACTATTAAGAATATCATCCAAGACTTTAGTACTATCTTGAAAACATAAGAGCTTATCCTTTTCTTCTAATTTACTTTTCAAGATATTTACCTCAACCTGAAGTTGTTCTTCTTTTTCTAGATATTGCTTCTTCATGTCTTCTTCAACTTTCCTTTCTTCTTCCAACTGATGCTTTAGCTTGAGAATCTCCTTTTCTTGTTCTTCATTCAGATCCTGTTGCATTTGACGAATTCTGAAGGCACATTCTAGCTGAGATTTTAAGCTGATAACTTCGTTTCCCTGTTTTTCAATATCTTGGACTAGATATTTATTTTGCGTCTTTGATTCTTCAAGGTCTTCCTTTAGAGAACGGATCGTGGCTTCAAGACTTTCATAGTAACTGGATCTATCTCTGAGTTTCTTGATGGTTATGTTCTTTTCATTGACTTCATTTCTTAGACATGTTGCTTCAACCTGCAACTTTTGATATTTCTCCTTGAATAACTCTTGTTGAGCCTTTTGTCTAGTAACAGCTTCTTTGAGGGCACCACTCTTTATGTTCAAAAGTCTTTCTTGTTCACTAATTTTGTTTGTCAGCCTGTTAAATTCTGCTTCTATTTGATATCCTTCTTCCTCACCCATAAGAGCACATTCAGTTGTTTCGTTATCACTTCCATCTTTTTCAAATGGATAGATAGCTGGAACATTAGAGGATAGCAAATTCATACCTGATAGTTCATCTTCATTCTGAAATGATTCCGATTCTGAATCTGAATCGGAAGAGCTTCTTATACCTAATCCCCAATCGAAACTCCCACTGTCATAGTTCTTCTAAGATGTCTTCTTCTTCTTATGAGCTTTCTTCTTAAGATTCTTTCCCATTGTTCCACGGATCTCCTTCAAGCAATCAAGCTTCTACCAAAGGACCTGCTCCGATACCAATTGTTGGAAATAATACTGAGAGGGGGGGGGTGAATCAGTATTATCACATCAATAAAACGTTTTCATTTCCATATTCAGATTCATATATGATACTTCCACAACTTCTTATGATTCAGTTAGTTGATCCTTAATGAGTGCATTAGAACCTTATCAACCATATTAACAGTAAACAGGTGCAGTAAAATAGAACAGATCATCACACATGAACACCATGATATAAGGTGGAAACCTAATGTGGGAGAAAAGCACCTGTTGCAAGTCATCTCAATCTTCTTCTTAATAAGAAAATCCTTTTACAATATTTCTGTACTGGTGCAGTCTTATACCAGTACGCAGGCTTCTACCTGCAGAGAGCTACAACCCCCATAGTTCTTGTACTAGCCGATCCATTTACTAGTACGCAGGCTGCTACCTGCTACAATGCTCCAAAGTTTTCAACTGCTACTGGAAGGGAGATACTGGTACGTAGGCGCCGGCCTACAATCTTCTCTCCTCCGGGTACCACGTTTCATACATTTTCAGACTGGATACACCTGAAGCACAACACATAATCTGAAAGGCCACGCTTCATCCAATTTTCATACTGGACCCATAAATATCATTGAAGCACATAATCAATCAATCTTCTGAATCACCCAATCACCAGATCAATACATATACAAGGATAATATGAGTGTTAGCAACTCGATCTAGTCCATTAGATCAATTACTAGATCTCATCCATCAACACAATCAATCAAACTGAATATGTAGAATACTGACACCATTAAACAGTCATCAGAACACATCAACAACCTGAACCACCTGTAACTTTAAACATCATAGCTCAAATGGTATATGCTACTACAACGAACCAAACCTGCGTACATACGTGCTTTCACCAAAGCCAACCCGCATACAGATCTATAAATATTCAATCATGACTTGCAGCGATTTCAAACTTAAGTTATACCCAGTTCAGATCATTACAACCGTCAGTATAAAGATCTAGAATAAGCATAATCAACTATATAGAGATAGTTCATTTCAAACCATTTGATCCCGATCTATCCTTAGATCTTGTTCTCCATCAACCGGTAAGATCCCTCTTTAGCTCAGATCCAGATCTGCACCATAACACAATCACAGTATTCAGGATCTAGCACTTTATCAGATATTCAATAATTCAGATGATGCTTTGCCAAATGATCTCCTTCCTCTTTTATAGCCTTAGTCCTTTCTCAATACCACGGTCCAAAACCATAGGATCAAAAAATTGTTGGAATAATACCATGAACCAACCATGAAAGTGTGTAAGATCAGCACTTTTGGATGCAATACCACGGACCAAAACCATAGGATCAAAAATTGTCGGACTAATACCATGAACCAACCATGAAAGTGCGTGAGATCAACACTTTTGGATGCAATACCACGGACCAAAACAATAGGATCAAAAACTGTCGGACTAATACCATGAACCAACCATGAAAGTGCGTGAGATCAACACTTTTGGATGCAATACCATGGACCAAAACCATAGGATCAAAAACTATCGGACTAATACCATGAACCAATCATGAAAGTGCGTGAACTTTTCTCTACATGAAAGAAACTTTTCTCTGCATGAAATTGCGTGAACTTTTCTCTACATGAAATAAACTTTTCTCTGCATAAAAGTGCGTGAACATGAAATAAACTCTTCTCTGCATAAAAGTGCGTGAACTTTTCTCTACATGAAATAAACTTTTCTCTGCATAAAAGTGCGTGAACTTTTCTCTACATGGAATAAACTTTTCTCTACATAAAAGTGCGTGAACTTTTCTCTACATGGAATAAACTTTTCTCTGCATAAAAGTGCGTGACCTTTTCTCTACATGGAATAAACTTTTCTCTGCATGAAAGTGCGTGAACTTTTCTCTACATGAAGGAAACTTTGTTGCACTATAATTTATTAAATAAATTTATTGCACTATAATTTATCATTTGTGTGATTTTCCATCAAGGACAACACTTGTCTCATAATGCCAACAATCTCCCCCTTTGGACTTGTCATACTGAGAATTTTCATCTGATATCTCTTCCGTAGATTCATCTAGATATATATAAGTGAGTTGATCTTCTATGAGTTGTTTGCCATTGAGTACAACACATGCAACATAATGCCAACATGTACAACGTGAGTCCTAGTCCCATTTGACCTATGGAGCAAGTTATATGCATGGACATATGCGTATATGTGAAGTCTCAACATTAATTTTAATGTGGGGATAACATAATTTGTATAGATGTGAAATGTGAATGGAGTGACTCATGTAAATAAAAGGTATTAAATGTATCTTTCATTCAACATGCATATGGAGTGGGGTGAGAATGAAGTTTAACACTTAATGTTTCATGAACTTTAATGTGTTAGAGTTAGTGGAGAATAATATTTGGGATGAAGAGAGAACTAATGGTGAATATGATGAGAGATAAGAAATGCTTGTAACATTTTAATGGAGAGATAAGGAGTATATTTTGTAATTTTTGGAGTTATAAGTATTTTGTATTTGGAGAGATAAGTAAATATTTTATTTCTAGAAGGCTGAGTCAGTTTTTTGAAGACATTTTTCTTTCAAAAGTTGTAGACCTCTGATTTCATGAAGATGTTGTGAAGCTGAGCGATTATGTACTCCAGATTTTAATAAAGATATCATTTTTGTGGTGATTGTGTCCTAGATCCACCCAAAATTGAATAAGGGGATCTTAGGTACATGAAGATTGTGTTGATGATGGTGCATGCTTCATGTTGTTGCTTTTTGATTTGTGTCTACTTTTGTCACATCAATGATCTCATTTAACACACATAAAGTTCAATACAAACAAGCAAAACACATGTAACGAAATAGCTGCAAGGAAGGATAATTAAGCTCAACACTTGCATTTGCACCACTACAACAAATAATCAAAATTTTCAACATCAGTATTCTACCTCAACAAACAAATTCACTCAATACAATCAAGTTCATGAATCTGCAAACTCTAGCATTTCAAAGCAAAGTCTACATCACTACAATCAAGTTAATGAATCTGTAAACTTCAATGTTTCAAAGCACAGTCTACATCAACATTATTGAACTTGTAATCAAACTCAAATTACATTGAATTGCAAGTGTGCATTCTCAGTTGAAATTGACACCCAAGTATTGAATTGAGTCAAATTGAATTCATTGTAGTGAGTCATTAAATTATTAATCGTCTTTTGGGTGCATTTTCGACAGTGTTCGACACCCTTCCTTTAAGAAGAATCAAGTGAAAGCAGGAATTTTAACTCTAAAGCAAACAAAAACAAGTTCACATCTCCTGCAAGAGAGCGTGAGTATTCATTCAAGAAATTTGCGTCAAAACAGTACAAAGTTCAAACCTTCAAGCGGGCTAGCGTGAAGTTCATTGCAACAACCATCAAAGCAACCAAACAAGTTCAACTCTAACACTAATCAAGCAAGTTGAGATCAACATGAAGTCATCAAGTAAGGCAAGTGAGCATTTACACAAACACGATCGTCATCAAGTGAGTATGCCATTCAAGTCCCATAGCAAGCGAGCCTATCATGCAAGTAACAAAATCAAGTGAAACAATTGAAAGCACGACATCTGCAACAAGAGAGCATGATTTCAAGTGAGCAAGTTCATATGACACAACATATTCAGTTGTTAAACATTCTTCATAGTTTGATTATCTCCAGTGATGAAGACATGGTGCACATTAGCAAAGAAACTCTTGCTGACATTTCACGGCATCTATGACAAACACATGAAACCATTGAGTTTCTTCAACTCGAATCACAACTTCAAAGGAATTAATTGCAAGGAAAGAGTGATACATTCTAGTCTTTGAACCATCCAGATGATAAGTCATTCATCCCAACAACTTCAAGTGTCAAAGTTGTTCTAGCTACAATTTCTTCCAAACCCATCATCAAGCCCTGGGAAGAAATTCAAAATAACAAGAATTGACGAGGCTTAGGATATGTCACTGATGACACCAACTTACATATCCCAGATTATTCCAAGCCAATTAAGTTCATCAGTGCAAGATTTCTTGCACAACTCACCTCAGCAGGTTCTGATAAAGTTGCAGACAAACAGAATTGCATGCAACCTGAAGTTGAAGTCCAACCAAAATATTCTCATTGTCAAAGAACCGATCATATGGAAGATCAGTGTTTTGATCTCCATCCTTGTCACCATAGTGGAAAGTAGAATCATTCCTCAGAAAAATTTCACAACCAACAAAAATCAGCTAGATTGAAGATACATTATGAATGGATTGATCCTTGGGAATGGTCATCCACTGTCAAAATATTGTCTCAATTCTACAACTAACTACAATCACACATAGTGCAACCAACAAAGAAATGATGATGGTACTCTCATGTCATTGAACGAGGGAGTACAACAGTGAAACTCTCCTACACCTAAAGGGGGGGAGTTCAGAATTTAGATATAATCTAAAGAAGATTATCTCTCCTTTCAGGTGACAAGGGGGGAAATTTTAATGAAATTGACAAGTGGTTGTCATACTAAATGTCTCGACATCAGTGAAGCAGCCAGTGGGCATCTTCATTAGCCAGTGGGAATTTTTCATCAATAGTGAGCATTAGAAAATTCACCAGTGGGTGACCAACAAAAAAGCAACAGTGAGTAGCTATCATCATAGCAAAAGGAACATTGAGTTTTTTTTCGACATCATCAGCCAGTGGGTGATCATCATCAGCAAATACATCAGTGGGCACTCATCAAATTGTGTCAATGGACACCCGATGCTATTTTCAAGCAAAGGATAGTTGGATCCTTTTGTAGCTTGGCATGTGATGGAGTTGTTAAGTGACATTCAATGATGAATTAGGCATGCAGCTAATTCATGCTCTCTTCAGATTTGAGTTTTTTCTAGCATCCAGTTTTGGCAGTTTTTTCAGGCAATGTTTTTGAGGATCAACATGAGAACTTGAAAGATGGTTCCTCGTTCTTATTTTGGATTTATCATTGAGGGGGGAATGTTAGCCACTCCCACAAAATGATAATAAATCCAAAAATAAATAAATAAATTAAATATTCCAAGTTAGGAATTTGTGCCTAACTCTTGGGTTGTTCCTCTAAGATAGGAGTTAGTTTAGGTAACTCCTATATTGGTGTGTGTCTGGTGAGAAATTATCTCAACCAAAGGAGAAATTATCTCAACAAAAAGTGTCTATGATATCACACACTATCTTGAGAACACTGCCTCTCATCTATTTATTTGTAACATTGTATTCAATTTTTTTAATGAAAATGAGAGAGAGAATACCTGAGGAAGCATGAGGCTTCTGCCTTTTCCACCAATATTTTGTGTCTGGTTTTTATGTGTGATTTATATATTTTTTTTGAGTTAATTTCATTTTCAATAATGACTAGAGAAGCACGAAATCAAAGGAATGTAACAAGGATCAAGAAAAGTTCCTATAACAACTTTTCTCTTCTTGAAATGAAATAAAATGCTCAATATGTAACAACTTTGGTCATGAAGAATCTGAACGCAGGAGCAAATTTCGGAAAACATCTCAAAAATATCAAACTCCATTAAATCCCAAGATATGGAGAATGAAATAATCTCAAACAAAGAGATGTGGTATAGCCTTGTATGCAGAAGCACAAGAAAATCAGTGGTACATTGAGAATGGATGCTCAAAACACATGATAGGTGACAAAGAAAAACTTCACTCATATAATGCCTTAGAAAAGGAAAAGAATGTCTCATTTGGAAATGACACTCCTACTATCATAAAAGGTAAAGGCTCTATTTTCTTGAAAGAAAAGGTTAAAGCTGGAAATGTTATGTATGTAGATGGTTTAAAGCATAACCTGTTGAGTGTCAATCAAATGTGTGATCAAGGAAATGAATTGGTGTTTCAATCAAACTGATGTGTTGTTCATGAGCTTGATATAGGAGAGAGCATGATCAAAGGTACAAGAACTCCAAACAACTTATACAGACTCAAGGGAGGACAAAAATTGTGCTATCTAAGAAAAAATGATGAAAACTAGCTGCGACATAGAAGATTGGGACATCTAAACTTTTCTCAAATAGGAAAAGCATGCAGATTCAAGATTGTTCACGATATTCCAAATATTAGCATCCCATAAAATACAATATGAAAACCATGTCAAATCGGCAAGAAAACTAGAGTTCACTTCATGGAAAAGGAAGGATCAGCTAGTAAGCCTATTGAACTTGTCCATACTGATTTACGTGGACCATCAAGGAAAAAGTCACCTCGTCGGGAAGAATACTTTATTTTGTTCATTGATTATTTTTCCAGAATGTGTTGGATAGGTCTTCCAAAGCATAAATATGAAGTTTTTGAAAAGTTCCAATCCTTCAAAGCTTTGGTTGAAAGTGAATCAGATTGAAAAATCAAATGCCTCAGATATGATCGAGGAGGGGAATTTACCTTGGATGAATTCTTTGACTTTTGTGAACAACATGGAATAAAAAGGAAATTCTACACCGCAAGGACTCCTCAACAAAATGGTGTGGTTGAAAGAATGAATAGAACAGTTCAAAAAATGGCTCGAGATATGCTAGATGAATCTGGAACTCCTGCAACCTTATGGGGTGAAGTTGCATTCCCTGCCATAACTATTCTCAACCAAGAAAATGTTTGGGTAAATGGCACTGAAACTCCACATGAACTTTGGTATGGTAAGACTCCTATTGTGAAATAATTTAAAGTTTTTGGAAGAAAATGTTATATCAAAAGGACTGAAGAAAAACTTGCTATGTTTGAACCCAGAGCAGATGAAGTTATTCTTCTTGGTTATTCTTCCAAAGGTAAAGGATATAAATGTTATAATAAAATACTTGGCAATTTTTTTGAAAGCATTGATGTTGTAGTTGATGAAGCATGCAAAAATCCAAAACAGATAAAATCAACAGAAGATTAAGACAATGAAGAAGATGGGGATTTTTTCCCACATCAAATGAAAATCATATTGAAGAAGAAACCTATTATCATTGTAAAAGCTTTTAAGAATTTTGGACAATCCGCATGCTTCCAAAGTTCTTGTGTTAGACATGGTCAAGTCATTTTTATGATTTTAGAGTCTAAGTCATAGGGTTAGAGTCTCATTTCCATCATAAAATATAGTTAAACAACCTTGTTTTTCCCCTTATGGATCCCATTTCATGTTTAAAGTTTCATGTGTCTAGTCATTTCAAAAATCTAAACACGCTACGAAACTGTCTAGGCGTTTTCATAGCGCAAAGTCCTGAAATTACACTACCTGTGCTACAAAATTGGGGATTCGTAGTTAGGTTTTTTCGTAGCGTAAAACTTCGAATTTACACTGGATGCACTACGAAATCAGGGATTTGTGTTCAATCATATCTAGTTGTCAAATCCACTAGAATCCGTTAAATTTTCATCATCAGGTGTTAGTCCATGAACCTTACATCTCATATACAACCATTTGTATCCATCATTAGATTCGTTAGGGGTAATTTGTCCGCAATCATTTCAAATTTTAAAAAAGGAAAGGGTTAGTTGATCCTGGTCATATCTGTGTTGATCTTGGTCATATTCATGCAAGAGACACTTGTAGTTGTGCTCGAGTTTAAAGTAAACAAGCCCAAGGTGAGGAGAGATCAGAATTCTTCCAGAAGTTTCAAGCGAGGCAGCTCTTCATCAAATTCAAGCGAGACAGCTCTTCCAGGTCTTCTATATACAAGGTTTTCAAAGGATAAAT
Organism: Pinus tabuliformis; assembly: GCA_031772625.1. Taxonomy (NCBI): domain Eukaryota; kingdom Viridiplantae; phylum Streptophyta; class Pinopsida; order Pinales; family Pinaceae; genus Pinus; species Pinus tabuliformis. Next base: position 909,932,248 of record CM062813.1, read on the forward strand.
GTTTGAAGAAAGAAATAATCACAGGTCAAGCCGATGTTCGGGCAAGGAAACGTCTGGGTCAAGGCAACCCAGACCTGCCGACGGGTGACTGAAAACATGAAGAGGTTTGGATGCCTGGCGAGACTGAGTGTAAGAAAGAGTGAATGATAATGCATGAAAATAGTGGGTACAAGATTTAGAAAAGGGGAAAGGGAGCATGTGTGTGAAGCGAGTCACCACAAGAACAACCATCGATGCAGAAACAATGGCATGCATGCGACAACAGTGAGATGCAAAGGAAAATTGAAACAGTGCTTCTACAAGCTCACATACAACAAAATCATAGCAAATGTTCATTGAAACCAAGTAGACAACACTCACACAAATCGAAATACCAAAAATGACAGAAATGAAGCACAAGACATGAAAAGCAGACTTACCCTGAAAACATTGAGTTGAATTTCTCGAAGACTCCTAGATGCGACATGGGATGTGAGAGTTGCAAGATTGATGTGAAGAATGAGCTTTGTAGCATTTGGAAAATTAGTTTTGATAAGATCAAGGTTATGACGCACATGCCACAAACATAGGAAAAAGTGACACTTGGTGGGAGGTTTCTAAACAATCTTTGCATGTAACCTCTAGTTGCTAAAATAGATCCCTAAAATATAGGGATGCCTTTTGCATGTTACTTTTTTCTATTTCAGGAAAAGTAGCCCATGCATGCAAATTAGGATAGTTAAGTCTCGAAGGGGACTGATCGACGTGAAGGCACATGGACCAGTCTGCAAACCTAGGAAAGGGATTTGCGTAGTTTCTGGGCTAATCAAGGCTAGCTGGATTAGGAATTGTGTAATTTCTAGTGTTAGGAGGTCACTGTCTCCCAGAATTGCACAATTTTTGGGTTGAAGCCTAGTGTTGGGCTGCATTGTGTAATTTTCTGAGGGAGAGCTTCTTGGATGGATTGAAAAATTATGGAACCCAACAGGTACCCCAACAAAATTATGTAATTTCTAGAGGGAAGGTTGGTTCCCCTCCATAATTATGTATATTTCAGGGGGATCATCTCAGCGAGAAAATTGTCTAAGTCTGGATAGACATCCTACGGGTGAGAGAAAAACATGTTGACATGCAGAGTCTGGTATGCCACTGAAGCTTAGCTGAAGCCTATCTACTTGACAATGAAAGACATGCTTCTAAGGATGGTTGGTAGGGAGGCTCCAGATTGAAGGTAAGGAAAAATTTTGGAGGGTGGTTGTAGCCACTACAACAGGTTCACATAACAAAAAAGATAAAATTGGACAAGGTATTGCAGAGGCACAATAATGGCTTTGATTGGAACTACTATGATAAGAATTTGATCCATCCCAATTTATGTACACATCTTATATATATCTATATATATATATATATATATATATATATATATATATATATATATATATATATATATATATATATATATATATATATATATATATATATATATATATATATATGATCCAAGCCCATTAGCCAAGCCCAACATTAAATGAATTTGACATTAAGGAACATAGTCAAGGAAAAGTTGAAGAAATTAGTTGCACCTAATTTTATTTATTTGATTTCTGGCAGTCAATGGGTCTCCCCTTTAATTTTTTTACCAGAAAATAATGGAAAATAGAGAATTTATGTGGAAAATAGAGAGCTCAAAAATAAAACACACAAATACCATTTTCCACTTCCTTTTATCGACCAAGTCTTAGATACCTTGGAATGGAATAAATGATTTCATTTCCTTCAAGGATTTATTGGTTATAGAAAAAGCTAAATTGCACATGAAAACCAAGACAAGACCAAATTCACATGTCCTTTAGGAAAATTTTCCTACCATGTTCTACCATTTGGATGTGTAATGCTCCATCAACCATGCAATGAGTAGTAACAAGTATATTTGATAATTTCATTGATGATTCTGTGGAAATACATTCTACCACCAAAACGAGCATTAGATAACTTGGAAAATACAATAATAATGTTTAATAATACTAAAATTTCCCCTAATAATGTCAAACGTGAAAAGGTTTTAAATGTTGGCATGGTTTTTGGGGATCATATCTCTACTAGAGATAGTCAGGTGGATACGATAAAATTAGAGTTAATATCAAACTTTACAACTCCACCCCCGGAAAAGTACTAGCCCTCATAAAAGTACTAGCACATGTTGTTTATTATATATGCTTCATTGAAACCTTTTCAAAGATTTCCTATCCATTATATTCCTTACTTAGAAAACATGTTGAGTTTCATGGACAAGTGATTACTGGCATGCATTTGAAGCACTGAAGTCTGAAGTGTTTCAAGCTTTAATTTTGTGAGGGTCCAATTGGTCCTTCCCTTTTAATATCTATAGAGACGCATTGGATATCACGATCGAAGTTTCTTTAGGGAAAATATAATCAAATGTTTCATACGCAATATACTTCATAAGAAAAAACCTCTCCCCGATGGAAGTGAACTATAATGTAATTCGAAAAGAATTCCTTGCCATGATTAATGCAATAAATAAATTTCAACATTACATGATAGGGTATCCAATATTTTTACACAATAACCATGTTCCTATAAAGTATTTAATGAATAAACGAATTACTAATGGTAGATTCACTAGATGGTTGTTGATATTGTAGGAACTAATTGACATTACGATCTTAGACAAAATAAGGGAAGAACAATGTGGTGGTTGATTTTATCTCTAGGTTAACATCTCATGATAATAAGGCACTCGTAGAAGATACTTTTCCTCATGAATGGCTATTTTCATTATCTACTAACTATTCATGGTTTCGAAATATTACAAATTACTTGGCAGGAGGAAAATTGTCGCAACACTTAACTACAGTGGACCATGATGCAGGAGCATTCAACCTAAGAGAAAATCATTGTAATTAAGTAGACATAGGGGGTCATGTATTTTAAGGATGTTGGATTCCTAAGTGATAAATTAATGTAATTTGGGATTTTAAGTGCATAGAATAGGAATATATCAGATAATGTGAGATATCTTGTAAATTCTCTTGAATAAGGAGGACATGAGTGGTTAGTAATGAAAAAGAGTTAGAAGTAAAATCCAACTCTTAAAGTAGTCCATGATTTGAGGGATGAGAGAGAGACTTTAAGAATTAATGGAAGTAGAAGTGGAAAAAAGATTTAGGAGTTAGTACAGAGGATTTAGGAGTCAGTTTAGGATTTACCCTAGAATTAGTTCAACAAAACCAATGCTGGATATATGTAAGCTTACGGGCAGAGTCAAATCGGGGGAGGCCACTAACATTGGAAAATAGGCCTGTGCAAGACTGAGAAGTCTCAAATGTAACCTTTGCTTTTACATTAATATATGCAGAGTTTGTTCCTAATTGTGTCAGTGCATTGGGGAGTATTTCATGAACAATTTACTGTGAATTCGTAGGCTCTACAATAGGTGCAGGTAGAATTCTGAAGGATGCAGAGGAATGGGGTTGATTCAGAGGAATCTAAAAAGAATCCTTGAAACAATTGAAGCAGTAGAGTGGAGCTTTGGAGAGATAGTGAAGTTGAGAGTTCAAAGGCTTAAACTCAATTTAGAGTCACGCAGTAGAAGCAGTGAAGGATCAGAACCTTCAGAAGAACCAAACCAAAAAGAGTATATTGAAGGAAATAGTGAAAAAAACACAAGTAAAGAGATAGCGAGGAGTAAAGCATCAGTGCTCAGTAGCTGTAAGATCTGTGGGATCAACGACCCAGATATTATCGCATCAGCAGAAACCATTAGGATGAGGACTAGAATGGGCCTTTGAATAGAGCGATTGTGATATTGCAATTGAGCGACAGCCATCAGATCTGACGTCCGATCGATGGTCCAGATTTGGTCGCTCATTGCATATCGGAGAAACCAAGGTCTAAGCAACTGTGGAATAGTTAAGGGGCAATATGCCGATAGTGATTAAGTGCTAATCGGTGATTGGAGATATCGTCTAATCAGAGATCGAGCCTTAATATAGTGCCTCATTGTGGAGCGAATAAAGGAAGCGGACTCGACAATAAATATAGTCACGCGTTTAAGGAATTTGAAGTCTGCTATTTGCGTTTAGGCGGAGTTTTCCTTTGTAAATGAAAGGGTATGAATTAAACACTGATAGTGTATTTCCCAATCCTAAAGGGAAATCACATATAGGAAAGCGGAGGATATATATGTATGCATGACCAAGGAAAGAATGCGAAGGCTGATTGTGATGAGGTTTAACCTCGGGAACCATGACAAGGCTGTATAGTAGGAAAAAAGGTATGTTTGAAGTTAATTCCTTTGTTAATGGGTTTTATAAGGAAAAGCATTGATGAAAGGTTTTATGTGTAAATATATACATTAACCAATGTTTAAAGGGGGATGGTTGTATATATATGAATTATGGGTGATGTAAAGGTTCTGAAGGGTTTTTAAAGTCCCATAAGCATGAATTAATGGGAGGCTTTAACAAAGGTTTAAGCAAAGGTGAAGAGGTAGAAACTCGCGATAAGAGGCTTAGGCAGGGTGATTAAGTTTCGATAAAAGGAACTGTTGAAAAAGGGCCTTAACCATATATGGTATGAGGGTTTGAAACCATTCTCGAGTCAATTGACTGGGATACTTGTGTTTGTGCATATTGATGCACATTGTGGGTATGTGCGGGGGTAACCCTACACTATACCATCAGAAAGTGATCAAATATAGTTGCAGATTCTCATCGAGTAATGTGTTCCTTTTATATACTAGTCTAACTCTAATCGTCAAAATGTGTGCATTAGAGGACAAATTCATGGGATTTATGAGAAAAAAAATTTCAGCGTAAATCACATGAAATTTTCATTTGTGATGTGTTTCGAACCAACTAGTGTGGATCATTGTTAGGACAAGTTGAAGAATCAGATCATGGCTACAGATTAAATAGGGAGAGCAGATCCTAAAATGGCTAGGCTTGACTGAAGAGAAATGTTTATACTAAATGATGGATATATTAGATCATACTGGAAAAATGGCTAGGATTGACCAAGAATGGCTAGATTTGTATAATTATATAATTTTATTATGCTAAAATAAACATTATCATATGTTATTAAGTGAAAAGTTAACTATATTTGAGTTAACTAGGGAATGTTTATAATAAAATTCCATATAATAATATATCTAGGAAAATAATTATAATAATAATTAATATTGTATTATTGTTATAGTATTAAAATGTCTTGTATAAATAGATCTAAGATATTATTAAAAATAAGGATTTAATAGTAACATAAATAATACTAATTATTGTTATATTATATATACTAAATCATATAGATTAGTCATTAAAAGGGAATTAAAAGTAGTATTAGTTATAGTAATAGTGTTATTCTTATTATTAATGGTTAGGGTATCAATTTATTATTGATCTAAAAGGAACTTATATTAATAGTTCAAGGGATATTAGGAGTTGTAAGGATCCATTGTATTATTATTATTAATCTAATAATGATTAAATATTATTTAATTAAACGATAGGTAACTAATTTTATTAGTCAAGTCGTCTACTTGGAACATAAAATTGCTAATAAAAATCTCATACTATATAATCAAACCAAAGAGGATCAAAGAACCATGGCTAAAGAGAGCAGGTTAAAGGAAAACAAGGCTAAATTTATGGGATGTTAAACGATTTCGAGTATGGCCTTTGTGGAGGTCAGTTTGTGAACAAAAGAACTAGATACAAGGTGCTCCATGAAGGGTATTATTGGTTCACCATATTAAAGGAGGCCAACGTGTATTTGAAGAGATGTGATAGCTAAGCACATGTGAAGGCCTATACAATTAGATGAGATACAAATATAATTGGTGTTAGAGCCCTTTGTAAAATGGGCCATTGATTTCATAGGACTAGTAAATATTAGGAGCTTGACAATACTAAGAAGGGGGTGAATCAATATTATGTTGTATGGATCATCAATTTAACCTTTTCACCTTTCCACCATTCTTTACAAACCATTAACCGAATCAACATTTACTCAACATGATATATATTAACAATATATAACATGACCATAAGCAAGGTCATATGAATAATATCTAAAATATCAAGGCACATAAACATATGAGTAACACGTAAACCACCACCATCACATGAGGGAATTTTATATTAGGCAGAAACTCTTTCGAGAGAAAAACAATCAAACAATTGTTCTCTTATTCTTCTTATTATTTAAAATATTGTTTTACATCTTATACTCATCACCACCAGTATGCAAGTCCTATCTTGCCATGTACACAAGAAACCACTAACTTTAGGCCACTACCTAAAGGAAGCCACCAATTCCATAACTATGAAAGCCCCAACCTATCGTAGGCCTCAACCTATTGGAGGCCCCAACCTTCAAAACCTTATGGAACACCTTTCACATATTTCCAAATTGAGCCCACATAACTCTGAATAAAAAAACTATGGATCTCATTTCATCAATTTTCACAGTGGACCCACATAATATTCTCTTGTCAATTTAATACACAATCTCTGCTAACTCAAACCCTAGCTCAAAACTTACTCCACTTAATGCAACATCACCACACTACCAAAACCTTACCATCACACCGACAACATATTCACTCATCCATAGTATCACTCTAAGCCTTAATCAATACACAAACTCAATCTTATCCACCCTAGAAGCAACATTACAATATTTGTGAACATATACTCTAAGAAAACCTTACTCATCAAATAACTCAGCTCATTACATTAATATCTTGATATCAAGGTCAATGAAAAACCCTAGTAGCATCAGTACACTAACATATTATGATCCAAGTTGCTCTTTCTCAACAACACATACATCAAGAGTGAACTCCACAACAATGACAAGAAAAGACTTGTGATACACATGAGGAGTAAATGCACTCAACCATAGAATCTCATCCTCGCAATTTTCAACAGGGAAAATTTTAAAGATGGAAGTTTATGTGAAAATTTAGAAACCTTGGTGAATCTTACTAGTCTCTAATATGCAAATTGTGAAATTTTGGTGATAGTTTTGTTAAAATATTTATATTTATAATGAATTTATATTAATATTTACACAATTTTGGTGAATTTAAAAGTAAAATAATTTTGTACTCTAAAATTTGGGTGAATCATTTTTAGAAAAAAATGGAAATTGTGAATATTTGTTTTAGAAAAATCATGGAAAATTTGCCAACCGATGAATATTAACCCGTGTAATTTTCCCTCATTTTGAGAGAGATTTGTAATTTATTTAATTTTTAATATGGAATTGACATATATATATATATATATATATATATATATATATATATATATATATATATATATATATATATATATATATATATATATCGAGAGAGAGAGACAGAGAGACAGAGAGACAGAGAGAGAGAGAGAGTGAGTATATATATATATATATATATATATATATATATATATATATATAGAGAGAGAGAGAGAGAGAGAGAGAGAGAGAGAGAGAGTATGTATGTTATATATAGAAAGGGAGAATTTTTAAACTAGGTTTTCTAAGGAGACAGAATCATATGAATATATGTTTTCTACTTCCAAATTTGATTACGACATGTATAAGAATTTTAATATGTAAATTTTGAATGTATATATGCGTTAAGATAGTTTAATATGAATTTTACATATATAAAGAGAAAGCTTTCTTATTCTATTAATGATTCATTTAGTTTTTAAAATAGTGTTGATATGTAACAATTTAAATATTAATAACAAAAATAATATATATAGAGAGAGATAAAACATCTATTATTGTGTTGTTCAAAATCAACATAACTCGATTTTCATTTTGAACCTATCAACCATAGTTATGAGTAATTTTTCAATTATTTATATTTTATTTTTAAAAATGAAAAAAATATATAAATAAAAAAACATTAAAATAATTAATAATAAAAAAAATATTTATTTTATAGTTATTTGTTTTATCCTATATAACGGAGAATCTGTATTCTATCTTTAAAAAAAATAAAAGTGATGTTTAGGTAAAAAAAGTTAAAGTAATTAAAAGTTAAAAATTCTCCATTTTATAGTTATGTATTTTTTTTTAATTTAATAATTTTTAAATTTTTATATAAATTAAAAATTTTCAAAAGTTAGTAATAATATAATTTTTATTTCAATATAAAATATAAATGAAATATTTTGAAATTGAAATTAAATTTTTTGTGTGTGAATTAAAATTTTAAATTTTTTTATAATTAAAATATTTTAATGATGTATTATTTTATGAGATGTTATTTTTTTAATATGTTTAATCCTGTTCTAATTCTGAATTATAATAAATATAAATGAATAATTCCTTGATGTGAAAACTATTTTAATATAAGAAATACTTGAGAAAAAATGATTTTGATAATTATAAACTTATAAATCAGTTTGATGACTATAAACATATAAATCAAAGGAAAATGAACTTGCACTAATATATAATGTATATTCGATATTATATTATTTGTAGGTGCTTATGAGTTTGTGAACTATTTTTCTTAGCAAGTTGAGAAAAGACCCAACCTAGTAACTTCATCTGCGAAAGGTGGCTTTGAATTTATGAATCCTTCTCTTTTATTGAGTTGTACATATAATTAGCAATGGCCTAGCTTTGGAATTTCTCTTTACAAACATCTAGTTGCGCCTCACACTCAAACTTAATTGAGTTACATATAGAGTTTGTAATGAAATAAAAATAAAACTAAGACAAAAATATAGAAGAAAATTGAGAACTAATGCAAGCCACTATTCAAATTGATGTTCTCGATTTACAAACTTTCTCCTAAGATCCATCTCTAGAAGATCATAAATGCTTGTCTAGCCCTATATTCTGGAATTTTATGTTCAGCTCCCTAAAAAATGTTCTGCTCATTATTTGCTATTGCGCACATAAGATGGATCAATCCTCATTATTAGCTATTACACACATAAGATGGATCAATCATCCTCCATTTTCTTTTGTAATGTGAATCAAAACTAGGAGAGAAAATAATTCATCAAATTTCTTAAAACATCAAATGATATGGCTAGGTTTAGAATTTTTACCTTCACCATCGCAAATGTTATGTTGCTCTCATATAACTTCGTGTATCTGCACACAAAATGGATCCAACATGAATGTCTCTTTCTGTAAACAAGTGTCGCTGTTACGGAAAAATAAAGTAGTGAAGGTTATATATTTAAAGCATAGGGTAGAGGAGGGTTCTTTGCTGAAGAAGCATGTTGTTTCCTTTTCAAAATATCAAATATAAATTGAATTTTGAACGAAGTTGTAAGATTATGAGCTCCTAGTCTTACCCTACAACTTGTTCATCCACCCACCAAGACCTCCAATCATCAAGTATTGCATAGTTCAATGATCTGATCCATGCTTTAGTTCCAACGAATGGTACAAACATATCCAGATCACCACTACCATGACAAAGTAGCTAGTTGAATATGGTGGCAAACCCTTAAAAAATCATGCACAATAATTCTACCTCCATAAGCCTTATTCAAAGTCATAATAAAATATGAATACTAGCATAGATACTTAAACTATATGTGTATGAAAGGACCTATAGATTAAAGCGCGATAGCCCTTTTGGGTAAGATTGTGATGATATTCAATTACGCTCTCAACTTGATAATGATATTTAAAGTTGTGTGTGCACCTTTTGCACTCTCTAGTTATCTCTTCTTGCATAAAAATAAAATGAATTAACATTCGCCATAAACTTTCTCATTTTTTCCTAGAACAAATAAATATACATTTTAACATCAGAGGGTTACCATGTGAGCGATTATGGAATAGCAATAAGAGGCATGATAGTTGTCACAAAAATAATTGAAAGATCCATGCTTGCGTATAGAAGTTTCTATTTGTAATATTCTTAGACATGGAGCTATATTAGCATTTAACCATTAACGACATCAATGAAGCTACATTAACCACATCCATAAGGCCAAATTAACCACATATTTATCCCTATAAACACTTGGTAGATCTATAATTAATATAGATCTATAATAATACCCTTTTTAAGTCACAAAGCATAAATATGTGCCAAAAACTATGACAACTCTAAAATATATAGTGACTTGCAGTAAAAAATTAAATCAGTTTCCTACCATTCTAAGCACTTGAAAAGGTAGGAGGATAGGAAGGAAAGTAATTAGAAAGGACTAGGTTAAGGTGGATACTGATTGAGTGTGGATTGCTTTTTTGACCTGCGGACTATTTGCCCAAACGTCAGAAAGATGATATTTGTCCTGTTTTGCAATATGAAAGATTTCCACTATAATAAATGGAATTATGGAAAAAAGTTGAATGAAATAGGTAACTTTACATAAAAACATTAACTATTACAAGAAGGAAAAAGTCAGATGCCAATATTGAACTTTACAAAATCAAAATCCAAATCCAAAACTTCTACTGTCATTCACTTCACTAGAAAAGAAACCGAAAAATTGTGAATTTAATAATTTCCTTACTAAATCCAGTTGGAAGGCCTGATATATACAACACATACAAAGGATGTCCTCCTCTTATTATTAGATATGTCAGTTGTCAAAATTGTAAAAGAAAATACTAAATACGAATTTGCTATAATGCAAGTAAAACTTAGTGTCAGAAGCAGAGGACCTATTGCACTTTAGCACAGCAGGGCATTGCCTATCCTAGTAAGCAAGTTGTACACAAATTGCCAAACTAGAAATTTTTCTCGTTGATCCAACAACTTGATCAATTATTTCTGATTTTTCGTACCTCTTGGCTAGAAGTTATTGACTACCTATGCTTTCCCACTTCTCAAGAAGGGGGTAACAAATAGGATCAAGAATATTGCCATGGTTGATTCCCATAAAAACCCATTTTTCAAAAGACCAAATCAAGAATAATTTGCAAGGAATAATGTTAAGTCCTAAATTTAGCAAATTCAACTGGAGCGATAGAAGTTAGGGGAAGGACTACAAGGATTACCTTTGACACTTCTAATAGGTTTGATTGATAAGAAGCATTGGTGGAATATAAATATCTATTATTGCAAGTCTCCTTTAATGTGTGCAGAAACATAAGTATGTAGAAGTTCTATATCGAACAGCTGCTGAAACACCAACTAATTTACATTTTCTAAACATTAGAGTAAGCAATTCGTAAAACAATATCATATTAGACTGGATTTGAATGCCATCCCTCGAACTACCATATGTCTATGGAGAATATATAAATTGTTCCTATGATTTCATGGTCTCTTATTTTAACGTTGCAGGGTACACACCTGGGATAATTTGTTAGAAATAAGTCTCTTTCCATGTGCAAAAGGCACCTCTCAGTTGTCAAATACTTCATTTGTCATCTCATTTCCAACTAGATAACCCTAAAAAACTAGCCATGCAAGAACTTAGACCACGAGACCTTGTAGTAAAATTCCTCAAGAGCATAACATTGTTCATAGTCATCAACATATTTTAGAGAGACCTGAATGAAGAAAGCTACGAATTTCAATTATTATCAAAGAGTTTTGACCTTCGAAACATTGTGATCAAGATGAACATTCGCTTCTGTTTGATCAAGTTGGAAAAAGGTCAACCACGTATGTCCATGGGGTAAGTGGGGAAGTTGAAGTAACCCGCACATCATTTCAATACTCCCTGAAAGACCAAGGACATAGGCTATCAATGAACCAAAATAGAGAAGCTGGAGTTCTACCAGTGTGTCATCAAGTGTTGTAGTGACTACAACCACCCTCCAAAATTTTGGCTTGCACCCAAATTCAGAGCCTCCCTTGAGAGTTTCACTTTATGGTTTCATACACTCGAGTTTACTCCATGAGCTCATGTGATCCTTCACACCCACCTTGCTTGTTCATTCCACCCAAGCTTTTGCATAATGATGTTAATGTCCTTCTTGGGACCATGTTCTAGTCATGCTCAAGGTCTTCGCTTCGTCTGTACATGTTATGTTCGCTATAAAAAAATCTATCACACTCACGCACATAGTCACTTTCACTGTCGCGTAAGCGTTGTCACAAGTGATCAATGATCAATCACGAGTGTCGTGCTTGTAACTTGCATCATCATCCAACCATGTTGAACATGTGCGTCTGGTTGGGTTTAGTTGTCTCGTCATCAAGCCATGTGGATGTGTGTTTGTAAGATCACGTTTGCATCTTTCGCTTGTTCACACACTTATTCATTTTGCTGATTTTCTGACAACCAACCTCCCCTCTATAGCTGAACCATCACTCGCCATCGACTTGATTTATTTTCACCCAGAATAGTGCAAAAGCACCAAGCAAATCATTTCAAGTTGCGTTGTCCGCATGCAATTCAATCAACCTTCATGCTAGCCACCCGAAGCGTTGCACTCGACAGCCACCCCGGGATTGATTCCCCTCAAAACTTGCGTAAAGTCTGCTGACCTTGCCCGCTCTACCGACTAAAGAATTGGATAGGTGGGCTGGACATGCACTTAGTGCCCCGTGCATGTCTCCCTCGGAAAATTGTGCAGTTTTTCTAGCTAATCCTTCTGACAGTTGACCAACTGCTCATCCAGAAAATTGTGTAGTTTTCATGAGTAGACCCTCTACTGCCCAACAATCCACTCGGCTCAGAAATTGTGCAGAGATGATCAATAGGACAGCCTCCCAGCATCAATGCAATTTTTCTCGCCGGTAGTGTTGGAAATAATACTGAGAGGGGGGGTGAATCAGTATTATCTAGACAATTATTTTCTTTTTCAAACCAAGATCATATACGCTACTTCAGTTAGAGAAAACCGCGTATATACGCAACTATAGACAAGGAAACCCACGTATACAATGCAAGCTTATAATTTAATTTATCTTACTGATGTTGATCATTAATCTGTGTATCAGAATCAATTAAACAGGAACCATAAACAGTAAAATAGAGTAGAAGACAATCACACTCAAGAATACAAGATATAAGGTGGAAACCTAATGTGGGTGAAAACCACCTGCTGCAAATTGTTTCTATCTCCTTTTAATTAGAAACATATTTTTACAATGTTTCTGTACTGGTGTAGTCCTTTACCAGCACGCAGGCTGCTACCTGCGAAGAGCTACAACCCTCTCTCTTTCTCCAGCTTCTTCTAGAAGGGAGCTACAACCCCCTTTGGTTCTTGTACTAGCAGTGGTACTAGTATGCAGGCTGCTACCTGCAGAAGACTACAACCTTCTCTTTGCTTCCAGGGACCACGTTTCATAAATTCGCAGACTAGAGAACTTCAATCAATCATCAAGAATCAAACAATCTCCTTTTCACCAATTAACACTGAATCAAATAGATACTTCTCTAGCTGCTATACTAAGAACACAGTAACAGTAACCACACACCAAATAATGAACCCAGAACTCTGAAGCAATAAACAAAAGCATCTAGAACAAAATTCAAGAGATGTTCACTACTTCAATAACCAGAAACATGCGTGCATACGCTTCTATGTTTGGACCAACTAGCGTATACACAGTTTTAGTTCATAGAACCAACATGTATACGCGCCTTCGCTTCACTGAACCTCTGTACAGATCTATAAAGGATAATTCACTCTTTCAATCATTCAGACATTAGTTAACCTAGATTACCAGATTTATAGATCGAGCATGCGCCACATATAATAGATCAAAGTCATATAAAGATACTACTATTCAAGCTTTAAGATTTTGACCCATAAATAGAACTTTTCCTTCTCCTTGCGCTCAGATTCCTCCTTCATTCAGATCTAGATTTGCACCATCACCAAATCACAAGTATTCAAGATCTAGCACTTTATCAGATATTCAATAATTCAGATGGTGACCTCGCCTAATGATCTCCTTCCTCTTTTATAGCCTTAGGTCTTTCACAATACCACGGTCCAAAACCATAACAAACCAATACGATGGACCCAACACTTGGGATCAACACATCTAGTGAGATACTATGGTCCAAAACCATAGGTTCAAATACCGAGGACTAAATACCACAAACCAAAAATAAGTTCTCCCACATGCACACACTTTTCCTTGCGTGAAAGTGCATGTATACGCATACGCACCTTTGGAACGTCTAAACCGCGTGTATACATGTCTTCGTATAGGTGAACCTGCATATATATCTTTTCCTTCATTCTGAAAGCCTAAGCTAAGATCTGTCACCAAAGGGACTTGCCATCAAGGACAACACCTATGCCATAGCGTCAACCTGTGTCATAATGCCAAAAATCTCCCCCTTTTGACTTGATGGCAACCCCAAGAACCTCAAAGTCATTCTCCCCCTTTGTCATCAAGGGAAAAGGGTGATGATCCCCCTGAGAATATGCTGAAATCTCTGCTCTGCTAAGTTGGCCATGCTCCCCCTGACTGTAGGCAAGATCTGCAAAAGATGTTCTTCAAGACAAACCATGACTCATACATCATAAATGACCTTCCTATCACCAAAAGACTCTATACATACATTCATCACCCAACCAAGTGGAGATACATCAGATATTTACATATGACAACCAAATTCATTACATCAATCATCCCAAGCATAGTGGGGAAACAAAAATAGGCCATTACATGACCTTGACAACAAAAGATATATATGACATAAAGACGAAAAATGTAGAGCAAGACTATGAAAATCACAAATATCAGCAGCATCTGTCAAACACTATTCAGATCATCACCCATGTTCTCCTTCTGTTCACCTTCTGCACCTGAAACCAAAACCAACTTGTGAACACAAACCAAGAGCTTCTAATGAAATGCCAACAATGTATTATTAGAAGATTGTCTGCTCCCCCTGAACCTGTGCCAGAAGGTCTCTAACAGACCCATATCAGACTATCTTCAACCAGAGTCTGACCCTACTGATTTCCTTCAAACCTCCGTATATGTGACTGTCTTCGCATAAACCTGCGTATGTACGCGGATCCTCCTTAGGAAACTCGCGTACACCCATTTTTCTGTGAACCAGACAAGTTTCAATAGCAAGATGATGCATCAACTACTCCTAGTTTCTGTCTGAGGTATTCAAATGTCTCCCTGGGCAGTGGTTTGGTGATAATATCAACAACTTGTTCCTTAGAGGGAACATACTCCAACTTGACCTTCTGTTCCAACAGTTGTCCCCGGAGAAAATGATACTTGATCAGTATGTGCTTAGTCTTTGAATGCATGATAAGATTCTTTGAAATGCTAATTGGACTTGTATTATCACATAAGATAGAGATAGGTGGTGTACAAGTGATTTGAAAATCCTGCAAGGTTTGCATCATCCAAAGGAGTTAAGTGCAACAAGATGCAGCAGCCACATATTCTGCTTCAACTATAGATAGAGCAATTGAACTTTGTTTCTTGCTGAACCAAGATACTAATTTGGAACCCATAAAGAATGCACCACCACTAGTGCTTTTTCTGTCATCCACGCTTCCAGCCCATTCTGCATATGTGTAAGCATGAAGTGTGATATCTGTATTTCTAGGATACCATAAGCCATAGTTTTGAGTTCCTTGAAGATACTTTAAAATTCTCTTCACTTCCTGAAGATGAGTTTCCTTAGGATTTCCTTGAAATCTTCCAACTATTCCCACTGCATGCATGATGTCTAGTAGTGTACCTGTCAAATAAAGCAGACTTCCAATCATGGATCTATAGGTTGGTTGATGTGCTGCTGCTGATTCATCATTTGCATTGAGGATGCATCCTATAACCATAGGGGTACATACTGGTTTCGAATCTTCCATGCCATATTTCTTCAAGATTTGCTTGAGGTACTTGGTTTGAGATAAAAAGATACTGCCTTCATTTTGTTGGATTTGTAGACCAAGAAAATATGTCAGCTCTCCAAGCAATGACATTTCTAATTCTTTCTACATCACCGCAAAGTTTTGACTCAGATCTTCTTCATTGCTGCCAAAGATAATATCATCTACATACACAAGAAGTATTAGCAATTTGTCATTTTCAATTTTTATATAAAGATTGCTATCTGTTGATCCTTTTGAAAAACCTTGTTGATGAAGGTATTTATACAAACAATAGTTCCAAGCCCTTGGAGCCTGTGAAGACCATAGAGAGCCTTTTTCAATCTGCATACAAGATTTGGATCATCCCCAAGGATGAAACCATCTGGTTGCTCAATGTACACTTCTTCTTCTAAGTCTCCATTCAGAAAGGCTGATTTCACGTCCATTTGAAATACTTTGAACTTCTAAAAGCTAGAGAGAGCAAGGAACATTCTGATGGCCTCAAGTCTAGCAACGGGAGCAAAAGTTTCTTCAAAGTCTATTCCTTCTTGTTGAGCATACCCTTTACAAACAAGTCTAGCCTTGTTTCTAATCACTTCCCCATTTTCATTCAACTTGTTTTTGAAGATCCATTTTTTCCATATGAAATTCTTATCTTTTGGTCTAGGAACCAACTCCCAAGTGTTATTCTTTTCGATCTACTCAAGTTCTTCATCCATTGCCTTGACCCAATATTCAACTTTGCATGCCTCTTTTACATTTTGTGGTTCAGTGGAGGAGAGCAATGCCAAATAGCTTGAGGCTTTTGCAATTGTTCTTCTAGTTTGTATACCTGCTTCTTTCTGCCCCAAAATTTGAGATTCTGGATGATTCTTCTGAACATATCTGGATGGATTCTTTTCTTCTATCCTTATCTATTCCTTTGGTTCCTCATGAGTTTCTTCTTCATCATGAATCTGATTTGATGTTGATGGATAGTCCTCATCATCTTCAAAGTCTTCAGACCTTACCTGTTTGGGAGTGTTTTCTTCTTCATCCACCACTACATCAATGCTGTCAACAATTCTTCCAAGCCTTTTATTGTAACATTTGTATGCTTTGCAGTGAGTAGAATAACCAAGTAGAATGCCTTCATCTACTCTAGGTTCAAACTTGCCAAGATTTTCATCATTGTTTTTAATATAGCATTTGCTTCCAAAAATTTTGAAATGTTTTATCGAAGGAGTTTCACCATACCAGATCTCATGAGGAGTTTGAGTGCTATTCATCTAGACGCTTGTTTCGTTGAGAATAACAAATGCAGATTCTCCTGAGAAAGTTGCAGGGGTTCCAAACTCATCCATCATAGCACGAGCCGTTTGTTGAACCGTTCTATTCATCCTTCCCACTACTCCATTTTTTTAAGGAGTCCTTGCAATAGAGAATTCCCTTCTTATTCCATGGTCTTCACAAAAATTGAAAAATTCATTTGAGGTAAACTCCCCACCTCTATCAGACCTGAGGAATTTGATTTTGTGATCTGGTTCGTTCTCCACCAAGGCTTTGAATGATTTTAACTTTTCAAAGGCTTCATCTTTGTGCTTCATAAGTCCTATCCAACACATCCTGGAAAAGTCGTCAATGAATAATATAAAGTATTCTTCTCCTCAAGGTGACCTTTTCCTAGATGGAACACATACATCAGTATGGACAAGTTCAAGTGGCCTGCTAGCTGATGCTTCCTTCTCAGGTAAGTTAGTTCTAGTTTGCTTACCAAACTAACACAATTTGCATATTGTATTGTCTGGAATTATGATGTCTGGAAGACCACGAACTGCCTGGTATTTGCATTCTTTCCTTATCTGAGAGAAGCTAAGATGCCCCAATCTTCTGTGCCATAGCCAGTGTTCATCATTCTTGCTTAGATAGCATTGAGGTTGTCCTTCTTTGAATATGTATAAATTATTTGGAGTTCTTACGCCTTTGATCACTGTTTCTCCTGTACCAAGATCACAAACACTACATCCATTTAATCGAAAGATTACCTCAGTTCCTTGATCGCACATCTGACTAGCAGTCAATAGATTATGCTTTAAGCCATCAACATACATCACATTTCCAGCCTTGACCTTTTCTTTCAACAGAACAGAACCTTTACCTTTTATGAATGCAGGGGTATCGTCACCAAATGAAACCTTCTTTTCCTTTTCTAACGCACTATATGTTTGAAGTTTTTATTTATCACCTGTCATATGTTTCGAACATGCACTGTCAATGTACCATTTATTTTCCTGTCCTTCTGCATATAAGGCTATCCCACATCTTTCTGGTTGTGGTTCTTTCATTTTCCATGTTCTGGCACATGAGACTTGTTCCTTCCAAGTTGTTTGCCAAAACCTGCTCCTGCATTCAGACTCTTCATGACCAAAGTTGTTACAAATAGAACATTTTATTTCATTTTCAAGAGTAGAGAAGTTATTGAAGGTCCTTTTCATGATCCCAGTCATACTTCTTTGTTTTTGAGCTTCTCTAGTCATGATTGTCTTATAGGAAACACATTGAGCTGCTTTGTGACCAAAGTTATGACAAGAGAAACATTGGCCATTGAAGAAACTCCCGCGATTATCAAATCTACCAACCAAATGATTGTAGTTCTTATCCACATCCATTCTTGAGGAAAATTGAGAATATTTTACCTGTGGCTGGTTGTAGCTTTTGTTCATCCTTAAAGTAGATTGCCCCCGATTTACCTGGTAGTCTTTGTTCATTCTTGAGGTACATTGTCCCTAATTTACCTGGTGATCTCCATTGGGCCTTTGCTCACTCCTCCTTGTTGCATCAAGATAACTCTTGGAGGTGGATGGTTTCTGTGCTTGAGATGCTTCTTCATTATATCCTAGACCTATCTTGATTAGAGGGGAATGCTGCACATTGATAATCTCATCTAGAGTTTTAGATCCTTTAACAAGTCTAAGATTAAGAGCTTTTGTTTTCTAAATCTATTTCCTAAGACCCACAATTTCACATTCTAACCTTTCATGATGTTTTTCCCTTTCAGCCAGTTGGAATTGTAGAGTATCAATAATCATATTTTTCTCTTCTAAGCAAATTTTGAGTTTAGAAATCTCTTCATAAATACCTTCTTCATCTATAGCATCCATGAAATCATCATCTTCAAAAGCCATTAAAAGTATATAATTATTACCTTTTTCATCTTCATCGCTATTTGAAAATCCATCACTGTCTTCATGAGTGTAATAGCTTTTCTTCTTTACATTTTGTTTCTTGTTCCATCTAACAGGTTCCTTACCTTTGTCAAGCTTATCTTTATGAGGACACTTGGCAGCATAGTGACCAACTCTTCCACAAGCAAAGCATTTGAAAGGTAACTTACCTCTGAATCTTCTAGCACCCCGTTGAAGGTTCTTAACAAAATTTGATTCTTCCTCTTCTTCTGACATATGTCCTGACTCATAGTAATCTCCTTTGCCTGAAGCCTTAAATGGAGCTTCTCTCCTATCTAATGGTCCTCCTTTCCTCATTCCTTAAGTAGTTAGAATCTCGTGCGATTGTGACATGGTAAGTTGGTGTAGATTCTATTTTTCTTCTATTGCAGAAACTTTTGATTCAAACTTAGAGGACAAAGATCTTAGTACCTTTTCAACCACAATAGCCTCCTTTATTTCTTCACCCAAGTCTTTCATACAATTAACAATCTCATCTATACGTAGAAAGTAGTTAGCCACACTTTCGTCATTGTACATTTTGAGATTTTCATACTGAATTCTAAGGGTTTGAGGTTTTGCTCGTTTTACCTATTCATCCCCTTCATAGCTCAGAACGATCTTATCCCATATTTCTTTTGTGGATTTGTACTGCATAATCTTGACGAATTCTGATTGAGATAGACATCCTAATAGAGTATTGACAACCTTTGCATTTGTTTCATATTGCTTCTTACTGGCCGGATCTGTAGGTGTTGCTGACGGAAAAGTGTACCCTGTATCTATGATATCCCATACTTCTGTACCAAGAGATTGAAGATAGGATGTGACTCTTACCTTCCAATATACAAAGTTGGTCCCATCAAAAATTGGTGGCTTGATCGATGCTTCTCTCCCATAGTTTCTCATGATGATAGATCTTCCTTCAAGCGATCAAGTTTCTTCTGAAGGACCTACTCTGATACCAATTGTTGGAAATAATACTGAGAGGGGGGTGAATCAGTATTATCTAGAAAATTATTTTCTTTTTCAAACCCAGATCATATACGCTACTTCAGTTAGACAAAAGCACGTATATACCCAACTACAGAGAAGGAAACCCGCGTAAACAATGCAGACTTATAATTTAATTTATCTTACTGATCTTGATCATTAATCTGTGTATCAAAATCAATTAAACAGGAACCAGAAACAGTAAAACAGAACAGAAGACAATCGCACTCAAGAACACAAGATATATGGTGGAAACCCAATGTGGGTGAAAACCACCTGCTGCAAATCGTTTCTATCTCCTTTTAATTAGAAACTTCTTTTTACAATGTTTCTGTACTGGTGCAGTCCTTTACCAGTACGCAGGCTGCTACCTGTAGAGAGCTACAACCCTCTCTCGTTCTCCATCTTCTTCTGAAAGGGAGCTACAACCCCCTTTGGTTCTTGTACTAGCAGTGGTACTAGTACGCAGGCTGCTACCTACAGAAGGCTACAACCTTCTCTTTGCTTCCAGGGACCACGTTTCATAAATTTTCAAACTGGATCCAAGAACATCAATCAATCATCAAGAATCAAACAATCTCTTTTTCCCCAATTAACACCGAATCAAATAGATACTTCTTTGACTGTTGTACCTAGAACACAGTAACCGTAACCACACACCAAATTTTGAACCCAGAACGATGCAGCAATAAACATAAGCAACTAGAACACAATTCAAGAGATGTACACTACTTCAATAACCAGAAACATGCGTGCATATGCTTTTATGTTTGGACCAACCTGCATATACACATTTTTAGTTCACAGAACCAGCGTGTATACATGCCTTTGCTTCATTGAACCTGCATATAGATCTATAAAGGATAACTCACTCTTTCAATCATTTAGACATTAGTTAACCCAGATTACCAGATTTATAGATCGAGCATGCGCCACATATAACAGATCAAAGTCATAGAAAGATACTACTATTCAAGCTTTAAGATTTTGACCCATCAATAGAACTTTTCCTTCTCCTTGCGCTCAGGTTCCTCCTTCATTCAGATCCAGATCTGCACCATCACCCAATCACAAGTATTCCAAATCTAGCACTTTATCAGATATTCAATAATTCAGATGGTGACCTCGCCTAATGATCTCCTTCCTCTTTTATAGCCTTAGGTCTTTCACAATACCACGGTCCAAAACCATAACAAACCAATACCATGGATCCAATACTTGGGATCAACACATCTGATGAGATACTATGGTCCAAAACCATAGGTTCAAATACCGAGGACTAAATACCACAGACCAAAAATAAGTTCTCCCACATGTACACGCTTTTCCTTGCATGAAAGTGAATGTATACGCATATGCGCCTTTGGAACATCTAAACCGCATGTATACGTGTCTTCGTATAGGTGAAACTGCGTATATATTTTTTCCTTCATTCTGAGAGTCTGAACTAAGATCTGTCACCAGAGTGAGTTGCCATCAAGGAGTGAGTTGCCATCAAGGAAAACACCTGTGCCATAGCATCAACTTGTGTCATAATGCCAACAGGCAGTGACTTGTAGCAGATTGCCAGTTCCCTTTAGGAATTGCGCAATTTCTGCCGCTAAGCTCCTGGCAGCTGAATGCATGCTCCCCTTAGGAATTGGGCAGTTTCTACTACTAGTTATCTAGCAGCCAGCTGCCAGTTCCCTCTAGGAATTGCGCAGTTTTGGCTGCCAAGCTCCAGGTTAGTTCCTCCAAAAAACTGTGCAAATCCTATCTACCAATCCTCCCTGCAGCCCGAACTGTCCCTCCAAGAAATTTCACAAATTTTGATGTGAAGCCCCTACTACCCACTCGTTCGGAAAATGCACAGGTTTTGTCTACCTTTCCTTCCTGCAACTTAGACTATCCCTCCTAAAATTTGCACATTTTTGCCTTCTAGCCAAGACACACCTCGCAGATAGCCACTGTCATCTCCGATTTCACATCTTTATCACCTAGTGACCCTTGCACAGTTTAATCAACAGTGCTTAGAGCCATCATCTTGCCTCACAACCTTGTTGCCTCTCCCAATCACCTCCACCCAAAATGATCATGTGTCATGGTAGACTAGGAGGTTTTTGGATTCGATGTCATCTCATCATGAGTGACTACAGGCACAGGTACACGAACAAACATGGCACAACGATGAATGAGACGAACGAAGGGAGCACATGCAAAAGGACAGGTTCACCAACAGATGAACAAGTGATGCATGCAAAGGGATGTGCTCACGAACGAATGATCATGCAAAGATGTGTTTGTAGATAGACAAATGAGCAAACATGCAATATGTTCCCATGGACGAATGAACGAACAAACATGAACCTTTCACAAACAAATGAGCCTGTCAACCAACAACCATCAAAGACTCCATGCACTTTGGCACACGGAGGTGAAGCTGTAACACACCATGAAGACATCCATCTCCCAGCAGCATTGTAGCTCGACATGCAGTCCAACAACAACATGAATGTAATAGCACTATCATGTCATGTCATGTTATGAGTTATGTCATCAACATCTCTACTATGGGTCATGTTGTCAAAAAATGTAATGTAACATGGAACTCCAAGAGACCCAGTTGTTGTACAAAGAGTCATGTAAAGTCGAAGAGTCATTGAAGTCAAACAGTCATGATGGAAGTCGAATAGCCACAAGAGTCAGTTTCACCCTTGGCTATAAATATCCGCTCATTTGTACATGAAAGGACTTTTCACCTCAGCTCCTCCCACATAGCCAAGAGAGTCTGTAATCTTTTCTTTGAGGAGTAAATAGTGGCTCCAACGCCCCATGCACGGGGTTAATGATGCATGGTGTAACGACATGTCTTGGAACTTTTGCTTAATTCAGAAGCCTGCTAACAGGCTAGCACACTTTTGGACATGTATTGTAACTGTTGTAAGACTAACCTTGAATAGTTGTAATGCATGTTTCTTTAACCTGTGTTGAACACTTGAAATTATTTCACTTGTTGTAATGCATAATCTGTTAATGAAAATGTGTTGTATATGTTGTTAACACTATCTCGCCCATGGTGGCTATCTCCCCAGACATCAGACAAACCTTTCACATAAATCTTGTTATAACAACCGTTGCACTCATGCGAACTCATCCCCTGAGTGTTGTACATGTTATCTTCCCTTGTGTGTTGTGACTATCACATCTATGTGGACTGCTCCTCCGAAAGTTGTGCATGTCCTGTTGTCCTGTGTGTTCCTAGCAGAGTTAGAGCTTCCTCCCAACCAACTTGGGACTCATTTTCACCCTCTCCCTCTACATGAAATAACCATTGACACATGTAACACTAGCAATCACCCGGCACATGAACCTCACTTCTTGAAGACAAATCAAATCACTCTCCTGTGCTCACAAGTAAGAGTTGAGGCAAATCCTTAAGACAATGGAAATCGAGCTATCATACCTGATGGGACTCCCACACCAAACATTGTGAGGTCTAGTTGGCACTTCATACTAGGGTGATCCCCTGAATGTTAGAGGGTCCAACACCATCAATATAACCTCAAACACCATTAGATGGAATGATTGGAAAGGCATACATTGGGATATTCACAGACATCAGAGATCCATCAGAAGATGAAAATGAAAAAACTAAAGAAGAAAATATTGTGGAAGAAGACAATTATGAAACTCTAGAAGATGAAGAGTATGGATTATGTGATATTATCAATTAAATTTAAGTTATGTTGGGAAATCAAGCTCATTTTTTGTAATCATAATTAGTTATACTTGTAATGTTTTTCCTTTGACATTTTATGAGAAGGATAAGTATTCATTTAATGTTGTTATATGTTCAATATTTGTATTATGTGATTTTTTGCTTTAATTTTTATGTGATGCATTATTTTTTTGAAAAAAACTGTGAATATTAGTATTATTTTTTGACATGAAATTCATTAAAAAAAGCTATTATTTCACCATTAATTGTTAAACTTTTTCCTATAAAAATTGTGATTTTGACATGTCATTTTTAGCAAAAAAAATCTCAAAATGTGTAATTTTTTTTAGTCATATTTATGTTCAAAATGTGTATTGTTATGTCAATTGTTATAAATTAATGTTTTTTTAGAGACAATTATTTGATGTGCATTGAAACATTAATTAATGATATATAAATATATACAAGATCGAAACTTTAAAATATCAACCTTTTTTTTAACTATGCAAAAAAAAAGGTATCACTACAAAAAAAACAAATTAAAAGAAAAACAAAAAAACATGAAGAAGAGGACTACTTCAAAAATTGTCAAATTTACAAAACAATTATTCACATTTAACACATTAGAAAATTTATAGTCAAAAAATAAGTCTTCTAAAAATGGCTTGACGTTGCATCAAAACCCTTTAAAATCAACATGAAAATCACTAACAATTTAAAAATAATGTACATAAAATTTTAAAGTGGCAAGAACTATGCTCAATATATATATGTATTCTGAATCAACACTTTTCAAAACCGGTTGATTTTTTTTTCTACCTCAAAAGAACAGGTAATTGTATTAGTTCTTGTTTCAAAGTTTACATTGTTCACGCTCATGGGATACTTATTCCAAGCTGGATATTGGTCTAAACATCCTAGTTTGGGTTTTCATTTGGTTTGTTATGGCTAAGGAAATTGGAAAACGCAATGGCAAAGGCATTGGAAAGACCTTAGGTATTAATTGGGATTTTATTTATGAAAATAATGGAAATTAGGAGAAAAGGAAGGTAAACAGTTGCAAGTTGCATGTGTGGAGGAAAATGAAGTAAAAATAATGGAAATTGAAGAAAATAGAGCCCTCATTAATAAAAAGGCTTATGAGGATCAGATGGTAACCTTTCTTCAGTTTGGTTTTGGAGCTCTCTCTCTATTATCTTTCTCTCACACTCTTGGAAACTTAGAGTTTTCTTGGAACACTCTAGCATTGGATCAAGAAAGGAAAAGAAGGCAAGATGAAGCAAAGATCAAGCTAGGAATAGTAGGATCAAGTGACTACAACAGGATTATTTGCAGGTATTAAGTTGAATGTATGATTTGCTTTCTAGTTTTGGCATGCATAGTTATGCATGTGTGTTCATGGTTCGCTTGTTGTCATTGGCATGGGTTTTTCAATGTCTGATACTGTTTTTCAGCCTTACCTTGTGATTTCCAGATAGCAATTGTGTGATGGGGTTCTCATGTTTTGGTTGAGCCAGATTGCCAGATGGATTCGAAAATGAGTGAAATGGTATCTAAAAGAAATAATGCATGGCCTATTGATCCTTGAATTGGATTTTGGATTGCAGTAAAGCCTTGGCTTAGTAACCCCTAAACCAGACTTTCGGTTGTGGTAAATCCAGATTTTGTGTTACCTTGGTGGGCTTGGGAATCCTCGACCGATGAATTGCCAGATATATGATAAATACTAGAGGTTAGTTCCCTCGATTAGGCCTAGGAATCCTTGGCCAATAAATGGTAGGATATACGGTAAATATTGGAGGGTGGAGTCTCGATTAGTCCTAGGCATCCTCGACCATTGTATGGTGGGATGTACGGTAAAGCTTAGAGACTAGGAGACATGAAAATTCCTCACAGTGTAGGTTGAGAAATCCAGTGGCATTCAAGCTTGTTAGGGCGTTGTGAGCTGATGGGGATCGCAGTAAAGCATGGTTCTATTGATGAGGGTGATGTGGTTTAGCCTCGAGAAGCCCTAGTTGATTTTTTATTTGAGTCCCACATTCACGCTTGGAATATGGCAGGGGGGTGATTGGCCAAAATAAATATTTGTTTCATCCAATCTGTAGTCAGGTGGTATGTGGAAGTCCTAAACCTGGTTGGCTTATGTATTTGTTAATAAGATTTCCTTCTCGTTGGTATTTCAAGTGCAAATTTACTAGTTTATATGTGGACTTTATGGTTGTTGTATCCTTGATATTTTTGTTGTTTATATGCTCGTTATGAGTATGTTTTATGAGACTGATGATGTATGGATCTTATCATGTTTTGATTTGAAATGAATGAATAATAAATATATGACCTAATAGATTATACTACAATTATTGTGATAAGCCATCAATGCCTCCTAGTGATTCTTAAATAAGTACAAGATCCCTATGCTCAGATATGTTGTTATGACCTATAGATTTCATATTTGTGACATGTTTGACCAAATGCTTGTCATGGCTTGTAGGGTTTAGTTTAAGTATTTTTCAACAATGTCCATGAGTATCATTATTTCGATGTTATTTAGCATTCCTAAAGGTTTAATGGAGTCCTGGGAAATGGCCTCAGTCCTGGCCCTAAAAATGTGGCACAAAATCTCGGGTCACTGGCTCAGAACTAGCTAAAAAGGGCCTGAGTCACTTACATGCCCTTCCTGTGGGAGAAACTAGAGGGTCCCAGTCATATGCATGCCCATGGCATGGGAGAAGCTAAGGCACTATGTAAGTAAAATGTCAAGTTACCTTAGGGGTTGGTTACATAGAAGGGTTGGTTGGCTGCTGAAGGTTTTATAACATGTATAGAAGATAAAATTGGTTTTGTTTTGTTGATTCCACTTCCTTAACTGTGCATGGGCATTTGAATCAGATCATAGTACCCTTTCATCACATGTTTACCCCAACCGACCCATTAACTTGGGTAAATGTGGGAGGAGGGTACAAAATAATATGATCCTAGTAGCCAAGTGGTTGATGTGTAATTGAATAACACCCTTACCTCAAAAATGTTAATTGACCTAGGCATTGCTAAAAAAGTAATGATGTGAGAGGAAATGGAAGTCCTATGGTTATTCAACCTAAGACAAACCCCCACCATAATTCAACTCGTTGATAGGTTAATAGTCAAAGCAAAGGGAATTTTGGAGGATGTTTAGATATTCATAGATGCATTTGAATATCCCATTGATTTTATGGTCCTGCAACCAAAATCCCCCCTAGCAAGATGCTCCCTTATCCTTGGGTGAACATTGCTAGCCATTGTAGATCCTTACATTGGCTGCAGATCTAGGAGTATGGTAATTTCCCATGAAAGATCTAATAAACAACTAACCATACAAATGTTGAGCCTCCATTTTGTCCAAATTTTCATGATTTAACAGAATAATTTTATGCCTGTACTAAGTGTCTATAATCATTATTATTTGTTTTGCACATTATTAAGTTATTATCTAGAGGCATTTAGAGTTGACAGTGGTTGATCTATGAATTCTTCTTGTTTTGTTAATTTAATGTGAAAATGTCATTAATGTCAAACTATTTTGTGGCAGGTGCTAACATTCCTATAGTAGCAGTTCCTATACCAGTCGTGCATGCACTAGTTCTGCCTACACCAACATGCCTCCACCAACATGCCTACACTAATTTGGGGATTTCATGCATTGACAGATCTCTAGGAAAATATGAAAGAGTTTTTGTTCAAAATGGTGTTTGAACACTTCCACATAAGCTAAGATGCACCCAGGTTTTACGGATTTATGTTTAGGCAATAATTAATGCCTCAACCCCAAATTCACAGTAGTTTTGAAACTACCAACTTCCATCTCATTTTCTGTGCAGGTGAAGGCCAATAGAGAAATTATAGAACATGTATTTTTTCCCCATATAGCAAATTGGAAAAAATTAAACCAATTTCTAAAATTCGTAATGGTATAAAAGTTACATAATGGCCTTTGAGGGAGTTTTCTAAAAATAGACTATTTTCCAAGAATTTTAGCATCTCAGATTTCAAACAGTGATTTTCGGGCACGATTTCTAAGGCAATGGATCTGAACCAAAAAATTAGGAGAGTTTATTATTGAAAATATAACAAGCTAGATTGCCTCCAAATTTTTTTCCAAAATTTGTAATGGTTAAGGAGATACACAGAGTTCTTTGCAGGCATTCTGTTAAAAAAACTGATTTTTCCAGAATTGTAGAAAACGGCCAGATTTGGGAAATTCATGCCAGATCTTGATTCCTTCAATGAGTAAATGGTTTTTCTGATATTTTATTGATGAATATCATTTGGGATTGAATCCCCATGTTATTTGCTAAAGAAACTATCATGTAAAAACCAATATAAAGGAGAGGAGCTACATAGGTGGGAGGACGATGGAAGTTTGTATTTTGTAAGTTGTACTGCAGTTGTAGAACAGGGAATTAGATCTTGCTGTGTAGGGAAGGAGGAGCTACGCACTAGTGGGATGATCCCTGGAGGGGACCATTGGAGCCATCGCTGCATTATTTAATGAATCTGTAACAAGACTTCTGAAATGAATTTCCTTGGCATTAAATTCTAAATTCTAGTTTCTACTCTGAAATTAGTTTATTTGGCAATCACTTCTAAGTAATTTTGTTTCTCCATATTGTTCTGAATATTGTGACTTAATTTCTGCATGGGAAACAAGCTGGATGATTGGGCCCACTAGCCAGTCCATTGCCCCAAACCTCTTAAATTTCTTTTGCTGCATTTTAGTTTGCTTGGTGTGAGTGTGATCTTAGATAATTTCGCAATTTCATTTCATAGCTCTTCTTTTAGTCATTTCATTCTCAATTTCATTTTAAAAGATTTATTTTATTACTATGGTTATTTAATTTTAATCTCAATTCTTTGGATGTATTTTCATAAAGGTTGAACTAAAGTAAATGGTGAATGTTTTAACTGTGTCTCTTATTTATTCTTACAAAGATTTGCCCAGATCTCATTGTTGCATAACAAAGTTTATGTTAGGCCCCTATACTACTAGTGTAACCCCTTATTGTTATTAGTACAACCCACTTATTATATTGATGTACCCATGTAGTGCCCATATTGTTACTATTGTGCCACATAGAAACCCACTATTGTTATTGTTGTGCCCTACAATATTATTGTTATGTAGGCTTTGATTGTATTGGGACCACTTAGACTCCTATATATAGAAAGGAGGTATTTTCATTTGTATCATCCAAGAATTGTTCATTTATGTAATGTAAAGGAGGTTTCCCCCTAGAAGAGGCCGAATTATAAGGCGTTGATCTATCTTTTCTATCTTTTCTTGAGCTGGTTTCATAACATTTGGTATCAGAGCTTTGGATTCTAGGGTTTCGCTGCTCCAAACAGGTCATCGTGGAATTTTTGCTATAACTTTTTTTTTGTGACATTTCAGAAGTTGTAAAAAAAACCCATTTGAGAAGAATTGGCTCTAAACCTTGGGTACAAATTTCAGATCTTTTCGCGTGATAGTTTCGGATATATGATCTGAGGAAGTTGGTCTTTTTGCAGACTCCTGAATTACACTCAAAACAGTTGACCTGGGGAAAATCGTCATAACTTTCTTTCTGAGCATTGGATTGAAATTTCGTAAGAAGGTACAGAAAGAGGACGGACTGTAGTTTCTGTTTATATATTTTTTAGAGTCAAAGGTTGAAACAGTGACACGTGGCACTTCATACAAGTTAGCTCTACTGAACTAGTCTATAATCCGGTCATTGCGGGAGATTGTGTATAACTGTTTCTTGGAAAATCCAATTTGGATCAGACTTGTGGCATTGGAAAGAGGACACAGAAGGCTACTACAGGTCACAATTTTAGAACTTAAAGATCCGAAAGTACAGAGTTACAATTGTTTCAAGGTAGAGCTCCTAAAATCAAGAAAAAGCAAGATGAGGAAGTTTGATGGCAAGGATCCGGTAAATTGGATACTTCAGATGGAGCAATATTTTGATATACATGGTGTACAACTGTTACAAAAGGTATGTATTGCATCTTCATATTTAGAACCAGATCAATTTTTATGGTACAAAGGGCTTTGTTCTCGTAAAAAACTTGTTACGTGGTCAATTTTCACGGAGGAAATGATAGCACATTATGAGGATATAAAGAGCAACACCTTCTTTAGAGCAACACCACAACAATTGGAAAGAGTAAAAGGGCTTTGTGACATAGTGGAAAGCAAAATTATGGAAACCAGGAAGTGTACCCCTCACAACTATAAAGATGGAAGTGTTGTTTCTCCTAGCCTTCCACAACCTACAAGGGTTACACCACAACAATTGGAAGAAAAAAGAGAAAAAGGGTTGTGTTACAATTGTGATAGAAAATGCACTAAAGGTCATAAGTGTGCTGAGAAGAAATTATTTTACATAGAATATGAAGAGGAGGAAGAAAATGATCAAGAAACAACAAAAGAAGAAATGAATCAGATGATATCTTGTAAAGCATTGGCAAGAATTACCACTCCTCAAACTCTCAAGATAGAAGGACATATCAAGAAGAAAAAGGTGCAAGAAGTGAAAGATCACATCGAGAAAGAAGAAATGAATCCAACCATATCTTGTAATTCATTGTTCGAAATTACCACTCCTCAAACTATCAAGATAGAAGGACATATAAAGAAGAAAAATGTTCAAGTAGTGAAAGATCACATCGAGCATCAAGAAATGAATCCGACCACATCTTGTAAAGGATTGGAAGAAATTACCACTCCTCAAACTCTAGAGATAGAAGGACATATCAAGAAGAAAAAGGTTCAAGCAGTGAAGGATCACATCGAGCATCAACAACAAGTTCTCCAACTTTTAAAGGATAACGCCACTTCAGTGCAAAATCAAACGAAACAACAGGTAGATCAACATCGTAGTGAAAAATGTTTTGATGTAGGTGATTGGGTATTTTTACTACTACATCTCAAGCAAGCTATTTATGAGAAGGAAATGTTGGCAATACTACATGCACTTAAAAAATGGCGACCTTACCGAATGGGAAGACTCTTCAAGGATGAGGATGTGGAAGAATTGTTTTGTGCTATTTATATTATCCAACCAGATTGGATAAACGAAGCAAGGGATGAATGGAAGAAGGACGAAGAAGTATGGCCACTTATTCAAAAGTTGGAAAAGATCCCAATTCAAACAATATTGCCAGAAATTGAAGAGGAAAGAAAAATCATATTAGAACCAGGAGCAGTCACAGAAACAAGAACCCGACAGCTACGAAATCGATCAATTTCAGAGTATCTCATCAAGTGGAAGAACTTACCCGCTGAAGATTCCACATGGGAGGACAAGAATCTTATACAGAAGCATCAAGAACTACTCAAGCGTTGAGGACAACGCTTTTTGAAGGAGAGGGGCATGTTAGGCCCCTATACTACTAGTGTAACCCCTTATTGTTATTAGTACAACCCACTTATTATATTGATGTACCCATGTAGTGCCCATATTGTTACTATTGTGCCACATAGAAACCCACTATTGTTATTGTTGTGCCCTACAATATTATTGTTATGTAGGCTTTGATTGTATTGGGACCACTTAGACTCCTATATATAGAAAGGAGGTATTTTCATTTGTATCATCCAAGAGTTGTTCATTTATGTAATGTAAAGGAGGTTGCCCCCTCGAAGAGGCTAAATTATAAGGTGTTGATCTATCTTTTCTATCTTTTCTTGAGCTGGTTTCATAACAGTTTATTTCCAGAACACAATGGTGAAATAATCGCTGAGGAATAAGTTTGGTTAGCTTAACTTAACATTTACTCATAATTTCCATTGAATATTATAAGAAACATATTCCTGCACTTTTGCAGAAAAAACATTTATTCCTGCACTTTTGCATAAAAACATTTATTCTTGCACTTTTGCAAGCAGATGCTCGGATCAGCAGAAGGAAAGATTGTGAATCTTGTTGACAAAACGCTCATAGAATTCTTCAGTATAATTAAATGCTACATATATTATAAGGAAGTATTTAATAAGATCAAGGTAAACAACATGAATTATATATTGGTTCTTATTGCATATTTTTCTTACAACTAAAGTATTAAATTTTCTTTAAGAGAAGCAGTGCATTATTATCTTGAATCTTCTTAAATCATTCAATCATTTCCTTAGATTAGTTGGAATGAAGTTGTTGTGTGATTTCTAGTTTAATTTTACGTTTGCAACATAGCAATAATGTTTTAAGAGGTTTCACATTCTTTATTTCTTGAATCACTTTCTTTTGAATGGTGCCTACATTCTCTTGTCCCCTAGACAATTGAGGAAGCCTTAATGTGGGAGTCAACTCAGCCCAGAAGAGGAGCCAGAAGTAGATTCCTGGAGTGTGTTTATTTTGCTTTGAAGGGTCTTGTTTATTTTTCTTGAATGATGCTCCTTTTGAATTTTTTGCAAGAGCTTGGTTTTTATTTAACAGATCCCTAAGGTCATATTCTAGCATATATTGTGCTATGCCTCTAAGTTTACTTACCCAGATTGAAAAACTAAATGTTGTTGTAAATCTTGCATTTATACCGCCCCACATTTTGGCATCGTTGTCGAGGAGGCACTCAGGGGATTGACCTTGGTGAGCTGCTGCATTTGCTTTTTTCCCTCACTTAGTTCTCTCACAATTTTATTTTATTTGAATTTACTTCTTTCCTACACTGTTGCTTTAAGGTTTCTCATCTTCTTTGATGTTCAAAGAAACCCCCACCCTCCATATACACCATTCATGTGCTAACAAATGTACCAATTGACTTGCTAAAAATAGGAAAATGGTATTTTGAGGAATCATCTAATGAGGAATCTTTATGTTGCTACAGAGACATAAAATTTATCCAATGAAGAATTAATAATTGAAAAATTTAATATTTTGATTTAACATAAAAATGATATCATTAAATATTTAATTTTGGAATTGAATGATTTGCAGAAAGAGTGGTAGCAGGATGAAAACCAACCATTTATCTGTTGCACCAACTGTAGAAAGAAACACCTCCTCCGAAAGTGTCCACTTAGTAGCCTGAAAGTTTCCAAAATTAGTGAACGAGATCATCTAACGGAACATTTCCCAACACTACCAAGATTACTACAGGTACTTAGGAAATCAAGTAAGAAATCAAATCGACTACCAGGTATAACTCAAAAGCCCTTATCATTTGATACTTGGAATAATGCTTATTTTCCTAAGCAGGTTTCTCCACATGCTTATAGTCATGCAATTTCATGGAAAACTTTTAATCCTCCTCCAATTGAATATCCTACTTCATGGCCGCAGTGGCCCTCTCCTTGGCCCTCATACTCGAGCCACATATAACCATGGCCTCAAGAATCATTTAGATACTTATCTCTAGGGCAATCTCCCATTCAAATTCAATCATATCAGCACCAACAACAACCACAATTTCTTTCCAATGCACCATTAAGTTATCCTCCCCCATGGTCTAAGTTGCATGTGAAACCTTACCCTAGCCTCAATCCATACCCTACCCCTTATACTAATCCCTACCCTACTCCTTATCCTTACCCATACCCTAGCTCTCATTCAAACCCAAATCTATACCCTAACAATAGTCCATACCCTTATCCATACCCTAGACCTAACCTTAGTCCAAACCCTAATCCCAATCCAAACCCAAGACTTAGTCCAAGTGTTAACCAAAACCCTAGCCCAAACCATATCATAAACCCTAATCTAAACCATGAGGTTGCACAGCAGTTGGAACCACCTATTCTTCTAGTTGATTCCCATGTTGAATAGAATACTACATCTTCCATGTTTGGAAAGGGAATGAATTTGGAAACTTCCCCATTACTGCTGAACATTCACCCCGGGAAGTTATCATTCAAAGACCACCAGAGGAGAAATCTTTCATTGGAATTTGTTCTCAAAATGTTGTTGAAGCCCAAATCCCTAGAATCTCTCTCAACCATTCTTGTCAATTTAAAAATAAAATATTTGAGCCTGAATTTGAGGGATTTAGATTTTTTCTTTCACCAGATTCTTTACGCCTCCAGGAGAGTGACTATCAAACTATGGAAGACTTGCATTAGTTGGAGAATCATACGTATGTGGATTTCATCAAATCTTTGTTTCGAGCAGTCATTAAGCCACCTTATTTCCTCATCATTCAGAAACTCTTGGTACCATATCAATTGAAGAAATTGGTTTCTCACGCTTTGGTATGTCTTCAAGTCTATTCTTTAAAACTAAGTGTGAGTATAATTAGAATTTTGTTGCGTAGTTGGTTGCATTGGAAGTCCTCCTATACTTAAAAGGGAGTCTTCCACTTCTTAGGGTAGAGTAGGGAAGAATAATAAATAAATGTCATGAATAAAGTTGTTAGAACAATGCAATTGGGGTTTTGACATTGAAAGCAAAGACTCTGAAACTGCTTTTAATCCACATAAGTTTTTAAAACACATCTGTGACAAATCTTGTTGAGTATGATTCACTCTAATACCTCATGGTTTTTCAAAAGTAACCATGATTAACCACTCTAATGAAGTTGTCATATGAGATATATATTTTCAGTTTCCCTAAGAAGGTACTATTGGAGAGCCCTCTTATGGTGGACCACTCTTGTAAAGACCATAATAAGCTATTCATGAGAATGCTATCATTATTAACTTAAATAATCTTTCAGTCATTATATGGGATATTTTTAATAAGTCTTTAAGGTAGAGGAACTAGATAGTAATGATTAGTCATTAAAAACTTTTCATGCCATCCTACACTCTTAAGGAGTAGATCTATCTCCCCACTTATTACGTAAACTTTAAGGTTAATCACAATCAAAATTTATATGTTATATGGGAGAGGATAAGAGGTCTCGTGATGAGCTGACATACCACAATCATGAGACCTAACATGCATGACATTATTGCTGCTGGTCGCCAAGCTAGAGTAATGGCTTTCAGCCGAAAAGCTGGAAGACAGGAGGTCTCATCATGAGCTGGCCTATTCATCCATGTTATTTCTTGTGAGTGGCACTACCTTCAGTTGGTTACCAAGCCAGGACATTGGCCTTCATCTAATTTTAATAAAAGTCAAATAAGCTAACTCTGAATCTATATCTAGTAAGTGGGACATAGGCATTTCGTTGGGTTAAAAGACATCCCTGCCGAGGTTATAGACACTTGCGGGTAGCAAGGTCATGTCTATGATATTAAATTTAATTACATACTATGAATTACTCAGTAATCTTTCTCTTTGCCCAAAAATTCATCATTTTTTGGATAATGGTTTTAAGATGATTTGAGCATGATGTTTTGAGTTCTTTCTTTCGAAAATTAGGAATATTTAATGATGTGGTATCCTTAGTGGCGGTAATTTTTTGTACTAGATTAAGGAGAAATTTATTTTCCCATATGCATGACAACAACTTTAGAGTGTTCAATTTGTTGATTAATCTAGGGACGTGTCATTTTGTTCTATTTTTATCTCCCTTTTCTGGTATCATAACTCACTTAATTATTATGGTATTTAGAGCGATGAATTACTCAGCGATGATTAGTAGGCAGGTGTTGATAGAAAACAATGTATATTGATTTTGGTTGCCTCTAAATAAACACTACATGACCTAGGTACAAGATTGTTGTGTTAGGTGTAGGAATCTTCTGGTAATTTTCTTGAAATTGCACCTTTTCAACAGTGATTTGATTCTTTTATCATAAGTGTTAATAAGAATCTAAAAAGAAATAAGAGCTTTGAAATATATGACAAGCAGGGAATTCATCAGAAACAGGACAACAGGTATGTGGTGTCTATCATCAAGGTGCAATACTTTTTTTCCATAATGTATGGTACAAAGCATTTCTTTCCTACCTGATCTTCTTGCAATTTTATCATTTCTACACTCAATACTTTCATAAGTGTTGTAATATGGTTTTAGTTGTCACAGTAATAAAAATGTTGCAGACTTGATGAATACTTTAAATGATGACATACCATGATATCTTCATATTTCCTTGCTAAGATTTTTTTGCTGACACTTTGTTGGAAAGCATAATTTGATCCTTAAACAGTCCCCTTGCCTTCCTCCATGATTTTATAATCCTATGGTTTGGCTTGCATGAGGAAATGTAACAAGGTCAACGTGGGGGAGTTTTGAGCCTCCATTTTGTCCAAATTTTCATGATTTAACAAAATAATTTTATGCATGTACTAAGAGTCTATAATCATTATTATTCATTTTGTGCATTATTAAGTTATTATCTAGAGGCATTTAGAGTTGAAAGTTGTTGATTTATGAACTCTTCTTGTCTTGTTAATTTAATGTGGAAATTTCATTAATGTCAAGCTCTTTTGCGGCGGGTGCTAACATTCCTATCGTAGCAATTCCTATACTAGTCGTCCCTGCACTAGCTCTGCCTGCACTAATTTGGGGCTTTTATGCATTGACACATCTCTAGGGAATTATGAAAGAGATTTTTGTTCAAAATGGTGTTTTAACACTTGTACATAAGCTAAGATAGATCTAGGTTGTATGGATTTATGTTTAGGCAATAATTAATGCCTCAGCCCCAAATTAGCAGCAGTTTCCAAACTACCAACTTCTTCCTCGTTCTTTGTGCAGGTGAAGGCGAATAGAGAAATTATGGAACATGGGTTTTGGTCCTAGTATAGAAAATTGACAAATCTGCCAAGCGATTTCTAAAATTCGTAATGGTCTAAAAGTTAGATAATGGTGTTTGAGGCGGTTTTCTAAAAATAGAATGTTTTTCCAGAATTTTAGCATCTCAGATTTCAAATAGTCATGTTCATGCACGATTTCCAAGGGAATGGATCTAAATCAAAATATTTTGAGAGAGGTTATTGTTGAAAATATAACAGTCTAGATTTCCTCGACATAGTTTTCCGAAATTCATAATGGTTAAGGAGATACGCAGAGATCTTTCGAGGCATTTTATTAAAAAAACTGATTTTTCCATAATTGTAGAAAACGGCCAAATTTGGGAAATTCGTGTCAAATCTTCATTCCTTCAATGGGTAAATGGTTTTACTGATATTCTATTGATGAATATCAATTAGGATTCAATCCCCATGTTATTTTCTAAAGAAGCTATCACGTAAAAGCCAATATAAAGGAGAGCAGCTACGTAGGTGGGAGGAGGATGGGAGTTTGTATTTTGTAAATTGTATTTAAGTTGTAGAAAAAGGAATTAGATCTTGTTGTGCAGGGAAGGAGGAGCTTCGCACTAGTGGGATGATCCTTGGAGGGGACCATTGGAGCCAACGCTACATTATTTAATGAATCTGTAACAAGACTTCTGAAATGAATTTCCTTGGCATTAAATTCTGAATTCTGGTTTCTACTCTGAAATGAGTTTATTTGGAAATCACTTCTAAGTAATTTTGTTTCTCCATATTGTTTTTAAGATTGTGACTTAATCGCTGCAAGGGAAATGAGTTGGATGGTTGGGCCCACCAGCCAGTCTGTTGCCCCAAACCTCTTAACTTTTTTTTGCTGCATTTTAGTTTTCTTGGTTTGAGTGTGATTTTAGATAATTTCGCAATTTCATTTCATAGCTCTTCTTTTATTCATTTCATTTTCAATGTCATTCCAAAATATGTATTTTACTGCCGTGGTTATTTAAGTTTAATATCAATTCTTTTGGATGTATTTTCGTAAAGGCTGAACTAAAGTAAACAGTGAATGTTTTAACCACGTCTCCTATTTATTCTTACAAATATTTAGCCTGATCTCATTGCTACATAATAGAGTTTATTTCCAGAATGCAATGGTGAAATAATTCTTCAGCAACAATTCTAGTTAACTTAACTTAACATGTACTCATAGTTTCCTTTGAATATTATATGAGACAGATTCCTGCACTTTTGCAGAGAAACATTTATTCCCGCACTTTTGCAGAAAAACATTAATACTTGCACCTTTGCAAGTAGATGCTCAGATCAACATAAGAAAAAATTGTGAATCTCGTTGACAAAATGCTCGCAAAATTCTTCATTATAATTAAACGCTGCATATATTATAAGGAAGTATTTAATAAGATCAGGGTAAACAACATGAATTATATATTGGTTCTTATTGCATATTTCTCTTACAACTAAAGTACTAAATTTTCTTTAAGAGAAATAGTGCATTGTTATCTTGATTCTTCTTAAAAAATTCAATTATTCCTTAGATTAGCTGGAATGAAGTTGTTGTGTGATTTCTAGTTTAATTTCATGTTTGTAACATAGCAATAACATTTTAAGAGGTTTCACATTCTTTATCTCTTGAATCACTTTCTTTTGAATGAGGCCTACCTACCCTTCTCCCCTGGACAATTGAGGAAGACTTACTGGAAGGGTCAACTCAACCCAGAAGAGGAGCCAAAAGTATATTCCCGAAGTGTGTTTACTTTTCTTTGAAGAGTCTTGCTTATTTTTCTTGAATGATGCTCCTTTTGAATCTCTTGCAAGAGCTTGGTTTTTATTTAACAGATCCCTGAGGTAGTATTCTGGCATATATTGTGCTATGCCTCTAAGTTTAATTACTCGGATTGACAAATTAAATGTTGTTGTAAATATTTCATTTATACCACCCGACAATACACTCCCTCCAAGCCTAATATACACCTGTGGAAATAGACAACTTGGAAGGGAACACACGAGAAAATATACATCACAAGCTGAAGGTCAAGTGAACCAACGATCCAAAGTGATGGTTAAACCAACCACACATCTCAACCAGATACATACATACATATATAGAAAGAGTCCATACATACATGCATAAGAAAATAGATACATATATCGTTAGTGTAACCAAGATAGCTAAAATAAAATAACAACATATGCATGAAACGTGCTGGCTCTATTATATTAACAAAGTGAAAGCCACAAACATACATACAACCATGTCCAACTACTTGTCCAAACAATGGAACATTACAGTCATTGCCACCTGCTACTCCAAAGAGATATACTAGCTCTGCACTTTGGAGAAGCCAAGGCTCATTACAATACAATCCAAGATTTCTCTAAGATAAACCTATCGGAAACTTGGCTCCCAAAAGCCTGAGAGTTATGAGATTCTATAAATAACAAAGGGTTGGGTGACCCTCGGCATTCCCCTTTTTGACTCTTGACCTACCCTCGTGACTCTTCAACTACTACATGACTGTTACATTCTACTATCAACACTTGTTCTTTCACTTTTACAAGATGTTACATTACAATCTACACATGAATCGATCTGAGACAAAATAGGGATGAGTAAGCCATGAAAGACATCACTAAGACTTAGAAAACTGTGGGAAGACCAACTCTTCGACATACTTACGATGGTCGAGGGTGGAAAACTGGTGCCAAGATTGGTAGTCTGTGATGGTGTCTGCGTGCTCAATAGTGACATCCTTCTAAAAGCGAACTCTTGTCTCTGTTGCATCTAGGAACGCTAGTTTGGCTCCTCTATCCAACTCGTCTAATAACATGCACATCATAGTCTTCACTAAAGTTGTAGCAACCACATACTGATGCATAGTTTCTGTGTTGATCTCCAATTGTGTGCTAGTGGCTATGTGCACCAACTCGTTGAAGTAAATTTCCAACTCGATTTGGACTTGATTCTTTGTCTTCACCTCAGTGAGTGTGCCAACGGATGGGATCGCATGTGTGCGCATAATGAGATCCATGCTCCTGAACACCTGTGCATGTGATCGACAACATTGCACACCCTGTTTTTTCTGTGCTAGTTATTGGGATTGGTCTATATTTGGTATGGGCACAGTTTCATCTGTCTGCACATGTTTTGCCTCCTACTGTACCTATCCCTATTGCGCTTCCTTCTCCCGTTTGTGCAGCTCCTGTTCTTTTATGAGTTGCCACTTCAACTCCTACAATTCCTTCTCTATTTCTCTCTATGCCTTTGCACAATCCACTTCCTGTGCTATCACCTCATAATCTCAATCACCAAAGATGCTTTCCTCGTGAACGGATCTACTTTTAACTTGTAGCTTTGTTGCACCTCTATGTTTTCAACAACCTTCCTCTTACATTTGTCGCATGTAGGTCTGCTACCATTTGTTGCTGCTGATGATGCTTCTTGCAGCGATGCTGCTTCCATTTCATATTGATATCCTTCTCTATGAATGGCTTGGTGCCTTCATAGATAGGAAATCTCATAGACAATTTCTCAACTATATCTCTAGTTGCACTCTCAACAGTGTCCTTTGACTCTGCTCTCATGGAGGCCATTGTACCTATACTATTGAGAGGCAAATGAATGCCTGTGATACCTAGAGACATAGCAAAATGCATGGCAAGCAATCTCTAAGTTGAAAACCAAAACAAATTGGAGCGCTTTCGTGCAACATACCTCTGTGATTGACTATGAAGATTACATAGTTTCCACCGGGAGGTTGGGAGATTGACTACCAAAACTATGCAAGGCATAGTCAGGGCTATCAGGAGGCTAACTAACTACTGGAAATGCATAATGCCTAGTCCAATCTAGCCCATTGAGGACTGTAACTACACAATGCATAATTTCAATTAGCAGTGACATGCAATCCTAGGGATTGCATTGCGAAATTTTGTGGGTCAACCAGGCATTTCCTCCTAGAATTTTGCAAAGAAAGATTAGAGGTTAGTGCTGGTTAGGTTTGTGTAGTTTCTGAAGGGGAGGTTGAGCCATCACTTCCAAAAATGTGCATTTTTGTCTGGGCAAGGCAAGGTCTGGGTCAAGGCAACCCAGACTCACCCACGAGCGACTCAAAACATGAAAAGGTTTGGATGTATGGTGAGATTGAGTATAAGCAAGAGTGAATGATCATGCATGCAAACAGTTGGTGCAAGATTCAAAAAATGGGAAAGCGAGCATGTGTGTGAAGCGATTTGCCACAATGGCGATCGTCATTGTAGAAACAGTGTCATGCATGCGACAACATTGAGATGCAAAGGAAAACTGAAAAAAATTCTTCTACATGATCACGCACATCAAAAAGACAAAAAACATTCATTGAAACCAAGCAAGCAACACTCACACAAAGCAAAATACTAAAATCGACAAAAATACAACATAAGACATGAAAAGCAGACTTACCCTGAAAAAGCTTAGCTGAATGTGTCGAAGACTCCTAGATTCAATGTGGGATGTCAGAGCTGTAAGATCAATGTAAGGAATGAGCTTTGCAGTGTTCATGTTACTAGGAAATCTAGTGTCTATGCAGAATTTCTAGTCCCACTAAGGGTGGTAGCTACCTTAGAAACAAACAAAGTAAAGCTACTTTCGTATTCCTTTATGACAAATAGATAAGAGGGGAATGAGGATACCAACCTCAATCTTGCACTTGGTTCCTCACTTGATTCCTCTCTCTTCTGATAAATCCTCGTCGCTTGCTTCCTCGTCAGCCCAGCTTCAAAGAGCACCTGTGGAATCAAAGCAGCACAATACTATCCGAGAACAGAGATCTACTAGCATAAACAATATAAGATCAGATGTATATTGACCACACACAAACATATATCATAAAATATGCAAGAATATGGAGGAAAAATTGAATAGCTTTATTGATATTAAGAAAAAGCAGGGAGGATTACAACCAATTGTTCTGACCTAGCATCATCCTCTCAGCGGGAAGCCCTTCTTCACCTCATGAAAAGCTTAGATCACCCAACACTATGATGTTGCAGCAAGAAACCAATAGCACTTCCTCACAAGATACAAAATTCCAGTCTCTGGATCTCTGGGATGAGGGATCCATATATATATGTTTGCAAGGGGTGTGACTCAGCTTCTCGGGTTTGATTAGTGTCCTCTCTCTGATAGTTTTTGATTCCACTTGGAGAATGATGACCTCTTACTCATCCCTAGGCGAATTCAGGGAGGCAAGTGTCACAGGAGAAGTTTCTGGATGATTCCATGATTTTCCACCTCGCACACTGCCTCTGCAATTTGTCCATTCTCTCCCATTTCACCCCATAGAAGGGATTTTTAGTATGCATCGCACCCTATATGTGTATTTACGTGGCATGCAGCGCACTTTGTCCATGGAGCAGGTGAGATGGTCCAGTTTTGACCAGTTCTGAACTGTTTTTCATGGAGAACTTCTGGGAGATGATGTGATTAGCTGACCTTGTTCTTTTAGGGGTTGGAACAACAATTTTAGGGAATTAGGAGCCCTTGGCCTATGTACATTTAGGACTGG
Source organism: Pinus tabuliformis (assembly GCA_031772625.1). Lineage (NCBI taxonomy): Eukaryota > Viridiplantae > Streptophyta > Pinopsida > Pinales > Pinaceae > Pinus > Pinus tabuliformis. The sequence continues at coordinate 909,974,057 of CM062813.1, forward strand.
GGTTGTAGTGCCCAAAAATGTCTATAACAGTTGCCCCCTAAAGCATGAGGTCGTTAATTAATTTTTGATGTCGGGTGAAATGCTTTATCATGAGGATCCAAAGTTTTTCGAGCCAGGAGGTGACCTGTAATAAGATACAATACAATACATTATCTTCATAATATTTTTCATTTCCTGGCTGAGTCGGGCATTCCCATGCTCAGCTTTATAAATTCATTTTCATGTACATAGGACAGACAATCATCTGAGTGCAGACTGATGATCCCAATAGAGCCATCATCCCTTAGGTTGGATGATTATCTGTGCAGTGATGATGTACATTGGATGTCTTTATTTTCCTGAATATATCTCGCAGCCCAGATGGATGAAACTAGATCTGAGGTCTTCAATCTCATTCGATCTTCACTCGAAGTACAAGTCAATCCACGTGAGAGATGTTCTAGAGTCGAACATGGAAAGACATTGCCTGATTACCAGCCAATGATGTAAGCTGTTAACAGGCACAAGAGGAATCACTGATAAGGATGATGACCCTCAAGGTACTGCAGTACAATTCACATGGTGTGAAAGAGGGACTTGGCATCGAACACCATGCAAAATCTTTCGGTTGAAGGCCAGTGATATAAACCTGTCACCGAATGTGAGAAGCCATTGAGGCATGCAAGCTTCAATGTACTAGAAGGGTTGTTCCTAAATCGACTTCTTGGATAATGAGTTGATGTCGACAAGAAGCGATCTATCACAGGAGGGAATTAATTAATCCCACATCTATGACATGGAACAGAGCAAATGATTTTAATGGAGGTGAAAATGATCTGAGGATACAAGGTTCAGGGTGGCGGTCATGAAAAGATGGAGAGTGAATGTATTGCAGCGGATGAGACATAGGTGAATTCTCTGAGCAACTTCTCTTGAACATATCGGCGACACTGACATGATGGATTGGTAGTGTTAACCCCAAATGTGGATGGTGTGATGGACCAATGGTGACATGACCAGTGAATGAAACAACCCAACCCGACTCGGATGCGGAGTGAAAGTGTCTTGATCAAGAGCGACTTGCTACCAACAAAGCTTTTTCAAGTTTTTCTTCCCAATTTTCCCTAGTCATTGTTGACCAGTACCTCTTTATTTTTTTCAAGCTTGAGGAGGATAACATATGCATGTTCTACAATCTTCCCTTCGTGCAAACCCATCGCTATGTCCTAATGAGCCTAGTGATAGTGAAACTCGGTCTTGTCTGCAAGGACAAGTTTGTCGCTATTAGGTTTTAATGAGTTTAACGACAAAGACAACTCGATCCTTTTCAATTTTAGAGAGTCTAAAAGGGACGTAAAGGAAACTCCAACAATCCCTTTTTCATCATATAATCCCTTAGGTCTGAAAAAGTATAAAACAATACGAAAGGGATGAATTTTCGGTAATTTTAACGAGCCGAACAGGACAAGTGCTTGATCTTTTTGTGTAATAATCCCTCAAGTCCAAAAAGATTAAAATCTAAAGGAGGGATAGAACTTCCGGTCACTTTAACGAGCTGGAGAGGCCAATTGCTCAGCAATCTTTTCAGTTCTTTACGAGTCAGATGAAAAGAGCTTAAAGGAGACTCATTTTTTGAGGAACGAGTGATAATTTCGGATAGCAACTGATTCCAGGTAAGGTTTGGATTTTTCTAATCATGGCAGTGTCACAACAATGGCTAACTGTATCACTTTTCGTAGCTATTCCTCAAAAGGGTAAACAATCAAATGGAGGTGAATGATCGGCCAATATGGAGTGGAGGTGATGATGAGAACATGACCAAGGCTTCAAAGGCTGATGATAATGCATTCACGATGGTTATTTACCAGAAATTGGTTCATTTTTTAATGAGCTTAAACTCTGGGGGAAACATTTGCTCATTGCTTATGTTTATTTTTTAACGAGCTTGAATTCCGTGTTAAAACTACTCGATATACTAGTCATTGATTACTTTTATTTTACCATTGACAACTTTGTTCCTTCATGCACAGTTTTTCTAGGAAAGTTTTGCCTATTTTCAACCAAATCAAGATCTTGACTCTTCTCTTGTTTGATTTTAGAGATTCATTGGAGCAAAATGCCTATTACATGGCGAGAACATGAGCATGAAGAAGAGGACATGCTTGCTTTACATGACCTGGTCACGGTAAATGCACTGCGGAACTGTGGTATGTTCAAGTTTTTCCGCATCTCTAGCATGAGGCAACAAATCAACTTGTTGCAGTATTTTCTCGATGCATGGGATCCTACCACCTAGGTGTTCTAGATTAGGGGCAAGTCCATCCCCTTGCCTGTCGTGGATATCTATTTTTTGACCGGATTATCGAGGCGAGGTGCCCCTATTTCATTATCAGGTGCCACCCGTGGGGGCGAATCCGTGAGAGATTACATTCGCTGGTACTGCAGAGAGGGATCTCAGTCGAGTAAGGATGGCAAGATCAATATCTGAGATGTCACTGGTAGGTCCTTAAGGACTATTCTATTCACTTTTGCTAGACTGGCTGGTAGTGCGGCTCTTCATGTGGCCAACAGGTCTTATATGCAGTATGCCTTGGAATGCCTTGAACCAAAGGTGTTCAACTGGTGTGATGTAGTACTCTCTGTGATGAAAGAACAACCGACCAAGGTGAAGAATGGCAAGTTGAAGAACTTTGGCTATGGTTCTATTTTGACCGCCTTTGCCTTGGAAAAGATCCCACTGATGCAACCGTAGTATGTTTCACTTGGTTTACCTCCACCGACTGAGGCATGGATGCAGAGACGGGTTGACCTTATAGCCCGACATGCTGGTTAGTCCGAGGTTTCCTTTTCTGATACTTTCTTCCAGTGGTTCAACCATCAGGAGATGGTTTTTTCTGAGTATTCATACGCTGGTATGCATTTCCGGGTTGACCCGGATTTGGTACTGTTGGCTGGTGAGCAGTGGGGTGTCATTGGTAAATTCTTTGACCATATCTCTGTTTATCATTTCTCTTTATAATGTTCTTGTGCTTCCTTCTGTCAGGATTAATCAAAACTTGCGTGCTAATGCAGATGTTGGACCAGTTCGGCCAGTGGTACACCTGAGAGTACCAGATGCCGCTCCAGCAGGAGAGGCTGTGGGAAGGGCTATCCTTCGCAACCTTGATGTGGCCGAAAATCTTTCAACATTGCAGGATCAGGTCGAAGGCCTCACTCTTGGTATTCTAGACGTGAGGACTGACGAGCTGCCTCTGAGGTTGCAGCAACATACTACTGGTGTGCCAAGTCGATGGACTAGGCTTTTATGCATGATTACACAGGCGGTGACATGTTATCACCGGCATCATTAGACTAGGGTTCCCCCTAGCATTTTGAGTTTTGGGTCATTTGACCAATTTTGTCTTGGCTACAGAACATTTTGTGCAAACCATAAACAGTTATATATATATGTATATATGTTTTTGATTTTCGGAGTTTTATTTTGCCTAAGTTACATGATCTTGATGCAAATATTGATGAAATGCTTCTTTTTACAAATGTTGCAAATGTCTATCTAACACATAATTTACCAATGAGTCTGTTAATGTGTTTAAGTTTCTGGAAATATGCTGATATTGAATAAGATCAAATTGCCTTTCAAAAATATTGACCCTTAGGAACATGTGATAGATAGCTGGATTTCGGACAGAGTAGATACCAGTGAGTTGTAGTATGACGAGTTGTGAGTCTAGCCTGACCAAAAGTCAGCGTATGCCATGTATGATGGCATCAGAGAGAAGTTCTATCAACACGCTATATTCAGCGATGTTATTTGTTGACCGACCAATACATACCCCTCAGAAACTTACTAATTCACCACTTGGATCAAAAATGGCCCAGGCTGCAGAATATAGATTCCGCGAACTATGACTTGCTCCAGCGGCATATCCAACAAAAGATTCCAATAGGTTCGACATCTGCGGAAAATGTAGAAAGTGGATTACTTGACCAAAACAATCACCCCTAGCGAAAACAAAAACGTAACAAACACATACGGGTTACTACATTGAATTATTCGTAGTAACGCTTAAGGTACAACCCGTTACGGGGTTGCGCGAGTGGAATCCTATCATAATCCATTAACTCGTAGGCTCCTTTTGCTAATACATGTTTAACAATATAGGAGCCCATCCATAAAGACTTGAGTTTACCTGCTCCTAATTTATCAGATTCTTGGTCGTAAAGTAAGACCAAGTCACCTTCTGAGAAGACACGGGGTTTGACATTCTTGTCTAACTGCACCTTGACTCATTTCTTATGGGCTTTGTTGGCCAAAGCGGAATCACGATGGCTTTCATCCAATTGGATTAGTTCCAAGAAGTGAGCCTCCCCTTCTGAAGTTTCGGGGAGAAGGTCGATTGCGAGTTTGAGGGACGAGATTTCACAGTGAACTGGTAGGATTTCTTCTAGGCCATACACCAGTTGAAAGGGTGTAAACCCGGTTGCATTCCTTACCGATGTTCAGTATGTCCACAAGGCTGAGTACAGGATGAGGTTCCAACTCCTTTGTGGACTCCAATCATCCTTTGCAACATCCGCTTCAAGATTGTGTTAATTGCTTCAACTTGTCCGTTAGCCTACGGGTAATATGGAGTAGAGTTGTCATGTGACAACCCTAGTTTGGTAGCCATTTCAACCATCATGTAATTTCAAAAATGTGATCCATGATCTTTGACTATGGCCCGTGGAATTCTAAATCTGGCGACTACATGATTGAAAAAGAAAAGGGTAGCCATTTCACTAGTGTTGTTTAATGTAGGCATCGCCTCGGCCCATTTGGTAAAATAGTCTACTACGACTATGATATACCCATGCACCCCGGTCGAGGTGGGGTTACATGTCATGAAATCTATGCCCCATTTGGCGAATGGCCCAACAACAAATATTGGCTGCAGGGGTGCGGGTGGTCTTCTAGTTTTGCTATCGAAAATTTGACATGCATGGCAACTTCTAACTGAGGTTATGCAATCTTTGAACATTGTTGGCCAGAAGTATCCTGCTCATAAAAAATTTTGCGCTGTAGCATAACCAGATTGATACTCCCCACATGCGCCTGAATGACAATCATTCAGGACATTTTCGGCCTCCTCATGGGTGAGGCACCTCGTCAGAACTGTATCGACACCACAACGGTAAAGCGTATTACCGACGATCATGTAGTCTTTTGATTGGTATCGAATATGTTTTTATTCCGAGCGAGAGGTATTAGACCTATACTTTTGGGTTTGGAGATAGATGATTATGTCTCCATACCACGGATTCACAAAGATTCATCGATGATGGTTTCTTCGAATGTTTCATCGTTGGACGACGATGGGAGGTTGCATAGTTATTCCGTGAAAACCAAGGATTTCTCCAATTTGGATTTTGCAAATTCCAGATCAAACTCTTGAAGGATTTCTATCCATTTTGAATATTTTCCCCCTAACAACTATCGCAACAATATATAAGTCATGGGGTTGCAATCTGACAAAATGGTAGTTTTTCGAAAGCGGACATAGTGTCGAAACCTCTGTATTGCTTGAATAGCTGCGAGAGCCAGATTTTCAACATAGGAATACTTTATTTCTGTATCATTTAAGTTTCTACTCAAATAATATATGGGATGTTTGATTCCATCAACTTCTTGAACTAGAACCATTGCGATGGTTGTATCTGCTGCAGCCAGATATAGGTTAAAGTCTTTTTGATAATCAGGAGCATACATTAATGATGCTTTCATTAGGGATTCCTTTAAAGCATCAAAGGAAGCTTGCACGACTTGATCCCATTCGAAGGGTACTTCTTTTTAAAAAAGACGTGTATAACCTTTAGCAAGTTCAGCGTAATTTGGACTGAACCTCCTCAGAAAGTTTGCTTTCCCTTGGAGTTTCTGAATCTGAAGCAAATTTGAAGGTGGAGGAAAATTTATAATTTCCTGAACCTTACAGGGGTCGAGACGAATCCCGTCCTTTGAGACTACAAAGCCAATCAAATGACCAGAACTGACACAGAACACACATTTGTGTGGATTGAGTCATATCTTGTAGCGTCGACAACGTAGAAATAACGCTCTCAAATGCTACAGATGATCGGGCCACTTTCGCGACTGAGCCAGAAGATCATCGAGATATGGTTGAACGATGTTTTTGATGTCATGGAAGGCATAATTCATTTCCCTCTGGAAAGTTTCCCCTGTGTTCTTTAAACCAAAGGGTAGCTTGCGATATGCAAATGTGCCCCATGGATAAATAAATGCAGTCTTAGATTGGTCCTGTGGGCGGATATTTATTTGATTATACCCGGAGAATCCATCCATAAATGAAAAGATTCCACATCTGGCGCATTCGTCAATTATCTGGTCAATAAAGGGTGTAGGATAGTTGTCTTTTGGACAAGCTTGGTTTACATCCCTATAATCGACGCACACTCTAATTGTTCCTTGTTTCTTCATTACAGGAACAATATTAGATACCCAATCTATTAGAGGAACCAGGTAAATGAAACTAGCATGGAGAAGTTTTTCAACTTCTGCCTTGATGGCAACGACTTTCTTGGGGTGGACCTGCCGTAGCCGTTGTCTTACTGGTTTGACATCTGGATACATCTTTATCTCATGTTCAACTATACTCGAGTCAATGCCTGGAATTTCATCATATGACCAAGCAAATACATCTCTAAATTCGTGAAAAAGAGCTTAGTATATTTCTAGTTCTGAAGGAGAACAACATTTGCCAACATAAATATTCTCTAGAACATTTGTTTTGGTCGAGATATTTATGGCTATGGTCTCTTCGATATTGGACAAGTTTCTCTTGGAGTCCACCGTATTTATAGTAATTGATAGGAAATAAAAAATTGATGGATGATTAAGGTCTTCAGGAGTATCTTCTTGACAATCTGGAAGATGGGAACGATGGTGGTAATCTTCCCATGGTGCCCCGTCAATTATCATTGACCGAATAATTGCTTCGTCAGTGTTATGCACTTGCGACCAAGGATCTAAAGGGGTGTCATATTCCTTAGACCTATCCATCCAAATGCTTGAGGAGCGCTGATTTGGGTTTTCCTCCCATGCCAAAAACATTGATTGCTACAATATTTCTATTGAGCTTGGAGGCAATACCCGCGGATGATCCATTTTAACATCGTTTTCTGAGATCTTTTGAATAGAAGATATCATATTGCAGGTCCCTACCATTGCTACTTCTGCCAGATTGATTGGAGGTGGGAGTGCAAAAGTCCCCATTAATACAGGGTCTTTTAGTAGGCCTACTCCGAAATTTTGAAGCAAATGGGGGCTTCCATGGATCATCGGAACGCTTCCCATAACTTGGGAACTATTGGGGAGAAATGTTTGTTGGTTGATGATTGTAATTCCCCCTTGAAAAGGAAATGTAATCTTCCTAAAGTAGGTTGACACAACAGGAACCATGGCATATATCCAGGGCCTTCCCAGTAGGATGTTGTAATCGAGGTTTCCATCGATTACTTCAACATTTATTTCTATTGTTTTTCCCCCTAGTTCAACTTGCAAGTTACTTAAAATCCCATATGGGGTATAGGTTCATCCATAAAATGCTTTTGATGTTGTCGAAGATCGCGACAAGGTTGGAGATCCTAAAGTTTTCCAACAGCTCATCGACATAATACATGTAGATGCCCCCTCATCAATAATTGTTCGATGAACAGTTTTGTTGAGGGCTTTCACCTGAATGAGGAAAGCTATTTGAGTTGGTAACTAAGGATCGTATCCTTTGTGATTAAAGGACATGAGATTAGAATCCTTTGGGTCAATCCCACCTATTGCTGATAATAAAGCCTGCTTTTGGGAGGGATAATTTTGTAGTACCTCAAGTGTCGACATAGAAGATGGCGATTAGGCCAGATCTTCCACTATATTATAATGCTACGATGCTCTGGCATGCGGGTTAAATGTCGACTTGTGTACTACTCCTTTTGGTGGTTTTATTGTCAGTTCTGGAATGATGGGTGGCACAACTTCTGTCGAAGTTGTTGTCGAACTACTAGGTTGATTGTTGTCCTTGTTGTTCGACATCTGTGGATTCCCGTAATCTTTATTCCTTGTCGTTATCAAAGCATCATTTTGTTGTTTTGAAACCAACAACATCAGCACTTGGGACGGGGAAGCATTGTCACTAGCAACCAGATTTGTTCCTGGATTTGGAAACGGATCAGTTAATACTGCCGAGGTTTTTGAATTCTTGACGAATTTTCTAAGCTCAGCTTTATACGGACAGTCTCTTGTCCAATGATCCTCATCACATATTAGGCATGGAATTTTTGGTTTCCTGTCTCCAGAAGGGTTTGCAGAAGATTTTTTGGGTGATGATTTTTCCTGTTTCTTCTTCTTCCCTTTGTTTTTCTTCTTGCCTCCTGGTTGCTTGGTTTCTTTGCCTTTGTTAGTTGAGACAGCATTTACTTCTGAGGAAAGAAGTTCCTCATTTTCATTTTGACTAGAAATCTTACGGGCCTTTTTAGATGTAGCCTTTGTTGATTTCGTGCTTGTCGTGCCTATCACGCCATCGCCGGCATGAGAGTCATTGTTTGATTTAGGAGGAGGAGGAATGGAAAATTCTGGTCTGGGAGCATCAGGGATTTTATCGTAGAGCGTGCCAGACTGAGTATAAATCAAGTCTAAGTACTGTGCACGAGCAATAACTTGCTCTTCAGTGACGACTCCTCCCTTTGCCACATCTTCTGTAATGGAAGGTAACAATGACTTGATAAACCATTCAGCTAAAAGATGATCAGGAACATACATTTTTACCATTCTACGACGACATCGCCACTCATGAATATGATTGGATATGTCAGTGGCCGTCATTTTCTTGAAATTGGTAAGAAGTTCTGTTCCTATTTTGTACCTTATAGGTAACTGAAAATGGGTTTAAAAGGTTGTAGCTAGGGTACTGAAGTTATCAAACGAAGCTCTAGGTAATTCGATATACCATTTTACTGTTGGATCCGTTAACATTCTATGAAAAGGGTGAAGTATAATCGAGTCATCGTTTAGGGTGTTTTATGAACACCACAGATGGAAGGTCATCATGTGATTTGATGGGTCTTCACCCGGATTTCCATTAAATTTATGAATATCTGATGGAAGTTTATGTGGAATCGATGGCCACCAAGGGGGGTAAGCAATTGGCTTGTTCGTTAACCGATTTAGATCCGGTAACTCTAAAGTTGCCATGAAGGGTAACTGTTGATTTAGGTTTGGTGAAGCATACTCAGGGTAAGATGGAATTGACTGGGCAGTTGTTCTTTGCATACCAGCATAATGCATTTGTTGCTCGTAACTTTGGTAAGGTTGATGGGCATAACCATGGTAAAATGGTTGATTTGGACCGTTTTGAATATACGGTTGCCCATTATTTGCAAAGATTTGTTGCTCAGACCCTTGGTAAACTTGTTGGAATTGTGGTTGTTCATATTGCACCAACCATGGTTATGAAACCATGTGCTATTGTCCAATACTAGCTATTTGACCAAGATGAGGGGTAATTGTACCCGTTTGGGCCTGTGTCATTCCACTAGTTGGCGATTGTGGTTGAGTTGCAGGGGCAAGAGGCTATTGCATTACAACCTGAGAAACCTGAGTTTGGCACAAAATAGGCAATGCTTGTACTTGCGACACCATCACAATAGCTGGCGTAGTTGGTATATTTGACATAGGTAAACATTGTTGCATTGAGTATACAACTCTTGGTTGTTGAGGTAGTATGGGCACCCAACCACTGGTTGTAATTCCAACATAACCTGAATTTTTTTGCGAACTCTCGTATGGTTGTTCTCCTGGAGAAGACAATGAAAGGGTATATTGCCCCCCATACGGTGGTAATCCGGTACTCAAAGGAATGATCTGCCTTTGAGGATTGAATTGCCCAAATTGACACCGTGAAGGATCAATTTGCTGAGACTCAACAGAAGAGTTTCCGGGTATTATTCCAGATGAACAAACAGGAACGGACCATACTATCAAAATAGCCCTTGAGTGGGCCCCATCTAGCGATTCAGAACTAGTTGGTACAGCTGGTATGCCGACGAACATTGTTGGAGTGACAACAGGAATTTCTGCCGTTGCTGTGTCAGATGACACAGTCCTAGATGTTAATAGTTGTTTAGACATTTCTAGTCTATCCAAAAGATTTCGTAGCGATTCTATACAAGCTTCCGATAATGGTAGACTATTTTTTGATGAAGAAGGATACAGGGCGATCTCAACTCCAAATTGAGATGGAGTACTAGACTGAGGATCTTCCACAATCTCTTCTATAGCAATCAGACCAGGTGGAAGAGGTAGACCGTCAGGTCCGTAAAATATTTCTGGTGCCGAAGAAGGTATAGATTCGGTAGCGACAGATGTTTGGGGAATAACACCTTCTGAATCAGTTGTTAATGTAGCTGGTTCAGAAATAGAAGTGTTTACCCTCACACTAGGATCAGTTCTACTGTCCTTTAGTGGCTGCTAAATTTCTTCTGTAAAGGCAGGGTTACCAGGAATGTTTGGAGTAACCGGAGTCTCTACTGGCGTTGGAACACGTGTTCCAACTTTACCAGGGGACTTTGACCCAGTTAAACGAGTTCGCTTTGTCCATAGCAGTTTTGACTCTGGAGACAAAGATGGTTGGCTCGTAAGCCTCCGTGAACGACGGGGTTTCAATTGACTTTCTTCCACGATTGCGGATTACTCGATCAACTAAAAATCAGAGGGGAGTATGTTTCCAAATTAAATGAATTTTAGATGCTTTGACACAACTTGTTTTTTCAATTTTTAAGACTCGAGAAAAAACAAAAGATGACTATAGTCACCTTCAATTTCTAATGAGCTTGAAGTGACAAGTTCTTAGATGGACCTTTTCCTTTAAGGAGTCTGAAAAGGAATGAAAGAGACTTCTCTAGAAGTCTTGACAGAGGGATTACCAAACCAATCACAAAACTGCAGAATACTTTTTAAGGTACGGCAGTCAATCTTCCCGAATGCTGTGTTCAGTGCATTGCGATTGATAGGGCAGCAGACACGACTTCCTATGGATAAAGAATAAAGCTTATTATGGTCTCCCAATATATACTTGACGGTACGTGGGAGCACAAGTCCGTATTGGCACCTGTCATCTCAAACTGGAGGAATCACCCAACCAACAATGAAAGCAATAGTTACCACATTTTATGACACCGGAACACGTCTCTAGCCTAGACTTCTAAATGTTGTGCGTTAGGTTCCAAAGCGATTTTAGATTTATTGAATTTATTTTATAGTTGATCTTGCTTAAGAAATTTTCCTTTCAGGTTCACCACATGATGTATATGTACAATTCCTAAAATGCAGTCTAAGATGATAAACAATAGTTTAATCTTCTTTTAGCAATGAAAATCCTAGCTACTAAAGAAAGAGAGATGATTTTCTTTCAATCATAGAGCATAGAGCACACACTATATGCACTGTCCTAAATCAAACCAACAAGCAGTCTAAATGCAAATGCACATGCATGTATTTGTTTTCAGCCCTCTTAGTGTACTTAATGATAAGAAAGCTAAGTGCAAATCTGAGTTATTTCCAAAGCAACAACACTCAACAAATTCCTTTTCAAAATGAAGTGAAAGTAAGAGAGACACTTTGTGATTTCAAAATGAAAATTCCTTTTCGACACTTTAAAAACTACTAATTCAAATCGTATAAAATAGTAACTGTATAATCGACTATCAAGAACAAGGGCATTGTCTTCTATGGCTAAAAACAATAGCTACAACACTTTCAGATCAAAGAACAACAACTCAATTATGCTACTTTTTTTCAAAAGAGAACCGAAAATGATGAAAAATACATAAAATCACTTACAGATCTTTGCACTATGGAGGTGGAAAAATGTAAAGGAAGGGGATTTCTACAGAGATACACTGACCATAGACAGCTAAACTCTAGAATAGGACTAAAAACAGTGAGTGAAAAACCAAAGCCTGAAGGTAAAGTTAACCTTATCTGATCAGCGCACTTGTTACACAGTGAACTGAGTATGCAGCGCACCTACTGCACTCGGGAGGTGCGATACATACAGACTGACTTGAGGGCAGGGTGCGATGGTAACAGTACGAGACTTTAAACAAGTTTTTACTCACAATTTTCAATCCAGTTCAGGGATTTAAGCTAGGAAAGTGAAGTTCAGTATATGCCAATCACAGAGGTGGATCTAAGGAGGTTAGTAGAGCTACCACTCAGGGCAATTAGTCTGTTTGTAGATCGATTGTTTAATTCATAAACAAAAGCCAGAGATTGACTAAAGCGGCATTGATCTACTTTGCATTCGTAAAACAAATGCAGTTCGAAGGCTAGCTGGCTTGGCTTCAGGCTCCATCTGTAAGTTTATAAAAGAAACAAATATAGGCTAATAAACAATCTAGTCGCTCCCCAGTGGATTCGCCATTTTGTTACCAGGAAATCTAGTGTCTATGCAGAACTGCTAGTCCCACTAAGGGTGGTAGCTACCTTAGAAACAAACAAAGTAAAGCTACTTTCGTATTCCTTTATGAAAAATAGATAATAGGGGAATGAGGATACCAACCTCAATCTTGTGCTTGCTTCCTCACTTGATTACTCTCCCTTCTGATTGATCCTTGCCGCTTGCTTCCTCATAAGCCCAGCTTCAAAGTGCACCTGTGGAATCAAAGTAACACAATACTATCTGAGAGTAGAGATCTACTAGCATAAACAATATAAGGTCAGATGTATATTGACCACACACAAACATATTGTTGGAAATAATACTGAGAGGGGGGGGGTGAATCAGTATTATCACATTAATAAAACTTTTTCATTTTCATAATCAGATTCATATATGCTACTTCCACAACTCCTTATGATTAAGTTAATTAATCTTCAATGAGTGCATTAGAACTTTATCAACCATATTATTAGTTAACAAATGCAGTAACATAGAATAGATCATCACACATAAGGCACACACATGAACACCATGATATAAGGTGGAAACCCAATGCGGGAGAAAACCACCTGCTGCAAGTCATCTCAATCTTCTTCTTAATAATAAAATCCTTTTACAATATTTGTACTGGTGCAGTCTTATACCAGTACGGGAGCTACAACCCCCTTTGTTCTTGTACTAGCCGATCCATTTACTAGTACGCAGGCTGCTACCTGCTACAATGCTACAAAGATCTCCCTTAGCTTTTGTACTAGCTTAGATACTAGTACGTAGGCGTTGGCCTACAATCTTCTCTCCTCCAGGTACCACGTTTCATCAATTTTCAGACTGGATACACTGAAGCACAACACATAATCTGAAAGGCCACATTTCATCCAATTTTCATACTGAACCCAACAATAACTTTGAAGCTCATAATCAAACAACCTTCTGAATCACCCAATCATCAGATCCATACATATACAGTGATATTATGAGAGTTATCAACTAGATCTAGTACATCAGATCACATGAAGATAAGTCATTTTAAACCGATCCAAAACTGAAGTTAATCATAATCATTCACTCAATCATTGTTGTTATCTGAACATAATATCAGAAACAAACTTCACTTCAACAACCCAGATCATAAAAATGATAAACAGAGATTTTAAGAGAAGTAAGCAGCTTCAACCATGTACTACCTGCTTACGTAAGCACCCTGCTCAACTGCTCGCCTGCTTACATACGCACCCTGCTCAACTGCTCGCCTGCTTACGTACGCACCCTGCTCAACTGTTCGCCTGCTTACATACGCACCCTGCTCAACTGCTCGCCTGCTTACATACGCACTGTATCCATTGAACTGTCTACGGACCTCCTCACCTGCAACCCTTCTATGCCTGCGTACCGGCGCACCTGAAACGCTTCATTCCTGCGTATGTACGCACTTTTCTTTCACTGTACCTGTGTACCTTCGGGCATAGATGATTTCAAGACTTCAGAAATAACCCAGACAGTCAGATCTACAGATCTGAACATGCGCCGAAGAGATCTCAATCCATCAGTAGATTCCCCTTATTTACATCTAGACATTACTCCCAAGAGATCATAATATTTCAGATCTAGCTCTCATAAGATGTTTTAACCCAAAAAAACATACTCAAGCCAAATGATCTCCTTTGCTTTATATAGGAAATCTCTTCCTCAAATCATGGATCAATACCACGGACCGACACCATAATAACACAATACCGTCGGATAAATACCAAGAGTAAAACGTAAGAAAACCCCACATGTGAATTTCTTTGCCTTGAAATGTGTGCACTGGGGTTACACACCTCCTGAACGGGATAACTGTGTGTATGTACGCACTTTATGTAACACCGACCTGCGTGTACGCACCTTATGTAAGGTGTACCTACGTACCCCTTATTTTCTTAAATATTTGATAACTGATCATCAGTCTCTGCTGCTGACTTGAAGTACTGTGATCTATCACCTGAATGGGTTGCCATCAAGGACAACACTTTAGCCATAATGCCAACAATCTCCCCCTTTGGACTTGATGGCAAAGCTTACTAAGAACTTGCCATTTGATTCCTTTGAGCTGTCCTGCATCTATGTATTATGTCACATTTGATATCTCTTCTGTAGATTCATCTGAATGTATATAAGTGAGATGATATTCTATGAGAGGGTTGCCATCAAATACAACACATGCATCATAATGCCAACAATCTCCCCCTTTGGACTTGATGGCAACAACACCAAATCACTCTCCCCCTTTGACATCAAGGTAAAAGGGTTATGCTCCCCCTAAGAACATGCTCTATAAACCAGATCTGTTGAAGTCTCTGAATGAACTCCCCCTTTGTATATGCCATGGTGCTCCAATCTGATAATGCTCTTTCTGAGAACAAGCTGAGATGTCTGCTCTGCTATATAGTGATGTTCATGCTCAAGCTCCCCCTGACTGCAAAAAGATGTTCTACAAGAAGAACATGACTCTATATATCATAAATGACCTTCCTATCACCAAACGACTCAATGCATACATTCATCACAATGGTGATACATCAAAAGTTTACATATGATATCATTCATCCCAGGCATAGTGGGGAAACAAAGGTCATTACATGACCTGACGAGATAACTAAAAAAGAGACACACTATTACATAAAGACCAATCACCTAAGATAAATATCAGCAATCAACACTATATGATATGCTTCATAGTATCTGTCAACATCAACTTGTATTAGTGCATGAATCTCCAAGGTATGAGAAACACCATAGTCATCCAGATCTGCATGAACTAAGAGCCATCAGAAGGAAGCATCTGCATCAATCAACATATGTACGAAACAACCTATCATATAGGTAAGATCTCATCATCATCATGTCTCTAACAATGCAACTTTGAGTAATCACCCAGCCAACAATCCTCATCCATATATGTGTTAAGAATAATAAAGACTCCATGCAAGCACCATCTGATCCAAGAACCATGTGAACAACTCATAACCATGGCAAGATGAATCATAAGCATCATCACCAAGGACCATAATGCCAACAGTGCATTAAGAACATATGCTCCCCCTAAACTGGTGCCGTCTGTCAGATCTGATCAATAAGAAGAGTCAGCCAATAAATGCCTTAAGACAGGTACGCAGTTTTTCTTTATCTGCCCTGTGTAGCCACGCACTTCACCTTCTGCTCCCCTGCGTACACCCGCAGATATCCTTCTACCGCTCTGCGTATCCACGCACTGTTTCCTCAACCGCTTTGCATACTGTCACTGCAGGTACGCACCCAACGACACTACTGCGCTGCGTGCTTTTTCTATAGGTACGTGCCCAGAGATACTATCGCGCCGCGTACAGTTACTGTGCGTACGCGCCTGAACCTTCATCGCTCTGCGTACCCACGCAGTTCTCCTTCTTCTGCTCTGCGTACCCACGCATCTCTCCTATTTCTGCTCTGCGTACCCACGCAGATCTTCTGTTAAACACCTGCGTACTTCTGATTAGGCCTGAATAGGCAGTCCACCAGAGTGGCACAGATGCTCATATGCCCAGATCTGATCAATTCACTTTCAACTTCACTTGCCTACTGCCTTCAAACAAGCATATACGCAATTGAGCAGTATCCAATTCGCGTATATATGCGACTTCCCTTTATGAAGTTTGCATATGAGATTCAGGACACTGAAGTTTTGTACTTTCAGCTCCCTCTGATTCTGGTATGTCTGTACATTGTGCTTTGCCACCTTTTTCTGAATGTACTTCCTTTTTCCTCCATATCTTCAAGCGTGACATTTTCTCCTTTTGATATGGTGCCCACACTTTGTTCCTGCATTCCTTAGCTATATGTCTAAGCTTGTTACATGCATAACATATTACATGTTTCATATTCCTCCTGTAACAATCAGCAGCTTTATGACCAAACATATTGCAAGCAAAGCAATATCCATAAAAATACCTTGATTGAGATGACTTGTCTGCATAATGGTCTTGAACTCTTCTTCTTCTACATCTAGCTGCAACATGTCCAAGATTATGACATACATAACATTCAACATTATTCATAGGAGGAGTAAAGGATTTTCTTTGAGGAATCCCTTTCCTTGGTTGATGATGAGATTGATCTTCCATTTCTTCATTGATCACTTTAGATTTCTCTCTAGAATTCCTTGCCTCACCTTGTGAACTAGATTCACCTTCAACAGATTCATGGAAACCAAGACCAGTCTTTATAGCAGGAGACCTTTGACTACTAAGAATATCATCCAAGACTTTAGAACTATCTTGAAATCGTAAAAGCTTTTCCTTTTCTTCTAATTTTCCTTTCAAGATATTTACCTCAACCTGAAGCTGTTCTCCCTTTTCAAGAGATTGCTTTTTCAATTCTTCTTCAGCTTTCCTTCCTTCTTCCATTTGTTCCCTTAGTTTGAGAATCTCCTTTTCTTGTTCTTCATTCAGATCTTGCTGCATTTGACGAACTCGGAAAGCACATTCTAGTTGAGATTTTAAGCTGGTGACTTCGTTTTCTTGTTTTTCAATAGCTTGGAGTAGATCTTTATTCTGCTTCTTTGATTCTTCAAGACCTCCTTTTAGTGAGAGGATTGTAGCTTCAAGATTTTCATAGTAGCTGGATCTATCTTTGAGTTTCTTGATGGTTGTGCTTCTTTCGTTGACTTCTTTTCTTAATGATGTCACTTCATGCTGCAATTTTTGACATTGGTCTTCCTTGTCCTTGAGTAGCTTTCTTACCTTGTTTCCTTCTTCTAGTTGGGCCTTTAGTTTGGTAGCTTCTTCTTTGAAATTACATTCCCTTTTGTTCAATAGATCTTGTTGGTCTCTAATTTTGTCTGTCAGCCTTTTAAATTCTGCCTCTATTTGATATCTTTCTTGTTCACCCATAAGAGAAAATTCAGTAGTTTCGCTGTCACTTTCATATCTTCCAAAACGAAAGATAGCTGGAACATCAGAGGATAATATATTCATACCTGATAATGATTCTGAATCTGATTCTGAATCTGAAGAGCTTCTTATACCTAATCCCCAATTGATTCTCCCACTGTCATAGTTCTTCTGAGATGACTTCTTTTTCTTAGCTGCTTTCTTCTTAAGCTTCTTTCCCATTGTTCCACGGATCTCCTTCAAACGATCAAGCTTCTATCAAAGGACCTGCTCTGATACCAATTGTTGGAAATAATACTGAGAGGGGGGGGTGAATCAGTATTATCACATTAATAAAACTTTTTCATTTTCATAATCAGATTCATATATGCTACTTCCACAACTCCTTATGATTAAGTTAATTAATCTTCAATGAGTGCATTAGAAATTTATCAACCATATTATCAGTTAACCAATGGAGTAACATAGAATAGATCATCACACATAAGGCACACACATGAACACCATGATATAAGGTGGAAACCCAATGCGGGAGAAAACCACCTGCTGCAAGTCATCTCAATCTTCTTCTTAATAAGAAAATCCTTTTACAATATTTGTACTGGTGCAGTCTTATACCAGTACGGGAGCTACAACCCCCTTTGTTCTTGTACTAGCCGATCCATTTACTAGTACGCAGGATGCTACCTGCTACAATGCTCCAAAGATCTCCCTTAGCTTTTGTACTAGCTTAGATACTAGTACGTAGGCACTGGCCTACAATATTCTCTCCTCCAGGTACCATGTTTCATCAATTTTCAGACTGGATACACTGAAGCACAACACATAATCTGAAAGGCCACATTTCATCCAATTTTCATACTGAACCCAACAACTTTGAAGCTCATAATCAAACAACCTTCTGAATCACCCAATCATCAGATCCACACATATACAATGATATTATGAGAGTTATCAACCAGATC
The DNA here is from genome assembly GCA_031772625.1 of Pinus tabuliformis. Lineage (NCBI taxonomy): Eukaryota > Viridiplantae > Streptophyta > Pinopsida > Pinales > Pinaceae > Pinus > Pinus tabuliformis. The sequence goes on from CM062813.1 coordinate 909,992,387, forward strand.
TAGTACATCAGATCACATGAAGATAAGTCATTTTAAACCGATCCAAAACTGAAGTTAATCATAATCATTCACTCAATCACTATTGTTATCTGAACATAGTATGACAACCAAACCTCACTTCAACAACCCAGATCATAAAAATGATAAACAGAGATTTTAAGAGAAGTAAGCAGCTTCACCCATGTACTGCCTGCTTACGTAAGCACCCTGCTCAACGGCTCGCCTGCTTACATACGCACCCTGCTCAACTACTCGCCTGCTTACGTATGCACCCTGCTCAAATGTTCACCTGCTTACATACGCACCCTGCTCAACTGCTCGCCTGCTTACATACGCACTGTATCCATTGAACTGCCTGCAGACCTCCGCACTTGCAACCCTTCTGTGCTTGCGTACCGGCGCAGCTAAAACGCTTCGTTCCTGCATATGTACGCACTTTTCTTTCACTGTACCTGCATACCTTCGGGCATAGATGATTTCAAGACTTCAAAAATAACCCAGACAGTCAGATCTACAGATCTGAACATGCGGCGAAGAGATCTCAATCCATCAGTAGATTCGCCTTATTTAGATCTAGACATTACTCCCAAGAGATCATAATATTTCAGATCTAGCTCTCATAAGATATTTTAACCCAAAAAAAACATACTCAAGCCAAATGATCTCCTTTGCTTTATATAGGAAAGCTCTTCCTCAAATCATGGATCAACACCACGGGCCGACACCATAATAACACAATACCGTCGGCTAAATACCAAGAGTAGAACATAAGAAAACCCCACATGTGAATTTCTTTGCCTTGAAATGTGTGCCCTGGGGTTACGCACCTCCTGAACGGGATAACTGCGGGTATGTATGCACTTTATGTAACACCGACCTGCGTGTACGCACCTTATGTAAGGTGTACCTGCGTACCCCTTATTTTCTTCAATATTTGATAGTTGATCATCAATCTCTGCTGCTGACTTGAAGTACTGTGATCTATCACCTGAATGGGTTGCCATCAAGGGCAACACTTTAGCCATAATGCCAACAATCTCCCCCTTTGGACTTGATGGCAAAGCTTACTAAGAACTTGCCATTTGATTCCTTTTAGTTGTCCTGCATCTATGTATTATGTCACATTTGATATCTCTTCTGTAGATTCATATGAATGTATATAAGTGAGATGATATTCTATGAGAGGGTTGCCATCAAGTACAACACATGCATCATAATGCCAACACATATATCATACAATATGCAAGAATATGGAGGAAAACTTGAATAGCTTTATTGATATTAAGAAAAAGCAGGGAGGATTACAACCAATTGTTCTGACCCAGCATCATCCTCTCAGCAGGAAGCCCTTCTTCACCTCATGAAAATCTTAGATCACCCGACACTATGATGTTGCAGCAAGAAACCAAAATCACTTCCTCACAAGATACAAAATTCCAGCCTCTGGATCTATGGGATGAGGGATCCATATATAGATGTTTGCAAGGGGTGTGAGTCAGCTTTTGGGGTTTGATTAGTGTCCTCTCTCTGATAGTTCTTGATTCCACTCGGAGAATGATGATCTCTTACTCATCCCTAGGCGAATTCAGGGAGGCAAGTGTCACAGGAGAAGTTTCTAGATGATTCCATGATTTTCCACCTCACACACTGCCTCTGCTATTTGTCCATTCTCACCCATCACACCCCATATAAGGGATTTTCAGTATGTATCAAACCATCTATGTGTATTTAGGTGGGATGCAGCGCACTTTGTCCATGGAGCAAGTGAGATGGTCTAGTTTTGACCAGTTCTGAGTAGGTTTCCATGGAGAACTTCTGGGAGATGATGTGATCAGCTGACCTTGTTCTTTTAGGGGTTGGAACAACACTTTTATGGAATTAGGAGCCCTTGGTTTATGGACATTTAGGATTGGGGTTGTAGTGCCCAAAAATGTCTATAACAGTCCGGTGAATGAGTTTTGATAAGGTCGAGGTTATGATGTGCATGCCACAAATCTAGGAAAAACCGACACTTGGTAGGAGTTTTTTAAACGATCTTTGCATGTAACCTCCAGCAGCTAAAATAGATCCCTAAACTATAGGGATTCCTTTTGCATGTTGCATTTTACTATTTTGGGAGAAGCAACCCATGCATGCAAATTAGGATAGCTCACTCCCGGAGGGGACTTGTCGACCTAAAGGCACATGCAACAGTCTGTCGGTCTGGGAAAGGGATTTGCACAATTTCTGGGTTGAGCAGGGTTAGTTGTCCCTCGGGCATTGTGCAATATCTAGGGTCAGTAGGTCATTGCTTCCCAGAATTGTGGAAAATCTAGTCTGAAGCCCAGTGTTGGACTGCAATGAGCAATTTTATAAGGGAGGGCTGCCTAGCTGGATTGTGCAATTCTGGAGCCCAATAGGTAACCAAACGTAATTATGCAATTTCTAGAGGGAAGTCTCATTTCCCTCCAGAGCTACATAATTTTCAGGTGGAGCATCTCTGCTAGGAAATTGTCTAAGTTCGGAAAGATAGCATGCGGGTGGGAGACAGACAAGCTGACATGCACAAGCTAGCATGCCAATGAAACTCAGTTGAAGCCTATGTACTTGATAGTGCAAGGAATGCTTCTAAGGATGGCTGGTAGGGAGGCTCCAAAATAAAGCTAAGGAAATATTTTGGAGGGTATTTTTCACCTCCACAACACTTGGAAACACACTGGTACAAATCCAACTCTCTGAATGGATCTTGTTTCGTGAAAAACAAGTCTAAATCCTTTGGAAGTATTGTTTAGTTCTGTGATCATCCTAGTTTTCACACTAGCTTTATTCAAAGATATAACATCTTCCATGCCGTTAGTCTGTCAGCACACATTCCAAGCCAATTCAACACAGTTGTTTCAATTAGGGATGAGGGGTATATTGGTACAAAAGCAATATAACAGTCAAAGTTTAATTTTCATCTCTAGTGTTGCTCCTTGCCAGCAAGCCTGGATAGTACCCCAATAGAGTCACGCAAGAAAACAAGCATCACTCTACTACCACCGAGATTGGTCAGTACCCCAGCAGAGTTACTTGCATCACCTCTCTGTGTAGGAATCCTTTCTCTTCCTTTGCCTTATTTATTTTTCATTGTATTAAAAAATTTTCATATTTTCATCTCTCATTTAAAAGAAAAATGTGCATAGCACTTATTCATTTTGGAGGCGAAAGAGGGATCCCGACTTATTGAAAGCAGAAGAGGTTGTTCCTTCAAATACTTTATTTTATATATACCTTTGACATACTTGTTAAGGTTTTCCCCCTCAACTTACTCTACTTGACTAAGCTGGCAAGGGTTAACCCAAAACAACTGACTAGAGTAGGTGATACTAGTTAGCACGTAGGCTTTGTGTTTTCATCAAGGTTCACTTTGAACAGAATGTATTTTCCATTGCTGTATGATGGAATGAAGACAAAAGTTCTTCATACATAGATAGGACAATAGATAACCAAGTATTGATAATTGCACAAGCCCTCTTGTTTCAAGAGTCACACACGGCTTATGTGAAACTAACCTACAAATTTAAACAAGAAAACAAACACGTAAAGAGAAAAGGGAAGAAGAAAAAATGTGAAAGGAAAGTGAGTAAGAAAACAAACATGGAAGCAAACAAACAGATAAACAAGAAAGCAAACATGCATGCAAACAAACTAACAAGAAGCAAACACTACTCCTACTCTTAAGCTAAGAATGCATGGGTCTACTCACGTGAAGTGATGCTTCCAATGCAGCCACAGACACATTTGTCGACCCATGTTGGTGAAGGCGTGGTTCATGAATAGCACAATCACGCAAACTAGCAAACATGAAATATATAACGATGAATACAAACACACTATGGGTTTAAGTGCGTCCACAAAAAAGAAATGAGTGAAAGCACATGACATGCAGTTTATGGACTTGCGATGGTGTTGTGCTACACTACATGAAGATGTTAAACATATGTGTTCTCTTGACTGTGACATGCAAGAAAATGTGAGAAAAGTAGACCACTTACATTGTGCAAGTGTGCTTGTTGTGTAATATTACTCGAATGCAAGAGCGATGAGATCATGTGATTTGAGTAGAGGAAGCGAAATCTGGGTGTTTGGTTGATATTCAATGCGAAGCAGAGAGTGATCAGGAGCCTTGTGTGTTTCAAAAATATTTGTGTTAGAAGTTAAACCAACCTCAGGATAGCGAGGGCCTAACATAGCCATCATATTGGTCTAAAGCTCCTCGATAGCATGTAGGGTTGCTACTTCGTTGATAGGTATATCATCGAAGATTTGTGGCCTATACATATTAGTAGTGGCTGAATCAACATTGTGATCGAAGGAAGAAGTATAGAGATCATGAAAACCACGATCAGAAAATTTGTAATGTTTGTCGACATCCTCATGATTTAACGAATCATGCAGTGGGGTAGACGAGAAGCAAGGATGTTCACCCTCTATGTTTTCAGGAATGACAGATGATAGTTTGGATGGATTTTTAGAGGAAGATGTGTCCTATTTGTACTTTAATGATAAACTGACATCTAATGTGTCTTGTGAACGATCGGAAGTAGAAACATCCATAAATGAGTTTTCATAAGGGAAATCAATAGTGGCGGAATCACAAGGGATATCAGAATAGAGAAGATAAGGCGTGGATGCAAGAGAGTCATCCTTCACCATGGGTCCTTATTTAGATTCGCACACACACCCATCGTTAATGGTAGTGCAGGTTGGATGCACAATACCAACTCCATCAACAAATTGGTCCTCATTTACAATAACTGTGGAGTCTGGAATGATAGAACACAAGACAATACAATTCGTAGGATCAATAAACGCAGGGACGGAGATTGAGGGAATGAGTCCATGTGAAAACCAGTAGGCTTGCAAGTTAAATCTGTCCAGATCTCAAGAGAAGGTGGGGTGGGAGGATGTGATAGTTTAACAAACGTGTGTGCATGTTCTCCCACATTACTATGCGGTGGTGGAGTTCTTTGATGAGGTGAAGCTGGACAGTCACTTGTGAGAGCAACTGTGCCTGCCTGTGATTGCGCAATTCCATCACTAGAGTATGTTGAGTGGGGTTCAAATGATTTCAAGAATTGCAAATTTTTGGATATGTGAAGAAGAAACTCAAATCTTCCATTGATAAATTCCCAATCAATTTTATCTTTAGGAAATCAGTATGCAAGATTACGAAAGCGCATGTAAAATTGTTTAACAGATTCATTAGGTGCTTTCTATAATTTCAGAATTTCTTCATTGTGTGCTTTACGGTCAAAGTGATTGAAAGCATGGTCTATCTCTGTTACCGGGAAATCTAGTGTCTATGCAGAGCTACTAGTCCCACTAAGGCTGGTAGCTACCTTAGAAACAAACAAACTAAAACTACTTTCCTTTTACTTTATGATAAATAGACAAGAGGGGAACAAGGACACCAACCTCAATCTTGTGCTTGGTTCCTCACTTGATTCCTCTCCCTTCTGATAGATCTTCGCCACTCAATTCATCGTCAGCCCAGCTTCAAAGAGAACCTGTGGAATCAGAGCAGCATAATACTATCCAAGAACAGAGATCTATTAGCATAAACAATATAGGACCACATGTATATTGACCACACACAAGAATATATCATCAAATATACAAGAATGTGGAGGAAAACTTTAATAGATTTATTAATATGAAGAAAGAACAAAGAGGATTACAACCAATTGTTCTGACCCAGCATCATCCTCTCAGCAAGAAGCCCTTCTTCACCTCATGAAAAGCTTAGATCACCCAACACTATGATGTCACAACAAGAAACCAATGGCACTTCCTCACAAGATACAAAATTCCAGCCTCTAGATCTCTGGGATGAGGGATCCATATATAGATGTCTGCAAGGGGGGTGATTCAGCTTCTGGGATTTGATTAGTGTCCTCTCTCTGATAATCCTTGATTCCACCTAGAGAATGATGATCTCTTACTCATCCCTGGGTGAATTCAGAGAGGCAAGTGTAACAGGAGACGTTTCCGGAAGATTCCATGATTTTCCGCCTTGCATACTGGCTCTACCATTTGTCCATTCTCACCCATCGCACCCCATAGAAGGGCTTTTTAGTATGCATCGCACCCTCTGTGTGTATTTAGGTGGGATGCATCGCACTTTGTCCATGGAGCAGGTGAGATGGTCTAGTTTTGACCAGTTCTGAGTAGTTTTTCATGGAAAACTTTTGGGAGATGATGTAATCAGTTGACCTTCTTCTTTTAGGGGATAGAACAAACTTTTAGGGACTTAGGAGCCCTTGGTTTATGGACATATAAGATTGGGGTTGCAGTGCCCAAAAATATCTATAACAGTTGTCCCCTAAAGCATGAGGTCGTTAATTTTTTATGTCAGGTGAAATGATTTATCATGAGGATCTAAATTTTTTCGAAGTGGAAGGCGACCTATAATAAGATACAATACAATACATTATCTTCATAATATTTTTCATTTCCTGGCTGAGTAAGGCATTCCCATGCTCAACTTTATAAATTGATTTTCATGTACATAGGAGAGACAACCGTCTAAGTGCAGACTGATGATCCCGGTAGAGCCATCATCCCTTAGGTTGGATGATTATCTGTGTAGCAATGATGTACATTTGATGTCTTTACTTCCTGGAATATATATCACAGCTCGGATAGATGAAACTAGATCCGGGGTCTTCAATCTCATTTGATCTTCACTCAAAGTACAAGTCGATCCATGTGAGAGATGTTCTGGAGTCGAACATGGAAAGACATTGCCTGATTACCAGCCAATGATGTAAGTAGTTAACAGGCACGAGAGGAATCACTGATAATGATGATGACCCTCAAGGTACTGCAGTACAATTTGCGTGGTGTGAAAAGGGACTTGGCGTTGAACACCATGCAAAATCTTTCGGTCGAAGGCCAATGATGTAAACCTGTCACCGAAAGTGAGAAACTTGCCATTGATGCATGCAAGCTTCAAAGTACTGAAAGGATTGTTCCTAAATCAACTTCCTGGATAATGAGCTGATATCAACAAGAAGCGATATGTCATAGGAGGGCCTTAATGAATCACACATGTATGACACGGAACGGAGCAAATGATTTTAATAGAGGTTAAAACGATCTAATGATATAAGGTTTAGGGTGGCGGTCATGAAAAGATGGAGCGTAAATGTATTGCAGCGGACGAGACACAGGTGAATTCTCTGAGCGACTTCTCTTGAACATATTGGTGACACTGACATGATGGATTGGTAGTGTTAACCCTAAATGTGGATGGTGTGATGGACCAATGGTGATGTGACCAGTGAATGGAACAACCCAACCCGACTCAGATGCGGAGTGAAAGTGTCATGTTCAAGAGCGACTTGCTACCAATAAAGTTTCTTCAAGTTTTCTTCCCAATTTTCCCCAGTCATTGCTGACCAGTACCTCTTTATTTTTTTCAAGCTTGAGAAGGATAACATATGCTTGTTCTATAATTTTCCCTTTAGGCAAACCCATCGCTATGTTTTAACGAGCCTAGCGATAGTGAAGCTCATTCTTGTTTGTATGGACAGGTTTGTCGCTATTAGGTTTTAACGAGTTTAACGACAAAGACAACTCGGTCCCTTTCAATTTTAGAGAGTCTGAAAGGGACGTAAAGGAAACTCCAATAATCCCTTTTTCGTCATATAATCCCTTAGGTCCGAAAAATTATAAAACAATATGAAAGGGTTGAATTTTCGGTAATTTTAATGAGCCGAAAAAGACAAGTGCTCGATCTTTTTGTGTAATTATCCCTCAGGTCCAAAAAGATTAAAATCTAGAGGAGGGATAGCACTTCCAGTCACTTTAACGAGCTAGAGAGGCCAATTGCTCGGAAATCTTTTCATATTTTATGAGTCAGATGAAAAGAGCTTAAAGGAGACTCGTTTTTTGAGGAAAGAGTGATAAATTCGGGTAGCAGCTAATTCCAGGTAAGGTTTGAAATTTTCCAATCACAACAGTGTTACAAGGATGGCTGAATAGGATCACTCTTCGCAACTGTTCCTCAAAAGGGGCAAACAATCAAATGGAGGTGAATGATCGGCCAAAACAGAGTGGAGGTGATGATGAGAACATGGCCAAGGTTTCAGAGGCTGATGATAATGCATTCACGATGGTTATTTACCTGAAATTGGTTCATTTTTGAGTGAATGAGCTTGAACTCTGGGGGAAACATTTGCTCACTACTTATGTTTAATTTTTAATGAGCTTGAACATCACAAAAAAAACTGCTCGATCCAGTCGTATAATAAGGATGTCTCATTTAAGATGGCATTTTTTCAAAACTTTGCCCCGTGTCCTTTCTTTATGCAAGTTAGGAAACGACCAAACCTACAAGTTTAAAGGGTTAGAGGACCTATAAATTTAAAAAATAAATGGTCGTTATTTGCTTGCATGCCAAAAGGTTTGCATGCCCCCAGGTACAGTGAAAAATTTCCAGGATACCAAAGATTGTTCTATCCACGCTCGGATAAAACACTTCTTCGACGATGTCTACCGAAATAGACAAAGGTGAGCAGTGGAGGCTGCCTCCACTCACATAACTTTGACTGAGGAATCTTATTCCAGTCTAAACCCATAAACTAGTCATATATCCTTCATGGAAACCTACCCTATACCCAAGGTTTTCTGCCAAAACAGACCAGGGTGCATGCCCCCTGGGTTTCAGTCATGTCCTCCCGAATCAATCGCGCTCATTAGGTGGACAGAATGGGAATTGATGAGACATTCCTTGCATGAAAAGACCATTCAGGGATGGTATTTGACCATTAGCTATGTGTGAGCTGGGAAATGACAGCTGGTCTACAAGCTTGACCACTCTGCCTTCATGTGGAAAACACATTATTCTAAAGAGTGAGGAGACAATGGCTCCCATGCTATAGATATAGTTGCGCCCAAGGAGTAGATTATAATCTAGGGGTCCTTGGACTACCATTACGTTCATGTGAATGGTTTTCCTTCTCAACGTTATGGGCACAGTGGGAAGGATCCCTAATGGTCGACTGGTTCCTTTGTCGAAGCCTGTCAGATTTATCATCTCAGGTAGAAGCAATGGCGAACCAAGTGCTTCCCAAGCTATTGAGGAGAGAATACTCACAGACGCCCCTTCATCTATGATGGTACCGGCCATGACCATTTTGTATGCTTGTACAATGATTCGAAATGGTACACTAGCCAGTAAATGGGGTCTGCCTAGTAGATTCCAGTCGAAGGAAACAACTAGGTTTCTTGGAGGTGGGACCGAATAGACGACCGGATATGACTCTGACGAACTTCCTTCCTGCGGTAAAGGAATGGGAAGACTGTCCCTATGTTCATTCGAGTCTATGTTTACGAAGAGAAATTGAACGGTGTCGTTCTTATTTTTTTCGATGATTGTATCATCCAAAGATGGATCTTCTGAACGCAAGAGCGGGTCAACTGCCATCTTGACCTTTTGAATTTCGTCTGGTATGGATTCAAAGGGTTCATCTTCAACGATAGATGTTTCAGTCGACCACAATAGCGTGTCAGCTGGTTTTTCAACTATTGACGAACTTGGCAAGAGCTTCGTATATCCGAGAGGAAGCCGTAATGGTGAAACTAGATGGTCGTCCAAAACTCTTTTAGCTTCGTCTAGGAAGGGACAACGGTGGATGGTGTGATCGCCTTCACACAGTTTACAAGGAAATTTGCAATTCCTTTTCTGTCCAGAGACTTCATTTTCACTACTTGACGATGTATTCTCAACATGATCGTCAGAGGTTGATGACACCAGATTGTGCAAACGAGGAGACTAGTCCCTTAATATCCGAGGGATGCAAGGACAATCTTGATGATAGTGGTCTCCTTTGCAAATGACACATGGCGATTTAGGCTTGGTTGGTGCAGTGTGTGGATTTTCACTAGATGATGCCTGGTTGCCCCTTTTTGCCTTTGGCTCCTTCTTCTGCTTTTCTTTCTTTCTCTTCTCCTTCTTCTTCTCAGTTACTTGATTTTTGGCTTTACTAGCTTCATCAAGCGAAGAGGAAGGAGGAGAGGGAGAATTGGACGAAGTGGAAGGTTGGGGAGTAACTCTGGTATCATTTAGTTGTTGACTTGATTGCTCAGGAATTACGGTATTCTGAATGATAGAGGTTGAGAAGATCCATACGGGCAAGCCAATCGTCAATCCTGGAAGTGAGAATGTAGCCATATGAGGTGCACCAACATCTCCCCAAGAGGAGAAAGGACTAGGATTTCCCCCAAGGGGAACTCCTTGGTTGGTGGACTCCATTTTCTTCAACGTAAAACCAACGTAGGAAAGGTGATATTTGTTCCGATTAAAATAAATTTTAGACCCTTTGACACAACTTATATTTTGTATTTTTAAGAGTCGAGAAAAAACAAAAGATGACTCTAGTCACCTTCGATTTTTAATGAGCCTGAAGTGACAAGTGCTCAGATGGACCTTTTCTTTTAAGGAGTCTGAAAAGGAACGAAAGAGACTACTCTGGAAATCTAGACAGAGGGATTACCAAACCAATCGCAAAACTAAAGAATACTTTTTACGATATGGCAGTCAATCTTTTCGAATGCTGTGTTCAGTGCATTGCAATCGATAGGGTGGCAGACACGGCTTCCTATGGATAAAGGATATAGCCTAGTGTGGTCTCCCAATATATACTCGATGGTACGTGGGAGCACAAGTCTGTATTGGCACTTGTCATCTCAAAGTGGAGGAATCACCCAACCAACAATGAAAACAACAGTTACCACGTTTTACGACGCCGGAACACGTCTCTAGCCTAGACTTCTAAATGTTGTGTGTTAGGTTCCAAAGCATTTTTAGATTCATTAAATTTATTTTACAGTTGATCTTGCTTAAGAAATTTTCCTTTCAGGTTCACCGCGTGATGTAGATATACAATTCCTAAAATGCAATCTAAGATGATAAACAATCATTTAATCTTCTTTTTGCAATGAAAATCCTAGCTACTAAAGAAAGAGGGATGATTTTCTTTCAACATAGAGCAGAGAGCACACACTATATGCACTGTCCTAAATCAAACCAACAAGCAGTCTAAATGAAAATGCACATGCATGTATTTGTTTCTAGCCTTCTTAATGTATGAATGATGATAAGAAATCTAAGTGCAAATCTGAATTATTTTCAAAGTGACAATACTCAACAAATTTCTTTTCAAAATGAAGTGAAGGTAAGAGAGACACTTTGCGATTTCGAAATGAAAATTTCTTTTCGACACTTTAAAAACTACTAATTCAAATCATATACAATAGTAACTGTATAATCGACTATCAAGAACAATGGGATTGTCTTCTATGACTGAAAACGACAGCTACGACACTTTCAGATCAAGAAACAACAGTTCGACTATGCTACTTTTTTGCAAAAGAGAACCGAAAATGATGCACAATACATAAAAACACTTACAGTTCTTTGCACTATGGAGGCGGAATAATGTAAGAGGAGGGGGTTTTCATAGAGACAAACTAACCACAGACAGCAAAACTCCTGAATAGGATTAAAAATAGTGAGGAAAAAACCAAATTCTGAAGGTAAAGTTAACCTTCCCTGACCATTGCACCTGTCACATAGTGAATTCAGTATGTAGTGCACCTACTGCACTCGGGAAGTGCGATGCATACAGACTGCCTTGAAGGTAGGGTGTGATGGTACCAATGTGAGACTTTGAAATAGTTTTTACTCACAATTTGAAATTCAGTACAGGGATTTAGGGCGAGTAAGTGATGTTTAGTATATGTAAACCACAGGGGTTGATCTAGGGAGGTTACTAGAGCCACCACTTAGGGCAATTAGACTATTTGTAGATCGATTGTTTAATTCATAAACAAAACCCAGAGATAGACTGAAGCAGCATTGATCTACTTTGCATTTGTAAAAAAAATGCAGTTCGAAGGCTACCTGGCTTGGCTTCAGGCTCCATCTTTAAGTTTATAAAAGAAACAAAGATAGGCTAACAAACAATCTAGTCGCTCCCTAGTGGAGTCGCCATTTTGTTACCGAGAAATCTAGTTTCTATGAAGAGCTACTAGTCCCACTAAGGATAGTAGCTACCTTAGAAAAAAATAAACTAAAACTACTTTCGTTTTCCTTTATGATAAATAGACAAGAGAGGAACAAGGACACCAACCTCAATCTTGCACTTGGTTCCTCACTTGATTCCTCTCCCTTCCGATAGATCTTCGCCACTCGCTTCCTCATCAGCCCAGCTTCAAAGCGCACCTGTGGAATTAGAGCAGCATCATACTATCCAAGAACATAGACCTACTAGCATAAACAATATAGGACCAGATGTATATTGACCACACACAAGCATATATCATCAAATATACAAGAATGTGGAGGAAAACTTGAATAGCTTTATTAATATCAAGAAAGAGCAAAGAGGATTACAACCAATTGTTCTGACCCAGCATCATCCTCTTAGCAAGAAGCCCTTCTTCACCTCATGAAAAGCTTAGATCACCCAACACTATGATGTTACAACAAGAAACCAACAACACTTCCTCACAAGATACAAAATTCCAGCCTCTGGATCTCTGGGATGAGGGATCCATATATAGATGTTTGCAAGGGGGGTGAGTCAGCTTCTGGGATTTGATTAGTTTCCTCTCTCTGATAGTTCTTGATTCCACTTAGAGAATGATGATCTCTTACTCATCCCTAGGCGAATTTAGAGAGGCAAGTGTCACAGGAGAAGTTTCTGGAAGATTCCATGATTTTCCACCTTGCATACTGCCTCTGCCATTTGTCCATTCTCGCCCATCACATCCCATAGAAGGGATTTTTAGTATGCGTCACACCCTCTGTGTGTATTTAGGTGCGATGCATCGCACTTTGTCCATGGAGTAGGTGAGATGGTCCAGTTTTGACCAGTTCTGAGTAGTTTTTCATGGAGAACTTCTAGGAGATTATGTAATTAGTTGACCTTGTTCTTTTAGGGGATAGAAGAACAATTTTAGGGACTTAGGAGCCCTTGGTTTATGGACTTACATGATTGGGGTTGTAGTGCCCAAAAATGTCTATAACAATCTCTATGACCAAATGATAAAGACAATGAATATATTTTTTGGGCAGCATGGCACACTAATGCATTGGGTGCCCTCGAAGCGTGTATACGAGAAGTGTGCAGGTCATGTAATCTTCAAAGATTTCATGTCTTTCCCATGAGCCTACAATGTTGATTGTGTGCCTAACTAAGGATACGTAGCCTCCACCATCATATGTTTTATGTAACAAGTTATCCCAGAGCTCTTCCGAGACTTCAAATTTGTTTCCATAAAATTTACACTCCAAAAGAGAAACTTTATAGTTAGTCATGATAGGTATGCAGAGATTGAAAGCAGATTGTGAGGACTTATCCTGTCATTTAGGCCTCCTTCTAGCACCAAAATGTTGACAATGCTGGACCCACCAACCTGTTAGGGGATATCCCCAGTAAGAAGTCCCAACTAGACCTCAGATCGTTTGGTGTTGGAGTCCTAGTAAGGGTTGTACGGTATCGCCTTGACCGCAGTTGTGCATAGAGGCAAGAAAGATGTCCTTGTTGGTACCAAGGGTGTGACCAATGTAGCAAGCCAAGGAAGGTGCATGAAGGGTTCTAACACACAATAAGTGGAATAAGTGCACCCCTTGGAAACGTGTGGAAACACACAGCTTGGAAGGGAACACACGAGCAAAGATACATCACAAGCTCAAAGGAAAGTGAACCAACAATCCAAAGTGATGGTTAAACCAGCAATACATCTCAATCAGCTTCATACATACATATATAGAAAGAGTCCATACATACATGCGTAAGAAAATAGATACATATATCATTATTGTAACCATGGCAGCTGAAATAAAAAAATAACATATGCATGAAATGTGTTGGCTCTATTATATTAAGAAAGTGAAAGTCCCAACCATATATACAACCATGCCCAACTACTAGTCCCAACAACGGAACATTATAGTCACTATCGCCTACTTCCCTAAAGAGATATACTAACTCTAGACTATGGAGAAGCCAAGGCTCATTATAATACGGTCCAAGCTTTCTCTACGATATACCTATAGGAAGCTTGGATCCCAAAAGCTTGTACAATGACTTATGAATTTCTATAAATAGAAAAGGGTGGGGTGACCCTTCACATTCCCCTTTGTGACTCTTCACCTACCGTCATGACTCTTCAACTACTACATGAACTGTTACATTCTACTATCGACACTTGTTCTTTCACTTTTACAAGATGTTACATTACAATCTACGCATCTACCCATGTGACACAAAATAGGCTTGAGTAAGCCATGCAAGACATCACTAAGACTCAGACAGTTGTGGGAAGAACAAATTTTCGACATCCTTACCATGGTTGATAGTCGCGAACTGCTGCCAAGCTTGGTAGTCCATGATGGTGTGTGCGTGCTCAATGGTGACATAATCTTGAAAGCAAACTCTTGCCTTTGTTGCATCTGGGTACACTAATTTGGGTCCTCTATCCAAATTGACTGATAACATGTGCATCATAGTCTTCAGTGCAGCAAGACCAACAACATACTAATGCATACTGTTTGCTCTAATCTCCAAGTGAGTGATGGTGGCTATGTGCACCAACTCATCGAAGTACATGTCTAGCTCTAGTCATACTTGGTTCTTTGTCTTCACCTCGATTACTGTGCCAATGGACAGGATCACATGCGTGCGCAAAATGGCATCCATGCTCCTGAGCACCTGTACATGTGATTGATAACATTGCTCTCCCTATTTTCTTTGTGCCAACTACTCAGATGGGTATATATCTTGTATGGGCGCACTTTCATCAGTTTGTGCATGTTGTGTCTCCTACTATTCCAATTCCTATTGCAATTACTTCTCTCGTTTGTGGAGCTCTTGTTCTTCTCTGAGTTGCCACTTTGGTTCCTACAAATCTTTGTGTTCTTCTCTCTCAGCCTTTACGTGATCCCCTTGTCAAGTTGTCACCTCATAGTCTTAATCCCCAAAGTTTCTTTCATCAGGAATGGATTTTCTTTGAACTTGTAGCTTTCCTTTGCCTCTGCATTATCAACAACCTTCCCTTTGCATTTGTCATGCACAGGTTTGCTACGCAAGGTTGTTGTTGATGTTACTGCTCACTGTGATGTTGTTACCATTTCATCTTCATATCCTTATCTATGAATGGCTTAGTGTCTTCATAGATATGTAAGCTCATTGATACTTTCTCAACTGTATCTCTAGTTGCGCTCTCAAAAGTGTCCTTTAAATCTGCTCTCCTGTAGGCCATTGTACCTATACTATTAAGAGGTAGATGAACATCTGTGATAGCTGGAGACATAACAACACTTATGGCGAGAAATATGCCATTTCAAAACCAAAACAAATTGGATGGATTTCATGCAACATATCTATGTGGCTGACTGTGAAGATTACGCAATTTCCACTGGGAGGCTAGGAGACTGACTACCTAATCTAGCAAGGCATAGCCCAGTCTGTCATGAGGCTGACTAACTGCTAGAAAAACTTAATGCATAGATTATATTGCCCTGTTGAGGACTGAAACTACGCAATGCACAATCTTCTGGGTCAGCAGGGAACTGCCTCCCAGAATTGTGTAGAGTAAGCCTAGAGGTTAGTGTTGATCAAGTTTGCACAGTTTTTGGAGGGGAGGCTGAGCCTTCACTTCCAAAGTTGTACATTGCTATCCGGGAAAGGTAAGTCCTGGGTCAAGGCAACCCAGACCTAGCCACGGGTGATTGAAAACATGAAAATGTTTGGATGCATGGCGAGACAGAGTGTAAACAAGAGTGAATGATCATGCATGCAAACGGTGGGTGCAAGATTCCAAAAACAGGAAAGAGAACATATGTGTGAAGCGATTCACCGCAATGGCAACCCTTAATGTAGAAATAGTGTCATGCATGCGACAACAGTGAGATGCAAAGAAAACTGAAACAATGCTTCTATAAGGCCACATACATCAAAATGAGAGAAAGCATTCATTGAAACCAAGCAGAAAACACTCACACAAAGAGAAATGCCAAAAGTGACATAAATGCAGCAGAAGACATGAAAAGTAGACTTACCTTGAAAAATCTGAGTTGAATATGTTGAAGACTCCTAGATGCGATGTGGGATGTCATAGTTGCAAGATCGATGTGAGGAATTAACACTGCAACATTTGACAAATGATTTTTGATAACATCGAGGTTATGATGCCCATGCCACAAATCTAGGGAAAAGGGAGACTTGGCGGGAGGTTTCTAAATAATCTTTGGATGTAACCTCTAGCTACTAAAATAGATCCTTAAAATCTAGGGATGCCTTTTGCAGGTTGCCTTTTGCTATTTCAAGAAAAGTAGCCCATGCATGCAAATTAGGACAGCTCAGTCCTGGAGGGGACAGTCGACCTGAAGGAAGATGCAACAGTCTTGAAGCCCGTGAAAGGGATTTGCACATTTTATGGGCTGAGTAGGACAGGCTGCCTTAGGAATTCTGCAATTCCTTGGATCAGTAGGTCACTGCCTCCCAGAATTGTGCAATTTCTTGGTTGAAGCCCAGTGTTAGGCTACGTTGTGCAATTTTCTGAGGGAGGGCTACTTGGTTGAATTACATAATTCTAGAGCCTAGCAAACAGCCCATTAGAATTACATAATTTCTAGAGGGAAGGCTAGTTCCCCTCCAGAATTGTGCAATTTTTAGGGAGAGTTTCTCATTGGGAAAAATGTCTAAGTTTCGAAAGACTTCCTACCGATGGGAGACAAACAATTTGAAATGCACAGGCTGGCAGGCCACTAAAATTTAGTTGAAGCCTACCTACTTGACAGTGCAAGATATGCTACTGAGGATGGTTTGTAGGGAGCCTCGAAAATGAAGCTAAGGAAAAATTTTGGAGGGTGGTTGTAGCCGCTACAATAGGTTGACATAAAAAAAATGGACAAGGTATTGTAGAGGCACAATAATGGCTTCGATTGGGACTACTATGATAGGAAGTTGATGCATACCAATTTATGTTCACATCATATATATATATATATATATATATATATATATATATATATATATATATATATATATATATGTATATATATATATATATATGTATATATATATATATATATATATATGTATATATATATATATATATATATATGTATATATATATATATATATATGTATATATATATATATATATATATATATATATAGATATATATATATATATATATATATATATATGATCCAAGCCCATTAGCCAAGCCCAACATCAAATGAATCTGACATTAAGGAACATAGATAAGGAAGAGTTGAAGAAATTAGTTGCACCTAATTTTATTTATCTGATTTCTAACAGTAAATGGGTCTCCCCTTTATTTTTTGTACCAAAAAATAATGGAAAATGGACAATTTATGTGGAAAATAGAGAGCTCAAAAATGAAACACACAAATACCATTTTCCACTTCCTTTTAACGACCAATTCTTAGATACCTTGGAAGGGAATAAAAGTTATTTCCTTCATGGATTTAGTGGTTATAGAAAAAACCAAATTGCTCATGAAAACCAAGACAAGGCCAAATTCACATTTCCTTCAGGAAAAGTTTCCTACCATGTTCTACAATTTGGATTTGTAATGCTCCATCAATCATTCAATGAGTAGTAACAAGTATATTTGATAATTTGATTGATGATTGTGTGGAAATACATTTTATGACTAAACCAAGCATTAGATAACTTGGAAAATACAATAATAATGTTTAATAATACTAAAATTTCCCCTAATAATGTCAAATGTGAAAAGTTTTTAACCATTGGCATGGGTTTTGGGCATCATATCTCTACTAAATATATTTAGGTGGATACGATAAAAATAGAGTTAATATTAAACTTGTTAACTCCACCCTCATAAAAGGAAGTACTAGCACCTGTTGGTTATCCATTATGTTCCTTACTTAGAAAACATGTTGAGCTTCTATGGACAAGTGATTACTAGCATGCATTTGAAACACTAAAGTATGAAGTGTTTCAAGATTTAATTTTGAGAGGGTCCAATTGGTCCTTCCCTTTTAATATATATAGATATGCATTAGATATCACCATCAGAGTTTCTCTAGGGAAAGTAGAATCAAATGTTTCATACACAATATACTTCATAAGAAAAAACCTCTCCCTGATGGAAGTGAACTATAATGTAACTCGAAAAGTATTCGTTGCCATGATTAATCCAATAAACAAATTTCAACATTACATCATAGGGTATCCAATATTTTTACACACTAACCATGTTGCTATAAAGTTTTCAATGAACCAACCAATTACTAATTGTAGATTCCTTAGATGGTTGTTGTAATTGTAGGAACTTGACATTACGATCTTAAACAAAATAAGGAAAAAATAATGTGGTTGTTGATTTTCTCTCTAGCTTAACATCTCATGATAATAAGCCACTCGTAGAAGATAATTTTCCTCATGAATGGCTATTTTCCTTATCTATTAACTATTCATGGTTTGAAAATATTGCAAATTACTTGGTTGGAGGAAAATTGTCCTAACACTTAACTCCAATGGAGCATCAGAAAATGATCAAACATAGTTGGAGATTATCATGGAGTAACGTGTACCTTTTATATATTGGTCAAATTCTAAGCATCAAAATGTGTGAGTTAGAGGACAAATTCATGGGATCTTAAAAGCTTTCCATGATGGCCTTTGTGGGGGTCACTTTGTGAACAAAATAGCTAGGTACAAGGTGCTCCATGAAGGGTATTATTGATTCATCATATCAAAGGAGGCCAAAGTGTATTTGAAGAGATGTGATAGATAAGCACATGTGGAGGCCAATACAATCAGACGAGATACAACCAAAATTGGCATTAGATCCCTTTTTAGAATGGGCCATTAATTTCGTAGGACTAGTAAATATTGGGAGCTTGACAATACTAAGAGGGGGGTGAATCAATATTATGCTATATGGATCATCAATTTAACCTTTTCACCTTTCCACCTTCCTTTGCAAGCCATTAACTAAATCAAATTTATTCAACATCATATATATGAACAATATATAACATGACCATAAGCAAGGTCATATGAATAATATCTAAAATATCAAGACAAATAAACATATGAGTAACACGTAAACCACCACCACCACATGAGGGAATTTTATATTAGGTAGAAACTCTTGTGGGAGAAAAAACATCAAATAATTATTCTCTTATTCTTCTTATTATTTAAAATACTATTTTACATCTTATACTCATCACCATTAGTATGCAAGTCTTGACTTGCAATGTACACAAGAAACCACCCACTTTAAACCACTACCTAAAGGAAACCACCACTTCCATAATTATGCAAGCCCCAACCTATTATAGGCCTCAACCTATTGGAGGCCCCAACCTTCAAAACCTTATGGACCACCTTTCCTATATTTTCAAATTGAGCACACATATCTCTGAATAAAAAAATCTATGGATCTCATTTCATTAATTTTTACAGAGGACCCACATGATCTTCTTTCGTCAATTTAAATACATAATCTCTCCTAACTCAAACCCTAGCTCAAAAATTACTCCACTTAATGAAACAACACCACACTGCCAAAACCCTACCATAGCACTGACAACATATTCACGCATCCACATTTTCACTCTAAACTTAATCAATACATAAACTCAATAACATCCACCCTAGTAGCAACATTACATTATTTGTGAACATATACTCTAAGAAAACCTCACTCAACAAATAAATTAGCGCATTACATTAATATCATCATATCAAGGTCAATTACAAACCCTATTAGCATCAGTGCACTAACATATTATGACCCAACTTGCTCTTGCTCAACAACATATACATCAAGACTCAACTCCACAACAGTGACAATATAAGACTTATGATTAGACATGAGGAGTAAATGCACTCAACTATAGAATCTAATTCTTGCAATTTTCAACAAGGAAAATTTTAAATATGGGAGTTTATCTTAAAATTTAGAAACCTTGGCGAATCTTACTAGTTCGTAATATGCAAATTGTGAAATTTTGGTGATAGTTTTGTAAAAATATTTACATTTATAATGAATTTATATTAATATATATATTCAATTTTGGTGAATTTAAAAGTAGACTAATTTTGTACTTTAAAATTTGTGTGAATAATTTTTAGAAGGAAATGGAAATTTGCCAATATTTTTTTAGAAAAAACATGGAAAATTTGCAAACCTACAAATATTAACCCCTATAATTTTCCCTCATTTTCACATAGATTTGTAATTCATTTATGTTTTAATATGGAATTGACAGGTATATATATATATATATATATATATATAGAGAGAGAGAGAGAGAGAGAGAGAGAGAGAGAGAGAGATGTTTTCTACTTACAAATATGATTGGACATGTATTAACATTTTAATGTGGAAAATTAGAATTATAAATAAAATATTTCAATGTCAACTATATATATACTACATGGAACAAATATATATCTATATATATATATATATATATATATATATATATATATAGAGAGAGAGAGAGAGAGAGAGAGAGAGAGAGAGAGAGAGAGAGAGAGAGAGAGAGGGGTATGGATTTTATATATAGAAAGGGATAATTTTTAAACTAGGTTTTTAGGGAGATAGAATCCTATGAATATATGTTTTCTATTTACAAATTCAATTACTACATATATAAGCATTTTAATATGTAAAATTTGATTTATAAATAAAATATGTCAATATATCGTTCATATATATGTATGTTAAGATAGTTTAATATGAATTTTACATATATAAAGGGAGAGTCTTCTTATTCTATTAATAATTCATTTAATTTTTAAAATAGTGTCGATATGTAACAATTTAAATATTAATAACAAAAATAATATATACAGAGAAATACAAAACATCTATTACTGTGTTGTTAAAAATCAACATAATTCTATTTTAATTTTAAACCTATCAACCATAGTTATGCGTTTTTTTCAATTATTTATATTTTATTTTTAAACATTAAAAATTAGATATAAATAAATAAATAAAATAATTAATAATAATAATATCTTTATTTTATAATTATTTGTCTTATCCTATATAACAGACGATCTATATTCTATCTTTAAAAAAATAAAACTGAGGTTTAGGTAAAAAAGAGTTCAAGTAATTGAAACTTAACAATTCTCTATCTATGTACTTTTTTTTTTAATTCAATAATTTTTATATTTTTATATAAATTAAGATTTTTCAGTTGAAATATAACATTCAAAAAGTTATTAATAATATAATTTTTATTTCAATATAAAACATAAATTAAATATTTTGAAATGTAAAATGTTTTAATAGTATATTATTTTATGAAATGTTATTTTTTTAATATGTTTAATTTTATTTTAATTATGAATTTATAATAAATCTAAATGAATACTTTCTTGAGGTGAAAACTATTTTAATATAAAAAATATTTGAGGAAAAATGATTTTGATAACTATAAACCTATAGATCAGTTTGATGATTATAAACATATAAATCAGAGGAAAATGACCCTGGACTAATATATAATGTATTTTCGACATTATATTATTTGTAGGTGCTTATGAGTTTGTGAATTATTTTCTTTAATGAGTT
Organism: Pinus tabuliformis; assembly: GCA_031772625.1. Taxonomy (NCBI): domain Eukaryota; kingdom Viridiplantae; phylum Streptophyta; class Pinopsida; order Pinales; family Pinaceae; genus Pinus; species Pinus tabuliformis. Next base: position 910,014,024 of record CM062813.1, read on the forward strand.
AAAAGAAGACATAACCTAGTAACTTCATGTGTGAAAGGTACTTATGAATTTCTGAATTCTTCTCTCTTATTGAGCTAAAGGTACATATAATTAGCAATGGCCTAGCTTTGGCATTTCTCTTTAGAAACATATAGTTGCACCTCACACTCAAACTTAATTAAGTTCCAAATAGACAATTTTTTGATAACATTCATGCAAAGTTAGTAAAGAAATAAAAATAAAATTAAAACAAAAATATAGAAGAAAACTGAGAACTAATGGAAAACACTATTGAAATTGATGTTCTCAATTTACAAAATTTCTCCTAAGATCCATCTTTGGAAGATCACAAATTCTTGTCTAAGCTTCTATTCTGGAATTGTATGTCCCTACAAAATGCTCTGCTCATTATTAGCTATTGTGTACACAAGATGGATCAATCTTGATTATTAGCTATTGAACACATAAGATGGATCAATCATCCTCCATTTTATTCTATAATGTGAATCAAAACTCAGAGAGAAAACATCAAATGATATGGCTAAGTTTATAATTTTTACCTTGGCTGTTGCAAACATTAAGTTTTTCTCATATAACCTTGTGTATCTACACACAAAATGGATCTAACATCAATGTCTCTTTCCTTAAAAAAGCGTCCTTATTACTAAACAATAAGGTAGTGAAGGTTATATATTTAAAGCATAGGGTAGAGGAGGCTTCTTTGCTGAAGAAGCGCGTTATTTCCTTTTCAAAAATATAAATAATAAAGTGATTTTCGAACGAAGTTGTAAGATTATGAGCTCCTAGTCTTACCCTAGAACTTGTTTGTCCACCCACCAAGACCTCCAATCATCAAGTATTGCATAGTTCAATGATCTGATCCATGCTTCGGTTCCAACAAACGGTACAACCATATCTAGATCACTGCTGTCATGAAAAAAGAGAAAATTGAATACGATGGCAAACCCTTAAAAGATCATGCACAATAATTCTACCTCCATAAGCCTTATTCAAATTCATAAGAAAATATGAATACTAGCTTAGATATTTAAACTATATTTGTATGAAAGAACTTGTAGATTAAAGCACGATAACCCTTTTGGGTAAGATTGCGATGATATTCAATTACACTCGGAACCTGATAATCACATTTAAAGTTGTGTGTGCACCTTTCCCACTCTCCAGTAATCTCTTCCTTCATAAAAATAAAATAAATTAACATCCCCCATAAACTTTCTCATTTTGTTATGGAACAAATAAATATACATTTTAACATTAGAGGGTTAACTGTGAGGGATTATGGAATAGAAGTAAGAGGCATGATAGTTGCCACAAAAATAATTTAAAAATTCATGCTTGTGTATATAAGCTTCTATTTGTAATGTTCTTAGACATGGGGCTATATTAGGAATTAACCATTAGCCACATCCTTGAAGCTACATTAACCACATCCATAAGGTTACATTAACCACATATTTATCCCTATAAAATCTTGGTAGATTTATAGTAAATATAGATCTATAATAGTACTCTTCTAATAATACCCTTATAGAGTCACACAAAAGAAATATGTGCCAAAAACTATAACAACTCTAAAATATATAATAACTTGCAGTAAAAAAATCAAAAAATAGAATTTTATATTACTAATTGTTTTGGCATTGGTTTATACATATATAGAGATTGGTCTATACTAATATATGTATATATATATATATATATATATATATATATATATATATATATATATATATATATATATATATATATATATATATATATATATATATATAATTTTGACAAATAGAAATGTTATGAATTTACAACTCAACTATATATATATATATATAGATATATAAGGAGTGAATTTTGGGTATAGATGCATTTATTTTAGTTGTAAATTCATTCCATCTCTGTCAATTAGAATTATATGTATATATAATACAAAAGAAATGACTTCCGGATCAAAACAAACATTGAAACTTTTAGGAAGCAATAACTTCAAAAGCCAATTCAAACTAAATCAGTTTCCTGCCATTCTAAGTGCATGAGAAGACAGGAAGATAGGAAGGAAAGTAATTAGAAAGGACTAGGTTAAAGTGGATACCCATTGAGCATGGATCTCTTTTCTAACCTGCAGAATATTTGCCCAAACGTTGGAAATATGATATTTGTCATGGTTTGTAATATGAAAGATTTTGTTAGTTGAATGTATGACAAAGGTCAACTATAAGAAATGGAATTATGGAATTTTTTTAATGAAATAGGTAAATTTACACAAAAACATTAACTAGATAGTCCTTACGATTAGGACTACGCAAAAATTGTGACTCTTTATTTACTGGAAATTCTTCATCCTGCCCTTCATCACTACTGCTCCCATAGTCCTTAGGATTAAGACTAAGTGGAAAATGTGACTATTTATTGGAAATTCTTCATCCTTCCCTTCGTCACTACTACCCTCATAGTCCTTAGGATTAGGACTAAGTGGAAAATTTGACTCTCTATTTACTGAAAATTCAGTGTCCTGCTCTTTGTCACTACTCCTCTCATAGTCCTTAGGATTAGGACTAAGTGGAAAATGTCACTCGATTTATTCGAAATTCTTCATCTTGGCCTTCATCACTACTTCCCTCATAGAACATAGGATTAGGACTAAGTGGAAACTGTGACTCAATTTATTGGAAATTATTCATCCCAACCTTCATCATTGTTTCTTTCATAGTCAATAGGATTAGGACTATGTGGAAATCATGACTCACTAATTATTTGAAATTGTTCAGCCTACCCTTCATCAGTGTTTATCTCATAGCCCTTAATATTAGTACTAAGTGAATATTTGACTCTCTATTCATAGTGAAAGAAGTTTTGTTATATTCATCAATATGAATAGAGTCATTACATGATGAAGATGTTGATGCTTCATAAAGCGAAACTTCACTATTAGAAGAACCCATGGATTTCAAACAGAAGAGGTTGAATGATAAATTCACTCTCTCCTAGTGATAATATATATCTTAAAGCATTGAAATTTCCCTCCAAAAATTTTGTTTGAAGTATTTCCCTCCAAAATATTCTTCTACAATTTATTGAAAATTTTCTACTAGAATTTTCTTTTGAAATGAATCATTTAAACTAAACCTTTAAAATAAATATTTTACCTAAATTGATCTTTTACTTAAACTATATAACATTTACTGATAATTGATTCTTTTAATTTTATTTTTACTATATATTTTACCCCACATATAATATAAATTACTATATCACCATAACACAATTTATATATATAAAAAAATTATAAAAGAAAATTTAGTCCCACATTCAGGAAGTGATAAAACAATTCCATAATTTCTATTATATAATAAATTTGGTTATCACTATTTCTCACATGACATCAAGACTTCTTGAGGTTTCGTTAAAAGACTTGGAGCGATTTTGTGGAGAAACTACATTTTCGTCGACAACACATTCAATAGAAGATTATCGCATTTGAAAGGTTAGTTTCGCTTTTATTGAGTATAGGTCTTAAACTCCCATAAGTTTACTAGTAGTTATGTGTTAGTTCGGTTGTTATGTTCACGTAGGATACCAAACAAAAAACACATTCTAGTAAAAAAAAATTAACATTTAATTAATGCAATATACATTCCTTTTAAAAATTAAAAATCACATGATCTAGGGTTACCCAATAGTCCCCTCACAGGAATGGGGACCATAATGTCATTGGTGTGCATGGTGGGCCCATCTGTGGGTGTGGCCACCCGTGGCACAAGCACAAGTAGGCCTATGCCAGTGGGTGGGCATGCTCGATTGTGGGTGTGGCCGCCCAGGTCAAAGCAGCCCTCTGGTGGGCTAGGGGATGGTTTTGAGAATTGATCCCATACCCTGCCAGGGGCATGATTTCGCGAATTGGCCCTTCGCAGGCTAGGGGAAAATCTAGGAATTGGTCCCTTGCAGGCTAGGGGGCCGATTTTGGGAATTGGCCCCAACAGACCAGGTGGTCGATTATGGGAATCGACCCTTTGGCCTATCATGGCCTGATTCTAGGAATTGGACCCCTGGCCTGCTCGAGGCTAATTTTGAGAATCATCCCCCTGGCCTGCCCAGGGACAGTTCTCAGAATTGACCCCCTAGCCTTCCAGGGTGCCACTTTTCCCGGAGTGGGCACACTGGTGGTCAGGCGTGTTGAAAAGTGTGCAACAAGAAAGTCTAAAAGTAACATGTCTAAAAATAGTAGTTTGGCCAGTGAGGTCATTGTCCACATTGGGTGAGAGGTGAAACTGCTAAAAATAGAAAGTTCTAAAAATAAAATTTCTGGGTCCCTTCCTATTTATAGCAATCCTTAGTCTATCTATAGGAAGTAAAATTAATTTTGGTCTTGACATCAGTTTGAATATTAATTAATTAATTCTCCATGAGTTAGTTAGTTAAGGAAAATCAAACTTGAAGTCTTTG